>CP136057.1:111254508-111897335 GCA_032464435.1 Aegilops umbellulata | reverse complement strand
GTGCTCATCAGCCCCAGGATTACTGTTAGCTGATGAGGCACCAACTTGATACATAAATTCCAAGCAGAGTACATAATATGTAGTACAAGACCATCCTGGCCTAAGAGTACAACATATGGTTTCTAGTGGTTGATGGTGGAAGCGGTTTGCGGATCATCAACGTCTATGGGACTCCATTTCCCACAGGAACAGCTGACCAGGATAACTCCTATCTTCGCGAGGCTGCTATCTCCATTGCGTAGGTTCTGGGCCTGTCATCGCAACGCTCCTCTCCACGCAAGGAATCTGGCCAAGACAATAGTCAGGGACAAGCCAGTGAGTACTTCGAATGTACTCGCAAACATTAAGAACGCAGGTATAATATAGCCACTGATAATCATACTTTGAAATAGTCTATGATCACTTCGTCAGTTACGAAATAAGGTTCATGATGCACGCAAGTAGATCATTTAAATAAATCATGAGTAAACAATCAGGGTGAAAAAAAATGCAAAGCACCGATCGGGTGTCTGAAGCGACGCCTCGAAAGGATAATAATATGAAGCATGCCTCAGTCGGGCATCTGAGCGACACCACAGAAAGGGCTTATATATAAAAGGGATAATGAGCATGCCACAGTCGGGCGTCTGTGCGACACCACATAAAGGGCTTATAAGTAAATGAAATAACGAGCATGCCACAGTCGGGCGTCTGTGCGACACCACATAAAGGGCTTATAAGTAAATGAAATAACGAGCATGCCACAGTCGGGCGTCTGTGCGACACCACATAAAGGGCTTATAAGTAAATGAAATAACGAGCATGCCACAGTCGGGCGTCTGTGCGACACCACATAAAGGGCTTATATATAAACATAATCACGGTGAACATCTAGGAGGTAGTACCGTCCCAGGGATATTCATTATTTCAAATAATACAAATGGTTAGTCCATAATGATAATAATCATAACCATCACAAGTCATAATCAATATTCTGGTTTAGTAGTTTCTCCTCCGAAGACCGACACTAAGACCGACACTTGACCCATCCCAGACTGTAGTCCTTAACCATGGACACGGCTATTCGAATAGGTTTAATCTCTGCAGAGGGTGTACTCTTTACCCACTAGTAACGGATTCCTTCAGTCCATCGGGACTAATTCCGACCATGGTCTTTCGTTTGAAAACACACCTGACCACACACACCAGCCTAACTTACCGGTGTCCGGAATCACCCTTGACACCCGTTAAGCAAACTCTAAGTGGGGAGTCTATAACCTCGACTAGCATGGGATCACAAAATTTATACCGCGCGCAAACTAGGGGGGCTACCCCTTCGGCTACAACCAAAACACCCATGCCCCTGGACCAGGTGGCATGCCTACCGGATGCAGCCGGTATCTTCCACCATGGCCTCCCTGTACGGTGTGTGCTAGGAAAGGGTTGACAACTTACTGAACCGTACCCTGCCTATGGTAGGGACAAGTGGTAGTACGAAACAAGTATGGGGGTTACCGGAACAAGACTCGATCTATGGTCGACTTAGGAGGCTTAGGTATTCCATGCATGATTAGCATAGCAAATATATTTCAATCCACTGGACAGAATCACCACTCAGCATACCTCAGCATGCCATACCGGACACAACTGTCTCAACGGGGAACTGGAGACAAGCATCGTGTCTACCCAAGACAGAGGCTTTCCCGGTTTTCTCCCGGAAGGCATGAACGCTATATGAGGGTGTCTGCTGTCACAACATATCTATGTTCAAAATTACGGTACCATTGACATGCACTTACGAGTAGGGTCACATCACCCTAATGAATAACGGAAATTTCGGGACATGGTGGTATGGTAACCAATTTAAACAACACATGGAAATATTATGCCCGGGTTCAGAATGCTTGCCTTCCAGGTGTGGAGGGGTGAGGTGCTCTTCAAAACTTTTGAAAGTTTTCTCCTCTCTCCAAAAATCCTATTTTCGAAAATATGCAAATAAAACATACTTTAAAAACAGTACAAAAAGTTGTCCTAATTATTTTTGAAATAAATCTTAAAATAAACTAGGTGAAATTTGAGGGTGGTAGGAAAAAGAATCAATTCATTAGGACTTATATTTAAAAGGTTATGTCCAGTCAAAGTTGCAGTCAAACTCTGTTTTTAAAATAAAACAGAAAAAGAAAACGTTTCGAAAGAGAAAGCGTTTCCGGTGCAGCGAAGACGTACTCTGGTGTTTTACGTCTTCACTTATCCAGCATGGACCACGCGTGGTGTTGGAAATATGCCCTAGAGGCAATAATAAAAGCATTATTATTATATTTCCTTATTCATGATAATTGTCTTTATTCGTGCTATAATTGTGTTATCCGGAAATAGTAATACATGTGTGAATAACAGACAACAATATGTCCCTAGTGAGCCTCTAGTTGACTAGCTCGTTGATCGACAGATAGTCATGGTTTCCTGACTATGGACATTGGATGTCATCGATAACGGGATCACATCATTAGGAGAATGATGTGATGGACAAGACCCAATCCTAAACATAGCATAAGATCGCATAGTTCGTTTGCTAGAGTTTTCCAATGTCAAGTATCCTTTCCTTAGACCATGAGATCGTGTAACTCCCGGATACCGTAGGAGTGCTTTGGGTGTGCCAAACGTCACAACGTAACTGGGTGACTATAAAGGTATACTACGGGTATCTCTGAAAGTGTCTGTTGGGTTGACATGGATCGAGACTGGGATTTGTCACTCCGCTTGACGGAGAGGTATCACCGGGCCCTCTCGGTAATGCATCATCATAATGAACTCAGTGTGATCAAAGTGTTTGATCACGGGATCATGCATTACGGTACGAGAAAAGTGACTTGCCGGTAACGAGATTGAACGAGGTATTGGGATACCGATGATCGAATCTCGGGCAAGTAAAATACTGATTGACAAAGGGAATCGTATACGGGATTAATTGAATCCTCGACATCGTGGTTCATCCGATGAGATCATCGTGGAGCATGTGGGAGCCAACATGGGTATCCAGATCCCGCTGTTGGTTATTGCCCGAGAGCCGTCTCGGTCATGTCTGCATGTCTCCCGAACCCGTATGGTCTACACACTTAAGGTTCGGTGACGCTAGGGTTATGAAGATATGTATATGCAGTAACCCGAATGTTGTTCGGAGTCCCGGATGAGATCCCGGACGTCACGAGGAGTTCCGGAATGGTCCGGAGGTAAAGAATTATATATAGGAAGTGCTATTTCGGCCATCGGGACAAGTTTCGGTGTTATCGGTATTGTACCGGGACCACCGGAGGGGTCCCGGGGGTCCACCAGGTGGGGCCACCTGCCCCGGTGGGCCACATGGGCCTTAGGGGGTGCGCCTTGGCCTGCATGGGCCAAGGGGAACTAGCCCCAAAGGGGCCCATGCGCCTAGGGTTCCAAAAGGGAGGAGTCCTAGTGGTGGAAGGCACCTCCTAGATGGCTTGGGGGGAGGGAAACCTCCCTGGCCGCCGCCCCCCTTGGGAGATCAGATCTCCCAGGGCCGGCGCCCCCCCCCCCAGAGGCCTATAAAGGGGGAGGGGAGGGGGGCTGCGTACCCTATGCCCTGGCGCCTCCCTCTCCCTCTCCAACACATCCTCCTCCTCCGTAAGAGCTCGGCGAAGCCCTGTCGGAGTACTGCGACTCCATCATCACCACGCCGTCGTGCTGCTGCTGGAGTCTTCTTCCCCAACCTCTCCTTTGCCTTGCTGGATCAAGAAGAAGGACACGTTACGCTGACCGTACGTGTGTTGAACGCGGAGGTGCCGTGCTTTCGGTGGTAGGATCTCCGGTGATTTGGATCACGGTGTGTACGACTACTTCATCCCCGTTCGTTGAACGCTTCCGCTCGCGATCTACAAAGTGGTATGTAGAAGCAATCTCTCCCTCCCATGACTCGTTGCTAGATGAACTCATAGATGGATCTTGGTGAAACCGTAGGAAAAATTTTAATTTTCTGCAACGTTCCCCAACAGTGGCATCATGAGCTAGGTCTATGCGTAGTTCTTCTTGCACGAGTAGAACACAATTTGTTGTGGGCGTAGATGTTGTCAACTCTTCTTGCCGCTACTAGTCTTATCTTGCTTCAGCGGTATTGTGGGATGAAGCGGCCCGGACCAACCTTACACGTACGCTTACGTGAGACCGGTTCCACCGACTAACATGCACTAGTTGCATAAGGTGGCTGGCGGGTGTCTGTCTCTCCTACTTTAGTTGGAGCGGATTCGATGAAAAGGGTCCTTATGAAGGGTAAATAGAAGTTGACAAATCACGTTGTGGCTTTTACGTAGGTAAGAAAACGTTCTTGCTAGAACCCTAATTCAGCCACGTAAAACTTGCAACAACAATTAGAGGACGTCTAACTTGTTTTTGCAGCAAGTGCTTTGTGATATGATATGGCCAAAGTTGTGATGAATGATGAATGATCTATATGTGATGTATGAGATGTTCATGTTATTGTAATAGGGATCACGACTTGCATGTCGATGAGTATGACAACCGGCAGGAGCCATAGGAGTTGTCTTTATTTTTTTTGTATGACCTGCGTGTCATTGAGAAACGCCATGTAAATTACTTTACTTTATTGCTAAACGCGTTAGCCATAGTAGTAGAAGTAATAGTTGGCGAGCAACTTCATGGAGACATGATGATGAAGATCATGATGATGAAGATCATGGTGTCAAGCCGGTGACAAGATGATCATGGAGCCCCAAGATGGAGATCGAAGGAGCTATGTGATATTGGCCATATCATGTCACGTTTATTATTTGATTGCATGTGATGTTTATCATGTTTTGCATCTTGTTTACTTAGAACGACGGTAGTAAATAAGATGATCCCTCATAATAATTTCAAGAAAATGTTCACCCTAACTGTGCACCGTTGCGACAGTTCGTTGTTTCGAAGCACCACGTGATGATCGGGTGTGATAGATTCTAACGTTCACATACAACGGGTGTAAGACAGATTTACACACGCAAAACACTTAGGTTGACTTGACGAGCCTAGCATGTACAGACATGGCCTCGGAACACAGAAGACCGAAAGGTCGAGCATGAGTCGTATAGAAGATACGATCAACATGAAGATGTTCACCGATGTTGACTAGTCCGTCTCACGTGATGATCGGACACGGCCTAGTTGACTCGGATCATGTAATACTTAGATGACTAGAAGAGGGATGTCTATCTAAGTGGGAGTTCATTAAATAATTTGATTAAATGAACTTTATTATCATGAACTTAGTCTAAATATTTACAATATGTCTTGTAGATCAAATGGCCAACGTAGTCCTCAACTTCAACGCGTTCCTAGAGAAAACCAAGCTGAAAGACGATGGTAGCAACTATACGGACTGGGTCCGGAACCTGAGGATCATCCTCATAGCTGCCAAGAAAGATTATGTCCTACGAGCACCACTGGGTGACGCACCTATTCTCCCTGCAGAACAAGACGTTATGAACGCTTGGCAGTCACGCTGCGATGATTACTCCCTCGTTCAGTGCGGCATGCTTTACAGCTTAGAGCCGGGGCTCCAAAAGCGTTTTGAGAGACATGGAGCATATGAGATGTTCGAAGAGCTGAAAATGGTTTTCCAAGCTCATGCCCGGGTCGAGAGATATGAAGTCTCCGACAAATTCTTTAGCTGTAAGATGGAGGAAAATGGCTCTGTCAGTGAGCACATACTCAAAATGTCTGGGTTGCACAACCGCTTGACTCAACTGGAAGTTAATCTCCCGGATGAAGCGGTCATTGACAGAATCCTCCAGTCGCTTCCACCTAGCTACAAGAGGTTTGTGATGAACTACAATATGCAGGGGATGGTAAAGACCATTCCTGAGGTATATGCTATGCTGAAATCAGCAGAGGTAGAAATCAAGAAGGAGCATCAAGTGTTGATGGTGAATAAAACCACTAAGTTCAAGAAGGGCAAGGGTAAAAAGAACTTCAAGAAGGACGGCAAACAAGTTGCCGCGCCCGGTAAGCAAGTTGCCAGGAAGAAGCCAAAGGATGGACCCAAGCCCGAGACTGAGTGTTTTTATTGCAAGGGAAGTGGTCACTGGAAGCGGAACCGCCCCAAATACTTAGCGGACAAGAAGGCCGGCAAAACCAAAGGTATATGTGATATACATGTAATTGATGTGTACCTTACCAGTACTCGTAGTAGCTCTTGGGTATTTGATACCGGTGCAGTTGCTCACATTTGTAACTCAAAGCAGGAGCTGCGGAATAAACGGAGACTGGCGAAGGACGAGGTGACGATGCGCGTCGGGAATGGTTCCAAGGTCGATGTGATCGCCGTCGGCACGCTGCCTCTATATTTACCTACGGGATTAGTTTTAAACCTCAATAATTGTTATTTAGTGCAAAGTTTGAGCATGAACATTGTGTCTGGATCTCGTTTAATTCGAGATGGCTACTCATTTAAATCCGAGAATAATGGTTGTTCTATTTATATGAGATATATGTTTTATGATCATGCTCCGATGGTTAATGGTTTATTCTTAATGAATCTCGTACGTGATGATACACATATTCATAGTGTGAATACCAAAAGAGTTAAAGTTGATAACAATAGTCCCACATATTTGTGGCACTGCCGCCTTGGTCACATAGGTGTCAAACGCATGAAGAAGCTCCATGCAGATGGACTTTTAGAGTGTCTTGATTATGAATCATTTGACACGTGCGAACCATGCCTCATGGGTAAAATCACCAAGACTCCGTTCTCAGGAACAATGGAGCGAGCAACCAACTTATTGGAAATCATACATACCGATGTGTGCGGTCCAATGAGTGTTGAGGCTCGCGGTGGCTATTGTTATGTTCTCACCCTCACTGATGACTTGAGTAGATATGGGTATGTCTACTTAATGAAACACAAATCTGAGACCTTTGAAAAGTTCAAGGAATTTCAGAGTGAGGTTGAAAATCAACGTGAAAGAAAGATCAAGTTTCTACGATCAGATCATGGAGGAGAATACTTGAGTCACGAATTTGGCACACACTTGAGAAAATGTGGAATAGTTTCACAACTCACGCCGCCTGGAACACCTCAGCGTAATGGTGTGTCCGAACGTCGTAATCGCACTCTATTAGATATGGTGCGATCTATGATGTCTCTTACCGACTTACCGCTATCTTTTTGGGGCTATGCTTTAGAGACTGCCGCGTTCACTTTAAATAGGGCTCCGTCGAAATCCGTTGAGACGACACCGTATGAATTATGGTTTGAGAAGAAACCTAAGCTGTCGTTTCTAAAAGTTTGCGGATGCGATGCTTATGTCAAGAAACTTCAACCTGAAAAGCTCGAACCCAAGTCAGAAAAATGCGTCTTCATAGGATACCCTAAAGAAACTGTTGGGTATACCTTCTACCTCAGATCCGAAGGCAAGATCTTTGTTGCCAAGAATGGATCCTTTCTGGAGAAAGAGTTTCTCTCGAAAGAAGTAAGTGGGAGGAAAGTAGAACTTGATGAAGTGTTACCTCTTGAACCGGAAAATGGCGAAACTCAAGAAAACGTTTCTGAGGTGCCTGCACCGACTAGAGAGGAAATTAATGATGATGATGAAGATGCTTCTAATCAAGCTCCTACTGAAATTCGAAGGTCCACAAGGACACGTTCCGCACCAGAGTGGTACGACAACCCTGTCTTGGAAATCATGTTGTTAGACAACGGTGAACCTTCGAACTATGAGGAAGCAATGGCGGGCCCGGATTCCGACAAATGGCTGGAAGCCATGAAATCCGAGATAGGATCCATGTATGAAAACGAAGTATGGACTTTGACTGACTTGCCCGTTGAACGGCGAGCGATAGAAAATAAATGGATCTTTAAGAAGAAGACGGACGCGGATGGTAATGCGACCATCTATAAAGCTCGGCTTGTCGCTAAGGGTTATCGACAAGTTCAAGGGGTTGACTACGATGAGACTTTCTCACTGGTAGCGAAGCTGAAGTCCGTCCGAATCATGTTAGCAATTGCCGCATTTTATGATTATGAAATATGGCAAATGGACGTCAAAACGGCATTCCTTAATGGTTTCCTTAAGGAAGAATTGTATATGATGCAGCCGGAAGGTTTTGTCGATCCTAAGAACGCTGACAAGGTGTGCAAGCTCCAACGCTCTATTTATGGGCTGGTGCAAGCATCTCGGAGTTGGAACATTCGCTTTGATGAGATGATCAAAGCGTTTGGGTTTACACAGACTTATGGAGAAGCCTGTGTTTACAAGAAAGTGAGTGGGAGCTCTGTAGCATTTCTCATATTATATGTAGACGACATACTTTTGATGGGGAATGATATAGAGCTCTTGGACAGCATTAAGGCCTACTTGAATAAGAGTTTTTCAATGAAGGACCTTGGAGAAGCTGCTTATATATTAGGCATCAAGATCTATAGAGATAGATCGAGACGCCTCAGGTCTTTCACAAAGCACATACCTTGATAAGATATTGAAGAAGTTCAATATGGATCAATCTAAGAAGGGGTTCTTACCTGTGTTACAAGGTGTGAAATTGAGCTCAGCTCAATGTTCGACCACGGCAGAAGATATAGAAGAGATGAGTGTCATCCCCTATGCCTCAGCCATAGGTTCTATTATGTATGCCATGCTGTGTACCAGACCTGATGTAAACCTTGCCGTAAGTTTGGTAGGTAGGTACCAAAGCAATCCCGGCAAGGAACACTGGATAGCGGTCAAGAATATCCTGAAGTACCTGAAAAGGACTAAGGAAATGTTTCTCGTTTATGGAGGTGACGAAGAGCTCGTCGTAAAAGGTTACGTCGACGCTAGCTTCGACACAGATCTCGATGACTCTAAGTCACAAACCGGATACGTGTATATTTTGAATGGTGGGCCGTAAGCTGGTGCAGTTGCAAGCAAAGCGTCGTGGTGGGATCTACATGTGAAGCGGAGTACATGGCAGCCTCGGAGGCAGCACATGAAGCAATTTGGGTGAAGGAGTTCATCACCGACCTCGGAGTCATACCCAATGCGTCGGGGCCAATCAAGCTCTTCTGTGACAACACTGGAGCTATTGCACTTGCCAAGGAGCCCAGGTTTCACAAGAAGACTAGGCACATCAAGCGTCGCTTCAACTCCATTCGTGAAAATGTTCAAGATGGAGACATAGAAATTTGTAAAGTGCACACGGATCTGAATGTCGCAGATCCGTTGACTAAACCTCTCCCTAAGGCAAAACATGATCAGCACCAGAACTCTATGGGTGTTCGATTCATCACAATGTAACTAGATTATTGACTCTAGTGCAAGTGGGAGACTGTTGGGAATATGCCCTAGAGGCAATAATAAAAGCATTATTATTATATTTCCTTATTCATGATAATTGTCTTTATTCGTGCTATAATTGTGTTATCCGGAAATCGTAATACATGTGTGAATAACAGACAACAATATGTCCCTAGTGAGCCTCTAGTTGACTAGCTCGTTGATCGACAGATAGTCATGGTTTCCTGACTATGGACATTGGATGTCATCGATAACGGGATCACATCATTAGGAGAATGATGTGATGGACAAGACCCAATCCTAAACATAGCATAAGATCGCATAGTTCGTTTGCTAGAGTTTTCCAATGTCAAGTATCCTTTCCTTAGACCATGAGATCGTGTAACTCCCGGATACCGTAGGAGTGCTTTGGGTGTGCCAAACGTCACAACGTAACTGGGTGACTATAAAGGTATACTACGGGTATCTCTGAAAGTGTATGTTGGGTTGACATGGATCGAGACTGGGATTTGTCACTCCGCTTGACGGAGAGGTATCACCGGGCCCTCTCGGTAATGCATCATCATAATGAGCTCAGTGTGATCAAAGTGTTTGATCACTGGATCATGCATTACGGTACGAGAAAAGTGACTTGCCGGTAACGAGATTGAACGAGGTATTGGGATACCGACGATCGAATCTCGGGCAAGTAAAATACCGATTGACAAAGGGAATCGTATACGGGATTAATTGAATCCTCGACATCGTGGTTCATCCGATGAGATCATCGTGGAGCATGTGGGAGCCAACATGGGTATCCAGATCCCGCTGTTGGTTATTGCCCGAGAGTCGTCTCGGTCATGTCTGCATGTCTCCCGAACCCGTAGGGTCTACACACTTAAGGTTCGGTGACGCTAGGGTTATGAAGATATGTATATGCAGTAACCTGAATGTTGTTCGGAGTCCCGGATGAGATCCCGGACGTCACGAGGAGTTCCGGAATGGTCCGGAGGTAAAGAATTATATATAGGAAGTGCTATTTCGGCCATCGGGACAAGTTTCGGTGTTATCGGTATTGTACCGGGACCACCGGAGGGGTCCCGGGGGTCCACCAGGTGGGGCCACCTGCCCCGGTGGGCCACATGGGCCTTAGGGGGTGCGCCTTGGCCTGCATGGGCCAAGGGGAACCAGCCCCAAAGGGGCCCATGCGCCTAGGGTTCCAAAAGGGAGGAGTCCTAGTGGTGGAAGGCACCTCCTAGATGGCTTGGGGGGAGGGAAACCTCCCTGGCCGCCGCCCCCCTTGGGAGATCAGATCTCCCAGGGCCGGCGCCCCCCTAGAGGACTATATAAAGGGGGGAGGGGAGGGGGGCTGCGTACCCTATGCCCTGGCGCCTCCCTCTCCCTCTCCAACACATCCTCCTCCTCCGTAAGAGCTCGGCGAAGCCCTGTCGGAGTACTGCGACTCCATCATCACCACGCCGTCGTGCTGCTGCTGGAGTCTTCTTCCCCAACCTCTCCTTTGCCTTGCTGGATCAAGAAGAAGGACACGTTACGCTGACCGTACGTGTGTTGAACGCGGAGGTGCCGTGCTTTCGGTGCTAGGATCTCCGGTGATTTAGATCACGGTGTGTACGACTACTTCATCCCCGTTCGTTGAACGCTTCCGCTCGCGATCTACAAAGTGGTATGTAGATGCAATCTCTCCCTCCCATGACTCGTTGCTAGATGAACTCATAGATGGACCTTGGTGAAACCGTAGGAAAAAATTTAATTTTCTGCAACGTTCCCCAACACGTGGGTCACTGACAGTGGGTCCAGCGGGCCCACTGGTCAGGTTTGACTGGTCTTCACTCCCTCCTCTTCCTTTGCCCGAGCGGAGGCGGGGCTCCGGCGATCGTCGCCGGCGAACGGCGGTTCCTCGCGGGGATCTAAGGGCGGGGATGGATCCGCGGGTCTAGGGCGGTCCTCCTGGTGGTCGTTAGGTAGGTGGGGACGAGGGGAATCACTGGCGGTGATCTTCGCGGCGGAGATAGCTTCAGGCCGATTTGGGGGTCCCGGCTAGGGTGGTGCTCCGTCGTAGCTGGGGGGTCTGGGCGGCTCCGCAAGATGAAGAGGAGTCGGGTGGTGATGCTGGAAGGGTGGGGGAGGCCCTGGTGGTGCCGGAGTGGTCGAGACAGGGGCGGCGGCTGTGGTTGCCGGAGAACAAGAAGACGACCACTTCTGGTCTATCCACTGCTGTGGGAGGGTCAGTGAGGGAGCGAGATGAGTTGCTTGAGGGCCTGACGAGCTCGGGGGCTTCTTATATAGGCGGGTAAGGGCGGTTCTGCGGCGGCCGGGGATAAGATCGTCGGCGACCGCCGTACTGTGCTGCAGGGCGACGTGGCAGTGGTTTGGGCTGGCCGGCGCATTCCGGCGAGTTCCCTACTGCTCAAGGGGGCGAGCTGGCGCGCGTGGGTGGCTCGGGCGGCGCCGCCCACGGCAGGGCTGCTATAGTCGGCCGCTTGCGGCCACGGCCGACCTGACGGCGGCTTTGTGGAGTGCCAGGGGTGGCTCTGCAGCGAGGGGATGGGGCGGGGTGTTGGCTGCGAGCGGGGAAGGGCCAGAACGAGAGCGAGGCAACGGCAGAGCGACGCGGCGGCTCGGTGCACGCGCGTGCAAAACATGCGCTCTGGGCGCGCCCAGAGCACGTACGCGACGTGTTCGACCAAATGCCAATGCATGATAGGGGGCTCCAATCCATAAGAGAGTTAGCACGGTGGGGCTATAGTCTAGGGCAAATCCATGTGACATGCTGGTCTAGTCAGGGGATCAAGTTCATAACACAAACCAGAAACTAAGCCAAAACTAGTCATGCACTCAGGGTGTTTGACAAAATGCCAATGGCATCTAGACAACTCTTGGGGTGGCCAAATTCTCCAGATCAGTGTCTCCTTGGATGAGTAAGAGGGTGGTGAGGTTAGTTTAACAAAAGCAAAAACTTGTTAGTGCAAGTTCTGCAAAACTTCAGTTCTGGACAATAGGTAAATGGCATTGTTTCAAGAACCAGAAATCTTCCAATGGGTCCCCTCTGCTGGTCTTAAGGGTTTTGTAGCAAGGGCTATAAGCAGGAGAAAGCATATGGTCACTAGAGCAAAAATAATTAGCGTTGCTGTAGAAATCACCAGGTTGGACCAATATGAAAAAGAGGTTGTTACACTCAAATTTTTCAAAGAACATCAATGGGTTTTTGCATACAGTTGAATTAAATACCACTACTAACATCCCACAATTTTGGTGGAGGCTAGAAAGAAGTATTTAAAAGGGTTGTGGTGCAATACTACCATCTGGACCAGTTTTGAAAACTTGGGGTAGAGCTCAAAATATTTAATGAATGAAGTATATGTTTGCATAAAAGTGATTTGAACACATCACATAACATCTCCAAATTTTGGTTGGAATTTTAGATAAATATATCAAGAGGTTGTAGTGCAAATCGGGTCCTGAAACATTTAAAAAAATCATTTTAAGGAATAAATCTCAGTGAGAATTAGTTATGCAATTAAATCCACTTTTAAGAGAAAGGTTTTTCTTGAGGGGGAAAACAAGTCCAATAATATATTTGGAAGTTTTCACTTGGGGTAAAAACTCCATAAAAATCCAAGAAAGGATGGTACTAAAATCAAGAAAACACAAAAAAATGAAAAGTTTAATCTCCTGGCAAGATTTCAATTAATAAAATAAGGTCAAAAATTTTTGGGGTATCACAACACTACCCCCCTTAACCAAAATCTCGTCCTCGAGATTTGCTAAAAGCTGTTTTTTTTTTGAAAAAAATATATCCAGTAAAAATGTGGTGACAGTGAGAGGGCAATAAGTGGTGTAAAACCACAGTGTGGATCACTGGCGCTACATGAAAAAATCTACGGTTAGAGGAAAAACGAGGGATCCCTACGCCGGATACAGTAAATTTAGAACAAATTCTAAATTTAAAATACGTTGGTCGCACCCGAGAGCACAGTGCTCTCTCTGGCTGGCAGGTGGACCCGGGGTCCATTGTCAGTCTCTTCTTCTTCCTCTGGTTCTCTCTTCTTCCTCTCTCCCGCGCGCTTTCCCGCGCTTGCTCCACCGGCGACGCTTAGCGCGTAGGGCATCTAGGCCGTACTGCGGTAGTGCGCGGCTTGCTAGTTGTCGGTGCAGCGTGCACTCACCTCGCGGGCCAGCGTGCTATCGGCACTGCTCGCGGATTCGCCTCCGAACACCGGCGATAGGGCGACGAGCGGCGCTGGTGGACTTCGCCCACCGTACACCGAGCTCGGGCTATAAAACGGTCGAGGTGCTCCTCTCTTCTTCCTAACACCTGGCCTCGCTTCTCCTTCTCCTTCTCCATTTCCGTTTACAGAAGCTCGAGACGAGGCTCTAATGGCGGGGGCGGTGCCGGACTGGTACGTGATCCTGGTGTGTGGAGGGCTGGCGGCATTGCTGGGGCTGTCCGTGCTCCTGTGTGCGATGATCCTCGATGATCATCGTGATGCTGCCGCTCGAGTGTTGGCTCTCCGCGGTGGCGGTGGTCACGAGGAGTAGGTGTGGTGTTGGGTGCTAACTGTTGTCGGTGTGCGGGAGGTACTTGCACCTGGACGATTACCCACTAATCTCTCCTCCAGAGACTGTGGTGTATTAGGGAGATGATTAGCCAGATGCAACACAGTTACGTGGTGTTGCAAGCAGTGCATGTGTTCGAGTGGTTGTGGCTGTGAGCCTGCTGCAGTGGTACTGCGTGAATAAAATCCATGTCGTGAGGAGGTATATGCTGCAGCAGATCAGGGAAAAGAAATCTCACTCCAGGATTTTTCGCGAGTGAAAACTGGTTAATTCAAAATAACAGCAGCAAAATTTACTCATAATATTTGCAACCAAATAATTGACTCGCCGTACAAACTCAGGGTACCGTGCATAAGTTACAACACAAAAATAAATGTTGCAATAATAAACATAGCAGTGACGCCTACAATGCAAACGGTAACTGGACGGGGTCCTGAGAAAACATCTCTGGTACTAGGACACACTCTTCATCTATCGGGGGAAGCGAGTTGACTAGTCAATGAACGTGTCTCTCCTGGTCGGGCCTCAGTGGTCTGCCGATGGCAATCTGAGGACTTAAATCAGTGAGGCTCTGGAGATAACCCATCACTCGCTGGGTCAGACGCTCTTGGGCGATGACATACTGGACAAGGTTGGCCAGTACTAGGTCTCTCTCAATTCGTCCCCCGGGAAAAGACGTTACTCCTCCGGGTGTTGCACGGCTCGGAAAGTAATAATACCCTCGTTCGCTGGCATAAGGTACCACGAATCGAAGGCAGACAATCGCCTCGTGTGCAGCTGCTTCTATGGCCATTTGCGGAGTCGGCATAGATTTCCCCAGGAAGGAGACTTCCGTTGGGTCTTGGTTTGAGTTTACGGGAGGTATGTGCACTACTGCCCAATATTTTGAGGTGGAAGGGGTGATCCTCGATTTGAGCAGCTCATACTGGGGTGGCTGGGTAGAACCCATGGTACTGCATGTAAAGTCCCACAATATTTTAACAAAACTACCAGGGGTGGCATCTGGGGTTCTCAGATAAATGCTAGGGCTCGGCATGGCAAGAAATGGTTGTGAGAGCGGTGCACAAGGTGAGAGGTACTTGGCAAGGTCACGAGGTGGCCTTTTATATAGCATCCTGGCTGGGTCATTCACCGCGGTGAGGGGCAACTGGTTTTGTCGGTTCTGCTCTCATGGGGTCGGGGTCAAAGCCACAGATACACACATCTCACAAAAGTGACGTGTTACTGTGGTGCCGTCAGGGTTGGTTTACGGTAGCTACGCCCGGAATAAAAAAATGCGACCGTACCCACGCACTTATGCATGGATACAGTTTAAAGTAGGGGCGTACAAGCGAACAACATTAATTATGGCGATACAAGATTACACCATTACAGAGTGTGGCTGTACTAAGACTCGGTACTGCTCGAGTGACTTAGTCTACCTCGTTCATATCTAAGAGGGCGTGCTTTGTGGATGCCAAGGCTTCTCCATTGGCTTCACCGTTGGGGTTAGATGCAGGGGGTTGGGGAACTGCAGGGTCGGGGTAGCGATGATGACCATCGCGGGGGTTGTTGGCCACAATCCCGTTGGAGTGTGTACCCAAAAGGCGACGAAGCACTTCTGGGGTCACCAAAGCACCTTGGTTGATGGCTGGGGCTGACCTCAAGGTCTCGATCGGTTTTCCGAACGGCACGACTGGGTTGTCGGACTCGGGCTCATCTTATCTTCTTGCTGGGGCTCGGCGAATCAGTTCTCCACGAGCTGCGATCAGATCAAGAGTGATCTGATCAAACAGCCCCTCTAGTGCGCTTACATAGCGCACCGGATGCAATAATGCAGGATCTGTCTCGTGGTCTCCGTTGGCAACGTGGGGTGGTCTACCATACCCGTCACGGCTGGGGTAGTAGTAGAAGGAGCGACGGTTAACTCTGGGCGACAAGTGCCGGAGTTGAACTATAGCCTCTCGAGCAGCTAGTTGGATGGCTTGTGGCTCAAAGGAAGTTGTCCTTCCGGTGAACCTGTAGGGGCGTTCTGGTGATAGACCCCTACCATAGATGTGCACAGTGGCCCAGAATTGACGGCTCTCATCGCTCATGGACCCTTGGTACACAACATATTCTGGGGGCTCTTCTAACGCGAAGGCACGGCGGGTGAGGTTTGCTAGCACGGTCACAAAACCTCCAAGGTTGGTTGATGTGGTCTCATTGTGAACAATGGGACCAGGCATTTTAGCTCGGTTTGGGGTAGAGGTTGTGTTGTGCTGGGTTGGGGTTAGCGTGCCCTTTTGATAGGAAAAGGGGACGGAGTCTTCCCTCGCACGCTTGCGAAAAAAGACTATTTAGGGGCCGGTCACTAGCGCGTGATCGACAGGCTAGGCGGGTAGGTTGGGCACCGACTGCCAAAAGGTGTCGGGTTCACTGGGTGGCTACCTTACGCGAGAAGTTTGGCCGGGGTTTGGTTAAGGTCTGGTGGGTTGGTTTACCTAGGTTTTTCGACCTGGCTAAGATAGGATTAGCCAATGGTCAGCCTGGCTCTGATACCAAGTTTGTCAGGACCGGATTTTCGGGATATAATTTCCCAGAAAATGGCCCTTATGCTCATCAACCCCGGGATTACTGTTAGCTGATGAGGCACCAACTTGATACAGAAATTCCAAGTAGAGTACATAATATGTAGTACAAGACCATCCTGGCCTAAGAGTACAACATATGGTTTCTAGTGGTTGATGGCAGAAGCGGTTTGCGGATCATCGGCGTCTATGGGACTCCATTTCCCACAGGAAAAGCTAACCAGGATAACTCCTATCTTCGCGAGGCTGCTATCTCCATTGCGTAGGTTCTGGGGCTGTCATCGCAACGCTCCTCTCCACGCAAGGAATCTGGCCAAGACAATAGCCAGGGACAAGCCAGTGAGTACTTTGAATGTACTCGCAAACATTAAGAACGCAGGTATAATATAGCCACTGATAATCATACTTTGAAATAGTCTATGATCACTTCGTCAGTTATGAAATAAGGTTCATGATGCACGCAAGTAGATCATTTAAATAAATCATGAGTAAACAATCAGGGTGAAAAAAATGCAAAGCACCGATCGGGTGTCTGAAGCGACGCCTCGAAAGGATAATAATATGAAGCATGCCTCAGTTGAGCGTCTGAGCGACACCACAGAAAAGGCTTATATATAAAAGGAATAACGAGCATGCCACAGTCGGGCGTCTGTGCGACACCACATAAAGGGCTTATAAGTAAATGAAATAACGAGCATGCCATAGTTGTCACGACCGGTTCTCCAATAAAAATATTTATTGAGAAACCAATCTTTAGAATCCAGTTTGAGATAAAACCTCCTCACTGGCAGACAAACCTTTGATACAATAAGCCAGTAGCATAAATATGTTACAGGGGTGAGCTGACGATGCTCAACAATTTATTACAAGCGTGCCAATAATTATACATAAAGGCGATTAATGACACAAGGGAGTGGTGGCATACTACTGACTCGCAAATAAGGTAGAGGTGGAGTAACACAGTGGGGAGTGGATATGGGATTCTCAAACTAACATCCCATCGAGCGTCGAGGTGAGGCTCGATGAATTTATTAGGGTAGCGGAAGCGGATATAATACAGTGACCAACTCCAGGGTTGCACGAGACTGACTGGGACTCCTCTAGGCGTCGGATTCGCTATCGAACTCTTCATCCATGAGATCACCTTCGTCAGCATCTGGCCAAATCAACAAGCCAGTGAGTACTTTGAAAGTACTCGCAAGACAGTTCGGACGTAAGATATAACAAATGCTAACATGAAATACATGAATAAGTTAACCAGTACGATCAGACATAGAGGTAATAAATACTGGGTGCCAAGCGAGTGTCTGAAAGACTCCTCGAGCGGAAAATGCAGAATAATAATACTGGTGCCAAACGAGTGTCTGAAAGACTCCTCGAGCGGAAAATGCAGAATAATAATACTGGTGCCAAACGAGTGTCTGAAAGACTCCTCGAGCGGAAAATGCAGAATAATAATGCCACAGTCGGGCATCTGAGCGACACCACATAAAGGGCTTTTAAAAGAAATGCCACAGTCGGGTGTCTGAGCGACACCACAAAAAAGGGCTTTTAAAAAAATGCCACAGTCGGGCGTCTGAGCGACACCACATAAAGGGCTTTAAAAAAGAAATGCCACAGTCGGGCGTCTGAGCGACAACACATAAAGGGCTTTTAAAAGGAAATAATATATTCATCATAAATATATTCAACTCATGGAAATAAACGGGTTAGTACATCCACAAGGATAAACATTTAACCGGCCTTAGTGCCCATGTGTCCCACCGGGTAATCTGTCATCAAACTGGCACATGACTGTTAGCAGGGAACTTGGATATAGATAAGATGATTTAAGGATATAGAACTCTGCAGAGTTTGTACAAAAATTTCCCACAGTCGACGGATTTCCGTAGTCACCAGGACTAATTCCGTTACGGTATTTCAGAAGGAAACACAGCTAACCAGTACACACCCATCCAACTCTTCGATGCCAGGGATCACCCTCAACATCGTCCAAGAAAAACTATTGAGACGGGGAGATCACAATCTCGAATAGCATGGGATCAAATTTATATACGCGCGCTCTAAGGGGTGCCCCCCTCTCGGTCCCAACCGGAAACACCCATGCCCCCTGACCGGATGCCTGGATTTAATCCAGGGCCATGGAACCATCATCCCGGCCTCTCCTTTTTGGTGTGTACCCAGAAAGCGGTTTGCGTCTTACTAAACCATATCCCTTTCGGGAAACATGTGGTAGTACAGGGAAAGGAAATGGATTTGAGCCCAACCGATATGGGTTGGTACTGAAGGTAACTTGCATGGCCTAAGACTGGCATGCTACAACACTGCCATCTTACCCATCTACATGCCAACACATGGCCTTGCATACTTACGTCCAACGACGTGTGAAATCATCGGGCTTACTTGCCTCAACAATGCATAATGAACGGTTCATCGGTATGCTTCACACATGCCATGATACTATCTACATGCAAACATGCCAAGACACTCATCATATCAAAAGTTCGAACATGCTTGCCTGGTTCAGAGTAGTCGGAGCTTAGCTCGGTGAAGTTCGCGGCCCCGTCACCTCCTTTGGTATCTACGGTATAGAAAAAACATATGCGCTAACGTGAATTCCGAGAGGTGCAGAAAAAGTATTGCAATTAATTTTCAAATAAATCTGATAAAAAACTGGACAAAATTTTGAAGAGAACAGAAAAAGAATCACTCAAAAATGTGCTTCTGTTAAAAAGTTATGAAGGTTTTCATCCAGGGACTCATCTGTAATGAAACAGAAACTTCCCAGGGTTCTAACTGAGAAAACAGAAAACGGTTCGTTTGGAAATGCGCAAGCGCAAGAGAGAAAGCGTATTTTGCCCGAAGGCGCCAACAGAAAATGGTTCGCGAATAAAAGAACAGAGGCTGACATGCGGGGTCCGCATGTCAGGTTTGAAAAGGCTCGCCGGCGCCCGAAGACGGCGGTGGACGCCGGCGTCGAACCACGGCGAATTAGGAGAAACGGAGGGTACCAAGAGCTTCAGTGTCTTCTTCCGCGTCGGTGGGTGGTGGACTCGTCCAACGGGGAGCACCACGTCGACGGCGACACTAACTCCGGCGGACGGCGGTTCGGGTGAGGGTGGGGAACTCCGGTGGAGGGCTGCAAGCTTCAAATTGAAGTGCGGGTCAGAACGAGGGATGCATGCTGAAGCTACTGGCAGGAGAATGGAGGCGGAGGAGCACACACGGGGGCGAATCGGGCTGGATCCCGTGGCGGGTCGCGGCGGTCGGAGTCGAGGAAGGAGACCTCCTCGGGGCTCTTCCAGAGTCCTGGCGTGCTCTAGGGGGAGTGCAGGGCTAGTGGGTGCTCGAGTTGAAGCTCGGGGCCTCTATTTATAGGCAGATCAGCGGGGTGGCCGTAAACGGAGAATCTCCGGCGAGCGATTACGGCGGAGCAGTGGATTGGAGGGTGGTTTGAGCGGTCGGGCAGCATCAGTGGAGGTTACTGGATTCGTTCCGCTACTAAACGGAGCTGGCCCCGGCGTAATGGCGTATGTCCATGATGAGGTGACCGCACGGGCTCAACGGCGGTAGAGAGCGCGCGCTGTGCGTGTCGCGCCACGGCGACGGTGCTGCATGCGTGCGCTGGCGTGGAGATGGCCACGCGGAGCCATCAGCGGGGTTGGGCGGCACGGAACGGCGTTGAGCCTCCGTTCTGCTCCCTGTTGGCTGCCACGGCGGTTCAGCCGCCGCAAGACACGCCGGCGTGGTCGGGCCAGGGCGCCACCGACGCCAGGAAGAAGCCAAGTGCGCGTGCGGGGCTCCGGACAAGCTGACTAGGCGGCGAGCAACGTGCCAAAGGCACTGTGGGTGCGTGACTGAAGATGATCAACGGTGTTCGACACTGAAACTGAATTTTAACTGAACTTGGCTGAAATAGTGCATGCAAGGTGTTCGACGAAATGATCCAGGCATGTAGGGATTTTTCCTTGGGCTGATTTTTGGTGGAGTGGTTACTCATTTCACCAGTAGGTTGCCTGAATTTTGGTGGAATTTTTGGGGAAGTGTAGATATGAATTTCACTAAATTTGGCAAATCTGGTCCAAACTTACAGGGAGTGAAATTTGAAAATTTTGAAAAGGAGAAGAGTGGATCAAGATGGTTCTGGGTTGTGGGTTCAAAGGACTAGCCAGTAGAGTTGGTTTGAAGTCAAATCTCAAATGCAATGGGGTACTTGCTTTGAAAATGGGTCAGGCTCAATTCAAAGGTCAGAAAAGAGTTGAGGTTTGAAATAACCAAAATAAAATCCAAAACTTGTTTGGATGAGTTGGGATAGGGAATTTGAGTTGTTGACAAGGAGGGGAGAAGATGTTGGAGTGGTTTAACCACATGGGAGAAAACACAAGGTCATGGGTGGTTATCAATAGAATGAAAAATCCAAATCTTCATAGAGTTTTTTTTTTGAAATTTTTTTAAAGGTCTCAATCCACAGAAGAAAAATCAGCAAGGTTTTTGCTAAGACCAAATAAAAAAAATGGAGTGTCACAACACCTACCCCCTTAGGAAAAATCTCGTCCCCGAGATTTCAGTTGATCCTTAAATATGTGCGGATGCTCTGTTCGAAGAAAATCCTCTCTTTCCCATGTTGCTTCACTTTCGGTGTGATTATTCCACTGAACTTTGAAAAATTTGACGGTTTTCTGCCGGGTCCTCCTTTCAGTCTCCTCTAATATCTTTACTGGACGTTCCCGATAGGTGAGGTCTGGTTGCACATCGAGGTTCTCATGGGGCACCTGTTTCCCTGGGTTGCTCACATATTTCCTTAATTGTGAAACGTGGAATACGTTGTGGATATCTGATAGTTCCTTAGGTAGGTCTAGCTGGTAAGCTACAGTGCCTCTCCGTGCCAATATACCGAATGGCCCGATGAACCTTGGTGCTAGTTTTCCTTTGATCTTGAATCGTTGTAGTCCTCTCATAGGGGATACTCGTAGATACACGAATTCTCCGGGTTCGAAGCTGACCCCACGATGTTTCTGATCGTAATAACTTTTTTGTCGGCTTTGGGCGGTCTTGAGTCGATCTCTGATTAGCTGGACTTTTTCCTCGGCTTCCTTGAGCATGTCTGGGCCGAAGATACGGCTGTCTCCGGTCTCTGACCAATTTAACAGGGTACGACATCTTCGTCCATACAAGGCCTCAAATGGTGCCATTTGCAGGCTGGCCTGATGACTGTTGTTGTACGCGAACTCGGCGTATGGCAGGCTGTCTTCCCAACTGGTTCCATAGGTGAGGACACATGCTCTCAGCATGTCCTCTAAAATCTGGTTTACCCGTTCTGTTTGTCCATCTGTTTGGGGGTGGTATGCCGTACTGAAGGCTAGTTGAGTTCCTAGAGCCTGTTGTAACTGCTCCCAGAATCTCGAGACGAACTGTGTTCCTCTGTCAGATATTATAGTCTTCGGGACACCGTGCAGACAAACTATGCGAGAGAGATATATCTTGGCAAGCTTCTGAGTGGTGTGGGTCGTCTTTACTGGAATGAAATGTGCCACCTTAGTCAACCTGTCGGTGATAACCCATATGGCATCATTCCCGTGTCGTGATCGAGGTAGTCCGACAATGAAATCCATCCCTATTTCATCCCATTTCCACTCAGGTATTTTATTTGGTTGCAGTAGTCTGGCTGGTCTCTGATGTTCAGCCTTTATACATTGACAAGAGTTGCAGCATGCAATGAAGGTGGCTATGTCCCTCTTCATACCGTGCCACCAAAATCCTTCCTGGATATCCTTATACATCTTGGTTCCTCCAGGATGGATCGAATATGGAGCGGTGTGGGCTTCAGCTAGAATTTGCCGTTTGAGGTCTTCTATGTCTGGCACGCAGAGTCTGTTTCCGTACCATAGTGTCCCTTCTTCGTCTATGATGAATTCTGAGGCCTTTCCCATACTCACCTTTCTTTTGATGCCTTCAATGCTGGGGTGACCCGGCTGGGCTTCTTTGATTCTTTGCACAAGGTTGGGTTGTATCTCCAAGTTTGTTATGGTGTCTTCTGCTACCATCAACAAGTTGAGTCTGGCAAATTCCCATTGGAATTCGGGTCTTAAGTTGGGCAGACTGTTGTTGTCGGCGCTGGGGTTCCGACTAAGAGCATCGGCTACTACATTCGCTTTTCCAGGATGATAGTGGATTCCGACATCATAATCCTTTACTAGCTCCAACCAGCGTCGTTGCCTTAAATTCAGCTCTGGCTGTGTGAAAATATATTTGAGACTTTTATGGTCCGTATATATTTCACATCGATTTCCAAGTAGGAAATGCCTCCATTCCTTGAGTGCATGAATAACTGCTGCCATTTCTAAGTCATGAGTGGGATAGTTTTCCTCATGCTTGCGAAGTTGCCTCGAAGCATATGCGACAACCTTGCCTTCTTGCATTAATACGCATCCGAGTCCCTTTCTGGACGCGTCACAATATACTTCAAAATTCTTGTGTATGTCTAGCACGGTCAATACTGGTGCTGTTGTTAATTTCCGTTTTAGCTCTTGGAAACTTTTCTCACAGGCTTCTGTCCATTCAAACTTCTTATCTTTCTTTAGCAACTGCGTCATTGGCTTGGCTATGGTGGAGAATCCTTCAATAAATCTGCGGTAATATCCTGCCATTCCCAAGAAACTCCGTATGTCCGTTACGCTGGCTGGTGACTTCCAGCCAAGTACGGCCTTGACTTTCTCTGGGTCCACGGCGATCCCGTCTTGGGTTAGCACGTGGCCTAGAAAGCCTACTTGTCTTAACCAAAATTCACACTTGCTGAACTTGGCGTACAATTGGTGTTTCCTGAGTTTTCCTAGTACAATTCTGAGATGTTCAGCGTGTTCTTCTGGTGTTTTGGAGTATACTAAAATATCGTCGATGAATACCACAACGAATTTGTCCATAAACTTCATAAATACTTTGTTCATGAGGTGAACAAAATATGCAGGGGCATTTGTTAATCCAAAAGGCATTACTGTAAACTCATACAGTCCATATCTGGAGGTGAAGGCTGTCTTGGGGATATCTTCTGTTCATACCTTTAATTGATGGTATCCTGACCTTAGGTCGATTTTTGAGAATACCTTGGCCTTAGCGAGTTGATCGAATAAATCATTTATTCTTGGCATCGGGTATTTGTTCTTGATCGTGACCATGTTGAGTGCTCGGTAGTCAATACACAATCGCAGTGTTCCATCTTTCTTTTTGGCAAACAAAATTGGCGATCCCCATGGTGAGGAACTGGCTCGAATGTATCCCTTGTCAAGCAATTCCTTTATTTGTTTCTTCAGTTCAACTAACTCGGATGGTGCCATTCTGTATGGTTTCTTGTATATGGGGGTGGTCCCTGGTGCTAGCTCAATGCTGAATTCTATCTCTCGGTCTGGTGGCATGCCTGGTAGCTCTTCGGGAAATACGTCTGGAAATTCACACACCACTGGAACCTTGTTTAATTCAGAAATGTCCACCTTGTTCAGTCTTGGTTGTCTGGGCATTTAGCTTTCTTTGGCGGATACTCTTATTGTCTTACCATGGTGGTGTGTGAGAATCACGGTCCGATTGAAACAATCAATGAAACCTTTGTTGGTGGTTAGCCAGTCCATCCCTAGGATGACATCCAGTCCTTTATTTTCCAACACAATGAGATTGGCGTGAAACTTCAATCCTTTGAACTCAATAATCACATCCTGACAGTAATTCTGAGTGACTTGCTGAATCCCAGGGGACTTGATGATCATGGATTTCTCCAAAGGAAGCATCGGAAAATTATTTTGCAAAGCAAAACTTTTCGAAATAAAAGAGTGAGAAGCTCCAGAATCAAACAAAACCATTGCAGGTAGTGTGTTGATAGGGAACGTACCGAGTACGATATCCGGAGCGTTTTGTGCCTCCTCTTTGGTCACGTGGTTCAGATGACCTTTCCTGTGGTTATTGTTGGGATTGAAGTTGTTTCGCTTGGGCGCTGAATTATTGTTGCCGTTGTTCGGCTTTGGTGCTGAGCTTCTTGGCTTGGGACACTGCTTGGCATAGTGTCCTTCTTCTCCACAGGCGTAACAAGTAACACCTGGGCGATATGTGAACTCCTTGTCCCTAGCATGAAAATTCTTTGTTGGGCGTGAGACGTTGGATGATGATTTGTGCGTCCCACCCTTCTGAAAATCGGTCTTACTTCGGTGATTGCGAGCATGGTTAGTCTGGTCCCTTTTTCGCTTGCGGATATCTTCCAAACTGCGTCTTTCATTTTCCAGAGTAATGGCTTTATCCACCAGCGTCTTAAAATCTGGGAAAGTGTGTATGACCAGTTGGCATTTAAGCGCGGGTGCTAGGCCGTCAAGGAACTTCTCCATTTTCTTGCTTTCAGTCATACGCTCTTCGTTGGCGTAGCGGGATAACAGAGTAAATTGGCCGTTGTAATCTGACACTGTCATGTTCCTTTGCTTGAGGTCATCGAACTCTCTTTTCTTGATTTTCATAATACTCTTAGGAATATGCGCGCCATGGAAACCTTCTTTGAAATCATCCCAGGTTATATCATTTTCGTTGGGATGCATGTGCAGAAAATTTTCCCACCAGGATGCGGCTGCTCCCGTGAGATAATGCGGTGCGTACAGTACCTTTTCTGGGTCTGAGCATTTTGCAATAATTAACTTTCTCTCCATATCGCGAAGCCAGTCTTCGGCCTCAAGTGGCTTGTCAGTATGAGAAAATGTTGAGGGACGTGTCTTCTGTAGCTCAGATAACTTGGAATGCTGCGGATACTGCCCATGGTGATTTCCCATGTTAATGACTTGGTTCATTATTTCCCGATGTTGTTGCTGACTCTGTTCATAAAGGCGGCACATTTGGGAAAGTGCCATTTCACTGTCCTGTTGACTTGTCTGACCTCGTGCAAAATTGTTGCCTGATTGAGTATTATAGTGTTGACTTGACTGCCCTTGTGCAAAATTGTTGCCCGGTTGATTGCCATAATTTTCCTCTGGTGGAGCTGGCATGGAGCGAGTCCAAGGACGAGACATTTTTCACTCTGGGGATGTATTTGTAAAACCCATAAGAAAAAATGGAAGGGTTGCAAAGATAAAACCCATAATGCACAAGGTTGACAAATAAATTTTTAAAGCCAAGATTACTCAAGGGAAAACAAATCGATTTGCGCGTAGAGAAGGACTGCGTCATTACGTATCTTACACGCGGCGATAATTATACAATACATCACTCAGGATATGCGTACATAACCCTGACATGTTATTTAGGCCAGTGCACTTCTCCAGATCCTACATGATGCGCAAACAAGCTACTTCTCACAACATCTTACATGGCGATGCAACGCATGGCGGCTAAGCGTACTCAGTCGGAGATGTTGATGACGTCCTTGGCCCTGCCAAGGGTGAGGCGTAGCGAAGCCGGGGACTCGACTTCTTCCTCGCTAATAGGCTCCATACGAGTAGTGCTGCGCCGAGCAGATGGAGCGGGTGCCAGGGGCGGAACCGCACGAACTGGAGTGGGCGCGAAGGGTGGTGCAGTGCGCGCTGGAGTGGGCGCAATGGCTCGGTTGAACTCCTCGGTGGAAGGCAGGCGACGAGCAGGAGCATGGGATGCAGAGGACGAGACAAAAGTCAGTGGCGGTGCGGTGGGCGGGAGCTCCCTCCTGTTGGCGGCACAACCGTGGACTGAGTCCATGCGGGCGGCCACAAAGTCATCCACCAAGTTGTCGAAGGCTGCCTCCAAGGCCCGGAGATACTCAATAAGCATCTCAAAAGCCTCGTCTCGTTCCCCTCTGGGGCAGGAGAATGCGTAGTGACAGGTGTAGGGCACATGGCATGGAAGATAGCGGTAGCGACGAGCCTTCATCGCGGGAAGGGCATCCCTGAGACGAGCTATCGCCTCGCGGGCTGCCATCTGGATGGCATGCTTCTCCGTAGGCATGGCTCTCCCCAAGAACCGGAAGCGGCGTAGCTCACCACGCCCTCCCTTGAACTGCACCGCGGCCTGGTGCATAGTCAGACTGTCGTTGACTCTGTGCTGACAGAGAGTGACGACTGGGCGCACAGACGGCCCCATCGCGACCTGAACGACGAAGGAGAGAAGCTTGACGAACCCATCGGGCACGTTGGTGAAGGTTTGAGACTCGCAGTTGCGGTCGGCCATCTACAAAAGTAGGCAAAAATCCTGAATGGTCAGATCATAAATATATGCTGACTGTCAGAAAAATGACTACTATTGCAAAAACATGAATAAGCTCTACCATGCTAATAACCGATTAGCGATCGCACCTAGTGGCTTCCTACAGTCAGCCTGGCTCTGGTACCAAGCTTGTCACGACCGGTTCTCCAATAAAAATATTTATTAAGAAACCAATCTTTAGAATCCAGTTTGAGATAAAACCTCCTCACTGGCAGACAAACCTTTGATACAATAAGCTAGTAGCATAAATATGTTACAGGGGTGAGCTGACGATGCTCAACAATTTATTACAAGCGTGCCAATAATTATACATAAAGGCGATTAATGACACAAGGGAGTGGTGGCATACTACTGACTCGTAAATAAGGTAGAGGTGGAGTAACACAGTGGGGAGTGGATATGGGATTCTCAAACTAACATCCCATCGAGCGTCGAGGTGAGGCTCGATGAATTTATTAGGGTAGCGGAAGCGGATATAATACAGTGACCAACTCCAGGGTTGCACGAGACTGACTGGGACTCCTCTAGGCGTCGGATTCGCTATCGAACTCTTCATCCATGAGATCACCTTCTTCAGCATCTGGCCAAATCAACAAGCCAGTGAGTACTTTGAAAGTACTCGCAAGACAGTTCGGACGTAAGATATAACAAATGCTAACATGAAATACATGAATAAGTTAACCAGTACGATCAGACATAGAGGTAATAAATACTGGGTGCCAAGCGAGTGTCTGAAAGACTCCTCGAGCGGAAAATGCAGAATAATAATACTGGTGCCAAACGAGTGTCTGAAAGACTCCTCGAGCGGAAAATGCAGAATAATAATACTAGTGCCAAACGAGTGTCTGAAAGACTCCTCGAGCGGAAAATGCAGAATAATAATGCCACGGTCGGGCATCTGAGCGACACCACATAAAGGGCTTTTAAAAGAAATGCCACAGTCGGGCGTCTGAGCGACACCACAAAAAAGGGCTTTTAAAAAAAATGCCACAGTCGGGCGTCTGAGCGACACCACATAAAGGGCTTTAAAAAAGAAATGCCACAGTCGGGCGTCTGAGCGACACCACATAAAGGGCTTTTAAAAGGAAATAATATATTCATCATAAATATATTCAACTCATGGAAATAAACGGGTTAGTACATCCACAAGGATAAACATTTAACCGGCCTTAGTGCCCATGTGTCCCACCGGGTAATCTGTCACCAAACTGGCACATGACTGTTAGCAGGGAACTTGGATATAGATAAGATGATTTAAGGATATAGAACTCTGCAGAGTTTGTACAAAATTTTCCCACAGTCGACGGATTTCCGTAGTCACCAGGACTAATTCCGTTACGGTATTTCAGAAGGAAACACAGCTAACCAGTACACACCCATCCAACTCTTCGATGCCAGGGATCACCCTCAACATCGTCCAAGAAAAACTATTGAGACGGGGAGATCACAATCTCGAATAGCATGGGATCAAATTTATATACGCGCGCTCTAAGGGGTGCCCCCCTCTCGGTCCCAACCGGAAACACCCATGCCCCCTGACCGGATGCCTGGCTTTAATCCAGGGCCATGGAACCATCATCCCGGCCTCTCCTTTTTGGTGTGTACCCAGAAAGCGGTTTGCGTCTTACTAAACCATATCCCTTTCGGGAAACATGTGGTAGTACAGGGAAAGGAAATGGATTTGAACCCAACCGATATGGGTTGGTACTGAAGGTAACTTGCATGGCCTAAGACTGGCATGCTACAACACTGCCATCTTACCCATCTACATGCCAACACATGGCCTTGCATACTTACGTCCAACGACGTGTGAAATCATCGGGCTTACTTGCCTCAACAATGCATAATGAACGGTTCATCGGTATGCTTCACACATGCCATGATACTATCTACATGCAAACATGCCAAGACACTCATCATATCAAAAGTTCGAACATGCTTGCCTGGTTCAGAGTAGTTGGAGCTTAGCTCGGTGAAGTTCGCGGCCCCGTCACCTCCTTTGGTATCTACGGTATAGAGAAAACATATGCGCTAACGTGAATACCGAGAGGTGCAGAAAAAATATTGCAATTAATTTTCAAATAAATCTGATAAAAAACTAGACAAAATTTTGAAGAGAACAGAAAAAGAATCACTCAAAAATGTGCTTCTGTTAAAAATTTATGAAGGTTTTCATCCAGGGACTCATCTGTAATGAAACAGAAACTTCCCAGGGGTTCTAACTGAGAAAACAGAAAACGGTTCGTTTGGAAATGCGCAAGCGCAAGAGAGAAAGCGTATTTTGCCCGAAGGCGCCAACAGAAAACGGTTCGCGAATAAAAGAACAGAGGCTGACATGCGGGGTCCGCATGTCAGGTTTGAAAAGGCTCGCCGGCGCCCGAAGACGGCGGTGGACGCCGGCGTCGAACCACGGCGAATTAGGAGAAACGGAGGGTACCAAGAGCTTCAGTGTCTTCTTCCGCGTCGGTGGGTGGTGGACTCGTCCAACGGGGAGCACCACGTCGACGGCGACACTAACTCCGGCGGACGGCGGTTCGGGTGAGGGTGGGGAACTCCGGTGGAGGGCTGCAAGCTTCAAATTGAAGTGCGGGTCAGAACGAGGGATGCATGCTGAAGCTACTGGCAGGAGAATGGAGGCGGAGGAGCACACACGGGGGCGAATCGGGCTGGATCCCGTGGTGGGTCGCGGCGGTCGGAGTCGAGGAAGGAGACCTCCTCGGGGCTCTTCCAGAGTCCTGGCGTGCTCTAGGGGGAGTGCAGGGCTAGTGGGTGCTCGAGTTGAAGCTCGGGGCCTCTATTTATAGGCAGATCGGCGGGGTGGCCGTAAACGGAGAATCTCCGGCGAGCGATTACGGCGGAGCAGTGGATTGGAGGGTGGTTTGAGCGGTCGGGCAGCATCAGTGGAGGTTACTGGATTTGTTCCGCTACTAAACGGAGCTGGCCTCGGCGTAATGGCGTCTGTCCACGATGAGGTGACCGCACGGGCTCAACGGCGGCAGAGAGCGCGCGCTGTGCGCGTCGCGCCACGGCGACGGTGCTGCATGCGTGCGCTGGCGTGGAGATGGCCACGCGGAGCCATCAGCGGGGTTGGGCGGCGCGGAACGGCGTTGAGCCTCCGTTCTGCTCCCTGTTGGCTGCCACGGCGGTTCAGCCGCCGCAAGACACGCCGGCGTGGTCGGGCCAGGGCGCCACCGACGCCAGGAAGAAGCCAAGTGCGCGTGCGGGGCTCCGGACAAGCTGACTAGGCGGCGAGCAATGTGCCAAAGGCACTGTGGGCGCGTGACTGAAGATGATCAACGGTGTTCGACACTGAAACTGAATTTTAACTGAACTTGGCTGAAATAGTGCATGCAAGGTGTTCGACGAAATGATCCAGGCATGTAGGGATTTTTCCTTGGGCTGATTTTTGGTGGAGTGGTTACTCATTTCACCAGTAGGTTGCCTGAATTTTGGTGGAATTTTTGGGGAAGTGTAGATATGAATTTCACTAAATTTGGCAAATCTGGTCCAAACTTACAGGGAGTGAAATTTGAAAATTTTGAAAAGGAGAAGAGTGGATCAAGATGGTTCTGGGTTGTGGGTTCAAAGGACTAGCCAGTAGAGTTGGTTTGAAGTCAAATCTCAAATGCAATGGGGTACTTGCTTTGAAAATGGGTCAGGCTCAATTCAAAGGTCAGAAAAGAGTTGAGGTTTGAAATAACCAAAATAAAATCCAAAACTTGTTTGGATGAGTTGGGATAGGGAATTTGAGTTGTTGACAAGGAGGGGAGAAGATGTTGGAGTGGTTTAACCACATGGGAGAAAACACAAGGTCATGGGTGGTTATCAATAGAATGAAAAATCCAAATCTTCATAGAGTTATTTTTTTGAAAATTTTTTAAAGGTCTCAATCCACAGAAGAAAAATCAGCAAGGTTTTTGCTAAGACCAAATAAAAAAATTGGAGTGTCACAACAGTCGGGCGTCTGTGCGACACCACATAAAGGGCTTATAAGTAAATGAAATAACGAGCATGCCATAGTCGGGCGTCTGTGCGACACCACATAAAGGGCTTATAAGTAAATGAAATAACGAGCATGCCACAGTCGGGCGTCTGTGCGACACCACATAAAGGGCTTATATATAAACAAAATCATGGTGAACATCCAGGAGGTAGTACCGTCCCAGGGATATTCATTATTTCAAATAATACAAATGGTTAGTCCATAATGATAATAATCATAACCATCACAAGTCATAATCAATATTCTGGTTTAGTAGTTTCTCCTCCGAAGACCGGCACTAAGACCGACACTTGACCCATCCCAGACTGTAGTCCTTAACCATGGACACGGCTGTTCGAATAGGTTTAATCTCTGCAGAGGGTGTACTCTTTACCCACTAGTAACGGATTCCTTCAGTCCATCGGGACTAATTCCGTCCACGGTCTTTCGTTTGAAAACACACCTGACCACACACAGCAGCCTAACTTACCAGTGTCCGGGATCACCCTTGACACCCGCTAAGCAAACTCTAAGTGGGCAGGCTACAACCTCGACTAGCATGGGATCACAAAATTTATACCGCACGCAAACTAGGGGAGCTACCCCTTCGGCTACAACCGAAACACCCATGCCCCCGGACCAGGTGGCATGCCTACCGGATGCAGCCGGTATCTTCCACCATGGCCTCTCTGTATGGTGTGTGCTAGGAAAGGGGTTGACAACTTACTGAACTGTACCCTGCCTATGGCAGGGACAAGTGGTAGTACGAAACAAGTATGGGGGTTACCGGAACAAGACTCGATCTATGGTCGACTTAGGAGGCTTAGGTATTCCCTGCATGATTAGCATAGCAAATATATTTCAATCCACTGGACAGAATCACCACTCAGCATACCTCATCATGCCATACCGGACACAACTGTCTCGACGAGGAACTGGAGACAAGCATCATGTCTACCCAAGATAGAGGCTTTCCCGGTTTTCTCTCGGAAGGCATGAAGGCTATATGAGGGTGTCTGCTGTCACAACATATCTATGTTCAAAATTACGGTACCATTAACATGCACTTACGAGTAGGGTCACATCACCCTAATCAATAACGGAAATTTTGGGACATGGTGGTATTGTAACCAATTTAAACAACACACGGCAATATTATGCCCCGGTTCAGAATGCTTACCTTCCAGGTGTGGAGGGGTGAGGTGCTCTTCAAAACTTTTGAAAGTTTTCTCCTCTCTCCAAAAATCCTATTTTTGAAAATATGCAAATAACACATACTTTAAAAACAGTACAAAAAGTTGTCCTAATTATTTTTTAAATAAATCTTAAAATAAACTAGGTGAAATTTGAGGGTGGTATGAAAAAGAATCAATTCATTAGGACTTATATTTAAAAAGTTATGGCCAGTCAAAGTTGCAGTCAAACTCTGTTTTTAAAATAAAACAGAAAAAGAAAACGTTTCGAAAGAGAAAGCGTTTCCGGTGCAGCGAAGACGTACTCTGGTGTTTTACGTCTTCACTTATCCAGCGTGGACCGCGCGTGGGTCACTGACAGTGGGTCCAGCGGGCCCACTGGTCAGGTTTGACTGGTCTTCACTCCCTCCTCTTCCTCTGCCCGAGCGGAGGCGGGGCTCCGGCGATCGTCGTCGGCGAACGGCGGTTCCTCGCGGGGAGCTGAGGGCGGGGATGGATCCACGGGTCTAGGGCAGTCCTCCCGGTGGTCGTTAGGTAGGTGGGGACGAAGGGAATTGCCAGCGGTGAGCTTCGCAGCGGAGATAGCTTCGGGCCGATTTGGGGGTCCCGGCTAGGGTGGTGCTCCGTCGTAGCTGGGGGTCTAGGCGGCTCCGCAAGACGAAGATGAGTCGGGTGGTGCTGCTGGAAGGGTGGGGGAGGCCCTGGTGGTGCTGGAGTGGTCGAGACAGGGGTGGCGGCTGTGGTTGCCGAGAAGAAGAAGACGACCACTTCTGGTCTATCCACTGCTACGGGAGGGTCAGTGAGGGAGCGAGATGAGTTGCTTGAGGGCCTGACGAGCTCGGGGCTTCTTATATAGGCGGGCAAGGGCAGTTCCGCGGTGGCCGGGGATAAGATCGTCGGCGACCGCCGTACTGTGCTGCAGGGCGACGTGGCAGTGGTTTGGGCTGGCCGGCGCATTCCGTCGAGTTCCCTACTGCTCAAGGGGGCGAGCTGGCGCGCGTGGGTGGCTCGGGCGGCGCCGCCCATGGACGGGTTGCTGTAGCCGGCCGCTTGCGGCCACGGACAACCTGACGGTGGCTCTGTGGAGTGCCAGGGTGGCTCTGTGGCGAGGGGAAGGGGCGGGGTGTTGGCTGCGAGCGGGGAAGGGCCAGAACGAGCGCGAGGCGACGGCAGAGCGACGCGGCGGCTCGGTGCACGCGCGTGCGAAACGTGCGCTCTGGGCGCGCCCAGAGCACGTACGCGACGTGTTCGACCAAATGCCAGCGCATGATAGGGGGCTCCAATCCACAAGAGAGTTAACAGGGTGGGGCTATAGTCTAGGGCAAATCCATGTGACATGCTGGTCTAGTCAGGGGATCAAGTTCATAACACAAACCAGAAACTAAGCCAAAACTGGTCATGCACTCAGGGTGTTTGACAAAATGCCAATCGCATCTAGGCAACTCTTGGGGTGGCCAAATTCTCCAGATCAGTGTCTCCTTGGATGAGTAAGAGAGTGGTGAGGTTAGTTTAACAAAAGCAAAAACTTCTTAGTGCAAGTTCTGCAAAACTTCAGTTCTGGACAACAGGTAAATGGCATTGTTTCAAGAACCAGAAATCTTCCAATGGGTCCCCTCTGCTGGTCTTAAGGATTTTGTAGCAAGGGTTATAAGCAGGAGAAAGCATATGGTCACTAGAGCAAAAATAATTAGGGTTGCTGTAGAAATCACCAGGTTGGACCAGTATGAAAAAGAGGTTGTTACACTCAAATTTTTCAAAGAACATCAATGGGTTTTTGCATACAGTTGAATTAAATACCACTACTAACATCCCACAATCTTGGGGGAGGCTAGAAAGAAGTATTTAAAAGGGTTGTAGTGCAATACTGCCATCTGGACCAGTTTTGAAAACTTGGGGTAGAGCACAAAATATTTAATGAATGAAGTATATGTTTGCATAAAAGTGATTTGAACACATCACATAACATCTCCAAATTTTGGTTGGAATTTTAGATAAATATATCAAGAGGTTGCAGTGCAAATTGGGTCCTGAAACTTTTTAAAAAAATCATTTTAAGGAATAAATCTCAGGGAGAATTAGTTATGCAATTAAATCCACTTTTAAGAGAAATGTTTTTCTTGAGGGGGAAAACAAGTCCAATAATATATTTGGAAGTTTTCACTTGGGGTAAAAACACCATAAAAATCCAAGAAAGGATGGTACTGAAATCAAAGAAAACCCAAAAAAATGAAAAGTTTAATCTCCTGGCAAGATTTTAATTAATAAAATAAGGTCAAAATTTTTTGGGGTGTCACAAGTAGTAACGCAATGCCAAACAGGTCAATTATGACTCTCAGGCCGGGCTCTCAAAAGATCCTGAAAAAAGGCCGGGCTCTCCAAAAAAGAAAGAATAAGGACTCTTAGGCCGACATGTGGGCGCCACCGGTGTTTACGTGCGCTTGCGCGCCGAGAGCATATTGGTGCGTGCTCGAAATTCATGCTACCTTTTCATCCCCAGTCTCCCGCCCATCCCCCACCTCTGGAATCTCGATTTCTACTCTAGTTCTCCCAAATCCCCCTGCTGTACTCCCTGTACTCAAGCGTACTATCATTTCGCCAGTCAACAGGGATCTCCAAGCTGGAGATCCTGAGGTCCGTCCTGCCTTCGGTCGTTGTGTGCTGTCGCTCAACAGTGGCATGGCGGCGCTTGACGACAAATTTGTCGGCAAAGTGCTGATGGTAACCATCAATGGTGACCGGAATCCCGTCTCGCCGGATGACCTTGTCAAAGCTCTTGGCATTGTGCACGGCATCCAAATAAGTGACTTGCTCGTCGAAGTCTGTCCGCCACCGGTTGATTTCTCCGTCAGGTTCCGGACAACTTTCGACTGCAGTCGTGTGTTCGAATCTTCCCGGTGTTTGTTCTGCGATGGCGCGCTAGTGAGCTTTGATCGGTGGCACCCAGGATGGGGCTCGGTGCCCTCTGAGCTTGAGTTTTTAACAAAGCTTACCTTCCACGGCATGCCTCGACGTGCTTGGAACAGCGAGTCCATGAATGAGCTTATCAACGACCTTGGAGGTGAGCTCGTAAGTATGTTTGTTCCTCCAGACAGCTGGGCTCTGACGATTATGGCATGGATTAAGAAGCCGTCCACCATACCGAAGGTGATTGGTGTTGAGATACCGGTGTAGGAATCGGGGTTGTACTATTCATCGCCACCAAGGCCGCCGCGGACCACGTTAGGGATGTACCTGTATCGAGTGTTCGTGCATGTCGAAGAAGTGGTCAATCCATCAATCGAAGTCCTGCCACCGCCGCCGGTGCCAGGGTCCGTCGACGACGTCCATTACAGGAGTCAACGTCAGACTTTCCCCGTGTTGCTCGGAACGATGGATGGCACAGGGCCTACTCCATCGCGCAGCGGAGGCCACTGCTTCTTTGGGAGAAGAGACAGGGCTGGCTGCCTGGATGTGCTCTAATTTGAGGTAACAACTGAATCTTGTCAGATACTAGTTAAATCCGAGCTATGGGTGTGAAGCACTGATATGCCAGTACATTTGATTGTGACCTGTTCTAATTTCGTACCTGAACTTTTTTAGAAAGCGTTGTACGTCAACTTAATGTGCTAGCAGAACTTATTGTGTTGTCTGTCTGTTTTCTTTGCACAACATTCAAGATATTTCCCCGTCATTGATAAAGACAATGAACCATTACGTACGACTTCGTTGGTTTCAACATAGCCCTTCCCGTAGCGATCCACTGCTTCCATCCTGATTGTGCCGCCTGCGTGAAATTTTTGTATATAAGTTCAGTGTGCTATGATGTTCTATATGATTGTGTCAACTATATAAGTTTTTACTGAGCATCAGCAATGCATATGGCTGAAAGATGTATTTACGAGCATCGACCGATGGGTCTCTCTCTCTATCTCTCTCTCTCTCTCTCTCACACACACACACACGCACACACACACATGCACGCACACGCACAAGTGGGACCCGTTGAATTATTTATTTGCTCGTGACAGCTTTTAATTAGGTTCCACTGTAAGCTAACTTTTTGCTTAAGTTATTAATTGAGCTCAGTGACTTCAAAAGGTTGTACAGAAGCCTTGTTTGGGCCTTTCCGGTGTCGCTGAATGTGGGCTGAGTAACCATGTTCGGTTGTAATGTACTACATAGGCCTTTTTTCGCTAATTTTTTTAAATAATACATTTTTTATTAATGTTCATAAATATTACATTGGGTAAAAAAAATTCAAAAATAATACACCGTCGGCTCGCTGCAGGCCGACTGGGCCTAGTCGGCCCACAGCAGGCCGATTGGATTCCAGTCGGCCTACAGCTGGCCGACTGGCCCCTGTCGGCCCACTGTGGGCTGATTGGGTCCTCGCTGTGGGCTAATTGTTTTTGCAAAAAAAGTAGGCATAAAAAATATATGTTTAAAAAATGTTAATCATGTAATTAAAAAATGTTAAACGTGTATAAAAAAATTTCCTGATGTATATAAAAAATGTATGATATATATGCAAAAAAGTTGACTAAAAAATATGTTATAAAAAGTGTTAATCATGTATTTAAAAATTGTTAAATGTGTGTATAAAAAATGTTCCTTATCTATACAAAAAATATAGAATGTGTATGAAAAAAAGTTGACACCAAAAAAATATGTTTGAGAAAAATGTTAATCATGTATTTGAAAAAATTGTTTTTTATACACCAGGAACATTTTTTTATACACGTTTAACATTTTTTAATTACATGATTAACATTTTTTTAAACATATATTTTTTATGCCTACTTTTTTTGCAAAAACAATTAGCCCACAGCGAGCCAATTAGCTCCAGTCGGCCCACAGTGTGCCGACAAGACGCAATCAGCCCCCAGTGGGCCGACAGGGGCCAGTTGGCCAGCTGTAGGCCGACTAGAATCCAATCGGCCTGCTGTGGGCCAAGTAGGCCCAATCGGCCTGCAGCGGTCCGACGGTGTATTATTTTTGAAAATTTTTTATCCAGCGTAATATTTATGAAAATTAATAAAAGAAATGTATTATTTATAAAAAAATAGCTTTTTTCAACATCAGCAATGCAGCTGGGCCGATAGTTGTACACAATATCTGAGTCAACTTGTTATTCTCCGCCCCGCTGGGCTGCAAACTTTTCTAGGAGGTATGCATTAGGCTTACCAAGAAAATGAACTTTAACAAATAATAAATGGGATGTAATTATAATAACTGGACAGTTACTATGCACCAAACACGTAATTAGTTTGAAAAATATATTATTTTTGGAATTTGAAAATTTTAATTTCATTACTTGTTGCGCGCGCAATATTTTGTTGGATTTTAACGTAATACAACTTTATTTTGAAATTATATTTAACCTGACTTGAAATTTCGGATAAAACTATTTCGGATCCCATCAAAATGTGGGAATTTTTTTTTAATTCTGTTTTGAGCGATTGTTTGAAATTATTAATCGTTGTCCTAGCTAGAAGTTGGGTTGTACTTTTAACAAACTATAAATGGACTGTAGTAAATTCCATTAGAATTAAAAAATAGGACGTACATTCTTACAAATCGCAAATGGGCTATATGTTCTCTGCCAAATCCGAGTTGTGGGCCTACTAAGTTGACGCGTACCAAGGGCTTTGTCAACTTAGTCAATATAAACGATTCTAGCTGCAGTGATCGTACGATGTCCATCCAATGGCCGTAGTGCCTCTTCAACCTCTGATCTTCTTGCTCCAGCCGCCCAAAGCAGCGTCGGTCGTGTCACGTGCTCCTGCCTCCCGTGGCCGGCAGTGATGCCGCGGAGGCCTCACCGCCCCGTACTACTCCCACCGCTGGCCAGGCCATCCCTCTACTCACCCACACCCCCTGTTATTCTACGGCGACGGCAGCCTCACACCGCAGTCGAACCAGTGAACCCTCGTACTCCTCTCCGCGCGGGCTTCCACTGCTGCGTCTTCCCCGGCTCCGCGTCGTCCCCTTCCTAGGCCTCGCCGTCGTCCAGACCACCGCCCTGGTGCTCTCGGCGCGGCGTGGTCAACATGGTCAACGACCGACTTCCATCGGAAGAGTACTATACGTGGAGATGCTGACAGCTGGGTCCACGGCAGCCGCAAGGAAGTGCCTCCTTATTACGCGCAAAATAATTATTCCTCCACCTGACAGCAGGGACCCACTAGACGGGCCACTATATTTCACGAAAATAATGATTCGCCCCCTGACTGCTGGGACCCACAAGCTATATCTTCGCACGCAAGGAAGTGCATCCGAAAAAATGATTTGCCCCCTTGACTGCTGGGACCCACCAGCCCCCCGACTGCTGGGACCCACCAGCTACACCTTCGCACGCAAGGAAGTGCATCCGGGCAAAAAAATGATTCGCCCCCCTGACTGCTGGGACCCACCAGCTACATCTTCGTAGGCAAGGAAGCGCCTCACAGTCGGGACCCACCTGGTCGAAGCGTACGTAGCGTTGTCATTCTGGTCGCGAACGTGTACGTACATACTGGTCGATGTAGAGGCGCGCACGTGTTGTAGTAGAGGTGCGCACGTGTCGTAGTAGAGGCGCGCACGTAGCATGTACATGTACATACAGCGTCCAGGGTGCAAGAAAGAAAATACGGCAACATACGTACATATGGGTGGGGTCTCGAATGCCTACTCGCGCATACATATGGCCAGGGCTCGTGTACATGGCTGGGTCGGAACGGAGAAACTGCGTTGTCATCGTGTTCATGGGGAGGCAACGGAATGTGTCGTGTTCATCGGGAGGCAACGGAACGCGTGCTGTTCATCGGGAGCCAACCGGCTTGGTCGGAACAGGCAATGGAAACGAGGTCTGGCGTACAGCAGAACGGAGGAAACGGCCTTGTGTTCGACCGACCATGGTGGAAACGGGGTCCTGTTCATCGGGAGGGGTCTGGCGTACCGCAAAACGGAGGAAACGGACCACCTACGATCGAAACGGGGTACTGTTGATCGGGAGGGGTGTGGCGTACCGCAAAACGGAGGAAACAGACTTGTGTTGGAGCGCTACGGTCGAAACGAGGGTCCTGTTGAGTCGGGAGGGGTGTGGCGTACCACAAAACGGGACTCCACGGGATACTGTTCATCTCCACCGTCGACCTCCTCCAGCCTTCACAGGCTCCTTTTCATCCACCGTCAACCTCCTCCAGCCTCCACCTGCGACTGTTCATCCGCGGGCTCCTGTTCATCCAGCCTCCACCGCACGCTCCTCCATCGGCTACTGTTCAACCATCCCTCTCCACGGGGGTCCTGTTCAACCACCCCTCCATGGGCTACTGTTTATCCAACCCTCCACTGGCTACTGTTCAACCAGCCCTCCATGGGGTCATGTTCATCCATCCCTCCACGGGGTCATGTTCATCCACCGGCTCGATCGATCAGGGTACTATTCATCCAGCGGCAACGGCCTCTACTACCACGGGTTCCTGTTCATCCAACCCCCCACCGAGAACTGTTCATCCAAACCCCCTCAACAATGCTCACTATTCATCAAGGGAAGGAGGCAGCAGTGTTCGATCGGCTTCCGTTAGCAACAGTAGCGAAGGAATCACTCGGGTTCAGTTAACAGCAAGGGATCGATCGATCGCTCGGGTTCAGTAGCGCGTAGCCTGCAGTGCAATCGCTCGAGTTCGGTTAGAGCCCAATGCCTCGCTCGGGTTTAATTAGAGCCAACGCCTCGCACACACACGCGTACGTGTACGAGAGAAACGCGCATCGCTCGTGCCCCGACCTCCCACCGTAACCGGGAACTCCCCGAAATTTTCCTCCCCCTCGATTCTACCATGGTTTTTTCTGTCATGGATGGCCCAAAGAATGTCATGCAGCTGCATCTCCGGCCCGCCTAGGACGAAAATCCCATTTTCTATCATGATTTTTTGTCATAGAAGTAGGAGCCCACCACATCTATGATGATACCGGGTTTTGTCACAATTATCGTCATAGAAGTGTCATATGTATGACAGAAAAAAAAATCATTTGGTCCAAAATGTCACGGATGTGCCTTTTTTTGTAGTGTGACAGTATCACAGTAGGGACCCGCCGGACAGGCCACCGTATTTCATGAAAAAAACGTTTCCCCCCTGACTGCTGGGACCCACCAGCTACATCTTCGCACGCAAGGAAGTGCGTCCATTTTATGGGCAAAAAAATGATTCGCCCCCCTGACTGTTGGGAGCCACTAGCTACATCTTCGCACGCAAGGAAGTGCCTGACAGTCGGGACCCACCTGGTCTAAGTGTACGTAGCATTGTCATTCTGGTCGCGAACGTGTACGTACATTCGATCGGTCTGTCTGTAGGCTGCAGTGATGAGCCATGGCCGTGTAAGGAAGGGCACGTGTCGTAGTAGAGGCGCGCATGTGTCGTAGTAGACGCGTGCACGTAGCATGTACACATACATACAGCGGCCAGGGTGCAAGAAAGTAAATACGGACACGTACATACATATGGGCGGGGTCTCAAACGCCTACTCGCGCATAACTACGGCCAGGGCTCGTGTACATGGCTGGGTTGGAACGGAGAAACTGTGTCATCGTCGTGTTCATGGGGAGGCAACGAAATGCATCGTGTTCATCGGGAGGCAATGGAACGTGTGTTGTTCATCGGGACCCAACCGGCTTGGACGGAACGGCCGATGGAAACGAGGCCTGGCATACCGAGAATGAAGGAAGCGGCATTATGTTTGACCGGCCACGGTCGAAATGGGATCCTATTCATCGGGAGGGGTATGGCATACTGCAAAATGGAGGAAACGGACCTCCTACGATCGAAACGGGGTCCTGTTGATCTGGAGGGGTGTGCCGTACCGCAAAACGGAGGAAGCGGACTTGTGTTGGAGCGCTACGGTCAAAACGGGGGTCCTGTTCATCGGGAGGGGTATGGCGTACCACAAAACGGGACTCCACAGGATACTGTTCATCTCCACCGTCGACCTCCTCCAGCCTCCACGGGATACTGTTCATCCACCATTGACCTCCTCCAGCCTCCACCTGCGACTGTTCATCCACAGGCTCCTGTTCATCCAGCCTCCACCGCGCGCTCCTCCACCGGCTATTGTTCAACCAGCCCTCTCCACGGGGTCCTGTTCAACCACCCCTACATGGGCTACTGTTCATCCAGTCCTCCACCGGCTACTGTTCAACCAGCCCTCCACGGGGTCCTGTTCATCCAGCCCTCCACGGGGTCCTGTTCGTCCAGCCCTCCATGGGGTCTTGTTCATCCACCGGCTCAGTCGATCGGGGTCATGTTCATCAAGCGGAAACGGCCTCTACTACCACGGGTTCCTGTTCATCCAACCCCCATTGGGAATTGTTCATCCAAACCCCCCAACAACGCTCACTGTTCATCCAGAGGCAACATCGATTGGCTTCAGTTAGCAGCAGTAGCGAAGGAATCACTCGGGTTCGGTTAACAGCAAGGGATCGATCGATTGCTCAGGTTCAGTAACGTGTAGCCTGCAGTGCAATCGCTTGGGTTCAGTTAGAGCCCAACGCCTCGCTCGGGTTCAATTAAAGCCCAACGCCTCGCACACACGCGCGTACGTATGAGAGAAATGCACATCACTCGGCCCCTGACCACCCACCGTAACAGGGCACTCCCCGATAGTTTCCTCGCCCTCCCTTCTACCACGATTTTTTCCGTCATGGACGGCCCAAAGAATGTCATGCAGCTGCGTCTCCGGCCCGCCCAGGATGAAAAGCCCATTTTATGTCATGATTTTTTGTCATAGAAGTAGGAGCCCACCACATTTATGATGATACCGGGTTTTGTCACAATTATCGTCATAGAAGTGTCAGAAGTATGACAGAAAATAATTTCGTTCGGCCCAAAATGTCACGGATGTGTCTTTTTTTGTAGTGTTAGTAAGCTCAAATTGACAATCACCGAACTTAGGATCATTGGAACTCAACTTACTCAAGGTAATAGACTTATGAAGAATTTCATCTAAGTTTTGCAAGGAATAGTTTGGAAATTGTTCCTCAAGAAATCTCCATATAGTGTAGGCACAATCAAGAGTAGGCAAGCTACCAAGCAAATTTCTAGGCAAACATCTAGTAAAAAGATTGACGGTTCTAAGTTTGCGAATCATGTCGATAGACTCATCAAGGGTAGGATGCAAAGATCAACATGAGGTGCACAAGGGCTAGTAATGTACTTGTTCAAATGATATTCATTGAAAATCTCAAGCATCTCAATTTTCCATTCATGAAAGAACTCTCCATCAAGTATAGGCACTCTATGTCTAAGAATCCCCGACGTAGACTCATCCATCTTCCTCCAATAGTAGTTAAACCAAAGCAATGGAGACCAATGCTCTGATACCAATTGAAAGCATCGAGAAGAGGTGTCTAGAGGGGGGTGATTAGACCCTTAACAAAGAAAAGTGGAAGTTTTTAATTCCTTTAAATTAAGGTGGAGTTTTAGCACAAGTTTAAACATTCACAATACATTTCGAGCAAGCATGGCAAGAGTATATGAGCAGCCGAAAGTAAAACAAGCAAGTTGCAAGAATGTAAAGGGATGGGATTGGAGTATGCAAACACAATTGGAGACACGAAGATTTTTGGCGTGGTTCCAATAGGTGGTGCTATCGTGCATCCACGTTGATGGAGACTTCAACCCATGAAGGGTAACGGTTGTGTGGGTCCACGGAGGGCTCCACCCACGAAGGGTACACGAAGAAGCAACCTTGTCTATCCCACCATGGCCATCGCCCACGAAGGACTTGCCTCACTAGGGTAGATCTTCACAAAGTAGGCGATCTCCTTGCCCTTACAAACTCCTTGGTTCAACTCCACAATCTTGACTGAGGCTCCCAAGCGACACCTAACCAATCATGGAGACACCACTCTCCAAAAGGTAATAGATGGTGTGTTGATGATGAACTCCTTGCTCTTGTGCTTCAAATGATAGTCTCCCCGACACTCAACTCTCTCTCACAGATTTGGATTTGGTGGAAAGATGATTTGAGTCCAAAGCAACTTGGGGAAGGCTAGTGATCAAGATTCTTGTGGTTGGAATGGAATATCTTGGTCTCAACACATGAGTAGGTGGTTCTCTCTCAGAAAATATATGTTGGAAGTGTAGGCACGTTCTGATGGCTTTCTCCACGAATGAAGAGTGGTTGGAGGGGTATATATAGCCTCCACACAAAATCTAGGCGTTACACACAATTTACCAAATTCACTCTGACCGAATCATGAAACTCGGTCAGACCGATTTAGTTCAAAATGTGAACCTTATAGTTCGGTGGGACCGATGTGCTAGGGTTAGGGTAAAACCTCAACTCGGTTTGTCCGATTACACAAACTCGATGGGACCGATTTTGGTAATAAGCTAAATAGAGAGTTGGTCAGGAAAACTTGGTGGGACCGATTGCTTATCTCGGTGGGAACGAAATAATTACAACAGGTAACAGAGAGTTTGCAAGCCCATCTCGGTGAGACCGATATCCCATCGGTGAGACCGAACTGATTAGGGTTTCTGGCAGTGGCTATGTCAAGTGAACTCGGTGGCAGCGGATAGATCAAATCGGTGGGGCCAAGTTTGACTTTGGTTTGGGACATATGTAGAAGTGAGAAAGTGGTTGAGGGATTTGGAGCATATCACTAAGCACTTTGAGCAAGCAAGCCATTAAGCAACACCTCATCCCCTTTTAATAGTATTGGCTTTCTTATGGACTCAATGTGAACTTGGATGACTAAACTGAAAATGTAGAGTCTTGAGCTTTTGCCAATCTACTGTCCTTAGCATCTTGAAGGGTTTCCACAACCTCTTGTCCATGCCACTCCACTGTTGAACTCATCTGAGATATACTAGATAAAAGTATTAGTCCAACAAGAGATATGTTGACATTAATTACCAAAATCACCCAGGGAGCACTTGTGCTTTCAGGAATCGTTTTTGTCATCCCTTGCATATTATAGTTCATCACGAAGTTCTAGTAACTTGGTGATAGTGACTAGAGAACTCTACCAATCACTATCTTATCTGGAAGATTAACTCCCACTTGATTGAAGCGATTGTAGTACCAAGACATTGTGAGCACATGCTCACTAGCTGAGCTATTCTCCTCCATCTTGTAGGCAAAGTACTTTGTCAGAGGTCTCATACCTCTCGACATGAGCATGAGTCTGAAATACCAATTTCAGCTCTTGGAACGTCTCATATGCTCTGTGGCATTCAAAACATTTTTGAAGTCCCGGTTCTAAGCCGTAAAGCATGGTGCACTAAAGTATCAAGTAGTCATCATACCGAACTTGTCAAACGTTCATAACGTCTGCATTTGCTCCTGCAATAGGTCTGTCACTTAGCGGTGCATCAAGGACATAATTCTTCTGTATAGCAACGAGGATAATCCTCATATCACGAATCCAGTCCACATCATTGCTACTATCATATTTGAACTTAGTTTTCTCTAGGAACATATCAAAAATAAAATAGGGGAGCTATACGCGAGCTATTGATCTATAACATAGATATGCAAATACTATCAGGGCTAAGTTCATCATAAATTAAGTTCAATTAATCATATTACTTAAGAACTCCCACTTAGATAGAGATCCCTTGAGTCATCTAAATGATCACGTGATCCATATCAACTAAACCATGTCCGATCATCACGTGAGATGGAGTAGTTTTCAATGGTGAATATCACTATGTTGATCATATCTACTATATGATTCACGTTCGACCTTTCAGTCTCAGTGTTCCGAGGCCATATCTGCATATGCTAGGCTCGTCAAGTTTAACCCGAGTATTCTGCACGTGCAAAACAGGCTTGCACCCGTTGTATGTAAACGTAGAGCTTATCACACCCGATCATCATGTGGTGTCTCGGCACGACGAACTGTCGCAATGGTGCATACTCAGGGAGAACACTTGTACCTTGAAATTTAGTGAGGGATCATCTTATAATGCTAACGACATACTAAGCAGAATAATATGCTAAGGTGAAATGTGAGAAAGTGTTGTCTTCCTTTGCATCTGCATTGTCCGTCACTATTCATCATGGTAGTAAGATGTGTTGCCAGGATCCTCGGCACGGATGTTGGTAAGACCTTGATGAATATGGAAATTCTCAAGTTCTTGAGAGCACGTTCGGTCACTGGGTTATATCCTCGGCATCATCTGGTATGTGTTTTCCGTTTGCTGAGTTGTCTTATAACTCTAGTTTCCTTTCCAAACCGAGTATGCCATTCTTTTGATTCCTTCAAATGATCGATTATGATTGCCTTAGGCTGGCATAAAGAGTTTCAATGATATTTATATCAAAAGTAATTCTTTTTGCCACTTAAGGGAATAGTTCTTCGAGTCACCTTCCCCGAGGTGCCCCGTTACGGGATCTGGGCAATTACTTCCTCGCCACCTTGACACCATCCACCATCTTTCTAAGCGTGGAATTGTTGCCCACCAAATCAAACCCCGTCGTTGTTCTTCCATCCCTCTGGATGTGTTTGGTGTCTCAACTTGAGATGTTTCAACATCTCATTATGTGAGTTGATCTTGAGTGTTCGATCTTCGAGGAGATCGTTTTCTATAGAGTTTCATTCCGTCGTCACCGTGTTGGATGAAGATCTCGAAAGCAAAGACGTCAAAATCAATTAGAAGCAATGAATCAACATCGTCGGGAAGGGCAGTTGGATCATGAAGATTGTGTAGTTTTTGTGTCCCCTCTGTCTTCTTACCTCACGTCTTGAATCTCGGGACGAGATTCCTGTTTAGTGGGGGTGAGTTATTACATCCCTAGTTCGGGTCTGGCCTAGACTAGCTAGTCAGGTGTGCAACATGTTTAAATTTCATTTAAATTTGAAATAGGGATTTGTAAAACCCTCAGAAATCATTTCTGGAAATAACCCAGATAAAAATTGCTCCAAAAAGGTCTAAGAAAATGTTCATGCTACTCTCTGAAAATATTGGTCAGAGTTAAAATTCAATCCAATATTTTTAGGAGCTCATAGATATTTATTCTGGGCATTTGGAATTGATTCAATAACTATTTGAATTGGATTTATATTTATTATATATATAAATATATGTTCAATAATTCTGAAAATTGTTGTGTGGCTTTGTATAAGTCCACTTAGTTGACACAATTATTTTCATGAAGTTTAAAATTGATTTAGTATTTTAATAAATCAGAAACAAATGTCAGAAAATAGAAAATAGAAATAACAGACAGAGGAGAGAGAGATACAGCTTACCTGGGCCACTGCTGGCCTGGCACAGTGCCGGCCCAGCCGACTGGCCAGCGCCAGTCACCCCCTACCTCGCACCAGAAGGCAGGGGCGCGTGCTCGTCGCGCGCTGGCCACGCGCCGGGCCACCTCCTGCTTCCCACCGCTGCCCCGACGCGCCTGTGAGTGCCACGCACCCCCCCCCCACGGACCTCTCCCACTCCTCCCCGCGTTTCCCCTCCTCTCCCTCGCTCTCTCCCGCGATGGCCGACGCGGCCATGGACGCGCCTCCCTGAACCACCACGGCCACAGCCTCCCCCTCGTCCCTTCGACATGGCCAAGAGCTTCGTCTCGATGCCCTCGTCGTCTACACCAAGTCACGTGACGCGGGATGCACTGCATCACCTCCTTCTTCATCGTCTTCAACCTCCGGCCCACGAGATCGTCGGCGACCCCGCGCTCGCCTCGCAGCCTCCCCGAGCCCACTGACCACCCCTGCAAACTCGTCGTGAGCTCCTCTTCGTTTCCCCTCCATCCTTTCGCTCGATTTCATACCGTAGCCATCGTCCCTGCCAAACCGAGCACCGCCGCCTGCCATGGACGTCGGGAATGGCCTTGCCATGTCCTTGCGCTCGAACCCATGCACCTCGAGTCCTCCTGGAGCGCCCGAGATCCCGCCGCGCTCCTCAACTCACTTGCTAACGCGCAGCAGCCCTCGCGCCGAGCAGCTGTAGCTCCGGCCGCCGCACTTGCCATCGTCGCCGTCGCTGTACTGCACCCCAGTTGCTGCCGCTGGCCGCAATGGATGCGCGCGAGCCTGGGCGTCTCGTAGAGCCCCTCCGCCGCTCCTTAGGTCACCGGGAGAGCGAACCCGACGCCCTCCGCCATCTCTGGCTCCGCCGGCGACGAGCCGCGGGTCAACTCCGGTGAGTTGACCCGGGTTTGACCCCTGTTTGACCCCCACAGGGTCACTGACGCGTGGGCCCGCCCTGTTAATTTTTAGTTAGGTTTAGTTTAGTGCTAATTAACCTAGATTAGTGCTTAATCTAACACTAACTAACTCTCTTAGTTAGTTGTGTCACTGACCAGTGGGCTCCACCCGTCAGGTCTGACCTGGCCGGCCCCGTTGACCAGTGACGTCACCCTGACGCATACTGACGCAATAAAGCATTTACTGGATTTATTCTTATATAGGAAATTCCAGAAAATGTTGCAAACTTCAAAAATTCATAGAAATTAATCTGTAACTCCAAATGCAAAGTTTTATATATGAAAAATGATCAGAAAAATCCAATCTATCCATCTGTACCATTTTCATGCATGTTAGAACAGCTTAACCTTGCTGTTTAGGTGAAACAAGTTAATGCACTAATATGACTTCATAAAATGGGTTTGCATTTGAATCCTTGGTTCAAATGGACTCATTTCAATCTGTTCTAGCTTGCATTAGCCCAAAACACATTCATGTTGCCATGTCATAGCATGCATCATATTGCTGCATATCGCCATGTGTTGATTGTGTTCTTTCTGTGTTTGCCGGTGGTTGTTCCCCCTCGGTAGACGTATGTTCCGACGATGAGTTCGATGACACCGATGAAGAACTATACTATCTTCAGAAGTGCCAGGCAAGCAAAACCCCCTTGTTCATTCCGATACAATCCCACTCTCTCGCTCCTGCTCTCTTTTACTGCATTAGGACAACATTGATTCAACTGTTACATGTTGCGGTAGCTGAACCCTTTTCCTCTGCATGACATGTCATTGCCACAGTAAATAGATGAAACCCACTAGCATGAGTAGGAGTTGTTTGAGCCCTGATGTGCCTACTCATTCATGCTTGTTTGTCATGCCTGCTACTGCTTAGAGTTGAGTCAGGTCTGGTTCATCGGGGATGAATTGGAATGTGGTGAACATGTCCTACCGTTGAGAGCTAAGTGTGTGAACACGATTTGGTAAAGGTAGCGGTGAGAGACCATGTAGGAGTACATGGTGGGTTGTCTCATTGCAGCCGTCCTCAGGAACTGAGTTCTGTGTTTGTGATCCATGAACAACTACTACCACGCATTGGAATGCTTAAGTGCCCCTCTCGACTTATTAATCAACTTGATCTCCGTCCAGAAGTTGCAACTAGTTTCTGGTGTTTGTAGGTAGTATTAGTAGTCTACCAAGTGGCACCCGATACAGGTGGGCTTGGGACAGACTAGGCACAGTGGCACGGTGTACCAAGTGGCACCCGGTTGGTGGGCTTGGGAACCCTGCTCACATCGTTTGGGGCCGTGAGCGACACCCCGGCCGGATCTCTTTGCGGATGGAACCCGAATAGGCAATAAACCTGGACAAGAGACTTGTGTGGTTAGTCAGGTCGTGGCCGACTCCCTCGCCTGGCTTCCGCTTGAAGGTTGCCGAGGTACATGACGTGTACAGGGCGATAAGTGGCGAGAGCGTGTGTGAAGAAGTACACCCCTGCAGGGTTATCATTATCTATTCGAATAGCCGGATTCCTCGGATATGGAAACTTGGACCCCTTGTACAGTTCATAGACAAGTGAAAGTGGATACTCTAAAATGCGCAAGATAAGCGTGAGTGCTATGGATGGCGTTCTCGTAGGTAGACGGGAGCGGATCCATAGTGGTGTATTGATATGGTGAATATGTGGACTCGTGTGCACCACCTCAAAAGAGATACTTGCAGTCATAGTTCAGGTTAGCCACTGAGTCAAGCTGGCTTGCTGCAGTTAAACTCCACCACCCCCTTTATTGATGCCGATGCATATGTAGCTAGTTCTGATGTAAGTCTTGCTGGGTACATTTGTACTCACGTTTGCCTATTTTATGTTTTGCAGAGAGACGTCAGTCTCGCTAGTAGTACCGCTTGGTCTTCGACGTTTAGCTTGATACCTCAGCTACGATCTTGTGCCCTCGGCAGGATCTGGTAGATAGTCAGGCTTCTCATCCTTTTTCATTTGTAGATGTCTGTACTCAGACATGTTTAGCTTCCGCATGTGCTTTGACTTGTATGCTCTGAATGTTGGGTCATGAGACCCTTGTTTGTAATATCTTGGCTCCTCGGAGCCTAATGAATAAATACTCTGAGTCGTAGAGTCTTGTTGTGATGCCGTGTTGTATTTGCACATATTGAGCATATTGTGTGTATAATTGAAATGCTTGGTATGTGTGGGATCCGACAACCTAGTTGTTTATCCTTGGTAGCCTCTCTTATGGGGAAATGTAGTCCAGTGCTTCCATGAGCCATAGTAGTCCGCTACAGCCCGGTTCACCGGAGTCCTGCTAGCCCAGCACTACTGCTCCGGAACACTTGACTGGCCGGCATGTGTTTCACTTCGTTCATGTGTCTGTCCCTTTGGGGAAATGTCACACGGTGACATCCGGAGTCCTGCCTAGCCTGCTACAGCCCGGGTTACCGGAGTCCTGTTAGCCCAGTGCTACAGCCCGGATTCACACGCTGTTGACCGGCATGCTCGAGGTTGATTCATTTATGCCTGTCCCCATGGATTAGTGCCGCTTTGGGTTCACGACTAGCCATGTCGGCCCGGGTTCTTTATCATATGGATGCTAGCGACACTAGCATATACGTGAGCCAAAAGGCGCAAACGGTCCCGGGCCAGGTAAGGTGGCATCCGTGGGAATACCGTGCGTGAGGCCGCAAAGTGATATGATGTGTTACATGCTAGATCGGTGTGACTTAGGATCGGGGTCCTGACAGCGTTGGTATCAGAGCCTGACTGCCTGTAGGATTACCAAGCCAAACTGGTCGAAGTCGTGTCTAGAAATGCTTTAGTTATATAAGGGAATTGATTGTGGATGGGAACGTAAGGCTCTTTTTACTCCTTATACCTCATGCCCTCTGATCTGAGTCACCCTCTTCTCTTCTACGGGGATTAAGAACTAGGCTTCTCATCTTTCTATCAGGATGACGTGTTACTAATCCATAGACCTATAGAATTGTTAGTTTCAAGCCCCAATTCAGTTTCTACTACTTCCGTGTGTTCATAGTTGGTCTCGGAACCTTGATATTGTGCTTGTGAGTGGTTATGCCACCATTTTTGCAGGATGTCTCAAATCATGTTGAGCATTTACAGTCGTTATGCTGTCCGAGTCATCCCAGGTTTCTAAATAATCTGATGCACTTGCAAATCTTCCCTCCGTGTTCCCGATGCCTTTTGGACCAGATTAAGCACACTACACGGTCTGTGAGGTACTTTGTTGCCTCTGCGTATATGTTGGAGCTACTATTATGACCCTAGGTGTCTTATGAAACCATCTAGTAATCTAGCCATGTTTTGTGTTCCCAGTGTGATGAATCTGGCCACCATTCTCGAAAGCATCCCGTGATGCCACTTAGTAGTAGGCATTCTACTCCTGGGTTCTTGAACCCGAGATTCACCCTACTTACCTCCTGTTGATAGTGTTTGCTAGTTCCTTTAGGATATTAGTAACTTTGCGATAGTCCTCGGGGTCTGTGGTATTTCCTTCTTCCAAATACTATGAACCGCTTATGGCAGAAGTTCCTCGCTGAACCGAAGGATCACAATCAGAGTACTCTTGAGGAGTTCTCCATTCATAATTGTGAATATGCCAGTCCTACTTTTTCTGCATGGGTTATTCGGAAGAAACCTGTTGAACCTCGTTCGACATGCTAAACCATGCATCCACAACTCAGAAAATCATATGTTCCTTTGAGTTGTTTCTCTTTAGTTGTCTCCTGACCTTCGTCTATCAAGTGATAGTCAAGAGTATGCGTGCATTCGTTCATCGGTGCTTATCATTCTTGTGGTCCGTCAAGCCATTCTATTTCGGAATGACTAGGAGAAACAAACTCCAGTACCTCATCCATTTCTAGGATTGGGCCAAAGCAGTTGTATTCCGTGGATCAAAATGCCAATCCAGCTTTTAATTCTGTTCTATCCTGGAGTGTTACCATCTTTAGGTCAAGAATGTCATGAGAATTGCACCACCTCTTATGGATTCTTGACGCAGTGATACTTCTCGCCATCATTACTCATTCCTCGGTTTCGTGTTGTCGCAACCGGAATGCCGACAAGTGAATTGTGATGTGTGAAATCAATACTCCAAGCAACTCGTTGCTTTGTAGTAAATGGACAATATTCTCATTCTTAGCGTGTTGGTAATTATATCATCATCCTAAGATTGATCGTGCTACCTAGTCCATTTTTGTTGGTGCACCCTTCGATCGATGAGTTAGGATTTTGTCAAACCCTTGCTCTTTTGATCACATCGTCTTGCCTTGAAAAGTAAGATTGTTCTTGAGCTTAGTAACATATCGGTGGTTCGTGATTTTCCGAATATCTTCTCAGAAGTATCACCAGGTTGTCCCCTGACTGTTATGTTGAGCTCGTGATCAAGTTGGTTTCTTGTAAACCACCCCTTCTCCAAGAATCTGTGTTGGATATCCCCGAGCTAGTTGGTTAAGCTAAACAACAACTTGGAGAGTTGGAAGATAAAAGCTTGTCTGACTTAGTTCATGTTAAGGGATATCTTTGTGTGTGTGTGTGTGTGTGTGTGTTGAAGAAAGATGATATCTCCATCAATTGGTCCTCGTGATCAGTTGTTGAATCTATTGCCTTGTCAAAACTTTGACTTGAGTATGGGCTATCATCAAGTCAAATCGGAACCAACGATGTTCATAATGTTGTCTTACTCGTGGTTGATCCCTCGAGCATACACCATTACATCCTTTGGTCTGACCAATGCTATCACCATGTTCACATGATGGTGGAAGTCCAGTGATATGGAAATTCCGATGAGTTGTTGTTGAGCCCATCAGCAGCATTTTGTCTCCCCCATGATTCATGTTGAACATCAACCTAGTGTTGAAAATTTTGTAAGCAACGCCTTCGTGTTCTGTTCATGAAGCTTATGCTTGGATGGAAGAAGTGACTTCCTCGAATTCATGTGCATTTGGTGCAAGCTGCCGCTGTGAGTTTGAGAAAGATTGTTTTTGCTTCCTCTGGAATCATCCCAAGTTAGTCACGCATATGTGCGAAGTACTCTATGGTTTGATAGGTTGGACGCCTCCACTCCATATGTGTTTCCTAGCACACCAAGCCATTGATTGATTTGTTCGAGGAAAAGGAGTTGTTGTGCGAATACTAGTTCATGCACAAAATTCCAATATCCTCGATGATGGTTCCCCATCTGAACTCGGTAGTGTTTTATTATAAGACTACTACGTGATCATGCTTGTCTGGGACAGTGTGTTCACCTGTATGTAGCAGAACCAGCTCATGTTTTGGAGCTTGCTATCGTAGTCCATTTCCCGAGAATCCTGCAACGTCATCTCGTCGACTTATGTTGCAAACTCTCATTTTTTCCTCTAGATTGGATGAGTCTGGAATATCCTGACACCAACCAGATCGGAATCTCAGGCAGATGATGGTTGGAACGTTTTCCCAAGAACTATAATATTGGTCTCTCTGTAAACCGGTAAAGTGGATGTCGTGGCCAACGCACCAGCCGGAAGACCTATTATTGTAGCATCTTGATTGAGAAAGTTGGCCACCTCCCCATAAGGATTTTGTAGGATTTACTCCAGTAGTTATTCCTTATGGATTCTTGTGCTCCCGAAGTCCGACCTTTTACTTGATGTTCTAGATATTAAGCCATATCTATAAATGGGTTACGCTAGCACATCAAGGAGAACATTAGAAGCAGAGTGCTAAGTGTCTCTCGGTCGATCATCCAGATTTCGTTCCATTGGCCTCGCTAAGGTGAAATGTGAGAAAGTGTTGTCTTCCTTTGCATCTGCATTGTCCGTCACTATTCATCATGGTAGTAAGATGTGTTGCCAGGATCCTCGGCACGGATGTTGGTAAGACCTTGATGAATATGGAAATGCTCAAGTTCTTGAGAGCACGCTCGGTCACTGGGTTATATCCTCGGCATCATCTGGTATGTGTTTTCCGTTTGCTGAGTTGTCTTATAACTCTAGTTTCCTTTCCAAACCGAGTATGCCATTCTTTTGATTCCTTCAAATGATCGATTATGATTGCCTTAGGCTGGCATAAAGAGTTTCAATGATATTTATATCAAAAGTAATTCTTTTTGCCACTTAAGGGAATAGTTCTTCGAGTCACCTTCCCCGAGGTGCCCCGTTACGGGATCTGGGCAATTACTTCCTCGCCACCTTGACACCATCCACCATCTTTCTAAGCGTGGAATTGTTGCCCACCAAATAAAACCCCGTCGTTGTTCTTCCATCCCTCTGGATGTGTTTGGTGTCTCAACTCGAGATGTTTCAACATCTCATTATGTGAGTTGATCTTGAGTGTTCGATCTTCGAGGAGATCGTTTTCTATAGAGTTTCATTCCGTCGTCATCGTGTTGGATGAAGATCTCGAAAGCAAAGACGTCAAAATCAATTAGAAGCAATGAATCAACATCTTCGGGAAGGGCAGTTGGATCATGAAGATTGTGTAGTTTTTGTGTCCCCTCTGTCTTCTTACCTCACGTCTTGAATCTCGGGACGAGATTCTTGTTTAGTGGGGGTGAGTTGTCACATCCCTAGTTCGGGTCTGGCCTAGACTAGCTAGTAAGGTGTGCATCATGTTTAAATTGCATTTAAATTTGAAATGGGGATTTGTGAAACCCTCAGAAATCATTTCTGGAAATAACCCAGATAAAAATTGCTCCAAAAAGGTCCAAGAAAATGTTCATGCTACTCTCTGAAAATATTGGTCAGAGTTAAAATTCAATCCAATATTTTTAGGAGCTCATAGATATTTATTCTGGGCATTTGGAATTAATTCAATAACTATTTGAATTGGATTTATATTTATTATATATATATATATAAATATATGTTCAATAATTCTGAAAATTGTTGTGTGGCTTTGTATAAGTACACTTAGTTGACACAATTATTTTCATGAAGTTTAAAATTGATTTAGTATTTTAATAAATCAGAAACAAATGTCAGAAAATAGAAAATAGAAATAACAGACAGAGGAGAGAGAGATACAGCTTACCTAGGCCACTACTGGCCTGGCACTGTGCTGGCCCAGCCAAACTGTCCAGCGCCAGTCACCCCCTACCTCGCGCCAGAAGGCAGGGGCGCGTGCTCGTCGCGCGCTGGCCACGCGCCGGGCCACCTCCTGCTTCCCACCGCTGCCCCGACGCGCCTGTGAGTGCCATGCACCCCCCCCCCCCCACGGACCTCTCCCACTCCTCCCCGCGTTTCCCCTCCTCTCCCTCGCTCTCTCCCGCGATGGCCGACGCAGCCATGGACGCGCCTCCCTGAACCACCATGGCCACAGCCTCCCCCTCGTCCCTTCGACATGGCCAAGAGCTTCGTCTCGACGCCCTCGTCGTCTACACCAAGTCACGTGACGTGGGATGCACTGCATCACCGCCTTCTTCATCGTCTTCAACCTCCGGCCCACGAGATCGCCGGCGACCCCGCGCTCGCCTCGCAGCCTCCCCGAGCCCACTGACCACCACTGCAGACTCGCCGTGAGCTCCTCTTCGTTTCCCCTCCGTCCTTTCGCTCGATTTCATACCGTAGCCATCGTTCCCGCCAAACCGAGCGCCGCCGCCCGCCATGGACGTCGGGAATGGCCTTGCCATGTCCTTGCGCTCGAACCCATGCACCTCGAGTCCTCCTGGAGCGCGCGAGATCCCGCCGCGCTCCTCAACTCACTTGCTAACGCGCAGCAGCCCTCGCGCCGAGCAGCTGTAGCTCCGGCCGCCGCACTTGCCATCGCTGCCGTTGTTGTACTGCACCCCAGTTGCTGCCACTGGCCGCAATGGATGCGCGCGAGCCTGGGCATCTCGTAGAGCCCCTCCGCCGCTCCTTTGGTGACCGGGAGAGCGAACCCGACGCCCTCCGCCGTCTCTGGCTCCGCCGGCAACGAGCCGCGGGTCAACTCCGGCGAGTTGACCCGGGTTTGACCCCTGTTTGACCCCCCTAGGGTCACTGACGCATGGGCCCGCCCTGTTAATTTTTAGTTAGGTTTAGTTTAGTGCTAATTAACCTAGATTAGTGCTTAATCTAACACTAACTAACTCTGTTAGTTAGTTGTGTCACTGACCAGTGGGCTCCACCCGTCAGGTCTGACCTGGCCGGCCCCGTTGACCAGTGATGTCACCCTGACAAATACTGACGCAATAAAGCATTTACTGGATTTATTCTTATATAGGAAATTCCAGAAAATGTTGCAAACTTCAAAAATTCATTGAATTTAATCTGTAACTCCAAATGCAAAGTTTTATATATGAAAAATGATCAGAAAAATCCAATCTATCCATCTGTACCATTTTCATGCATGTTAGAACAGTTTAACCATGCTGTTTAGGTGAAACAAGTTAATGCACAAATATGACTTCAGAAAATGGGTTTGCATTTGAATCCTTGGTTCAAATGGACTCATTTCAATCTGTTCTAGCTTGCATTAGCCCAAAACACATTCATATTGCCATGTCATAGCATGCATCATATTGCTGCATATCGCCATGTGTTGATTGTGTTCTTTCTGTGTTTGCCGGTGGTTGTTCCCCCTCGGTAGACGTATGTTCCGACGATGAGTTTGATGACACCGATGAAGAACTATACTATCTTCAGAAGTGCCAGGCAAGCAAAAACCCCTTGTTCATTCCGATACAATCCCACTCTCTCGCTCCTGCTCTCTTTTACTGCATTAGGACAACATCGATTCAACTGTTACATGTTGCGGTAGCTGAACCCTTTTCCTCTGCATGACCTGTCATTGCCATAGTAAATAGATGAAACCCACTAGCATGAGTAGGAGTTGTTTGAGCCCTGATGTGCCTACTCATTCATGCTTGTTTGTCATGCCTGCTACTGCTTAGAGTTGAGTTAGGTCTGGTTCATCGGGGATGAATTGGAAAGTGGTGAACATGTCCTACTGTTGAGTGCTAAGTGTGTGAACACGATTTGGTAAAGGTAGTGGTGAGAGGCCATGTAGGAGTACATGGTGGGTTGTCTCATTGCAGCCGTCCTCAGGAACTGAGTTCTGTGTTTGTGATCCATGAACAGCTACTACCACGCATTGGAATGCTTAAGTGCCCCTCTCGACTTATTAATCAACTTGATCTCTGTCCAGGAGTTGCAACTAGTTTCTGGTGTTTGTAGGTAGTGTTAGTAGTCTACCAAGTGGCACCCGGTACAGGTGGGCTTGGGACAGACTAGGCACAGTGGCACGGTGTACCAAGTGGCACCCGGTTGGTGGGCTTGGGAACCCTGCTCACATCGTTTGGGGCCGTGAGCGACACCCCGGCCGGATCTCCTTGCGGATGGAACCCGAATAGGCGATAAACCTGGACAAGAGACTTGTGTGGTTAGTCAGGTAGTGGCCAACTCCCTCGCCCGGCTTCTGCTTGAAGGTTGCCGAGGTACATGACGTGTACAGGGCGATAAGTGGCGAGAGCGTGTGTGAAGAAGTACACCCCTGCAGGGTTATCATTATCTATTCGAATAGTCGGATTCCTCAGATATGGAAACTTGGACCCCTTGTACAGTTCATAGACAAGTGAAAGTGGATACTCTAAAATGCGCAAAATAAGCGTGAGTGCTATGGATGGCGTTCTCGTAGGTAGACGGGAGCGGATCCATAGTGGTGTATTGATACGGTGAATATGTGGACTCATGTGCGCCACCTCAAAAGACATACTTGCAGTCATAGTTCAGGTTAGCCACTGAGTCAAGCTGGCTTGCTGCAGTTAAACTCCACCACCCCCTTTATTGATGCCGATGCATATGTAGCTAGTTCTGATGTAAGTCTTGCTGGGTACATTTGTACTCACGTTTGCCTATTTTATGTTTTGCAGAGAGACGTCAGTCTCGCTAGTAGTACTGCTTGGGCTTCGACGTTTAGCTTGATACCTCAGCTACGATCTTGTGCCCTCGGCAGGATCTGGTAGATAGTCAGGCTTCTCAGCCTTTTTCATTTGTAGATGTCTGTACTCAGACATGTTTAGCTTCCGCATGTGCTTTGACTTGTATGCTCTGAATGTTGGGTCATGAGACCCTTGTTTGTAATATCTTGGCTCCTCGGAGCCTAATGAATAAATACTCTGAGTCGTAGAGTCTTGTTGTGATGCCATGTTGTATTTGCACATATTGAGCATATTGTGTGTATAATTGAAATGCTTGGTATGTGTGGGATCCGACAACCTAGTTGTTTATCCTTGGTAGCCTCTCTTATGGGGAAATGTAGTCATGTGCTTCCATGAGCCATAGTAGTCCGCTACAGCCCGGTTCACCGGAGTCCTGCTAGCCCAGCACTACTGCTCCGGAACACTTGATTGGCCGGCATGTGTTTCACTTCGTTCATGTGTCTGTCCCTTCGGGGAAATGTCACGCGGTGACATCCGGAGTCCTGCCTAGCCTGCTACAGCCCGGGTTACCGGAGTCCTGTTAGCCCAGTGCTACAGCCCGGATTCACACGCTGTTGACCGGCATGCTCGAGGTTGATTCATTTATGCCTGTCCCCATGGGTTAGTGCCGCTTTGGGTTCACGACTAGCCATGTCGGCCCGGGTTCTTTGTCATATGGATGCTAGCGACACTATCATATACGTGAGCCAAAAGGCGCAAACGGTCCCGGGCCAGGTAAGGTGGCACCCGTGGGAATACCGTGCGTGAGGCTGCAAAGTGATATGATGTGTTACATGCTAGATCGGTGTGACTTAGGATTGGGGTGCTGACACGTGGCGACGGTGATGATGAAGTTACCGACGCAGGGCTTCACCTAAGCAATATGACGTTATGACCGAGGTGGTAAACTGTAGAGGGGGGCATCGCACACAGCTAAGAGATGTATGTTGTGCCTTTGGGGTGCCCACCCCCCCCCCCCCGCCTCCATATATAAAGGGGGAGGAGGAGGTGGCCGGCCTACGGGGCGCGCCATAAGGGGGGTCCTACTTGGAATCCTAGTCCAAGTAGGATTCGCCCCCCCTCCTTCCTTCCATGAGAGAGGGAAAAGGGGAAGGGAGAGAGAGGGAGAAGGAAAGAGGGGGGTCGGCCCCCTCCCCTAGTCCAATTCGGTTTGGGCAAGGGGGGCACACCCCTCTCACGTGGCCTTTCTCCTCTCCTCCAATAAGGCCCAATAGGCCCAATACTTCTCATGGGGGGGTCCGGTAACCTCCCGGTACTCAGGAAAAATGCCCGAACCACTCGGTACCATTCCGATGTTCAAATGCAACCTTCCAATATATGAATATTTACCTCTCGACCATTTGAAGACTCCTCGTCATGTTCGTGATCTCATCCGGGACTCTGAACAAACTTCTGTCATCAAATCACATAACTCATAATACAAATCGTCATCGAACGTTAAGCGTGCGGACACTACGGGTTCGAGAACTATGTAGACATGAACGAGACACATCTCCGGTCAATAAGCAATAGCGGAACCTGGATGCTCATATTGGCTACTACATATTCTACGAAGATCTTTATCGGTCAAACCGCATAACAACATACGTTATTCCCTTTGTTATCGGTATGTTACTTGCCCGAGATTCGATCGTCGATATCCTCATACCTAGTTCAATCTTGTTACTAGCAAGTTTATTTACTCGTTCCGTAATGCATCATCCCGTAACTAACTCATTAGTCACATTGCTTACAAGGCTTATAGTGATGTGCATTATCGAGAGGGCCCAGAGATACCTCTCGGATACTCATAGTGACAAATCCTAATCTCGATCTATGCCAACCAAACAAACACCTTCGGAGACACCTGTAGATCATCTTTATAATCACCCAGATATGTTGTGACGTTTGATAGCACACAAGGTGTTCCTCCGGTATTCAGGAGTTGCATAATCTCATAGTCAAAGGAATATGTATAAGTCATGAAGAAAGCGAAAGCAATAAAACTAAACGATCATTATGCTAAGCTAACGCATGGGTCTTGTCCATCACATCATTCTCCTAATGATGTGATCTCGTTCATCAAATGACAACACATGTCTATGGTTAGGAAACTTAACCATCTTTGATTAACGAGCTAGTCTAGTAGAGGCTTACTAGGGACACTGTGTTTTGTCTATGTATCCACACATGTATCAAGTTTCCGGTTAATACAATTCTAGCATGAATAATAAACATTTATCATGATATAAGGAAATATAAACAACAACTTTATTATTGCCTCTAGGGCATATTTCCTTCATATTGGGCCATATTGCAGGAGAGGAGAAAGGCCACGTGAGGAGGCGCCCCCCCCTCCCCCTTGCCCAAACCAAATTGGACTAGGGGAATGGGGCAGCCCCCCTCTTTCCTTCTCCCTCTCTCTCCCTTCCCTTTTACCTCTCCGGTGGAAGGAAGGGGGGAGAATCCTACTTGGACTAGGAGCCGAAGTAGGACTCCCCCCTATGGCACGCCCACTTGTCCGGCCACCTCCTCCTCCCCCCCTTTATATACGGAGGCGGGGGCACCCCAGAGGCACAACAGACAATCTCTTAGTCGTGTGCGGTGCCCCCTCCACAGTTCAACACCTCGGTCATATCGTCGTAGTGCTTAGGTGAAGCCCTGCGTCGGTAACTTCATCATCACCGTCATCACGCCGTCGTGCTGACGAAACTCTCCCTCGTCCTCAACTGGATCAAGAGCTCGAGGGACGTCATTGTGTTGAACGTGTGCTGAACACGAAGGTGCCATACGTTCAGTACTTGGATCGGTTGGATCGTGAAGACGTTCGACTACATCAATCGCGTTACTAAACGCTTCCGCTTTCGGTCTACGAGGGTACGTGGACACACTCTCCCCTCTCGTTGCTATGCATCTCCTAGTTAGATCTTGCATGATCGTAGGAAAATTTTGAATTACTACGTTCCCCAACAGTGGCATCCGAGCCAAGTCTATGCATAGATGATATATGCATGAGTAGAACACAATGAGTTGTGGGCAATAATAGTCATACTGCTTACCACCAACATCTTACTTTGATTTGGCGGTATTGTTGGATGAAGCGGCCCAGACCAACATTACATGACCGTGTTCATGAGACTGGTTCTACCGACGTGCTTCGCACACAGGTGGCTGGCGGGTGTATGTTTCTCCAACTTTAGTTGAATCAAGTTTAACTATGGTCGGTCCTTGTTCAAGGTTAAAACAGCACACTTGATGGAAAAATCATTTTGTTTTTGATGCGTTGGTAAGAACGGTTCTTTCTAGAAGCCCGTAGTTGCCACGTAAAACTTGCAACAACAAAGTAGAGGACGTCTAACTTGTTTTTGCAGGGCATGCTGTGATGTGATATGGTCAAGACGTGATGAGATATAAATTGTTGTATGAAATGATCATGTTTTGTTAAAGTTATCGGCAACTAGTAGGCGCCTTATGGTTGTCTCTTTATTGCATAAGATGCAAGCACCATATAATTGCTTTACTTTATCGCTATGCTATAGCAATAGTTGCAAAAGCAATAGTTGGCGAGACGACCATGTGATGACATGTTGATAGAGATTAAGATGATGGAGATCATGGTGTCATGCCGGTGACAATGGAGATCATGATGGTGCTTTGGAGATGGAGATCAAAGGCACAAGATGATGATGGCCATATCATGTCACATATTTTGATTGCATGTGATGTTTATCCTTTATGCATATTATTTTGCTTAGTACAGCGGTAGCATTATAAGATGATCCCTCACTAAATTTCAAGGTATAAGTGTTCTCCCTGAGTATGCACCATTGCTACAGTTCGGCATGCCGAGACACAACATGATGATCGGGTGTGATAAGATCTACGTTCCCATACAACGGGTGCAAGCTAGTTTTGCACACGCAGAATACTCGGGTTAAACTTGACGAGCCTAGCATATGCAGATATGGCCTCGGAACACTGAGACCGAAAGGTCGAACGTGAATCATATAGTAGATATGATCAACATAGAGATGTTCACCATTGAAAACTACTCCATCTCACATGATGATTGTACATGGTTTAGTTGATATGGATCATGTGATCATTTAGATGACTAGAGGGATGTCTATCTAAGTGGGAGTTCTTAAGTAATATGATTAACTAAACTTTAATTTATCATGAACTTAGTCCTGATAGTATTTGCAAATTATGTTCTATAGCTCCCCGTTTATTTTTTATATGTTCCTAGAGAAAAATAAATTGAAAGATGATAGTAGCAATTATGCGGACTGGATCCGTGATCTGAGGATTATCCTCATTGCTGCACAGAAGAATTATGTCCTTGATGCACCGCTAGGTGACAGACCTATTGCAGGAGCAGATGCTGACGTTATGAACGTTTGGCAAGCTCGGTATGATGACTACTTGATAGTTTAGTGCGCCATGCTTTACGGCTTTGAACTGGGACTTCAAAAACGTTTTGAATGCCACGGAGCATATAAGATGTTCCAAGAGCTGAAATTGGTATTTCAGACTTATGCCCGAGTCGAGAGGTATGAGATCTCTGACAAGTACTTTGCCTACAAGATGGAGGAGAATAGCTCAACCAGTAAGCATGTGCTCAGAATGTCTGAGTACTACAATCGCTTGAACCAAGTGGGAGTTAATTTTCCAGATAGATAGTGATTGATAGAGTTCTCTAGTCACTATAACCAAGTTACTGGAACTTCGTGATGAACTATAATATGCAAGGGATGACGAAAACGATTCTCGAGCTCTTCGCGATGCTAAAATCGGCGAAGGTACAAATCAAGAAAGAGCATCAAGTGTTGATGGTTAAAAAGACCACTAGTTTCAAGAAAAGGGGCAAAGGAAAAGAAACGAAACTTCAAGAAAGAATGGCAAGTAAGTTGCCACTCCCGTGAAGAAACCCAAAGGTAGACCTAAGCCTTAAACTGAGTGCTTCTACTGCAAAGGGAATGGTCACTAGAAGCTGAACTACCCCAAATATTTGGCGGATAAGAAGGATGGCAAAGTGAAAGGTATATTTGATATACATGTTATTGATGTGTACTTTACTAGTATTCATAGTAACCCCAGGGTATTTGATACTAGTTCAGTTGCTAAGATTAGTAACTCGAAACAGGAGTTGCAATATGAACAAAAACTAGTTAAGGGCAAGGTGACGATGTGTGTTGGAAGTGACTCCAAGGTTGATAAGATCTCCATCGCACACTCCCTCTATCTTCGGGATTAGTGTAGGACCTAAATAAATGTTATTTGGTGTTTGCGTTGAGCATGAATATGATTGGATCATGTTTATTGCGATATGGTTATTCATTTAAGTTAGAGAATAATTGTTCATACACCCAATGTAAATGGTTTATTGAATCTCGATCGTAGTAATACACATATTCATAATATTGATGCTAAAAGATGCAAAGTTGATAATGATAGTGCATCATATTTGTGGCACTGCCGTTTTGATCATATTGGTGTAAAGCGCATGAAGAAACTCCATGCATATGGGCTTTTGGAATCACTTGATTATGAATCATTTGATACTTGCGAACCATGCCTCATGGGCAAGCTGACTAAAACTCCGTTCACTGGGACAATGGAGCGAGCCACTGACTTATTGGAAATAATACATATCGATGTATGCGGTCCGATGAGTGTTGAGGCTCGTGGCGGGTATCGTTATTTTCTAACCTTCACAGTTGATTTGAGAAGATATAGGTATATCTACTTAATGAGACACAAGTTTGAATCATTTTGAAAAGTTCAAAGAATTTCAGAGTGAAGTGGAGAATCATCGTAACAAGAAAATAAAGTTTCTGCGATCTGATCGCAGAGGCGAATATTTGAGTTACGAGTTTTGGCCTTCATTTAAAACAATGTGGAATAGTTTCACAGCTCACACCACCTGGAACACCACAGTCTAATGGTGTGTCCGAACATCGTAACCGTACTATATTGGATATGGTGCGATCTATGATGTCTCTTACTGATTTACCACTATCGTTTTGGGGTTATGCATTAGAGACAGTTGCATTCACGTTAAATAGGGCACCATCTAAATCCATTGAGACGACACCATATGAACTGTGGTTTGGCAAGAAACCTAAGTTGTCATTTCTTAAAGTTTGGGGCTGCGATGCTTATGTGAAAAAGCTTCAACCTGATAAGCTCGAACCGAAATCGGAGAAATATGTCTTCATAGGATACCCGAACGAGACTGTTGGGTACACCTTCTATCATAGATCCGAAGGCAAGATATTCGTTGCTAAGAGTGGATCCTTTCTAGAGAAGGAGTTTCTCTCGAAAGAAGTGAGTGAGAGGAAACTAGAACTTGATGAGGTAGTTATACCTTCTCTCGAATTGGAAAATGGTTCATCACAGAAATCAATTCCAGTGATGCCTACACCAATTAGTGAGGAAGTTAATAATGATCATCATGAAACTTCAGATCAAGTTACTACTGAACCTCGTAGGTCAACCAGAGTATGTCTCGCACCAGAGTGGTACGGTAATCCTGTTCTGGAAGTCGTGTTACTAGACCATGATGAACCTACGAACTATGAGGAAGCGATGATGAGCCCAGATTCCGACAGATGGCTTGAGGCCATGAAATCTGAGATAAAATCCATGTATGAGAACAAAGTGTGGACTTTGGTGGACTTGCCCGATGATCGGCAAGCCATTGAGAATAAATGGATCTTCAAGAGGAAGACGGACACTGATAGTAGTGTTACTATCTACAAAGCTGTCAAAAAGGGTTTTTGACAAGTTCAAGGTGTTGACTACGGTGAGATTTTCTCACTCATATCGATGCTTAAAGTCTGTCGGAATCATGTTAGCAATTGCCACATTTTATGAAATCTGACAAATGGATGTCAAAACTGCATTCCTTAATGGATTTATTAAAGAAGAGTTGTATATGATACAACCACAGGGTTTTTTCAATCCTAAAGGTGCTAACAAAATGTGCAAGCTCCAGCGGTCCATCTATGGACTGGTGCAAGCATCTCGGAGTTGGAATATACACTTTGATGAGTTGATCAAAACATATAGTTTTATATAGAATTGCGGTGAAGCCTATATTTACAAGAAAGTGAGTGGGAGCACTGCAGCCTTTCTGATAAGTATATGTGAATGGCATATTGTTGATCGAAAATGATGTAGAATTTTCTGGAAAGCATAAAGGAGTGTTTGAAAGGAGTTTTTCAAAGAAAGACCTCGGTGAATCTGCTTACATATTGGGAAACAAGATCTATAGAGATAGATCAAGACGCTTGATAAGATTTTTCAATGAGTACATACCTTGACAAGATTTTGAAGTAGTTCAAAATGGAACAGTCAAAGAAGGAGTTCTTGCCTGTATTGCAAGGTGTAAAGTTGAGTAAGACTCAAAACACGACCACGGCAGAAAATAGAAAGAGAATGGAAGTCATTCCTTGTGCCTCAGCCATAGGTTCTATAAAGTATGCTATGTTGTGTACCTTGCCATGAGTTTGGCAAGGGGGTACGATATTGATCTAGGAGTGGATCACTGGACATCGGTCAAAATTATCCTTAGAAGACTAAGGAAATATTTCTCGGTTATGGAGGTGATAAAGAGTTCGTCGTAAAGAGTTACGTTGATGCTAGATTTTACACCGATCTGGATGACTCTGAGTCTCAATCTGGATACATATTGAAAGTGGGAGCAATTAGCTAGAGTAGCTCCATGCAGAGCATTGTAGGCATAGAAAATTTACAAATTACATACGGCTTTGAATGTGACAGACCCATTGACTAAGCTTCTCTCACAAGCAAAACATGATCACACCTTAGTACTCTTTGGGTGTTAATCACATAGCAATGTGAACTAGATTATTGACTCTAGTAAAACCTGTTGGGTATTAGTCACATGGCGGTGTGAACTGATCACATAAAGATATGAACTATTGGTGTTAAATCACATGATGATGTGAACTAGATTATTAACTCTAGTGAAAGTGGGAGACTGAAGGAAATATGCCCAAGAGGCAATAATAAAGTTGTTATTTATATTTCCTTATATCATGATAAATGTTTATTATTCATGCTAGAATTGTATTAACCGGAAACTTGATAGATGTGTGGATACATAGACAAAACAAAGTGTCCTTAGTATGCCTCTACTTGACTAGCTCGTTAATCAAACATGGTTAAGTTTCCTAACCATAGACATGTGTTGTTATTTGATGAACTGGATCACATCATTAGGAGAATGATGTGATGGACAAGACCCATGCGTTAGCTTAGCATAACGATTGTTAAGTTTTATTGCTATTGTTTTCTTCATGACTTATACATATTCCTCTGACTATGAGATTATGCAACTCCCGAATACCGAAGGAACACCTTGTGTGCTATCAAACGTCACAGCATAACTGGGTGATTATAAAGATGCTCTATAGGTGTCTTTGAAGGTGTTTATTGGGTTGTCATAGATCAAGATTAGGATTTGTCACTCCGAGTATCGGAGGGGTATCTCTGGGCCCTCTCGGTAATGCACATCACTATAAGCCCTGCAAGCAATGTGACTAAAGAGTTAGTTACGGGATGATGCATTACTCAACGAGTAAAGAGACTTGCCAGTAACGAGATTGAACTAGGTATAATGATACCGACGATCGAATCTCGGGCAAGTAACATACCGATGACAAAGGGAATAACGTATGTTGTTATGCGGTTTGCCCGATAAATATCTTCGTAGAATATGTAGGAGCCAATATGAGCATCTAGGTTCCGCTATTGGTTATTGACCGGAGATGTGTCTCAGTCATGTCTACATAGTTCTCGAACCCATAGGGTCCGCACGCTTAACGTTTGATGACGATTTATATTATGAGTTATGTGATTTGATGAACAAAGTTTGTTCGGAGTTCCGGATGAGATCACGGACATGACGAGGAGTCTCTAAATGGTCGATAGGTAAAGATTCATATATTGGAAGGTTATATTTGGACATCGGGATGGTTCTGAGTGATTCAGGTATTTTACCGGAGTACCGAGGAGTTACCGGAACCCCTCGGGGGAAGTATTGGGCCTATTGGGTCATATTGGAGGAGAGGAGAAAGGACACGTGAGGATACGCCCCCCCCCTTGCCCAAACCGAATTGGACTGGGGGAAGGGGCGCCCCCCCTCTTTCCTTCTCCCTCTCTCTCTCCCTTCCCCTTTCCCTCTCCGGTGGAAGGAAGGAGGGGGCGAATCCTACTTGCGCTAGGAGTCCAAGTAGGACTCCCCCCTATGCCCCCCCCCCTCCTTGGCCAGCCACCTCCTCCTCCCCCCTTTATATACGGAGGCGGGCGGCACCCCAGAGGCACAACAGACAATCTCTTAGTCGTGTGTGGTGCCCCCCCCCCCACAGTTCAACACCTCGGTCATATCGTCGTAGTGCTTAGGTGAAGCCCTGCGCAAGCAACTTCATCATCACCATCCCCACGCGGTCGTGTTGACGGATCTCTCCCTCATCCTCAACTAGATCAAGACCTCGAGGGACGTCATCGTGCTGAATGTGTGCTGAACACGGAGGTGCCGTATGTTCGATACTTGGATTGGTTGGATCGTGAAGACGTTCGACTACATCAACCGCGTTACTAAACGCTTCCGCTTTCGGTCTATGAGGGTATGTGGAAACACTCTCCCCTCTCTTTGCTATGCATCTCCTAGTTAGATCTTGCGTGATCGTAGGAAAAATTTGATTTACTACGTTCCCCAACAATGTTGGCATTGGACCTTCCCATGAAGACGATAACGGCCATGAACAAGATAATCAAAGGTTTCCTCTCGTGCGACAAGGCTCAAGCTAATGGAGGGCACTGCTCCATAGCTTGGGATGAGCTATGCATGCCACGATGGACAGGAGGTCTGGGGATTCCATGCCTTACGTGGCTGAACACTGCAATGCAGGCTCGTTGGGCTTGGTTATGTCGAGTGGATCAGGATCGACCTGTTGGGGAACGTAGTAATTTCAAAAATTTCCTACGCACACACAAGATCATGGTGATGCATAGCAACGAGAGGGGAGAGTGTAATCTACGTACCCTCGTAGACCGTAAGCGGAAGCGTTTATCAATGCGGTTGATGTAGTCGTACACCTTCACGATCCGTGCCGATCAAGTACCGAACGTACGGCACCTCCGCGTTCAGCACACGTTCAGCTCGATGATGTCCTCACCTTCTTCATCCAGCAAGAGGGGTGAAGTAGTAGTTGAGTTCCGGCAGCACGACGGCGTGGTGACGGTGTTTTTGAAGAACAATCTCTGCAGAGCTTCGCCTAAGCACTACGAAAACTATGACGGAGGATAAACTAGAGGGGACGAAGTTGCCGGCACACAGCTTGGTGTTTATTGATCTGTCTTTGGTGCTAGCCCTGCCCCTCTATTTATATGTTGAGCCCTGGGGTCGAAACTTGGAGCAAAAGCCTCCTCAAAGTTGGTTTTGCCCGAAAGGCAAGAGTCCCACTCGGACTCCAGGACCAAACGCCACAATCCTTGGCGTCTGGCCCAGACGCCACGGGCCTCGGCGTCTGGCCTAGGGCCAGACGTCAGGGTCTCCGGCGTTTGGCCCCCTGGCCTTCGCAAAACTCCTTTTGCACCGACTTATAGCCCTATGGGCCTGACCCCTTGGCCTAACCATATCATCCAATATACGAATCTTTACCTCCGGACCATTCCGGAGCTCCTCGTCATGTCCGTGATCTCATCCGGGACTCCGAACAACATTCGGTCACCAACATACATAACTCATATAATACTATATCGTCAACGAACGTTTAAGCGTGCGGACCCTACGGGTTCGAGAACTATGTAGACATGACCGAGACACCTCTCTGGTCAATAACCAATAGCGGAACCTGGATGCCCATATTGGCTCCTACATATTCTACGAAGATCTTTATCGGTCGAACCGCATAACAACATACGTTGTTCCCTTTGTCATCGGTATGTTACTTGCCCGAGGTTCGATCATCGGTATCTCAATACCTAGTTCAATCTCGTTATCGGCAAGTCTCTTTACTCGTTTTGTAATACATCATCCTGCAACTAACTCATTAGTTACAATGCTTGCAAGGCATATAGTGATGTGTATTACCGAGTGGGCCCAGAGATGCCTCTCCGGCAATCGGAGTGACAAATCTTAATCTCGAAATACGCCAACCCAACAAGTACCTTCGGAGACACCTGTAGAGTACCTTTATAATCACCCAGTTACGTTGTGACGTTTGGTAGCACACAAAGTGTTCCTCCGGTAAACGGGAGTTGCATAATCTCATAGTCATAGGAACATGTATAAGTCATGAAGAAAGCAATAGCAACATACTAAACGATCAAGGGATAAGCTAACGGAATGGGTCAAGTCAATCACATCATTCTCTATTGATGTGATCCCGTTAATCAAATGACAACTCATTTCTATCGCTAGGAAACTTAACCATCTTTGACTCAACGAGCTAGTCAAGTAGAGGCATACTAGTGACACTATGTTTGTCTATGTATTCACACATGTACTAAGTTTATGGTTAATACAATTCTAGCATGAATAATAAACATTTATCATGATATAAGGAAATATAAATAACAACTTTATTATTGCCTCTAGGGCATATTTCCTTCATGACCGTGGTCGGAGTTTAAGTTTACCCTCCTTAAGGAATCCTTAGCGATGGTTGTAGCAGCTACTAAGGTGGCAGTAGGGAATGGGATGGAGGCCTTATTATGGGAGGACCGATGGTTACATGGGATGCGAATACAGGAGCTCGCACCCGGAATTTATGAGAGGGTCTTGCAGCGAACCAAGGCCACACGTACGGTTCGCGAGGCCATTTCTCTCGGGACCTGGACACAAGACATCAACCCTAATATGGCATACGCAGCTCTAGTGGACTATTTGGAGGTATGTCAACTTCTTCAAGGGTTTCAGTTACAGGACCATGTCCCCGACTCCATATCTTGGTCATGGGAATCAAACGGCCAGTTTCCGGTCCGCTTCGCCTATGCTTCCTTGTTCGCCGGTAGGAAGGTGGCACCCGCGGCGGACTTCTATTGGAGATCTCGGGCCCCTCTGAAGTGTCCTTTCTTCACCTGGTTAGCTATGAGAAACAGATGTTGGACTTCGGACCGGCTTTCCTAACGTGGTCTTCCGCACCAGGATGCGTGCCCGTTCTACGACCAAGAGGAGGAAACCATTGATCACACGCTACTGACTTGTGTCTTCACAAGAACAGTGCAGAGAACATTGTTCTTGGACTTAGGAAAACTGGAGTGGTCTCCCACGGCTCAAGACACCCTCAAGGGATGGTGTGTGGCGAAAACGACAGGAGTGCACAAGCCGAAGGAGTTGAGAGCTCTCCTCGCACTCGGGCTTTGGGAGCTTTGGAAGCATAGGAATGCATTGTCTTCGATGGCGCCTCTCCATATTTGGAGGACGTGGTCAGGCGAGTCGTAGCGGAGGGAAGAGCTTGGCAATAGGCGAGTTTGTTGAAGGGCGAAGTGGATAGCATGTTCGAGTTACTGTCGGGGTGGGCGGGTAGTGAGTAATCTTGTATTCATTTTTGTTTTGTCAGTGGAGCGGTGGGCTGTAGGCGTTGTTGATGTTGTTGTAGCGTTTAACTCTCTGTAACATCAACGGTGGTTGGGATTCCCCCCCCCCCTTCTTCTATACAATATGATACGCACACTCGTGCGTATTCGGGAAAAAAACAAGGAAATCCAAAGAAGCTCAATCCTGCAATCAAGTTCCTACTCTTCTCTCAGAGCATCTTCAGCCAGGCATAGCTCATTTGTTTGCATCGTAGCCATCCCTCTTATATCTAATTCCCCAAATCCATACAATCCCATGCAACGTAGATCAACACAGTGTACATAAATTCAACACATAGCATATGATCGGACATAGCAAGTTCATCATTACAACTTGACATAGCAAGTTCAACAAATATGGGCACTTCGACTACCATAGCATTGCTAGATCTCCAATAGATAGATAGTTCACCACTTCCTTGTCAGGCCCTTCCCCTTAGCGTCTCCAAAACGGCGTTAGTAGGCATTGAAGTCCTCGTCATACGCATCAGCATCCGGAGGGCCATCATCGTCGCTAGAGGTGCTGGAGGACTCGGACGAGAAGGGTGGTCCGGCCAGACATTGGGTGGGGTGGGCATGCTCCTTGTCAAGGCAGCTAACTTTAGTCGCAACGACCACCTTCGCTCGGACTCATTGAGCCACAATGTGTTGGCATTTTTGCGGCCATGGATGAGTACATTTTGCTTCACTTTTCACCCCTTATTTTTGCGTCGTAGTCATAGGATTTTTAGAATTTCATCGCATTCGCGCTACCTATTGTTTTTGTCACAATCTCAAAGGAGCAGGAGATTTAAGAATTGATTGGGAACCACCTATTTCTGGGTGAACACCATGCTAATTGATGTAATAATAACCTAACATACGGAGAGAAAATCAAAGTGGGAAGAAAACCAATAGCGCAAGCCTTACCAGGAGAGAAGACGGTGTGCAGTACGGTCAGCTCCCCATGGTCAACGATTTCATCCACATGTGATCGGATCTCACATTCGGCGAACAGAGAGGCCACAACCATGAAACAGGAATAGAAAATCACCTCCAAGAGGGATCTAGAGGGGAAATCGGCGGAATGGCACCGCCACGCCATCACCTCGACAGAGGAGACTACGGCATCAACTATCATCATCAACATCCACATCCTTGCCATCGACCCCTCCATTCATTTCTTTGTAATACCGAACCCTAGTGTGGATTCAAACACGTGTTGTATTAATCATCCATCTGTAATTGCCATGAACACCATGATGATGTTTATTATCTCTATTTCTAAGTAGAACCCTAGTTTCCGGCGATATGGAGGAACCCTAGTATGTGTATGAACTGAATGTTGGGGAACGTAGTAATTTCAAAAAAAATCCTACGCACATGCAAGATCATGGTGATGCATAGCAACGAGAGGGGAGAGTGTTGTCCACGTACCCTCGTGGACCGAAAGCGGAAGCGTTATAACAACGCGGTTGATGTAGTCGTACGTCTTCACGATCCGACCAATCAAGTACCGAACGCACGGCACCTCTGAGTTCAGCACACGTTCAGCTCGATGACGTCCCTTGAACTATAAATAATGGCGAGTGTTGAGGGAGAGTTTCGTCAGCACGACGGTGTGGTGACGATGTTGATGTTCTACCGACGCAGGGCTTCGCCTAAGCACCGCTACAGTATTATCGAGGTGGACTATGGTGGAGGGGGGCACCGCACACGGCTAAAAGATCAACTTGATCAATTGTTGTGTCTCTAGGGTGCCCCCTGCCCCCGTATATAAAGGAGTGGAGGAGGGGAGGGCCAGCCCTCTCTATGGCGCGCCCTAGGGGAGTCCTACTCCCACCGGGAGTAGGATTCCCCCTTTCCTAGTAGAACTAGGAGCCCTTCCAAGTAGTAGGAGTAGGAGGGAAGGAAAGGGAAGGGAAAAGGAGAAGGAAGGAATGGGGCGCCCCCCCCCCCCTCCCTAGTCCAATTCAGACAAGCCCATGGGGAGGGGTGCGGCCACCCCTTGAGGCCTTTCTCTCCTTTCCTGTATGGCCCATTAAGGCCCAATACGAATTCCCGTAACTCCCCGGTACTCCCGAAAATACCCGAATCACTCGGAACCCTTCCGATGTCTGAATATAGTCGTCCAATAATCAATCTTTACGTCTCGACCATTTCGAGACTCCTCGTCATGTCCCCGATCTCATCCGGGACTCCGAACTCCTTTGGTACATCACAACTCATATACTCATAATATAACCGTCATCGAAACTTTAAGCGTGCGGACCCTACGGGTTCGAGAACTATGTAGACATGACCGAGACACGTCTCCGGCCAATAACCAATAGCGGAACCTGGATGCTCATATTGGCTCCCACATATTCTACGAAGATTTTTATCGGTCAGACCACATAACAAAATACGTTGTTCCCTTTGTCATCGGTATGTTACTTGCCCGCGATTTGATCGTCGGTATCTCAATACCTAGTTCAATCTCGTTACCGGCAAGTCTCTTTACTCGTTCCGTAATACATCATCTCACAACTAACTCATTTGTTGCAATGCTTGCAAGGCTTATGTGATGTGCATTATCGAGAGGGCCCAGAGATACCTCTCCGACAATCGGAGTGACAAATTCTAATCTCGAAATACGCCAACCCAACATGTACCTTCGGAGACACCTGTAGAGCTCCTTTATAATCACCCAGTTACGTTGTGACGTTTGGTAGCACACAAAGTGTTCCTCTGGCAAACGGGAGTTGCATAATCTCATAGTCATAGGAACATGTATAAGTCATGAAGAAAGCAATAGCAACATACTAAACGATCGGGTGCTAAGCTAATTGAATGGGTCATGTCAATCACATCATTCACCTAATGATGTGATCCTGTTAATTAAATGACAACACATTTCTATGGTTAGGAAACACAACCATCTTTGATCAACGAGCTAGTCAAGTAGAGGCATACTAGTGACACTCTGTTTGTCTATGTATTCACACAAGTATTATGTTTCCGGTTAATACAATCCTAGCATGAATAATAAACATTTATCATGATATAAGGAAATAAATAATAACTTTATTATTGCCTCTAGGGCATATTTCCTTCAGTCTCCCACTTGCACTAGAGTCAATAATCTAGTTCACATCGCCATGTGATTCAACACCCATAGTTCACATCGATATGTGACCAACACCCAAAGGGTTTACTAGAGTCGGTAATCTAGTTCACATCGCTATGTGATTAACACCCAAAGAGTACTAAGGTGTGATCATGTTTTGCTTGTGAGATAATTTTAGTCAACGGGTCTGTCATATTCAGATCCGTAAGTATTTTGCAAATATCTATGTCAACAATGCTCTGCATGGAGCTACTCTAGCTAATTGCTCTCACTTTCAATATGTATCCAGATTGAAACTTAGAGTCATATGGATCAATGTCAAAACTTGCATCAACGTGACCCTTTACGACGAACCCTTTTTGTCACCTCCATAATCTATAAATATATCCTTATTCCACTAAGGATAATTTTGACCGCTGTCCAGTGATCTAATCCTAGATCACTATTGTACTCCCTTGCCAAAATCAGTGTAGGGTGTACAATAGATCTGGTACACAGCATGGCATACTTTATAAAACCTATGGCCAAGGCATAGGGAATGACTTTCATTCTCTTTCTATCTTCTGTCGTGGTCGGGCTGTGAGTCTTACTCAATTTTATACCTTGTAACACAGCCAAGAACTTTTTATTTGATTGTTCCATTTTGAACTACTTCAAAATCTTGTCAAGGTATGTACTCATTGAAATATTTATCAAGCGTCTTGATCTATCTCTATAGATCTTGATGCTCAATATGTAAGCAGCTTCACCGAGGTCTTTCTTTGAAAAAATCCTTTCAAACACTCCTTTATGCTTTGTAGAATAATTCTACATTATTTCTGATCAACAATATGTCATTCACATATACTTATCAGAAATGTTGTAGTGCTCCCACTCACTTTCTTGTAAATACATACTTCACCGCAAGTCTGTATAAAACTATATCCTTTAATCAACTTATCAAAGCGTATATTCCAACTCCGAGATGCTTGCACCAGTCCATAGATGGATCGCTGGAGCTTGCACATTTTGTTAACACCTTTAGGATTGACAAAACCTTCTGGTTGCATCATATACAACTCTATTTTAGGAAATCCATTAAGGATTGCAGTTTTGTTATCCATTTGCCAGATTTCATAAAATGCGGCAATTGCTAACATGATTCGAACAGACTTTAAGCATCGATACGAGTGAGAAAATCTCATCGTAGTCAACACCTTGAACTTTGTCAAAAACCTTTTTTGACAAGTCTAGCTTTGTAGATAGTAACACTACTATCAGCGTCCGTCTTCCTCTTGAAGATCCATTTATTTTCCATGGCTTCCCGATCATCGGGCAAGTCAACCAAAGTCCATACTTTGTTCTCATACATGGATCCTATCTCAGATTCCATGGCCCCAAACCATTTCGCGGAATCTGGGCTCATCATCGCTTCCTCGTAGTTCGCAAGTTTGTCATGGTCTAGTAACATGACTTCCAGAATAGGATTACCGTACCACTCTAGTGCGGATCTCACTCTGGTTTACCTACGAAATTCAGTGGTAACTTGATCTGAAGTTACATGATCATCATCATTAGCTTCCTCACTAATTGGTGTAGTAGTCACGGGAACAGATTTCTGTGATGAACTACTTTCCAATAAGGGAGAAGGTACAATTACCTTATCAAGTTCTACTTTCCTCCCACTCACTTCTTTCGAGAAAACTCCTTCTCTAGAAAGTATCCATTCTCAGCAACGAATGTCTTGCCTTCGGATCTGTGATAGAAGGTGTACCCAACTGTCTCCTTTGGGTATCCTATGAAGACACATTTCTCCAATTTGGGTTTGAGCTTATCATGATGAAACTTTTTCTTATAAGCATTGCAACCCCAAACTTTAAGAAACGACAACTTTGGTTTCTTGCCAAACCACAGTTCATATTGTGTCGTCTCAACGGACTTAGATGGTGTCCCTTTTTAACGTGAATGCAGCTGTCTGTAATGCATGACCCCAAAACGATAGTGGTAAATCGGTAAGAAACATCATAGATTGTACTATATCCAATAAAGTACGGTTATGACGCTCGGACACACCATTATGCTATGGTGTTCCAGGTGGCACGAATTTGTGAAACTATTCCACATTGTTTTAATTGAAGACCAAACTCGTAATCAAATATTTGTCTCTGTGATCAGATCGTAGAAACCTTATTTTCTTGTCACGATGATTTTCCACTTCACTCTGAAATTCTTTGAACTTTCCAAATGTTTTAGACTTATGTTTCATCAAGTAGATATACCCATATCTGCTCAAATCATCTGTGAAGGTTAGAAAATAACGATACCCGCTGTCGGGGATATACCCCTGGCATAAACCGGCCGGAAGTATAACCCGGCCGGACTGGACGACTCACTGGTAACCCGCCCGGAGCTTGGCGGTTCACGAGCTACCCGCCCGGTCTTGGTGGTTCATTAGTAAACCGGCGGGCGGGTCAGATGGATAACGAGGCCCAAGGCCCAGAAGGCCGCTTCACGTTTAATGGTGGGCCGGTTTATGAGGAAAGCGTAAGGACTATTCTCCTACAAAGGAACCAAGACTAGGACTCCACTTGTAATAGAGTAATACTAATCCAACTAGGACTAGTCATGCAAACCGCCCCTTCAACATATATAAGGAGGGGCAGGGCTCCCCAAAGGGCGAGAAGCTAGAAGCAAGAAGAAACAATCTCTAGGACTAGACACAAAGTGCCGGTTTACGGCGTCTCCCTCGTGATGATAATGAGACCTAGCCTCAAACAGCATGTAGGGTTTTTACCGGATGATGTTTCCCGGGGCCCGAAGCTGTCTAAATCCTCGTCTTGCATGTTGATCCGCCCTGTGTCTCTCGTCCCACTCAACGCCCCTCAAGCTACAACATAGATGTGTTGGCCTCGCGACTAAGTCCTGACACGAAGGACATCTGCCGTGACAAAACCACGACAGTTGGCGCTCACCGTGGGGCCCGCGCACGGTGGTGTTGAGTTCTTGAAGCGATTTCATCGGATGGAAAATTATCGGCAAGTTTGTTATTTGTGATCAGGAACATGATTAAGTTTGAAACCGATAGTACATGGTTTAAGATTGACAGAAGCTAGGGTTCCGTGCGCACCATCGCACGTGACCTATTGATCCGCCGGTCCGAATAAAGTTGATTTCCGCTGGAACGGCAGTGCAATCCGGCGAAACCGAGACCGGTTCAAAGTACTTCACTGACCGATTGCCGTTTTATACGGGGGAGCCAGCGCACGTATGAGTAATCATCTACTCACGGTTCAATCATGACCAAATCAAAAGGGTACTACTTAAACTAGTACTATGCCATGTGAGATTCATCATCAACAGTTCTTTTTTGGGAAAAGGGCCAGTACCACTTGAACACTACTACTAGATCACAGGTCTTTTTACCTTGACTACTGCATCCACCCGGCTGGGAAGAGATCAAGTGCTGCTGCCAGATCATTATCAGGGCAATTTTTTTCAAAAGGAAAATAAAAAATGGGGAGGAGGAGACCACGACCCGGAAACAAAACCGGCCATGATCAGGACTCGTCTATTAACCTCGCCACGCAAGTCGCGTGTTTCTGCTGGTCAGGGCCGTCTCAAGCTCGCCACCATCATCTCCACCATACCGTACGACCCGACCGTGATCCTTGCCTAAACCGCTTCAGTCCCGATGTTGAACCGCCTCCGGATCAAGTCGACCCGGCCTCACCGTCGCCCCCGCGGCTGTCCGAGTCACCGTCGCTGGGTGACCCGCTTTACCAAGACATTGGATTACCACTGCAGCCTTAAGATGCTACTCACACAGCCACCACGAGCCGACCTTCTCCCGCCAGATCACCTCCGCCTCCCCATTCAGGCTTGTTGCACGCATCCTGGTCGGCCTTTGCAGTAGGCTGCTCCGCCTCGCTGCACTGCCTCCGGATCAAGCCAACCCCAAGTTGTCGCCGTCCTCCACACCGCGGCATACCAAGCCGCCCTGCCTCCAGGGCCCCGTACCACCTTTGTTGGCCATCGTTGCGGGGCTCGCCGGCTCGGTCACTCTTCCGTCTGCTAATCCGCTGCTGTCACCTCTACCGCGGGCCTGCACCTCCGGGCCACCCCGACCGTTACACTGCCTTGAGCCACCGCCAGACGCCACTTCAATCTGCCATTGACATTGCGGCCCTCCAGCTCTGCCAGGCTGCGCCGGTTTTTTTTTGTGCTCTGGGCTATATCTGCACCCGTGGGCCGCCGTCGGGCTTTACTGCCCCTGAGCCGTCAGCGCTCCTCGTTTCCCCTGAATCACCTGCCGCCGTCGTTCACAAGCTGGCCGAACTTCACCGTTTCGAACGAGCTGCCATCGCTGGTTCGTGCCTACAACCCGCCGGCTACTCACAAAGCTGCGAACGGCCTTGTTTCTGATGCAAACTGTCGGCGCGCCTCCTCATCCGATTCGGTTTGCCTGCACTGCAAACCGCCCGTGACCCGAGACTCATCTTTGCGGCCCCAAATCGCTCCGCCTCGTTCGTTGCGGGCTCATCCCGCGCCTCCGCCAAATCGTCGTTGCCGGTTCACCTCCGCCTCAAGCCGGATGCTGCTTCGCCAGATTTGCTAACCCGCCGTGGTCGGCTGCTTCTCTGCTCCAGGCCTCGTCCGCACCTCATCTCCACCAGGCCGCCCCCGGGTCATCGCCACGGTGCTCCCAGTCCTTCCCCGAGCACCCGCCTCTGCGTAGTGTTCCCGTGGCTGCGGCATGACCCGCACCAGCCCTTCTGCAAGCTGCAAGACCAGCCTCAGGCCGCCCGGTTCGTCGAGCCTCCGCCGCTCCTGAACCGCCTCCGTGGAGTCGCCTTCTGTACGAGTTTCCTGTGTCCGGCCATTGCGCTCGTTTCAAACCGCCGGTTCTCCGTGCCTATAGCCATGGCGTGAGGATAAACAGGAAGAAAAAGAGCAGGCCGTGGGAGTTGAACCGGTGACCTGAAGGTCGAATCCTAGTGCTAACAATCACCAGGCCACAACAAGTGTTCTGGCTGGTTTACTGTGGAGCAGTCGGTACGTGCAGACAAAAAGGCATGCTACTACTCGCTGGTAGCACGGCCAATTAAATTTCCAGGTGCTATCTTTTTCATCTGTTTCTTTTTTATATACATATTGTTTTTCCAAGAACGATTACTCTGGCCTATATCTTTCTATACAGGACAAGTGCTCACTATAAAAGTGATACCCTACTACGGACGGCGCGCGCTAGCTGTTCTACGCTGGCATTTGTACATATCACACTAGTGAACCGGAACACAAACTACCGCCCCCGCAGTCCGGGCTACATCAGCAAAGCCGCGGCCGACTCTTTTGTCCGTACTGGCGTATAACCCCGCGATGGATATCAATTGGACTGACATATCAGGTGAAATCCATCCAATATATTTTTATATTATATATTGCTTCCTTTGAAGGAGCAATCACTCCGCCTTGCAAAGTTATCTAAATGCAGGACCCTAAACTGCCATATTGGTGCAAATTTTAAAGGCCGTCAGAAAATTTCCGGCTGAAAATGAGGATTCCGGTTTAAAATCCGGTTCAAGGGAAAGATGTCTCCCACAAAGCTTTGAAGCTCTCAATATCCGGTTTAACATCCGGTTCAAGAAGGATTTATCTCTTGCAAAAAGTTAAAGGGTGCCAAAGAGGACCTGCTGCCATGATGCGCGGTTCAAACATGGGTATCATGCCTTATTGGCTTATCATATTATTGATCACTTGGGGGCTTGGTCATGTCTGAACCATAGCTACACCTCTTGATCGGCGCAATGCCACAATATCACTTGGGGGCTTGGTCGTATCCGAACCAATGCAACACCTTTTGATGGGTGAAAGCCACCAGATCATTTGGGGACATGGTCAAGCCTGAACCAGTCACGCCTCTTGATCGGCCTAAGGCCACAGAATCACTTGGGGGCTTTGGTCGAACCCGAACCATCGTCACCCCTCTTGATCGGCGTAATGCCAATGCATCACTTGGGGACTTGTGGTCACGTCTGAACCATAGTCATGCCTCTTGATCGGCCTAAGGCCATAGAATCACTTGGGGGCTTGGTCGAACCCGAACCATCGCCACGCCTTCTGATCGGCATAATGCCACTGTTTCATTTGGGGACCTGGCTGACTTGAACCATAGCTACGCCTATCGGGGGCTTGGTCGTGTCCGACCATGGTAACGCCATTTGATCGGCTCAATAGCCTCTTTTTGCAAATGGTTTTATCGGTGCCTTTGCTTGAAATTTTGTTTTGATAAATATTTCTTTTGTTGAGTTTTTAAACCGACAATTCTTAAACCGGTTCGACTATCAAATTACAAATTGACTGAACACGGTCAAATGTTAATCCGGAGGCTATCTGCCCGGTTTGTTTTTCTGTTACCATCCTATTATGGAGTAAACCGGTGTTTATCAACCCGGCTCGGCTTTCAACTACAAGTTGTCAGTACACGATCAAGTTATAATCCGGAGACTATCAGCCCGGTCTGGTTTGACTACACGTCACCAGTATTATATATGGTTAATCCGGTGTTTATCACAACCCGGTACGGTTTTATCATAAACCGGCATAATATGGAAGGAGTTATCAGTACTCAAGATTGGGGTTATCACCTTTACTACAGTAAAGTTGGCCAACCAATGATGTGATTTAATGTCACAGGTATGATATATTTCATATTTGATTATTCTTAAGTGCAGCCTTGGTTATAAACCCGGGTTATATGTTGGGCATTATGACCCGTCCGGCAGTAAACCGACAGGACACTTTGAACTTGTTGTATGCAGAAACAGGTTGAATAAAGCATGATTATAAATCACCGGTGTTTATTAACCCGACCTGGCTTTCGACTATAAGTCGTCGGTATATGATGAGAAATTATCCGGTGTTTGTTAACCCGGCCTGGCTTTAAGACGATAAGTCGCCAGTATATGATGAGAAATTATCCGGTGTTTATTAAACCGACCTGGCTTTGGACAAGTTGCCAACATATATTTGGATTGCGCCATTGGAATCATGCGCTTATAAATCATTGGATTATATTATTCAAATAGCCAACATGGCTGGATTTTTATTTTGGTTATTAATATTATGATTGAGGTTTTCAAAGTCGCTTTAGCGCAATGGATATGAATATGATTTATTCTGCAATAGAAGGAATAAAGTCCCAAGTCGCTGCAGGCTTACGACCCGGCACTTGGGGGCTACATTATTCAAAGTTGAAGATTATATCAAATATGCAAGTCTCATGTCGCTGCAAGCATTCACCATGACACTTGGGGGCTAATGCAAAGTCATTTTTTGCTCATCTTATTGAAGACCCGACTCATCATATCATAATGAGCCGGCCCTTGGGGGCTACCAATTGCTCCTGTCAACAATTCAAGTCTACATGATCATATCTACAAAGTCCCTGTTCATTATTGTATAATGACCTGGCCCTTGGGGGGCTACATCGGTTGAAGTTTTTATGAGTATAAGGCAATTACAAGTCCCAGGTTGCTGCAAGCATAACAACCCGGCACTTGGGGGCTATATATGTGGAATATTCAGTTGTGACTAGTAACTGAGATGAACAATCTGGATTTCTTCAAGGTTGCAACATTTATATTGACACAAGTCTTAAGCTATCATTATGTTCTCCTCTTAAGACTTGGGGGCTACACGTAATATGCATATAAAGGAGGAACATCTTCAAATTCTCAGTTTTTGGCAAATCAAGAAGATTAATTGTGTGATCCGGCGTTGGCAATAATCATAACCCGGCGTCTATAAATAGTCATAATCCGGGATCATCAGTTTTTATAACCCGGCCATTTTGCTAATGTTAAAACCGGCAAGTTTTTACATCTTCAAACCGGCTGAATATCAGATGAATATTTCAAGACCAATATTTCTTAAAAGCGGCGCTTTGGAAGCCAACTCAAGTGGATTATTCTTCACAATATTTTTCTATGAGAAACCAATGGCAGCAAATTGAGTATGGCGCTGGCTTATTGACCTGGATTTTCTAGAAGGAGGAAATGACAAGGACATAAGGATGATCAGGTGCCGGTTTACAAGAATTCTTAACCCGGAGCACAACCTGTCAAGTTTGTTCTTGTGTTTATTTTACAGGATCAGTTTAACATGGATAAATCCAAATTAAACTGGGGGCTAATGTCGGGGATATACCCCTGGCATAAACCGGCCGAAAGTATAACCCGGCCGGACTAGACGACTCACTGGTAACCCGCCCGGAGCTTGGCGGTTCACGAGCTACCCGCCCGGTCTTGGCGGTTCATTAGTAAACCGGCGGGCGGGTCAGATGGATAACGAGGCCCAAGGCCCAGAAGGCCGCTTCACGTTTAATGGTGGGCCGGTTTATGAGGAAAGCGTAAGGACTATTCTCCTACAAAGGAAGCAAGACTAGGACTCCACTTGTAATAGAGTAATCCTAATCCAACTAGGACTAGTCATGTAAACCGCCCCTTCAACATATATAAGGAGGGGCAGGGCTCCCCAAAGGGGGAGAAGCTAGAAGCAAGAAGAAACAATCTCTAGGGCTAGACACAAAGTGCCGGTTTACGGCGTCTCCCTCGTGATGATAATGCAACCTAGCCTCAAACAGCATGTAGGGTTTTTACCGGATGATGTTTCCCTGGGCCCGAAGCTGTCTAAATCCTCGTCTTGCGTGTTGATCCGCCCTGCGTCTCTCGTCCCACTCAACCCCTCTCAAGCTACCACATAGATGCGTTGGCCTCGCGACTGTCCTGACACGAAGGACATCTGCCGTGACAAAACCACGACTGTCGGCGTTCTGGGAACGGGGGTCCCCAGACTTGCCTGCCTGCGGCCTGCGGCATGGCTCGAATGGAGGCCCAGTATGGCCCACCTTCATCAACGCAAGACTCAAGACCCTCGCGAGGGGCCAAGCCATGCGGGGAGGACGACACAACGCTTCCTCGGGCGCGGCCTCCTCAGGCTGGCTCATGAGGAGGCGGAGAGATCAAGGCAGGGTACCTCGCGAGGTGCCCATGACGCAAGCCGTGACGACCAAGGGTGCCAGGCGGGCGCCAGACTGCGCAGTGTCCTCCCCTTTCCTCTTTGGTGCAAAGGGGGCAAGCGCAGGCGAGAGGATCAAGCAAAGGCATCCATTTCGGTGCAACGAGACCAAGACCAGTCCAACGGTGGGAATGAGCTCATCGTGGAGCCCAGAGCGGCGTCACCACAGGGCCTTTGGCAGGCGAGGACCAACTTTGGTCAGGATAAGTGTACTGTATGTTCCCCTTCGAATTGGCCAATTGTTGGCGCCCTTCCCGCTCAATGTTTGGGAAGAGGCCCAAGGCCTTTGCCTATAAATAGGACTAGCCACCCCCAGGGTAGAGGCATCTGGTATCCAGAATCCGAGCAAGGAGAGAGAGAGAGAAGGGCGGCTGAACTCCCCTAGCGGTTCATCGTCCCAGCTAGAACACGCCATCGCGTGGCTGTTCTCCCTTGTACAGTTCATCATCATCAGCCCAAGAGGCAATCCACCTCACCACACTGGAGTAGGGTATTACACCACACCGGTGGCCCGAACCAGTATAAACTCTGTGTCTTTTGTGTTGTTCTTTTGGTAGTTTAGATCCTTGCGAGACGGAGAGGTAGAGGGCAGAATCTCCGCGCGCACCCCAGAGTTCGAACCTTAAGGGTCTGCCGGAACCCACGATCCGACATTTGGTGCGCCAGGTAGGGGTGCGCCGGAATCTGCTTCCACCGCTCCGTTCTCCTTCGACCGTCGCATCCATGTCTGACGCTCGTCGGGCCCGCGCCGAGTGCCGAGCCGCCATCGCTTCCTGCGTCGCCCAGACAGCTCCCGTTGGCGGGCGTCCTCGTCGTTCCCCGTCGCCCGCCGTCAACGCCGCCACCGGCCGGGCGGGGAACGAGCAACAAGCGTCGTCTCAGCACCCGTCCGTGCGGCGAGACGGCCGCACCGCTACTCCGTCGCTCACGCCAGCTGGCTCTTCGTCCCACGCGCTCCGCGCACCCTTGGGGGCTCGAGCTGCGCTCATCGCGGCAAACGAGCTCCTGCGCTACCGTCCCGTCGACGACGTCTACGAAGAGTGGCTCGACCGCGTCGCCGAGCTCGTTCACGCCGCAGGGGGCTCTCCTGCACCGTCCGCTCCGCTGCGCCGCACCCCGCCCCACGCGGGCAATGAAGCTCCGGGGGCGTACCAGCCACCTCCACTCCAAGAAGACGCCATGGCTCCAAGGCGCATGGCCCCTGGGCGGAACCCGCTCCGTCAGGCGCCAGCCCAGCAAGAACGGAGTGCTCCCTGCTCCGGCTCGCCGCGACCCTGCTCCAGCTCTGGCACGTCAAGACCCCCGCTGCTCCCAGCTGCAGCGCAAGGGGGCCCACAAGGCCAAGCTCTCCCTCAACCAAAGCCTCCCGTTGCCACCGCAGGCTGCCGCGCCTACACCACCGAGCTGCGTAGCGTCGCGTGGCCCGGCAAGTTCAAGCCGGACCTGCCTCCTCGCTACGACGGCACGACCGATCCCGCAGAGTTCCTCCAGCTCTACGAGCTGGGCATCAAAGCTGCTAGAGGGGCTGAAAAGGTCATGGCGAACTGGTTCCCCATGGCGCTGAAGGAAGGAGCTCGCACCTAGCTCCTGAATCTGGCTCCAGGCACGATCTCCTCCCGGGAGCAGATGCGCACCCGCTTCATCGCCAACTTCCAAGGTACTCGCGACCGGCCGCCCGCCGTGAGCGACATGCGCCGCACCAAGCAGCAACCTGGGGAGACCCTGCAAAAGTACATCCAGCGCTTCAATAGTGCGCGCCTCAAGATCCCCAAGGTGTCCGAGGAAGCCATCATCTCAGCCTTCTCCGATGGCGTGTGCGACGTCAAGATGAAGGAGGAGCTGGCGATGCACGAAGACCTCTGCACCTCCCTGGAGCTGTTCAACTTGGCGACCAAGTGCGCCAGGGCTGAGGAGGAACATCTCTCCCTCCTCGAGCTGCCCGCCGCAGATCCAGAAGAGAAGAAGCCCAAGGCCAAGGACGTGAAGCGCAAGGGGGCTGCCGTACTCGCGACAGAACCGGACACCAAGCGGGGCAAAGATCTGCCCGAATCCTCCAGGGGCAGCCGGTACTGTGTGTACCACGACCTCCACACCCACAAAACCAACGAATATCAAGAACTCTGCACTGTGAGAGAAGGAAGGATCGGTCGTCGTCCTGACCGCGTCGACTGGGGCTACGGCCGAGGAGGTGGAAGAAACCCAGGACGCTGGGAAGATCGCGGCCCGCGCCAGGGGTGGCGCGACCAACCTCGCGAGGACCGTTGGCAGGACCTGCCTCACGAGGGGGACTGGAGGGATCAGCCTCGTGAGGACCACCCTCATGGCAACGCAGGCCTCCCTCCACTGTCGCCTCAGCCAAGGAGGAACGAAGACCGCCATCAAGACGAGGGGGCTGGGGGCTTCCAAGAGCCGCGCGCAATCGCCTGCATCCTAGGCGGAGATCAAGCCCCAGCCTCCCAACGCATCTTCAAGCAGTTTGCCCGTGAAGTCAATGCAGTCCTCCCCAAGCTCGAAGGAACGCGCCCCCTCAAGTGGTCGGCGTGCGCCATCACGTTCAGCTCAGCAGATCAGCTGAAGTGCGCGGCCACAGCCGGGGTCCTCCCGATGCTTTGCTCCCCAGTCATCACCAACGTACTGGTCACCAGGACCCTCATCGATGGTGGAGTAGGGCTCAACGTCCTGTCCGTGGAAACATTCGACAACCTCCAAGTGCCCTATGACCAGCTTCAGCCAACCAAGCCTTTCTCCGGAGTCACCGACGGTTCCACAATCCCGATCGGGCACGTCCGCCTCCCTGTCACCTTCGGGGCCCGCAGCAACTACCGCACTAAGCTCATCGACTTTGACGTCGCTCACATCCGCCTGCCGTACAACGCCATCCTCGGGTACCCAACGCTGGCCAAGTTCATGGCCGTAACTCACCACGGCTACAATGTCCTCAAGATGCCAGGGAGTGGCGGCGTCATCACGGTGCCATGTGAAGAGAGGGATGCAGTGTGTTCCCTGGAGCGAGCCTTTCAGGCCGCGTCGCTAGAAGACCCAGATCGCGGGAGCAGGAGGCTTCCCGAGACCACAGCCAAGAAGAAGAAGACGTCGTCAGGCTCTGCCCCTCAGGAGGCAGGCCCCTCAGGGCCTGTGCTTGTCCAGGGGGACCCTCCTTCCATCGCATAGGAAAGCGCGCCCGACGCCCTCCTCATGCAGGGCTCGGGGGCTCTCACCTTGAGGGCCACCGACCTAGCCAGGGTCACGAGGGAGGTGCTTGGGCACCACGTGGAGGCGTGCTTCGACACACATTTCCCTCAAGAAGGAGCGAAGCAAGCAGAGTCAGACCAGCAGGAGTTCGTTAACCAAGCCATCCAAGAACTACAGGAGTCGAGAATCATGAGAGGTTGCCGCCGCTTACCGGCTATGGCTCCTCATCCAGGTGAGGATGGTGGGTTGCGTGTCTGCATCGACGTACCAGGGCTCAATCAAGTCGCCACGACAGAGCGCCTCTGGCCCTCACAAGTGGGGCGTTGCGGAGGTCCACCCCACAGCTATGTTCGCATGCCCTACGGCTTGCTGAGCGTGGCTGCTGTGTACCAGCGCCTCATGAGGGGCATCACGGAGACTCAGGAAGACAGGCGTTTCGCTGTCCTGGCGGAGATGGAGATGATTCGCGAGGAGCCACCAGCGCCTCCGGAGCCTCCCGAGGCCCCAGGGCCTGGGGGCTCGTGAGGATCTGCTTCCGCAGCCCACCGAGTCTGCCGCACCAACGCCATTTCGCCATCGACATCTTCAGGTGACATCTTTCAAGCTCCATTCCCAGCTGGGAGCGCCCTCTTAGGGCTGCATTACTCCCAGGCCGCGTGGGTCCGTCCCTGCGGCGTGTATCCCTTTTTAGTTTTCGATCGTTAGCTTGCTTTGTTGGGGGCGCCCCTCGGGCTGCATCATCCCCAAGCCGCTCGGGCTAGGCCCAGCGACGTGTATCTCCCTCACGTTTATTTCCAACTATGCATTCGCCTATCATTCTTGATCACTTGATGCCTGTCCACTTCAACTTTTCTTCTCCATGTCGACCACTTGCACGTTAAAGGGGGGTGCCTGAGCATCGCGACTCAGGGCTCTTACCGGCTCTCCGGCCCTCACCCTCTGGCCTTGTCCATGGCATCGCGACCTGGCATACCAGCGACGGCTGAGACAAGCTCGAGGGCCGGGACCCGAGGACGTAGAGTGCCGGCATCTAACCGAATTTTGTAGGAACACATCTCAAGATACGGCCCAGTGCCAGGCGCAACCCGCCTAGAGGTAGGGCCTCGTGAGTCCCGCGCTGGCTCACGGGCGCCCAGATACACCTCACCTACCCCAACCAGCGAGCTTTTAAGCGACTAACGGTCGACTAATGACAGTCATGGCAGCCCCTCTTCTTTCTGTGATGAGTCTGCAGGATCCTTGGAGGGAATTGCGCTAACCGAGGCCCTCACGGAGTCCTCTTCACCCTCTCCCGCGCAAACCGCTTGCGCATTAAAGGGGGGTGCCTGAGCATCATGATTCAGGGCTCTTACCGGCTCTCCAGCCCTCACCCTCTGGCCTTGTCCACGGCATCGCGACCTGGCATACCAGCGACGGCTGAGACAAGCTCGAGGGCCGGGACCCGAGGACGTAGAGCAGAAAGGGGAGCAGAGGCGAGGGAGAAGGGGCGCGCGAGGACCACGCCGAGCAACTCCGTTCTAACTACCCCACGGACCCGACGATGCGCTGGGGACGACCCCCGATCCTCCAGATAAGTCACCATCCAAAGCACTGGCTACCATGGCGCTACCCCCGCACCCAATGCAATTCCGTACCAGCGACGTCGTTTCCCTTTCTCATCAAGCGATGGATGCTTGGGCGCCAAAGGGGACCTCCTGAGCATCGCGACTCAGGGGCTCTTACCGGACCCCGGGTCGCTCACCTCCTGGCCTTGACCACGGCATCGCGACCTGGCATACCAGCGACGGCTGACACCGCATTGGGACTGGGACCTGTCGACGCAGAGCGCCAAGCCCTCGCGAGGTTCGAAAGGGAAGACTAAGCTACGACGGAATTAGCGACCCGCACAGTTCCATAGCAAAAGTCACATATTAACAGAAAGGATCACAGACACCTTACAAGCCCCCACGGGGCGCAGTATGATTCCTTGCAGGAAACGGATCCCAAGGGATGCTATCTACACGCGCCCTAGTAGACGACGCCATAATCAACAGTGGGCCGTCAGGCACCAGCGCCAACCCCATCCAGATCAGAGTCGACGGCGGCCGAGCGAGCCCGCCCTGCTTCGGGAGCGGCGCTGGCTCGCGGGCTCGTAGCTGTCGTCGCTTGTCTCCGAAGTCGCGAAGACCTCGCTGGGGTCGCTGGATCCTCCGGCGCTCCCGTCGCTTGTGGAGCTGTCCAGGGGGCGGTTGGTGGGCCCAGTCGTCGCCATCGCAAGGTCCTGGCCACCTCTCCTGGGGCAGCACTCAAGCCGGCGCCCGCTCGCGTCGAAGACCTTGAAGAACATCACCGAAGCGCCATCGCACTCCAGGTGGATCGTGAGGGCGCCCCGAGCGATCTCGCCCCAGCCACAAGTCATGAAGACCTCGCCCGAGGCGAGCCTCGCGACCTCTGCCTCGGTCGCGGGGGTGCTGCAGTCGGCGTGCTACAGCCACAACTCCAGAAGTCTTCCCTGTGGGAAGACGGAGGCGAAGAAGGAAGGAAAGCGAATCCAAGTTCGCGGAGGCATGGCGGCGTGGAGCACGAGCTCGCGGGAGGAGCCCTCGGCATGGACTCCAGGCGGAACGACCAACACCTTCGTGACCCGGCGGCGACGGCGCCTGCCGCTGGGATCGACGTCGCCCCCTCCGAGGCCCTCGGCGTGGGCAAACAAGGGAAGTGGAAACCCCGGCAGAGGCCGCTCGTACCATGGCCTTGATACCACCTGGTGATCTCCTTCGTCTCGGCTGCGAGGGGCAAGTCGCTTCTTCGGCGGGAGCGGATCTGGCACTTCTTGGAGAGCTTTTCCCTTCTCCGCCGCAGAGAACCGGCGAATCAGGGCCATCGCGTCAAGAGGGAGCAAGAATCAAGGCGAAGGAGAAAACAAGAAGAGATGGACTGGAAGGGCACGCGCGGTGCCGTACTTATAGCCAGCGGAGGCCAACCGTCGGCCTCCACGATCATAGGTAATCATGACACGATTTGCATGCAGGGACTTGTCCAATCCGCGCGATCATCGAGGCGTCGTGAGGAAGCGGAGATGCCCGCGCCCAATCAACCGCCACGCGGCACCCAAGGCCGCAGGCTGTTAGGGCCCGCGGCGCTTCGCCCCTGCCCTTTCGCCTCTCGGCACGGCCAAGTCCGGGCGCGCCTTGGCCCGGGGGCTACTGTCGGTGTTCTGGGAACGGGGGTCCCCAGACTTGCCTGCCTGCGGCCCGCGGCGTGGCTCGAATGGAGGCCCAGTACGGCCCACCTTCATCAACGCAAGACTCAAGACCCTCGCGAGGGGCCAAGCCTCGCGGGGAGGACGACACAACGCTTCCTCGGGCGCGGCCTCCTCAGGCTGGCTCATGAGGAGGCGGAGAGATAAAGGCAGGGTACCTCGCAAGGTGCCCATGACGCAAGCCGTAACGACCAAGGGTGCCAGGCGGGCGCCAGACCGTGAAGTGTCCTCCCCTTTCCTCTTTGGTGCAAAGGGGGCAAGCGCAGGCGAGAGGATCAAGCAAAGGCATCCATTTCGGTGCAACGAGACCAAGACCAGTCCAACGGTGGGAATGAGCTCATCGTGGAGCCCAGAGCGGCGTCACCACAGGGCCTTTGGTAGGCGAGGACCAACTTTGGTCAGGATAAGTGTACTGTATGTTCCCCTTCGAATTGGCCAATTGTTGGCGCCCTTCCCGCTCAATCTTTGGGAAGAGGCCCAAGGCCTTTGCCTATAAATAGGACTAGCCACCCCCAGGGTAGAGGCATCTGGTATCCAGAATCCAAGCAAGGAGAGAGAGAGAGAAGGGCGGCTGAACTCCCCTAGTGGTTCATCGTCCCAGCTAGAACACGCCCTCGCGAGGCTGTTCTCCCTTGTACTGTTCATCATCATCAGCCCAAGAGGCAATCCACCTCACCACACTGGAGTAGGGTATTACACCACACCGGTGGCCCGAACCAGTATAAACTCTGTGTCTTTTGTGTTGTTCTTTTGGTAGTTTAGATCCTTGCGAGACGGAGAGGTAGAGGGCAGAATCTCCGCGCGCACCCCAGAGTTCGAACCTTAAGGGTCTGCCGGAACCCACGATCCGACAACGACACCCGCCGCGAGCTTCAACACTCATCGGATCGCATACATCAGTATGTATTATTTCCAATAAGTCAGTTGCTCGCTCCATTATTCCGAAGAACGGAGTCTTTAGTCATCTTGTCCATAAGGCATGGTTCGCAAGCATCAAGTGATTCATAATCAAGTGATTCCAAAATCCCATCATCATGGAGTTTCTTCATGCGCTTTACACCAATATGACCTAAACGGCAGTGCCACAAATAAGTTGCACTATCATTATTAACTTTGCATCTTTTGGCTTTAATATTATGAATATGTGTATCACTACGACCGAGATCCAACAAGCCATTTTATTGGGTGTATGACCATAGAAGGTTTTATTCATGTAAATAGAATAACAACTATTCTCTAATTTAAATGAATAACCGTATTGCAACAAACATGATCAAATCATATTCATGCTCCACGCAAACACCAAATAACACTTATTTAGTTTCAACACTAATCCCGAAAGTATAGGGAGTGTGCGATGATGATCATATCAATCTTGGAACTACTTCCAACACACATCGTCACCTCGCCTTTTACTAGTTTCTGTTTATTCTGCAACTCCCGTTTCGAGTTACTACTCTTAGCAACTGAACCAGTATCAAATGCCGAGGGGTTGCCATAAACACTAGTAAAATACACATCAATAACATGTATATTCAATATTCCTCTGTTCACTTTGCCATCCTTCTTATCCGCCAAATAATTGGGGCAGTTCCGCTTCCAGTGACCAGTCTGCTTGCAGTAGAAGCACTCAGTTTCGGGCTTAGGTCCAGACTTGGGCTTCTTCACTTGAGCAGCAACTTGCTTGTCGTTCTTCTTGAAGTTCCCGTTCTTACCTTTGCCCTTTTCTTGAAACTAGTGGTCTTGTCAACCATCAACACTTGATGTTTTTCTTGATTTCTACCTTCGTCGATTTCAGCATCATGAAGAGCTTGGGAATTGTTTCTGTTATCCCTTGCATATTATAGTTCATCACGAAGTTCTACTAACTTGGTGATGGTGACTAGAGAATTCTGTCAATCACTATTTTATCTAGAAGATTAACTCTCACTTGATTTAAGCGATTGTACTTACCCAGACAATCTGAGCACATGCTCACTGCTTGAGCTATTCTCCTCCATCTTTTAGCTATAGAACTTGTTGAAGACTTCATATCTCTCAACTCAGGTATTTGCTTGAAATATTAACTTCAACTCCTGGAACATCTCATATGGTCCATGACGTTTCAAAACGTCTTTGAAGTCCCGATTCTAAGCCGTTAAGCATGGTGCACTAAACTATCAAGTAGTCATCATATTGAGCTAGCCAAACGTTCATAACTTCTGCATCTGCTCCTGCAATAGGTCTGCCACCTAGCAGTGCATCAAGGACATAATTCTTCTGTGCAGCAATGAGGATAAACCTCAGATCACGGATCCAATCCGCATCATTGCTACTAACATTTTTCAACATAGTTTTCTCTAGGAACATATATATAACATAGGGAAGCAACAACGCGAGCTATTGATCTACAACATAGATATGCTAATACTACCAAGACTAAGTTCATGATAAATTAAAGTTCAATTAATCATATTACTAAAGAACTCCCACTTAGATAGACATCCCTCTAATCCTTCTAAGTGATCACGTGATCCATATCAACTACACCATGTCCGATCATCACGTGAGATGGAGTAGTTTCAACAGTGAACATCAATATGTTGATCATATCTACTATATGATTCACGCTCGACCTTTTGGTCTCCGTGTTCCGAGGCCATATCTGTTATATGCTAGGCTCGTCAAGTTTAACCTGAGTATTCCGCGTGTGCAACTGTTTTGCACCCGTTGTATTTGAACGTAGAGCCTATCACACCCGATCATCATGTGGTGTCTCAGCACGAAGAACTTTTGCAACGGTGCATACTCAGGGAGAACACTTATACTTTGATAATTTAGTGAGGGATCATCTTATAATGCTACCGTCAATCAAAGCAAGATAGGATGCATAAAAGATAAACATCACATGCAATCAATATAAGTGATATGATATGGCCATCATCATCTTGTGCTTGTGATCTCCATCTCCGAAGCAACGTCATGATCACCATCGTCACCGGCGCGACACATTGATCTTCATCGTAGCATCGTTGTCGTCTCGCCAATCTTATGCTTCTACGACTATCGCTACCGCTTAGTGATAAAGTAAAGCATTACAGGGCGATTGCATTGCATACAATAAAGCGACAACCATATGGCTCCTGCCAGTTGCCGATAACTTGGTTACAAAACATGATCATCTCATACAATAAAATTTAGCATCATGTCTTGACCATATCACATCACAACATGCCCTGCAAAAACAAGTTAGACGTCCTCTACTTTGTTGTTGCAAGTTTTACGTGGCTGCTACGGGCTTAGCAAGAACCGTTCTTACCTACGCATCAAAACCACAACGATAGTTTGTCAAGTTGGTGCAGTTTTAACCTTCGCAAGGACCAGGCGTAGCCACACTCGGTTCAACTAAAGTTGGAGAAACTGACACCCGCCAGCCACCTGTGTGCAAAGCACGTCGGTAGAACCAGTCTCGCGTAAGCGTACGCGTAATGTCGGTCTGGGCCACTTCATCCAACAATACCGCCGAACCAAAGTATGACATGCTGGTAAGCAGTATGACTTGTATCACCCACAACTCACTTGTGTTCTACTCGTGCATATAACATCAACACATAAAACCTGGCTCGGATGCCACTGTTGGGGAACGTAGTAATTGTTGGGGAACGTAGCAATAATTCAAAATTTTCCTACGTGTTACCAAGATCAATCTAGGAGATGCTAGCAACGAGAGAGAGGGAGTGCATCTTCATACCCTTGAAGATCGCTAAGCGGAAGCGTTACAAGGACGCGGTTGATGGAGTCGTACTCGCGGCGATTCAAATCGCGGAAGATCCGATCTAGCGCCGAACGGACGGCGCCTCCGCATTAAACACACGTACAGCCCGGGGACGTCTCCTCCTTCTTGATCCAGCAAGGGGAGAGGAGAAGTTGAGGGAGAGCTCCGACAGCACAACGGCGTGGTGGTGGAGCTTGCAGTTCTCCGGTAGGGCTTCGACAAGCACTACTACGGAGGACGAGGTGTTGGGGAGGGAGAGGGCTGCGCCAGCGGAAGGGGTGAGGCTCCCATGCGCCTCCTCACTATATATAGGGTTGGAGGGGTCTGGTTTCTTGCCCTCCAAGTCCATTGGGGCGTTGGCAAAGCTGGGGGAAAGAAATCCCATCATTTCCCTTCCCCACCGATTGTTATCCCCCTTATTTAGGGATCTTGATCTTATGCCTTCGGGATATAAGATTATTCCTTCTAAGGGGGGATCTTGGTGCGCCTTTACCAGGGGTGTGGGGCCTTTCCCCCACTACCCACGTTCATGTGGGTCCCTCATGCAGGTGGGCCCCACTCCGGAACCTTCTAGAACCTACCCGGTACAATACTGAAAAATCCCGAACATTTTCCGGTGGCCAAAATAGGACTTCCATATATAAATCTTTACCTCCGGACCATTCCGGAACTCCTCGTGATGTCCCGGATCTCATCTGGGACTCCGAACAACTTTCGATAACTGCACACTAATTCCCATAACAACTCTAGCGTCACCGAACCTTAAGTGTGTAGACCCTACGGGTTCGGGAATCATGCAGACATGACCGAGACATCTCTCTGGCCAATAACCAACAGCGGGATCTGGATACCCATGTTGGCTCCCACATGTTCCACGATGATCTCATCGGATGAACCACGATGTCGGGGATTCAATCAATCTTGTATACAATTCCCTTTGTCAATCGGTACGTTACTTGCCCGAGATTCGACCGTCGGTATCCCAATACCTCGTTCAATCTCGTTACTGGCAAGTCACTTTACTCGTACCGTAATGCATGATCCCGTGACCAACTCATTAGTCACATTGAGCTCATTATGATGATGCATTACCGAGTGGTCCTAGAGATACCTCTCCATCATACGGAGTGACAAATCTCAGTCTCGATTCGTGCCAACCCAACAGACACTTTCGGAGATACCCGTAGTGCACCTTTATAGCCACCCAGTTACGTTGTGACGTTTGGCACGCCCAAAGCATTCCTACGGTATCCGGGAGTTGCACAATCTCATGGTCTAAGGAAATGATACTTGACATTAGAAAAGCTTTAGCAAACGAACTACACGATCTTTGTGCTATGCTTAGGTTTGGGTCTTATCCATCACATCATTCTCCTAATGATGTGATCCCGTTATCAATGACATCCAATGTCCATGGTTAGGAAACCATAACCATCTATTGATCAACGAGCTAGTCAACTAGAGGCTCACTAGGGACATGTTGTGGTCTATGTATTCACACATGTATTACGGTTTCCAGTCAATACAATTATAGCATGAACAATAGACAATTATCATGAATAAGGAAATACAATAATAACCATTTTATTATTGCCTCTAGAGCATATTTCCAACAGTCTCCCACTTGCACTAGAGTCAATAATCTAGTTCACATCACTATGTGATTGTAATGAATTCAACACCCATGGGGTTTGATCATATCTCGCTTGTGAGAGAGGTTATTAGTCAGCGGGTCTGAATATTTCAGATCCGTGTGTGCTTTACAAATCTCTAGGTCATCTCCTAGATGCAGCTACCACGCTCTATTTGGAGCTATTCCAAATAACTGTTCTACTATACGAATCCAGTTTACTACTCAGAATAATCTGGATTAGTGTCAAAGTTTGCATCGACGTAACCCTTTACGACGAACTCTTTTACCACCTCCATAATCGAGAAAATTCCACAGTCCACTAGTCACCAAGGATAACTTTGACCATTGTCGTGTGATCCTTTCCTGGATCACTCTTGTACCCCTTGACTGACTCATGGCAAGGCACACTTCAGGTGCGGTACACAGCATAGCATACTATAGAGCCTACGTCTAAAGCATAGGGGACGACCTTCATCCTTTCTCTCTATTCTGCCGTGGTCAGGTTTCGAGTCTTTCTCAATACTCACACCTTATAACACAGCCAAGAACTCCTTCTTGCCGATCTATTTTGAACTCCTTCAAAATCTTGTCACGGTATGTGTTTGTTTGAAAGTACTATTAAGCGGTTTTTGATCTATCTTTATAGATCTTGATGCTCAATGTTCAAGTACCTTAATCCAGGTTTTCCATTGAAAAACACTCTTCAAACAACCCTATATGCTTTCCAGAAATTCTACATCATTTCCGATCAACAATATATCAACAACATATACTCATCAGAAATTCTATAGTGCTCCCACTCACTTCTTTGGAAATACAAGTTTCTCATAAACTTTGTATAAACCCAAAATATTTGACCATCATCAAAGCATATATTCCAACTCCGAGATGCTTACTCCAGTCCTTAGAAGGATTGCTAGAGCTTTGCATACTTGTTAGCATCTTTCAGGATTGACAAAACCTTCTGGTTGTATCACATACAACCTTTCCTCAAGAAAATTGTCGAGGAAACAATGTTTTGACATCCTATCTGCAAGATTTCATAAATAATGCAGTAACTGCTAATATAATTCCAACAGACTCTTTGCATCGCTACGAGTGAGAAAGTCTCATCATAGTCGACTCCTTGAACTTGTCGGAAAACATCTTAACCACAAGTCGAGCTTTCTTAATGGTGACACTTACCATCATTGTCCGTCTTCCTTTTAAAATCCATCTGCACCCAACAGCCTCACGATCATCAAGTAGTTCTTCCAAAGTCTATACTTTGTTTTTATACATGGATCCTCTCTCGGATTTTATGGCCTCGAGCCATTCGTCGGAATTCGGGCCCACCATCGCTTCTCCATAGCTCGTAGGTTCATTGTTGTCTAGCAACATGACTTCCAAGACAGGATTACGTACCACTCTGAAGTAGTACGCATCCTTGTCGTCCTACGACGTTTGGTAGTGACTTGATCCGAAGTTTCATGATCACTATCATAAGCTTCCACTTCAATTGGTGTAGGTGCCACAGGTCATGTGCCCTGCTACACACTAGTTGAAGTGACGGTTCAATAACCTCATCAAGTCTCCACCATCCTCCCACTCAATTCTTTTGAGAGAAACTTTTCCTCGAGAAAGGACCTGTCTCTAGAAACAATCACTTTTGCTTCCGGATCTGAAATAGGAGGTATAGCCAACTGTTTTGGGTATTCTATGAAGATGCATTTATCCGCTTTGGGTTCGAGCTTATCAGTCTGAAACTTTTTCACATAAGTGTCGTAGCCCCAAACTTTTAAGAAACGATAGCTTAGGTTTCTCTAAACCATAGTTCATACGGTGTCGTCTCAACGGAATTGCGTGGTGCCCTATTTAAAGTGAATGCGGTTGTCTCTAATGCTTAACCCGTAAAGGATAGTGGTAATTCGATAAGAGACATCATGGTATGCACCACATCCAATAGGGTGCAGCTATGATGTTCGGACACACCATCATACTATGGTGTTCCAGGCGGTATTAGTTGTGAAACAATTTCCACAATGTCTTAATTGTGTGCCAAACTCGTAACTCAGATATTCATCTCTATGATCATATCATAGACATTTTATCATCTTGTCACGACGATCTTCAACTTCACTCTGAAATTACTTGAACCTTTCAATAATTCAGACTTGTGTTTCATCAAGTAAATATACTCAGCATCTACTCAAATCATCTGTGAAGTAAGAACATAATGATATCCACTGCGTGCCTCAGCAATCATTGGACTGCACACATCAAAATGTATTACTTCCAACAAGTTGCTTTCTTGTTCCATCTTATTGAAAACGAGGCCTTTCAGTCATCTTGCCCATGTGGTATGATATGCGTGTCTCAAGTGATTCAAAATCTAGTGAGTCCAAACGATCCATCTGTATGGAGTTTCTTCATGCATATCTACCAACAGACATGGTTCGCATGTCACAATCTTTTCAAAAACGAGTGAGTCCAAAGATCCATCAACATGGAGCTTCTTCATGCGTTTTATACCAACATGACTCAAATGGCAGTGCCACAAGTATGTGGTACTATCATCACTATCTTATATCTTTTGGCATGAACATGTGTATCACTAGGATCGAGATTCAATAAACCATTCATTTTAGGTTCAATACCATCGATGGTATTGTTCAAATAAACAGAGTAACCATTATTCTCCTTAAATGAATAACCGTATTGCGATAAACATAATCCAATCATGTCTATGCAAACACCAAATAACAATTATTTAGGTTTAACACCAATATCGATGGTAGAGGGAGCATGTGATGCTTGATCACATCAACCTTGGAAACACTTCCAACACATATCGTCATCTCACCTTCAGCTAGTCTCCGTTTATTCTGTAGCCTTTTATTTCGAGTTACTAACACTTAGCAACTAAACCGGTATTTTAATACCCTGGTGCTACTAGGAGTACTAGTGAAGTACACATTATAATGTATATGCAATATACTTCTGTCGACCTTGCCAGCCTTCTCATCTACCGAGTATCTAGGGTAGTTCTGATTCAGTGATCGTTCCCCTCATTATAGAAGCACTTAGTCTCGGGTTTGGGTTCAACCTTGGGTTTCTTCACTAGAGCAGCAACTGATTTGTCGTTTCATGAAGTATCCCTTCTTTCCCTTGCCCTTCTTGAAACTAGTGGTTTAACCATCAACAATTGATGCTCCTTCTTGATTTCTACTTTTGCGGTGTCAAATATCGCGAGTTGCTCAAGGATCATCATGTCTATCCCTGATATGTTATAGTTCATCACGAAGCTCCAATAGCTTGGTGGCAGTGACTATGGAGAACCATCACTATCTCATCTGGAAGATTAACTCCCACTCGATTCAAGCGATTGTAGTACTCAGACAATCTGAGCACATGCTCAACGATTGAGCTTTTCTCCCTTAGTTTGCAGGCTTAAAAAACTTGTCAGAGGTCTCATACCTCTTGACGTGGGCACTAGCCTGAAATCCCAATTTCAGTCCTTGGAACATCTCATATGTTCTGTGATGTTTCAAAAACGTCTTTGGTGCCTCAATTCTATACCATTTAGCATTACGCACTGAACTATCATGTAGTCATCAAAACGTGTATGTCAGATGTTCGCAACATCCACAACCGACGCTCGAGGTTCAGCACGCTGAGCGGTGCATTAAGGACATAATCCTTCAGCGCAGCAATGAGGACAATCCTCAGTTTACGGACCTAGTCCGCATAATTGCTACTATCAACTTTCAACTAAATTTTCTCAAGGAACATATCTAAAACAGTAGAACCAAAGCGTGAGAACGACATAATTTGCAAAGACCTTTTGATTATGTTCATGATAATTAAGTTCATATAATCAAATTATTTAATGAACTCCCACTTAGATAGACATCCCACTAGTCATCTAAGTGATACATGATCCGAGTCAACTAGGACGTGTCTGATCATCATGTGAGACGGACTAGTCATCATCGATGAACATTTTCATGTTATCGCATCTACCATACGACTCATGTTCGACCTTTCGGTCTCTGGTGTTCCGAGGCCATGTCTGTACATGCTAGGCTCGTCAAGTCAACCTAAGTGTTTCGCATGTGTAAATATGGCTTACACCCGTTGTATGCGAATGTTAGAATCTATCACACCCGATCATCACGTGGTGCTTCGAAACAACGAACCTTCGCAACGGTGCACAGTTAGGGGGAACACTTTCTTGAAATTATTGCGAGGGATCATCTTATTTATGCTACTGTCGTTCTAAGCAAATAAGATGTAAACATGACAAACATCACATGCAAATCATAAAGTGACATGATATGGCCAATATTATCTTGCGCCTTTTGATCTCCATCTTCGAGGCGCGACATGATCACCTTCGTCACCGGCATGACACCATGATCTCCATCATCATGATCTCCATCATCGTGTCTTCATGAAGTTGTCTCGCCAACTATTACTTCTACTACTATGGCTAACGGTTAGCAATAAAGTAAAGTAATTACATGGCGTTTTTCATTGACACGCAGGTCATAAAATAAATTAAGACAACTCCTATGGCTCCTGCCGGTTGTCATACTCATCGACATGCAAGTCGTGATTCCTATTACAAGAACATGATCAATCTCATACATCACATATATATAATTCATCACATCCTTTTGGCCATATCACATCACATAGCATACCCTGCAAAAACAAGTTAGACGTCCTCTAGTTGGTGTTGCATGTTTTACGTGGCTGCTATGAGTTTCTAGCAAGAACGTTTCTTACCTGCGCAAAAGCCACAACGGTGATATGCCAATTTCTATTTATCCTTCATAAGGACCCTTTTCATCGAATCCGATCCGACTAAAGTGGGAGAGAGAGACACCAGCTAGCCACCTTATGCAACTAGTGCATGTCAGTCGGTGGAACCTGTCTCACGTAAGTGTACGTGTAAGGTCTGTCCGGGCCGCTTCATCCCACGATGTCGTTGAATCAAGATAAGACTAGTAACGGCAAGTAAATTGACAAAATCGACGCCCACAACAACTTGTGTTCTACTCATGCATAGAAACTACGCATAGACCTAGCTCTAATACCACTGTTGGGAAACGTAGCAATAATTCAAAATTTTCCTACGTGTCACCAAGATCAATCTAGGAGATGCTAGCAACGAGAGAGATGGAGTGCATCTTCATACCCTTGAAGATCGCTAAGCGGAAGCGTTACAAGAACGTGGTTGATGGAGTCGTACTCGCGGCGATTCAAATCGCGGAAGATTCGATCTAGCGCCGAACGGACGACGCCTCCGCGTTCAACACACATACAGCCCGGGGACGTCTCCTCCTTATTGATCCAGCAAGGGGAGAGGAGAAGTTGAGGGAGAGCTCCGGCATCACGACGGCGTGGTGGTGGAGCTTGCAGTTCTCCGGCAGGGCTTCGACAAGCACTACTACGGAGGAGGAGGTGTTGGGGAGGGAGAGGGTTGCGCCAGTGGAAGGGGTGAGGCTCCCATGCGCCTCCTCACTATATATAGGGGTGGAGGGGGCTGGTTTCTTGCCCTCCAAGTCCATTGGGGCGTTGGCAAAGGTGGGGGAAAGAAATCCCATCATTTCCCTTCCCCGCCGATTGTTATCCCCTTTTTTAGGGATCTTGATCTTATCCCTTCGGAATATGATCTTATTCCTTCTAAGGGGGGATCTTGGTGCGCCTTGACCAGGGGTGTGGGTCCTTGCCCCCACTACCCACGTTCATGTGGGTCCCCCATGCAGGTGGGCCCCACTCCGGAACCTTCTAAAACCTTCCCGGTACAATACTGAAAAATCCCGAACATTTTCCGGTGGCCAAAATAGGACTTCCCATATATAAATCTTTACCTCCGGACCATTCCGGAACTCCGCGTGACGTCCCAAATCTTATCCGGGACTCCGAAAAACTTTCGGTAACTGCACACTAATTCCCATAACAACTCTAGCGTCACCGAACCTTAAGTGTGTAGACCCTACGGATTCGGGAATCATGCAGACATGACCGAGATAGCTCTCTGGCCAATAACCAACAGCGGGATCTGGATAACCATGTTGGCTCCCACATGTTCCACGATGATCTCATCGGATGAACCACGATGTCGGGGATTCAATCAATCATGTATACAATTCCCTTTGTCAATCGGTACGTTACTTGCCCGAGATTCGATCGCCGGTATCCCAATACCTCGTTCAATCTCGTTACCGGCAAGTCACTTTACTCGTACCATAATGCATGATCCCGTGACCAACTCATTAGTCACATTGAGCTCATTATGATGATGCATTACCGAGTGGGCCCAGAGATACCTCTCCGTCATACGGAGTGACAAATCTCAGTCTCGATTCGTGCCAACCCAACAGACACTTTCGGAGATACCCGTAGTGCACCTTTATAGCCACCCAGTTACGTTGTGACGTTTGGCACACCCAAAGCATTCCTACGGTATCCGGGAGTTGCACAATCTCATGGTCTAAGGAAATGATACTTGACATTAGAAAAGCTTTAGCAAACGAACTACACGATCTTTGTGCTATGCTTAGGTTTGGGTCTTGTCCATCACATCATTCTGTTGGAAATATGCCCTAGAGGCAATAATAAATTGATTATTATTATATTTCCTTGTTCATGATAATCGTTTATTATCCATGCTAGAATTGTATTGATAGGAAACTCAGATCATGTGTGGATACATAGACAACACCATGTCCCTAGTAAGCCTCTAGTTGACTAGCTCGTTGATCAGTAGATGGTTACGGTTTCCTGACCATGGACATTGGATGTCATTGATAACGGAATCACATCATTAGGAGAATGATGTGATGGACAAGACCCAATCCTAAGCCTAGCACAAGATCATGTAGTTCGTATGCTAAAGCTTTTCTAATGTCAAGTATCATTTCCTTAGACCATGAGATTGTGCAACTCCCGGATACCGTAGGAATACTTTGGGTGTGCCAAACGTCACAACGTAACTGGGTGGCTATAAAGGTGCTGTCAGGACCCCGATCCTAAGTCACACCGATCTAGCATGTAACACATCATATCACTTTGCGGCCTCACGCACGGTATTCCCACGGGTGCCACCTTACCTGGCCCGGGACCGTTTGCGCCTTTTGGCTCACGTATATGATAGTGTCGCTAGCATCCATATGACAAAGAACCCGGGCCGACATGGCTAGTCGTGAACCCAAAGCGGCGCTAACCTATGAGGACAGGCATACATGAATCACATCGAGCATGTCGGTCATCAACGTGTGAATCCGGGCTGTAGCACTGGGCTAACAGGACTCCGGTAACCCGGGCTGTATCAGGCTAGGCAGGACTCCGGATGTCACCGCGTGACATTTCCCCGAAGGGACAGACACAGGAACGACGTGAAACACATGCCGGCCAGTCAAGTGTTCCGAGCAGTAGTGCTGGGCTAGCAGGACTCCGGTGAACCGGGCTGTAGCGGACTACTATCGCTCAGAAGCACTAGACTACATTTCCCCCTATGATAGGCTGCCAAGGATAAACAACTAGATAGTCGGATCCCACCCATACCAAGCATTTCAATCATACACACAATATGCCCGATATGAGTAGATACAACATGGCATCACAACATAACTCTACGACTCAAGTATTTATTCATTAGGCTCCGAGGAGCGAGATATTACAAACATGGGTCTCATGACCCAACATACAGAGCATACAAGCAACAAGCACATGCGGAAGCTTAACTTGTCTGAGTACGGACAACTACAAATGAAAAAGGCTGAGAGGCCTGACTATCCACTAGATCTTGCCGAGGGCACAAGATCGTAGCTGAGGTATCAAGCTAAACGTCGAAGTCCAAGCGGTACTACTAGCAAGACTGAAGTCTCTCTGCAAAACATAAAATAGGCAAACGTGAGTACAATTGTACTCCGCAAGACTTACATCAGAACTAACTACACATGCATCAGTATCAATAAAGGGGGTGGTGGAGTTTGACTGCAGCAAGCCAGCTTTGACTCAGTGGCTAACCTGAACTACGACTGCAAGTAACTCTTTTGAGGTGGCGCACACGAGTCCACATAGTCACCATATCAATACACCACTATGGATCCGCTCCCGTCCCCCTACGAGAACGCCATCCATAGCACTCACGCTTATCTTGCGCATTTTAGAGTATCCACTTTCACTTGTCTATGAACTATGCAAGGGGTCCAAGTTTCCATATCCGAGGAATCCGGCTATTCGAATAGATGATGTTAACCCTGCAGGGGTGTACTTCTTCACACACGCTCTCGCCACTTACCGCCCTGTACACGTCATGTACCTCGGCAACCTTCAAGCGGAAGCCGGGCGAGGGTGTCGGCCACAGCCTACCTAAACACTCAAGTCTCTAGTCCAGGTTTATCGCCTATTCGGGTTCCATCCATGAGGAGATCCGGCCGGAGTTTCGCTCACAGCCCCAAACGATGTGTACAGGGTTCCCGGAACACCAAACGGGCGCCCGGTACACCGTGCCACGTGCCTACCGCAACACATCCCACCCCTACGGTCAGCACTGCGTGCGGCCCCCAGCATACTACAAACACCAGAAACTACTTGCAACTCCTGGACAGAGGACAAGGGTGATCAAGAAGCCGAGAGAGTCAATTAAGGATCCCAATGTGTGGTAGTAACTGTTCATGGATCACAAACATAGAACTCAGTTCCTGAGGACGGCTGCAATGAGACAACCCACCATGTACTCCTACATGGCCTCTCACCGCTACCTTTACCAAATCGTGTTCACACACTTAGTTCACACCCAATAGGACATGTTCATCACCATTCCAATTCATTCCCGATGAATCAGACCCGACTCAACTCTAAGCAGTAGCAGGCATGACAAACAAGCATGAATGAGTAGGCACAACATGGGCTCAAACAACTCCTACTCATGCTAGTGGGTTTCATCTATTTACTGTGGAATGACAGGTCATGCAGAGGATAAAGGGGTTCAGCTACCGCAGCATGTAACAATTGAATCGTTGTTGTCCTAATGCAGTAAAAGAGAGCAGGAGCGAGAGAGTGGGATTGTATCGGAATGAACAAGGTGGTTTTGCTTGCCTGGCACTTCTGAAGATAACATTGAGTCTTCATCAGTGTCAACGATCTCATCGTTGGAACATACGTCTACCGAGGGGGAACAACCACCGGCAACTGAGGAGGAAACACAATCAATGCAATGCACAATATGATGCATGATCATGACATGGCAATATGTTGTGGTTGAGCTAATGCAACTAGCAACATGTTAAATGGAGTGGGTTTGAACCTTAGGTTCAAATTCAAACTCCATATGTGAGAGTTTAAATGCCATTTATGCAAATTGCCTTAAACAGCAACTTTAAGTTGTTCAAACATGCATGAAAATGGTACATATGGATTCCTTGAATTTTTCTGATAATTTTTCATATATAAATTATTTCCATTGGAGTTATAGATTATTTTCTATGATTTTTCAAAGTTTTGGATATTTTCTGAAATAAATAAATCATTTAGGATTTATTTAAATTCCAGAAAAAGATTACTGCGTCAGCCTGACATCAACATGACGTCAGCAGGTCAACGAGGCACGGTCCAAGTCAAACCTGGACGGTGGGGCCCGCGTGTCAGTGTCATTAGACTAACTAATTTTTTGTTAGTCCTAACCCTAGGTAATTAGCACGGCAGGCCCGCATGTCAGTGGCTCATCTGAATAGCTAAGTTAAATAACACTAACTAAACCTAACACTAATTAAACAGGCACCTGGGCCCACACGTCAGGGGAGGTCAAATCCCTGGTCAACCGGGGCTAAACCACCGGCGTTTAGCCGCCGGCGATGACCAGACGCGGCGGAGGGCCGCGGGAACGGGCTCTGGGGCCCTGTTAGCAGCGTGGTTGGGCTCGTTCGAGAGCCCAGGCCAGCGCGCGTCGGATGGTGGTGCCAGCCGGCCCTGGGGCGGCCGGAGGCGACGGCGGGGAGCTCGGCCGCGGCGGCCGGAGCTCGGGCGTGCTCGGGTTCGGCGCTGGGATGCACAACAGGGGCGTGGAGAGGGGCTACGGCCTCCTGGGAGTGTGGCAAACGCGGTGACGCGCTCGGTTTCGAGCCCGCGTGGCTGTGGCCACGATGACGGCGTCGCCGGCGGAGCAGAGTGCTCGGCCTCGGTGGAGATGGCGGCTAGGGAACGAGGACGAGCTCAGGGAGCAGGGGGAAAACGGCGGAGCTCACCGTGGGTCGGATGGGCGGCTCGTTTGGCTCGGGGAAGCGTCGGAGCAAGCGGGCGGCGAAGGGGATCTCCGGCGACCCGAGGAGGAAGAAGGGGTCGGGGACGTCGTTACGGAGCTCCTGGCGGCTCCTGGCTTGGTGCAGAGGACGCGGGGGTCGAGGCGGAGCTCGTGGCATATCCGAATGGGCGTGGGGAGGTCGGTGGTAACGGCGAACGGCGACGGTGGTGGCGGCTCCGTTCGGGCGCGTGCGGGAAGAGAGCAGAGGAGGGGAAGGAGGGAGCCGAGGGAGAGTGAGAGAGGTCCAGGGGAAGGTCGGGGCGATGCACGTGGCGCTCGGGGCCGATTCCAGCAGCGGCAAGCAAGCAGGAGGTGGCCGGACGCGTGCTCGCGCGCGCCGGCCACGCGCTCGTCCTCCTGGCAAGGGGAAGACGACAGGGAGGAGCCCCTGGTGGGCTGGGCCGGAAGTGGGCACCAGGTGGGCTGCACAGGTAAACTCTCTCTCTGTTTTTATTTCCTGTTTTCTATTATTCTGCAACTTTGTGGCTTTAATTAAAATATTAAAACAATCCCAAAAATCATGAAACTAATCATGGCTACTGTTTATAATATATCCAACAGTAAACATTTTAGTTTATGATTATTTGAGCATTTAAAATATTTTAAAGCATTTAAATGCCCAAATGCAATTATGATATGATTTAATTTAGTGACCAAATATGTCATGGAAAAATGTGCATCACCTCTGGTTACTGTTTCTAGTATTTTCCAAAGATGATGAACATTTCTGAAAGCCACTTTGGGTTCACTAAAAATATTTTGGTTGAACCTATTGATTTCCTTTTATGCTAGGGTTTGAAACAATCCCCATTTCAAGTTTCTGAGAAATTTAAACATGATGCAAGAAGATGATGCAATGACAAGCAAGGCCAAGGCTAGGGCTGTGACAGGTGCACTACGGGTATCTCCGAAAGTGTCTGTTGGGTTGGCACGAATCGAGACTGGGATTTGTCACTCCGTGTGACGGAGAGGTATCTCTGGGCCCACTCGGTAGGACATCATCATAATGTGCACAATGTGATCAAGGAGTTGATCACGGGATGATGTGTTGCGGAACGAGTAAAAGAGACTTGCCGGTAACGAGATTAAACAAGGTATCGGGATACCGACGATCGAATCTCGGGCAAGTATCGTACCGATAGACAAAGGGAATTGTATACGGGATTGATTAAGTCCTTGACATCGTGGTTCATCCGATGAGATCATCGTGGAACATGTGGGAGCCAACATGGGTATCCAGATCCCGCTGTTGGCTATTGACTGGAGAACGTCTCGGTCATGTCTGCATGCTTCCCGAACCCGTAGGGTCTACACACTTAAGGTTCGATGACGCTAGGGTTATAAAGGAAGTTTGTATGTGGTTACCGAATGTTGTTCGGAGTCCCGGATGAGATCCCGGACGTCACGAGGAGTTCCGGAACGGTCCGGAGGTAAAGATTTATATATGGGAAGTCTTATTTTGGTCGCCAGAAAAGTTTCGCACTTTATCGGTATTGTACCGGGAGTGCCGAAAGGGGTCCAGGGGTCCACCGGGGGGTCCACCTGCCCCGGGGGGCCACATGGGCTGTAGGGGGTGCGCCTTGGCCTATATGGGCCAAGGGCACCAGCCCCAAGAGGCCCATGCGCCAAGATATAAGAAAAAAGGGAGAGTCCTCAAAGGGGAAGGCACCTCCGAGGTGCCTTGGGGAGGATGGACTCCTCCCTCCCTTGGCCGCACCCCTTCCTTGGAGGAAGGGGCAAGGCTGCGCCTCCCCCCTCTCCCTTGCCCCTATATATATAGTGGAGGGGAGGGAGGGCAGCCACACCTGAAGCCCTGGCGCCTCCCTCCCTCCCGTGACACCTCCTCCTCTCCCGCAGGTGCTTGGCGAAGCCCTGCAGGATTGCCACGCTCCTCCACCACCACCACGCCGTTGTGCTGCTGCTGGATGGAGTCTTCCTCAACCTCTCCCTCTCTCCTTGCTGGATCAAGGCATGGGAGACGTCACCGGGCTGTACGTGTGTTGAACGCGGAGGTGCCGTCCGTTCGGCACTTGGTCATCGGTGATTTGAATCACGACGAGTACGACTCCATCAACCCCGTTCACTTGAACGCTTCCGCTTAGCAATCTACAAGGGTATGTAGATGCACTCTCCTTCCCCTCGTTGTTGGTTTCTCCATAGATAGATCTTGGTGACACGTAGGAAAATTTTGAATTTCTGCTACGTTCCTCAATAGTGGCATCAAGAGCTAGGTCTATTGCGTAGATTCTTTGCACGAGTAGAACACAAAGTAGTTGTGGGCGTTGATTTTGTTCAATATGCTTACCGTTACTAGTCAATCTTGATTCGGCGGAATTGTGGGATGAAGCGGCCCGGACCGACCTTACACGTACACTTACGTGAGACAGGTTCCACCGACTGACATGCACTAGTTGCATAAGGTGGCTAGCGGGTGCCAGTCTCTCCCACTTTAGTCGGATCGGATTCGATGAAAAGGGTCCTTATGAAGGGTAAATAGCAATTGACATATCACGTTGTGGTTTTGCGTAGGTAAGAAACGTTCTTGCTAGAAACCCATAGCAGCCACGTAAAACATGCAAACAACAATTAGAGGACGTCTAACTTGTTTTTGCAGGGTATGCCTTGTGATGTGATATGGCCAAAGGATGTGATGTATGATATATGTGATGTATGAGATGATCATGTTCTTGTAATAGGAATCACGACTTGCATGTTGATGAGTATGACAACCGGCAGGAGCCATAGGAGTTGTCTTTAATTTATTTATGACCTGCGTGTCAACATAAACGTCATGTAATTACTTTACTTCATTGCTAAAGCATTAGCCATAGTAGTAGAAGTAATAGTTGACGTGACAACTTCATGAAGACACGATGATGGAGATCATGATGATGGAGATCATGGTGTCATGCCGGTGACGACGATGATCATGGAGCCCCGAAGATGGAGATCAAAAGGAGCAAAGTGATGATGGCCATATCATGTCACTATTTGATTGCATGTGATGTTTATCATGTTTTTGCATCTTATTTGCTTAGAACGACGGTAGTAAATAAGATGATCCATCATTAAAATTTCAAGAAAGTGTTCCCCCTAACTGTGCACCGTTGCGAAAGTTCGTCGTTTCGAAGCACCACGTGATGATCGGGTGTGATAGATTCTTACGTTCACATACAACGGGTGTAAGACAGATTTACACACGCGAAACACTTAGGTTGACTTGACGAGCCTAGCATGTACAGACATGGCCTCGGAACACAGAAGACCAAAAGGTCGAGCATGAGTCGTATGACAGATACGATCAACATGAAGATGTTCACCGATGTTGACTAGTCCGCCTCACGTGATGATCGGACACGGCCTAGTTGACTCGGATCATGTAATAACTTAGATAACTAGAGGGATGTCTATCTGAGTGGGAGTTCATAAGATGAACTTAATTATCCTGAACATAGTCAAAAGGTCTTTGCAAATTATGTCGTAAGCTCGCGCTTTAGTTCTACTGTTTTAGATATGTTCCTAGAGAAAATATAGTTGAAAGTTGATAGTAGCAATTATGCGGACAATACAAGGCTTACGTCCTTAATGCACTGCTCAGTGTGCTGGACCTCGAACGTGGTATGTGGATGTTGCGAACATTTGGCATACACGTTTTGATGACTACATGATAGTTCGGTAATGATAAATGGTTTAGAATTGAGGCACCGAAGACTTTTTGAAATGTCGTGGAACATATGAGATGTTTCGAGGGCTGAAATTGGGATTTCAGGCTCGTGCCCACGTCAAGAGGTATGAGACCTCCGACGATTTTCTTGGCCTGCAAACTAAGGGAGAAAAGCTCAATCGTTGAACTTGTGCTCAAATTGTCAGAGTACAACAATCACTTGAATCGAGTGGGAGTTGATCTTCCAGATAAGATAGTGATGTTTCTCCAAAGTCATTGCCACCAAGCTGCTAGAGCTTCGTGATGAACTATAACATATCAGTGATAGATATGATGATCCTTGAAATATTCGCAATGTTTGACACCGCGAAAGTAGAAATCAAGAAGGAGCATCAATTGTTGATGGTTAGTGAAACCACTAGTTTCAAGAAGGGCAAGGGCAAGAAGGGATACTTCATGAAACGGCAAATCAGCTGCTGCTCTAGTGGATAAACCCAGGGTTGAACCCAAACCCGAGACTGAGTGCTTCTGTAATAAGGGGAACATCCACTGGAGCAGAATTACCCTAGATACTTGGTAGATGAGAAGGTTGTCGATAGAAGTATATTGGATATACATTATGTGAATGTGTACTTTACTAGTACTCCTAGTAGCATCAGAGTATTAGATACCGGTTCGGTTGCTAAGTATTAGTAACTCGAAATAAAAGCTACGGAATAAACGGAGACTAGCTAAAGGTGAGCTGACGAGATGTGTTGGAAGTGTTTCCAAGGTTGATATGATCAAGCATCACACGCTCCCTCTACCATCGAGATTGGTGTTAAACCTAAATAATTGTTATTTGGTGTTTGCGTTGAGCATAGACATGATTGGATTATGTCTATCGCAATACGGTTATTCATTTAAGGAGAATAATGGTTACTCTATTTATTTGAATAATACCTTCAATGGTCTTGCACCTAAAATGAATGGTTTATTGAATCTCGATCATAGTGATACACATGCTCATGCCAAAAGATATAAGATAGTAATGATAGTACCACCTGCTTGTGGCACTGCCATGTAAGTCATATTGGTATAAAACGCATGAAGAAGCTCCATGTTGATGGATCTTTGAACTCACTCATTTCTGAAAAGATTGAGACATGTGAACCATGTCTATTGGTATATACGCATGAAGAAACTCCATGCAGATGGACCGTTTGGACTCACTTGATTTTGAATCGCTTGAGACATGCAGATCATACCACATGGGCAAGATGACTGAAAGCTTCGGTTTCAGTAAAATGGAACAAGAAAGCAACTTATTGGAAGTAACACATTTTGATGTGTGCAGTCCAATGAGTGCTGAGGCACGTAGTGGATATCGTTATGCTCTTACTTCACAGATGATTTGAGTAGATACTGAGCATATTTACTTGATGAAACACAAGTCTGAATTATTGAATGGTTCAAGTAATTTCAGAGTGAAGTTGAATATCGTCGTGACAAGAGGATAAAATATCTATGATATGATAATAGAGATGAATATCTGAGTTGCGAGTTTGGTACACAATTGAGACATTGTGGAAATTGTTTCACGACTAGTACCGCCTGGAACACCATAGTGTGACGGTGTGTCCGAACATCATAACTGCACCCTATTGGATATGATGCATACCATGATGTCTCTTATCAAATTACCACTATCGTTCATGGGTTAGGCATTAGAGACAACCGCACTCACTTTAATAGGGCACCACGTAATTCCGTTGAGACGAAACCGTTTGAACTATGGTTTGGAGAAACCTAAGCTGTCGTTTCTTAAAAGTTTGGGGCTGCGACGCTTATATAAAAAAGTTTCAGGCTGATAAGCTAAAACCCAAAGCGGACAAATGCATCTTCATAGGACACCCAAAATAGTTGGGTATACCTCCTGTCTCAGATCCGAAAGCAATAGGGATTGTTTCTAGAATCGGGTCCTTTCTCGAGGAAAAGTTTCTCTCGAAAGAATTGAGTGGGAGGATGGTGGAGACTTGATGAGGTTGTTGAACCGTCACTTCAACTAGTGTGTAGCAAGGCACAGGAATTGTTCCTATGGCACCTACACCAATTGAAGTGGAAGCTTATGATAGTGATCATGAGACTTCGGATCAAGTCACTCCCAAACCTCGTAGGATGACAAGGATGCGTACTACTTCAGAGTGGTACGTAATCCTGTCTTGGAAGACATGTTGCTAGACAACAATGAACCTACGAGCTATGGAGAAGCGATGGTGGGCCCGGATTCCGATGAATGGCTCGAGGCCATATTATCCGAGAGAGGATCCATATATGAAAACAAAGTGTAGACTTTGAAAGAACTACTTGATGGTCATAAGACTGTTAGGTACATATGGATTTTAAAAGGAAGACGGACAATGATGGTAAATGTCACCATTAAGAAAGCTCGACTTGTCATTAAAATGTTTTCCGACAAGTTAAAGGAGTTGACTACGATGAGACTTTCTCACCCGTAGCGATGCTAAAAGTCTGTTTGAATTATGTTAGCGATTACTGCATTATTTATGAAATTATGCAGATAGGATGTCAAAACATTGTTTCCTCGACGATTTTCTTGAGGAAAGGTTGTATGTGATACAACCAGAAGATTTTTGTCAATCCTGAAAGATGCTAACAAGTATGCAAAGCTCCAGCAATCCGTCTAAGGACTGGAGTAAGCATCTCGGAGTTGGAATGTACGCTTTGATGAGATGATCAAAGATTTGGGTTTTTACAAAGTTTATCAGAAACTTGTATTTCCAAAGAAGTGAGTGGGAGCACTATAGAATTTCTGATGAGTATATGTTGTTGACATATTGTTGATCAGAAATGATGTAGAATTTCTGGAAAGCATATAGGGTTATTTGAAAGGTGTTTTCAATGGAAAACCTGGATTAAGCTACTTAAACATTGAGCATCAAGATCTATAAGGATAGATCAAAATCGCTTAATAGTACTTTCAAACAAACACATACCATGACAAGATTTTTGAAAGAGTTCAAAATAGATCAGCAAAAGAAGGAGTTCTCGGCTGTGTTACAAGGTGTGAGTATTGAGCAAGACTCAAGACATGACCATGGCAGAATAGAGGGAAAGGACGAAGGTCGTCCCCTATGCTTTAGTCATAGGCTCTACAGTATGCTATGCAGTGTACCGCATCTGAAGTGTGCCTTGCCATGAGTCAGTCAAGGGGTACAAGAGTGATCCAGGAATGGATCACAGGACAGCGGTCAAGGTTATCCTTGGTAACTGGTGGACTGAGGAATTTTCTCGGTTATGGAGATGGTAAAAGAGTTCGTCGTAAAGGGTTACGCCGATGCAAACTTTGACACTAATCCAGATTATACTAAGTAGTAAATTGGATTCGTATAGTAGAACAGTTATTTGGAATAGTTCCAAATAGAGTGTGGTAACTGCATCTAGGAGATGACATAGAGATTTGTAAAGCACACACGGATCTGAAAGATTCAGACCCGTTGACTATAACATCTCTCACAAGCATAACATGATCAAACCCAGAACTCTTGGGTGTTAGTCACATAGGGATGAGACCTTGAGTGTTAATCACATATCGATGTGAACTAGATTATTAACTCTAGTGCAAGTGGGAGACTGTTGGAAATATGCCCTAGAGGCAATAATAAATTGATTATTATTATATTTCCTTGTTCATGATAATCGTTTATTATCCATGCTAGAATTGTATTGATAGGAAACTCAGATACATGTGTGGATACATAGACAACACCATGTCCCTAGTAAGCCTCTAGTTGACTAGCTCGTTGATCAGTAGATGGTTACGGTTTCCTGACCATGGACATTGGATGTCATTGATAACGGAATCACATCATTAGGAGAATGATGTGATGGACAAGACCCAATCCTAAGCCTAGCACAAGATCATGTAGTTCGTATGCTAAAGCTTTTCTAATGTCAAGTATCATTTCCTTAGACCATGAGATTGTGCAACTCCCGGATACCGTAGGAATACTTCGGGTGTGCCAAACGTCACAACGTAACTGGGTGGCTATAAAGGTGCACTACGGGTATCTCCGAAAGTGTCTGTTGGGTTGGCACGAATCGAGACTGGGATTTGTCACTCCGTGTGACGGAGAGGTATCTCTGGGCCCACTCGGTAGGACATCATCATAATGTGCACAATGTGATCAAGGAGTTGATCACGGGATGATGTGTTGCGGAATGAGTAAAAGAGACTTGCCGGTAACGAGATTGAACAAGGTATCGGGATACCGATGATCGAATCTCGGGCAAGTATCGTACCGATAGACAAAGGGAATTGTATACGGGATTGATTAAGTCCTTGACATCGTGGTTCATCCGATGAGATCATCGTGGAACATGTGGGAGCCAACATGGGTATCCAGATCCCGCTGTTGGTTATTGACTGGAGAACGTCTCGGTCATGTCTGCATGCTTCCCGAACCCGTAGGGTCTACACACTTAAGGTTCGATGATACTAGGGTTATAAAGGAAGTTTGTATGTGGTTACCGAATGTTGTTCGGAGTCCCGGATGAGATCCCGGACGTCACGAGGAGTTCCGGAATGGTCCGGAGGTAAAGATTTATATATGGGAAGTCTTATTTTGGTCGCCAGAAAAGTTTCGCACTTTATCGGTATTGTACCGGGAGTGCCGAAAGGGGTCCAGGGGTCCACCGGGGGGGTCCACCTGCCCCGGGGGGCCACATGGGCTGTAGGGGGTGCGCCTTGGCCTATATGGGCCAAGGGCACCAGCCCCAAGAGGCCCATGCGCCAAGATATAAGAAAAAAGGGAGAGTCCTCAAAGGGGAAGGCACCTCCGAGGTGCCTTGGGGAGGATGGACTCCTCCCTCCCTTGGCCGCACCCCTTCCTTGGAGGAAGGGGCAAGGCTGCGCCTCCCCCCTCTCCCTTGCCCCTATATATATAGTGGAGGGGAGGGAGGGCAGCCACACCTGAAGCCCTGGCGCCTCCCTCCCTCCCGTGACACCTCCTCCTCTCCCGCAGGTGCTTGGCGAAGCCCTGCAGGATTGTCACGCTCCTCCACCACCACCACGCCGTTGTGCTGCTGCTGGATGGAGTCTTCCTCAACCTCTCCCTCTCTCCTTGCTGGATCAAGGCATGGGAGACGTCACCGGGCTATACGTGTGTTGAACGCGGAGGTGCCGTCCGTTCGGCACTTGGTCATCGGTGATTTGAATCACGACGAGTACGACTCCATCAACCCCGTTCACTTGAACGCTTCCGCTTAGCGATCTACAAGGGTATGTAGATGCACTCTCCTTCCCCTCGTTGCTGGTTTCTCCATAGATAGATCTTGGTGACACGTAGGAAAATTTTGAATTTCTGCTACGTTCCCCAACACATTCTCCTAATGATGTGATCCCGTTATCAATGGCATCCAATGTCCATGGTTAGGAAACCATAACCATCTATTGATCAACGAGCTAGTCAACTAGAGGCTCACTAGGGACATGTTGTGGTCTATGTATTCACACATGTATTACGGTTTCCAGTCAATACAATTATAGCATGAACAATAGACAATTATCATGAACAAGAAAATACAATAATAACCATTTTATTATTGCCTCTAGAGAATATTTCCAACAGTCTCCCACTTGCACTAGAGTCAATAATCTAGTTCACATCACTATGTGATTCTAATGAATTCAACACCGATGGGGTTTGATCATATCTCGCTTGTGAGAGAGGTTATTAGTCAGCGGGTCTGAATATTGAAGCGTTATAACAACGCGGTTGATGTATTCGTACTTCTTCACGATCTGACCGATCAAGTACCGAACGCACGGCACCTCCGAGTTCAGCACACGTTCAGCTCGATGACGTCCCTCGAACTCCGATCCAGCCGAGTGTTGAGGGAGAGTTTCGTCAGCACGACGGCGTGGTGACGATGTTGATGTTCTACTGATGCAGGGCTTTGCCTAAGCACCGCTACAGTATTATCGAGGTGGACTATGGTGGAGGGGGCACCGCACACGGCTAAAAGATCAACTTGATCAATTGTTGTGTCTCTGGGGTGCCCCATGCCCCCGTATATAAAGGAGTGGAGGAGGGGAGGGCCAGCCCTCTCTATGGTGCGCCCTAGGGGAGTCCTACTCCCACCAGGAGTAGGATTCCCCCTTTCCTATTAGAATTAGGAGCCCTTCCAAGTAGTAGGAGTAGGAGGGAAGGAAAGGGAAGGGAAAAGGAGAAGGAAGGAAGGGGGCGCCCCCCCCCCCCCCTCCCTAGTCCAATTCGGACCAGCCCATGGGGAGGGGTGCGGCCACCCTTTGAGGCCTTTCTCTCCTTTCCCGTATGGCCCATTAAGGCCCAATACGAATTCCCGTAACTCCCCGGTACTCCCGAAAATACCCGAATCACTCGGAACCCTTCTGATGTACGAATATAGTCGTCCAATATATCGATCTTTACGTCTCGACCATTTCGAGACTCCTCGTCATGTCCTCAATCTCATCCGGGACTCCGAACTCCTTTGGTACATCAAAACTCATAAACTCATAATATAACCGTCATCGAAACTTTAAGCGTGCGGACCCTACGGGTTCGAGAACTATGTAGACATGACCGAGACACGTCTCCGGCCAATAACCAATAGCGGAACCTGGATGCTCATATTGGCTCCCACATATTCTATGAAGATTTTTATCGGTCAGACCGCATAACAAAATACGTTGTTCCCTTTGTCATCGGTATGTTACTTGCCCGAGATTCGATCATCGGTATCTCAATACCTAGTTCAATCTCGTTACCGGCAAGTCTCTTTACTCGTTCCGTAATACATCATCTCACAACTAACTCATTTGTTGCAATGCTTGCAAGGCTTATGTGATGTGCATTACCGAGAGGGCCCAGAGATACCTCTCCGACAATCGGAGTGACAAATCCTAATCTCAAAATACCCCAACCCAACATGTACCTTCGGAGACACCTGTAGAGCTCCTTTATAATCACCCAGTTACGTTGTGACGTTTGGTAGCACACAAAGTGTTCCTCTGGCAAACGGGAGTTGCATAATCTCATAGTCATAGGAACATGTATAAGTCATGAAGAAAGCAATAGCAACATACTAAACGATCGGGTGCTAAGCTAATGGAATGGGTCATGTCAATCACATCATTCTCCTAATGATGTGATCACGTTAATCAAATGACAACACATGTCTATGGTTAGGAAACACAACCATCTTTGATCAACGAGCTAGTCAAGTAGAGGCATACTAGTGACGCTCTGTTTGTCTATGTATTCACACAAGTATTATGTTTCCGGTTAATACAATTCTAGCATGAATAATAAACATTTATCATGATATAAGGAAATAAATAATAACTTTATTATTGCCTCTAGGGCATATTTCCTTCACTGAACACCAGTAAGAGACAATATTTTTCTTATATGTTTGCGTTAATTATTCTTCATTATGTTGTGTGAAGTCGATCACACAACATTTGCCTTAGTGGACATGATGGATGTTAATATCATTGGGAAGCGGGGATGTGGGGGTAGTGTTGTGACAGAAGTTATCTCCCTCCTTTGCCGAGCTATGGTAAGGGAAATAATAGAGACCCCAAAGCCTTAATCTGCGTCCACTGGAAGACCCTTAATCATCATTGCTTGCACCGGAAGGAAAGATGGTGGTGGCATGCGTGATACAGAGTTGCGGCAGTATGCATGTATATTTATTTGGCTCTGCCAACACATTAAACATATAACATGGATTGGTCAACCGAGAATTGTGCTTGTCGTAATATAATAAAATAACAAGAATACCAGTGGTGAATCTGGACTCCTTAAGAAACTCTTAGCCCTATTGCAGTTTCCATCACTTTCATTACTCTTTTGTTCTTTACTACTTTTCTAGCAACACACTTTAATTCTCTTTTAAACACTCTTGCGGTGTTTCTTCCTTCACAAAGTTTTTGCTTTGGATCGCAAATAACTTGCAAGTACTTAATGATAAACCTCTTATAAGGCCATTTCCTAAGCTCTTTGTGGGATCAATACTCTTACTTTGAAAGGGCTACAATTGTATATATCTTGTATACAAGAGACATCAAACTTTTTCTAACGTTGTTGTCAGGGAGCTATGTGCCTTTGGTCTTTGTTTTGTGTACTAAGTTTCTTCACTGTTTCTAAGAACCATGGACGAGTTCGAACATTTGTATCAAGGGTCATTTCCATTTTCCCCCTTAATTTGCGCCCACTATCATCTTTACCCCTAAAAAATTTAAGTGGTCAACTTTGCCCATCTTCCGACAAAAGCTCTTACTGAAATAACCTTTGGTGTTGTTTTCGTCTGGTCAAAGGGGTTTGGCCGTCATCGAAACATCTCTTGTACATAGCTACCCCTCTGTGCATGTTTCACTTACACGTGGGACCTAACCTTGGAAAAAGAAAAAAACTCTCTCACACACACACACCTCCGCCTGTCTCTCTCTTACAGGTGGACCCACCCTGGAAAAAGTATCTCTTCTTTCTGCCGTCTCTCTCTCTCCCTCCAGAGCACGCACGAGCATGCCAGAGAGCATGCCTTCTTATTCCCGCCTTTTATCATACCGTGCCGAGTGCAATGTTTTTCTATGTAACAAACTGAGCAGGTTACCAATAGGAAGATGAACCACCTCTCTTGTCCATTCCATAGGAAGATGAACCACCTGTCTTGTCCATTCCATTAACAAACTGCTTGTTCTTCTTACCTCTTCTTGGTGATATTGACTCCATCTTTGTATCTCGAGAAAAGTATACTTTTCGTCCCTCAATTTTTGGCGAAGTGTAGATTTAGTCCTTCAACTCTAAAACCGGACAACTTGCACCTCTTAACTCTCAAAACCGGACAAGTTTAGTCCCTCGTCTTGACTGGCCAGGTATCACTGCCAACTCATTGTGGTTTTGACTTGTTTTCGTCCACGTGGCGGTATTTCTCTCTCCTACCTGGCCATATCTCTTCTTTCTTCTCTCTATCTCTGTTTGGACATTTCATCAAACATATGAAGCGCGCCTACCATCGATGGTCCTGCTAGCTACACACGCCGCCGTGGCCGCATCATGGGCTGCCTACTAGCCGCTCCAAGCCGCCGCTGCCTTCTCACCGCTGGCCACATGCAACAGCCCTCCTCCAGCACGCACTGCTGGCCCCGTGCACCTCGCCATGGCGCAGCTCCCGGCTGCCTGGCAACCTCTGCGCGAACTGCCGCTAGTTGCACCAGTACGAGCGACACGAGCGCGCCGGCCATACAGGTGACCAAGCTGACGTCCGCGACGTTCTGGATCTCCCCTTCCAGAAACCAACACCGCCTGGTCGCCGATGAGATACTCAAGCTCGGTATGCATCGAGCTCGACGGCGTGCGTGTGCTGATGGACCTGTGGTGTACTTCCTCGATGTTGTCCGCGGAATGCTCGCCGAGGGCATGTATGACGGCTCCAGCTGCTTCCGACGTGCACCCACGCATTCCTTGCCGCTGGTGGTGCTTACCCTCGAGCTCGCAGCGCTCGTGTCCGGGACCGCGTTGGTGCGCACGTGCTGGGGCAAGGACGAGGCCGCGTATTTGAGGTGCAGGAACTGTGCAGGAGGCTTCTATGGCTGGGTTGGTGCACCTCACTTTGATGCCTCCTTGAGCACCCGGGCGTCGAGCTCCAGAACGTTGCTCAGGAGGCGCAATGGCGGCATGGTTCAGAGCTTCAGGCTGCTGTATGCGGCCAACCCGCCGTATCCATGCCGCGCAGACCAGCTTTCCAACCGTCGCCGCTGCCCCTGCGGGATGCTCCTGGCCGCCGCCCCCGCGCGATCTTCGAACGCCGCCGCTGGACATGCGGGGGTAGAGCAGCATGACATGCCGGATGGACGAGATGACGAGCACGGGAGGCATCGCCTGCCTACCAAGTGTTCGATGAAACGCCCGACACGAGTAAGAAGAAGATGATGAGGTGGACGTTGTGTTAGACTTACGACTGGTCAAGACCGGGTTGACTCAGCACAGAAACAACCTCGGGGACTAAACTTGTCCGGTTTTAAAAGTTAGGGGTGCAGACTGTCCGATTTTGAAGTTGAGGGACTAAATCTAGACTTCACGAAGAATTGAAGAACGAAAAATATACTTTTCTCTTGTATCTCCCATTCTATTAATTCAACTAAAGAAACACTGTCATTTCAGGTTAGCATGAATGGTTCGGATTACGTACTAAGCGTAACACGTTATCCCTTCAAACGTCCACGGAATTTGTAATGCATCCAACTGTTTCAACGCCCTTAAAGGCACATATATTTACCAGTTTGCATCACAGCATCAGGTTGATTGTGATGAGGATCATTAAAAGTAGGTAAGAACAACAAAGTCAATAGTTCAGATAGCTATGTATGTTCAACTGGTTTCTTGTACCGATGCACCAACAAATTCGGAGAAGTTGCAAAGTTTTGACACCTCAAATTTACCATTACAGTTCTCGTGTTCATACTTCATAATCCTCTTTGTGTGAGGACAAAGAACACGTGAGACGAGAGATATGTAATGAATGAATGTGTTGAACGGTGAAAATGCATGATTTAATTCCTAGTCTCTTTTAATGAATAGGTTGAACGCTTGCGATCACAGGGTCGTTCCTGTTTCGTGGTTGTTGAGAGATCCCAAAGCTCAGCTATATTAAACTTCTAAGAGGAATAGAGCGACGCAATCCGACGTGAACTTAAAAACCAGGTTTTTCTTTTGAGTTTGTAGCCTGCTTGAAGCAATCAGAGCCAATCATAAAATCAATTTGCAGACAGATATGAATTTTACCTAGTCCTATTTGGTATACTAGTTGTGTTTCCGTGAAGGGTTGGTACAACTAATTCTTGTACGTTTATCTTACCAAAATCCAACCACACCCATATTATCTGACCTGTGATTGATTTTGACCCAAGATTTAGAAAGTTTGGCGGACAAGTTAGTGAACAGGAGTGCTAGCCATAAAGATGCATGGAAGAATATGAGGGACCATAAAAAAATGGGTGCGTCTCATATCGTTGTCGATTTATTTTGGATAAATTGACCTTGTCCTGGTATGTAGATTCAAAGGAGGGTAAATTAACCTTATCTTGGTATCCATGATTATGACATAGTGTTCACCAATAACTTGAGCCGACATAAACCATGGACGACACGCGTTCAATCAGTCACCTACTTATGCTTGAATTTCTTCCCTGGAGTACTGCACATGACACCTGGATATATGAAATCCTTAATATTCAGTTCTTGGAGCTTGCACAGCATAATCTTCTTCAGATAAGAAATCGGGAAAAGAGCACAAAGCACATTTGCGGTCAAAGCTTGTTCTAAATTTCTCCGCATTGTTTGACGAATCGTCTGTCTCTTTCAAAAAGGGCAAAAAAGTGCATTCTGCATGAAAAGGAACACGTGCTACTAAAAGAAGCAGTATGTTGAACAGAATAAATCTTTGATGTCAACATACGTTGCCTTGATTTTCTTTCTAGTAAGCGATGTGTTGTGAACTGTAGTTGTTTTCACTCTTTTAGACTCCAGATATTGACGCCCTGAAGTGAAATTTGCTCTTAGTGCAGTTCGGCAAGTCAGACTAAGGGATCAAACTAGCTGCAAAATTTGAACTGAAACTTGGCCCGGTCAAAAACGGACAGGAGAGAAAACGTGCAATTTCAAAGACTTCAGAGTTTACAATAATAATAAGGAACAAATTGCAAATGAGAAGGACCAAAAATTAAAATTGAAATTTGGCAAGGGCCGCGCGAACGCATACCCTCTCTACCACAAATTATGACATCCACTCTCCCTCAAAAGGGAGATGGTAGGCCAACACGCCCACAAAGTGCAATGTGGGCCACTAGCCTAGGCCATGACTCTTCTTGATCAGCCATAGACCCCGTCCAGGTAAGTGAGTTTTAAGGTTGCCCAATGCCCTGCTAATATAGGATGCGCTGCCTCTGCTACCTCCTTCCACGGGCGATGCGGTACTAAACGAAACGAAAGTGTGCCTCTCCTGGTGCTCCCTGCGGCTTTTCCAGGACGAGGAGTTCGAACGGGCCACTGTGTATGGGCCTATTGGTACCAAGTACCAACCGGGCCAAACTGGCATCGGAAAAAGAAAAGAGTTAACCGGGTCGATGTGATCATCCTGTGGCACGGTAGGGCCAAGTCCCAAGAGGAGCAGCGGCTGAGAACTGAGATCGGATAGGAGATGTGTAGATTCTGTCAAAGTGTCAAACGGAGAACGACGACAGGTCAAACTTGTCGCCGAATACCGCCACGGCTGCGTGATCCTATAGTTTATTCCCCCTTCTCATTCTTCAGTTTCCAGGTGAGCCTCAGAATTGTTCCTTCCTTGATTAGTAGGAGGATGCAAATCGATAGGTTTTCCTGTGCTAACGACCAAATGTCAGTCAATCGGTGTGTGCTAAAGACTGCGCCAGTGTATTTGAACGGGTTGTCCTCTGCTCTAAAGTCATACTCATACGCACCTGAGTTTCACCTAGCACTTGCCGTCAGGCTCAGCACCTGCAGCAGCTCAACGAAGTGTGCAATTTGTAGGCAGGGAAGTTTCAGAAAAAGTGTGCAATTTACAGGCAGGGAGACGGAAGAAGGTAGCTCTTCTTCTTCCATCCAGATGCTCTCGTTTTGCTTTTTTGCTTCCACTTTACCCAGAGGACTCTCCACCACATTCAGATTGAGAACGACTTCCAGGCTGCAAAAACCTCTCAACTCTGAACTCTAAAGAACCTCAGTCTAGCGTGAGGACTCTGTGCCGACACGCACTGACTAAAGTTCTTATCCTCCTCTTTATTCGTGTCTTGCCAAGGGCAGTGCCTTTTATCTAATGCAAAGAATGTAGTAAAAATATATTCATTCTAAATATTATTCCCTCTGTTCACTTTTATAAGACGTTTTAGACAGCTGAGATTGAACTGTTTTGGGTGTTGTCTTAAATGTCTAAACGGTCTTACAAAAGTGAACGGAGGGAGTACTCTGCTTGCACTTTCACTACACCGTACGGTTCTACTACACTGAAACTGTCTGCCTCTTCTTTGTGATATTGACCCCCTTATCTCCCATTCTTTTAAACTAAAGAAGCATTGTCATTTCTTGTTGGCATGCGTGGCTAGGATTACGTACTAAACGTAGCGCATCCAGCTGTTTCAACACCCTTACAAAAGGCACATATATGTCCCCGTTGGCATCAAGTTAATCGTGAGGACGATCACAAAAGTAGGTAAGAACAAGAAAGTCAATAGTTCATCTACCTATGTATGCTCTACTGGTTTCCTACAGCGAATCAGCGATGAACCGATCGACAAACTCGGACTTGAGATGGAAAAGCTGCAAAGCTTGGACACCTCATGTTTACCAGTACAGTTCTTGTGTCCATACTTCATAATCCTCTGTATGAAAACAAAGAACACGTGCCACGAGAGACATGTAATGAATGAATATGTTGAATGGTGAAGATTACTTCCTGTCAACGCATGATTAATTCCTGGTCTCCTCTTCTAAATCTAATGAGTAGACTGAACGCTTGCATGTTTACGAGGAACGTGGAACTCTGATCACAGGATCGTTTCCCGTTTTGTGGTTGTTGAGAGATCCCAAAACTGAGCTATATTTAATCTGCAAGAGGAATACAGCTACGCAGCTCTGATGTGAACTAAACCAGGGTTTTTTTTTTGCGGGTGAACTAAACCAGGTTTATTGACAGTTTCTTGTCTCTCCATTCCCTCACAACTCTGCTTCTGTTCTGCCCAGTCATCAGCATCTCAGTTGTAAGCAAAATTTCTTTTGAGTTTGTAACTTGCTTGACGCAATCGGAGCCAATCATACAATCAATTTGCAGACAGATATGAATTTACAGAGTCTTTTTGGTATACTTTATGTGCAACTACTAAGTCTTGTTTCCGCGAACGGGTAGGTACAACTAATTCCTGTATGTTTATTTTACTAAAATCCAACCACACCCATATTATCTGACCTGTGTTGATTTTGACCCAAGATACCATCATTGGAAAAGTTGGTGTAAGGGAGTACTAGCCATAAACATGCATAGAAGAATATCGGGACAATAAAAAAGAATGCATCTCAGATTTGTTGTCTGATTATTATTTTTGGATAAATTGACCTTATCCTGGTATTCTAGATTCAAAGGAGGATGAATTGACGTTATCCTGGTATCCAGAAGTATGACACGGTGTTCACAAATAACTTGAACTGACAGAAATCATGCACCACAAAAGTTCAATCAGTCACCTACTTATGCTTGAATATATTTCTTTGGAGTGTTGCACATACATATATATAATCTGAGCTTTGAAGGAATATGACACCCGGATATCCATAATTGCATCGGACCATCGTACAACCCTAAAAAGTTCAGTAGATAAACAACTTGCACATGGCTAATGCTACGGTTAAGTAGTGGAAGAAGCTCCCTCTTTATGCTATCACCTTCCTAGATCGGAGGTGATTGCCTCGGTGTGGATGAGGACGAGGCCCGGATAAGAGGTGCCGTTGCCGCCTCGCACACTGCTACTGCGCCGCGTGCTGTCGTTATTATTCAGATTTTGCAGCTTGCAAGGGATAATCATAATCTTTTTCAGATAAGAAACCAGGAAAAGTACAGAAAGCACATTTACAGTCAAACTGGTTCAATTATTTCTCCTCGTAGTTTGACGAATCGTCTTGATCTAAACCTGTCTCTTTAACAAAGGGAAAAACCAAATTCTGTATGAAAGGTAACACGTGCTACTAAAAGCAGTATGTTCAACAAAAAAAATCTCTGGTGTCAACTTTCGGTGCCAGGTTTCTCTTCCTAGTATAAGCAATCTGATGTGAACTGTAGTTGTTCTTCAGACTTCAGAGACTGACGCCGTGCAGTCAAATTTTGGACAGTTGGACTGGCTATTTTAAGAAAAGAAAAAGGTTAGGCTATCAGCAATTTCACCTCTCCCATCTCCAGTATGATCTTCACCTCTACCATCTCATTACCAGTATGATCTTCACCTCTACCGTATCATTACCAGTATGCTCGCTCTTAGTGCACTTCAGCAAGTTCAGACTTCAGTGCGTGCTGGTAATAAATAGCAGACAATAGAAACAAGCCCAAGGTCACTGAAAACCTTTGGAAAAGATCACTCTCGCACAGACCAAGGATCAACCTCCCAAACAGAATGTGCGAACCTTAAACACACTTAAACCCAGTACAACACTGTAAATAGAAACAAGCCCAAGGTCACTCACAGTTTCAGACTACAAATCACAAAGACCAAAACTTAAAATTGATATTTGGCAGGGGCCGCGCGAACGCGTACCCCCTCTATCACAAATTATGACGTCCACTCTCCCTCAAAGGGGAGATGGTAAGCCAACGCACCCACAAAGTGCAATGTGGGCCACTAGCCTAGGCCACGGCTCTTCTTGATCAGCCATAGGCCCCGTCCAGGTAAGTATGTTTCATGGTTGCCCTATGCCCTGCTTATATTGGTTGCGCTGCCTCTGCTCCCTCCTTGCCGGGCGATGTGGTACTAAACGAAAATATGCCTCGCCTGGTGTTTGCTGCAGCTTCCCGGTACTAAACGAAAATATGCCTCGCCTTGTATGGGCCTGTTGGTACCAACCGGGCTGTTTTTTATGGGTTGGACTGGAAGCCCATGCACCAGATGTATGGAGTCTGAAGCTGGCCCGTCAGACCGACATCAATGTGGAAGAAACCGTACGAGTAATCACACGTTCAAATGCTCAAAAAAAAAGAGTGATCACACGTTCAAAGGCATCCTTTCACAAAGATTTGACAAAAACCCTCAGAAGCTGAAGTTTGGACAAATTCTTTTACTGACCACACTTCTTTAGCCAAGGAGGAATTAACATAGTGCCCATTTTTTTTAACTCAAATATAAACAGATGGATCTCTTCGATTCTTGGTGCTACTGTTGGTAGCAAAAGAACAATGGCGTTCAAATTAGGCAGCCATAATACTTGTTGGTCGCTACAAACATTGAAGGTGCTAGCATGATGTTTTTACATCTTACGTTTAAGGCCCTAAAACGATCTGATTTTGGAGGAACCTCTTTTTGCGCAACATCAAATTTCCTTGATACTTGCAATAGAACCTTTATCAACATAAAGTGGTTTTTTTTAGAATGCTTCTAGACAGAAAATAGCAATTGTGGAGCAAGCAGAGAGAAGCAGTGGTAGCTACAGGATAGACCTAGATAATAAATCAAGCAAGATTAGCTTTGATATAAATCATAGACAGCACCTCACCCATTTCAAGTATACCAGTTACTAATGCCTGATATAATTTTTATTTGCAGACAGATGAATTTTACATAGCCCTTTTTGGTAAACTTTATGCAACTAGAGATATTGTCTCCGCGAGCGGGTTGGTACAACTAATACCTGTAGGTTTATCTTACCAAAACCCAACAACACCCATATTATCTGATCGATGTTTGATTTTCACCCTAGATGTCATCATTGGAAAAATTGGTGGACAAGTGATCGGGAGTACTAGCCCTTAACAGGCATGGAAGAATATCAGGGGCAATCCAAAAACGACTGCATCTCAGATTGTTGTCTGATTTGTTTTTGATAAACTGAGCTTATCCTTCTACTTACAAGTTGTCTGCTCCTCGTTTGCCCTGTGGAGCTAGCAACCTGAGAGCTGGGAGTGGAGCTAAGGATCTGACGGAGTGGAGTGAATACGAACAGGCCCTTAGTTTTGAAGGAGGATAAATTGACCTTAACCTGGTATCCAGGAGCGGGAGAGTATGACACCATTCACCAATAACTTCAGTTCACAGAAATTGTGCACATAGCTTGGTATGACACCTGAACATCCGATCTTGCAACCAAACACTCAACTAGAGTAAGAATTTGCTTGCATCGGCACCCTGGTTTAAATAGCTGAACTAAATAACAACCAAGATATAGCTGCTGTCAAAATCAAGACAGCGATAGCATGTAAATAAAATCCAATAGCTACACCTTCAAAGCATATGAACAGAATACAGAAATACTGAGCATAGAACCCAAATTACTGTATCATGTCACAGAGAAGCTGTATGAACAGAATACAGAAACTCTATGTAAACTGGATTCAACCTCAATGGATGCTGAGCATAGAACCCAATTTACTGACACAACACAAGCATAAAGCATCACTTCTGACATTAAAATCGAGGATGTCCACATTCACTCGTCTCAGCATATTAGAACTAGAAATGGTGATAGGCACAAGTCTCAAACGGATTAGCTCTCAGAATGCCTCAGCAACCTAACATAACATTCGACGCACAAGAGATGCACCTGAGCAAAGCACCAATACATCAGATTAGCTAACCAAATGTCTCAAGACACTAGCCATTTTACTCCACGCAATGTTTGGGCGGTTGAGCCAAGGAGTCTAGTCATCTTCAGAGAAGTCATCATCGCTTGGTTCCGACACATCTTCATCCTCAGTCTCATCGTCTTCACTCTCGGAAGCGACGTAGACTACTGCCGCCTTCCTCTCCCTTGTTGTCCTTCTCGGTGCAACTGGCTCGGCAGAGCTGCCGGAGGGAGGAGCCTCACCATCTTCTGTCCCTGTTGAAGCGCTCGCCATTCTGTGCAGAACCGAGCCGCTCTTCTTGTTGAAGGGGGAGTCTCTGATCCTTCGCACCTTCTTCTCAGGAGAAGGAGCACTGAGGGTGCTGTCATCAGTAGGCTTGAATATTTCTTCCATCACTTTCTGCCTCATGCCTTTGGTCTGAGCTGGCGCCCTCTTCCTGACGGTAGCCTTCGGCTTCTCGGCAGCAGGTTTTCTTCCTTTAGTTTTCTTCTCAACTTCCATGGAAGACCCCCCATCATCGCTCTCACGGTCAGGCTCAGCTATGTCTTCATCAGAAATTTCAGCTAAGGATGACATGGCCTTCTTTGCTGCGCCTCTTTTGCTTGGTCCATTCCTCCCTTTCTTTCCTTTCTGCTGTTCTTCTGTTTCCATGGCTGTACAAGTGGACACCATCAGCTTAAAACTGTAAGAGATGGATATTTTATGTTCACAAACACAACATTATACCAATGGCCATTACCACTGGGTTCTGGAGAGTTGTCACTGTCGATATTATAAGCAGCCAGGCGGTCTTTCAGTTCAGCCACTTCATCCTCCTCATCTTTCACCTCATCTTTCACCGGTGCACTTGCCTATGAAATTGTTAAATTGACTTGTTAAGGCAGCAAATAAACTATGACACACACAATAAGAAAAGGCTTGATTGAGGACCCAACCTTCTTGGGTGGTGGTTTCTTCTTTTGTGCAGCAGGTTTCGGAATGTCTCCTTTATAATCAACATCATCATCACTCCCAGCCTAGAAAAGTTTGATTGTTTTATCAGTAAAGAGCAACAAGTACTACCTAGTCCTCTGCAACTGAAGAAACACATCACTTGTGTTAGTCTGTACCTTCTGGGATTTGGCTGTAGCCTTCTTAGGCTGTTTCTTGGGTGCTGGCCTAGAGTCCTTCGCCTTTTCAGAATTTTTGGCGCGCTTGCGTGATCTGTCGTTCTGTTCAGCTTCAAGTTTTGCATCAAGCACCTGTATCAAAATCAATGTGAGAAGAACAGTGAAACACGTAACATCAAGCAAAACCTGCTCAAGAGAAAAAATACATAACAGAGAGAAACACTGCTTACATCCAGTTCCTTCTCAAGAGCGTCAAGGTCTCTCAGCCAAAGAATGTTTGGCTCTGTGTTACGCAGGATTTCAAGATCAGCCTTCACCTTATCCTGCTGCGCAATGAGCTCCTTCACCTTCTCCATAGTCAAGGTACCAATCGACATTGCAAGAAGATACTCATAATCACTTGCTGCAGCTTCAGCAGGACTCTCATCATTATCTTCATCTGCTTCTGTAGATCCTACAGCAACTGGCCCGGACGTGGGTTTTTTCTTTGGGAAAGGTGTATAGTTCTTCTTCTGCAGCTCCTGGAATAGGTCTGCCCTCTTCCTGTTATTGACTATGATTTCCCCAGAAGTAACAGCAAGAATAAACCTAACTTTGTTCTGATACTTCAGCAACTCTTGCCCCATGTTTTCCAACATTACTTTCTGCACAGCATACGTTGGTTAGATAATAATTTAGTAGTTTGCAGAGGAACAACTAAAGCAAAAGGGCAACATGTACCTTCCGTTTGATATAGAATTTAAACCTCAAATCGAAGAACTCTTGAAGTACTGAAAAGTAAACATAATGTCAGTGCCAAAACCACAAGTAAAAGGATTTGTTGCTATAATACAGGTCCCTGTTAGAGATACTCACCATCCTCTGGGGTGTCATATTTTTTGATTTTACCATGTGAGTCAAACAAGTGCATGTTTGTTGTTCCTATTGTGGTAGTCAGCTTGAATTTCTTCTCAAGGCCTTCTTGCTTAGCTATATTCATGTTTTGCTCAGTCAGTATAAGCTCAAATTCCACATCCGCGTGATCACACTGCGACCTTATTTCCTGTAAATTGGTTGAAGTGCAAGAAAGTCAAAACATCTGAAACCCAAGAGAATGAACTATTTGCAGTATTAAGTACCTCCAACAACGGTGGTTCCTTGCTCTTTTCCTTTTCCTTGTCCTTGTCCTTTTCCTTCTTCTTTTCCTTGTTCTTGTCCTTGCTCTTTTCCTTTTCCTTTATAGGAATAGGACACATGGATTCAAGAAACTCTTTGTAATCTGTAGTCCAGCGGCGGACAGGAAGCTCAGTAATTTTAAGCTTGGTGTCAGCAACTTCCTCTATAACACCAGTGATGGTATATGTCACACCAGTTGCCTTTGTACTTGTCTCCTTCAAAGAGCCCTGTCAGGTGACGAACAAAAAAATTGCATAAATATCAATTGCTGAATTAAGCAGCCAAACTTTTAGTCTAACAGAAATATTATGCTAGTAAAAGCATTGCACCGACCTTGAACCCCCTGTACCAAGGAACCATTGGTACAATAGTCTCCCCATTTAGCAACCTTTTCAGATTAGCAATAATGTCTCTTGGATTGTAGTTTGGGACATAGGTGCTCCATCCAGTGCCAATGCCTTCACTTCCATTGACCAAAACCATGGGAATGATTGGCATATACCTGAACATAACATGGCATATTTTATGTTCACAAAAATAAATCCAATTGCAATCATAATTGGCAGGATGAATGTTCAAAGAGATAATATATATTACCAGCTGGGTTCAATTGACTGCCCATCTTCATTCAAATAGTTCAGAAGAACATCATCATCCTTCGGAAATATTAAACGGGTGATAGGATGTAATTTGGTGAAGATATACCTAGCACTAGCAGCATCTTTGCCCCCCTGAAATGAATGTAAACAAGCATGAGAACCCACTACAAACAGAGTCATATGGTACTTGGCTTTAACAAAGCTAACCCACCGAATTTCGAGTACCAAATTGGCCACGGGGCTCCAAAAGATTAATATTATTGCTGCCAACAAAATCCTGAGCCATTCCTATGATTGTGCTTGCTAGACTCTGCTCACCATGGTGGTATGCAGAGTGTTCTGACACATAACCAATAAACTGTGCCACCTGTAGCAAATAAAGGTAACAAATTTAGGAATATGCATGATGATTTCAATACAAAAATTCAAAAGCTCTTTGGTCAACCTTAGATTCTTTAGTCAAATTCTTCTTGAACGAGCAAAACAAAATCTTCCTCTGTCCTGGTTTAAAGCCGTCGACCATTGAAGGTATTGACCTTTCAAGGTCTGCCATCGAGAAGAGTATCAGCTCTTTGTTGATAAAATCACTGTACTTGATGCGTTTCTCACGTTGGTCAAGGCAAGTACCCGGCTGCAATAAGGTTTGTGTGTTACTATTGATACAGAATAAGGGACTTCTATCAAACTGGGAAAGGATCCAAATATTTAACCTGATAATTGGTCAGCCATTCCTTCCTCTCAGCAATCTTTTTCTTGCTGAATGCTAACTCAATAGCCTCACCATCTTGTTCGTCATTTGCCCAGACAAAATCCTTCTTGTGAAGGTCAATATGGTCAAAGTAATCCCGGCCTTCTTCAGCTGTGCTGGTTCCCAACCCCTGTACCAGTCAGAACTCTTTTAAGACCAAATTTAACTACAGACATCTTCATTATATCGCCTTCCAGCGAGATTTGGGGGGGGGGGGGGGGGGGGAGCATCATTTGGCAAAACTAATGCAAAAAACTGAGTAAGGGGCAAAAGGCACACCTTGTAGTACTTTATAGTCCACGAACTTGCACTTGCTCCTAATTTCTCTTTCCATGCTTCATAGTCTGGCATTGAATAAAATGGCAAGACAGCCTTGCCCTTGGTTGCCTGGAAAAACAAACAAAATCATTATTTTTTACTGGAGTTATAACCAATTTGATCTCACAGAGAGAAATAGAAAAAACTGAATGATAAATATTAGGATTTAATATGTATTAATGTGTATCTTAACACGTGAAAATGCTTCTGACAAATGACCCAAAGAACCGCCTACCTTGATAATTGGAGTGATGAACTCAACCAAGAAAGAAGGAACTTTGAGGAGAGATGGCCACTCTTTGTGAATGAAATTGATCAGCAACCCCTTGATGTGGGAACCATCATGGTCCTGAAATGTCATCAGTTTAATCTAAGCCAAGAAACAACTTAAATTCGACTAGTTGGGAGAAATTGGAGAAGTTGTCAGGCAAACCTGATCTGTCATTATCATGAGGTGGCCATATCTCAAGCCTTTAGTGCTATCATACTTTTTTTCATGCTGCAGACCTAATATTTTCTTTATATTTTGGATCTCCGCATTCTCCATTAATTGCTTATGGCTTGCTTCCCTCACATTTAATAATTTACCCCTGAGAGGAAACACGCCATAGTGGTCCCTTCCTACTACACCTATGCCAGCCATCTGCAAAGAAAACAGACTGAATTCTTCAGTATGACTGCGAAATAGCATACTATGGCACTTAATAGGTTCTTGTTACTCACAGCTAGAGCCTTTGCTGAATCTCCTTCAGTAAGGATCAAGGTGCACTTGTCAGAGTTCTTCCCACCAGCGTCATTTGCATCCTCCAGCTTAGGGATGCCAACAATACTTGTCTTCTTGGTTCCATCAGTCTTTTTAAGTTCCTTGTTTAGTTTGAACTCGGCCCAAGAAAGAAGATTGGTAACAACACCCGAACTAGAGACTGCAATTGTAAGAAGTGAACATTAGCATTAGTGGTGCAGCCACAATAGACAAATCAAGGATAGCAAAGTTAACTCATCACATACCCTTCTTAAGGAATTCATCAGAGAGCTCACAAGTGGACCCAAAGCTTCCTTGACGAGTCGTCAAGGTCTCTTTGGTCTGTGAGTCAAATGCAGGGTTGTCAATGAGCGCATTAACAAATACCCATAGGTAGCCCTTCACTGTATGCAACTTCATGTTAGCCTGCTTGTTCTTCTTGTTCACAACCCCCATCACATGGCTAGCAACTTGGTTTGCAACATAGTCAACATGAGTTCCACCTCTTATGGTGGCAATTCCATTTACAAAACTGACCTGCAATCCAAGCAAAATGTCTGAGGTATAACTATAACAACACACTACAGGGGAGCTTCACAGGAAACTACGCAACACTTACCTGCTGGAACTGGCCTTCACTTAGACTCACACACACCTCCCAGCGATCATTTATTTTTTGGTAAATCCTGAAAAAGGAAGGCAAATTTGAATATCAGAAATAGTGCTTCAGAGCTTTTCCTGGAGACGATCAAACTGGTAAGAAAAAACAATGTCAAACCTTGGTAGATCGATTCCTTCTTTGGAAGCAGAGTTAATATACAGTTGCACGTAATCAGAGAAGCTTTTTACTGCCACCTTCTCGCCATTCAACTCAACCTTCACGGTTTTGCCAAGGGTGCCTGCCATATCAACTACTCGCTTCCTCATGAGCGCCACAACATCAGCTTCGAGCTCGGTCATGTTGAACTTTGCAAGGTCAGGCTTGAAGGTAACCCTGGTCCAGTTCTCTGACTGCTTGCACTTTTTAATCTCAGGCTCCGACTTCTTCCCCATGTTCTCAGAGAAAACCTGCACAGGCATTCAAGGAGGGATGTCACAATGTACCATGTGCTTGGTGATCTGGGTAGCTGTGCCTAAATAACGTACAGGAGATATTAGTTAATATACTCCTACTGCAACCCTGGTGTGAGTTTAAATTAGCTATGTGTCTCTGTGTTAGTTTTAAACTAGATGTGCATATTCATGGTAAACCACACTGAGTAATAATGCTAAAAAGTACCAAAGGAAACAAGATTCGGACAAGTGTATAATAATTAAGAAACCCTTATGTAGCCAGGTTCTACAGACGATAAATTTTGAACTGACCCTGCAAAATTTTCATCAGAAACCACAATTAAACAACGCACATGCTCCAATCTACTACCAAAATCTCATTCATGGTAAAAAAAAACTACGGTCGCGCACTCCAATATAACCAGATTCTCAACTCTAATGTGGTCACAACCAACCGTGCCTCATTACAGCCACATGGCACATCGATTCACCAGAATGTCTGCAGTTCTAACTAACCTGGTCCCAGACACCGACCCAAAAACCAGAATAGCAACCGTAAAACGCTCGTGAGATCCGTGATTGTCTTACCTGCCTGTACCGCTTCAGCCGGTGCCCATCAGCGGTCTCGATGACGAACTCCGTGGAGAAGATGTTGGCGAGCTTGGCACCGTAGCCGTTCCTCCCGCCAGTGGTCTTCCGCTCGTTGTCGTCGTAGTTGCTGCTTGTGAGGAGATGGCCGAAGATGAGCTCCGGCACGTACACGCCCTCCTCCTGGTGGATCTCGACGGGCACGCCGTCTCCGTTGTTGTAGATGGAGATGCAGCACCCTTCGACGTCGATGTCGACCTTGAGGGAGTCCATGGAGGGGTCGCGCTGTTTGTTGTCGGCGGCGTTGACGAGGATCTCGTCGAAGATCTTGTAGAGGCCGGGGACGTAGGAGACGGGCCGGTTCACCATGGCGCCGTCCTCGTAGACCCAGAGCGTCTGCGTGTGGTTCTGGACCGAGCCGACGTAGGTGTCCGGGCGCAGCAGGATGTGCTCCAGCTGTGTCTTCTTCTGGTACATCTCCTCGATGGTCTTCCCGGCGGCGTCCCCCGCGGCGGAGTTGTGCGAGGAGCTGGACTTCAGCGGCGGCTTCTTCGCGGCGGGCGCCATGGCGGCACACAGAGGTTGTGTGCGCGCTAGGGTTTTGGTGGTGGGGCGGAATGCGGGGCGGGGGGTGGGATTGGGGATCTGGGGGAGGGGGAGGGGAATGGGGTGGGGTTTAAAGTGGACTGGGAGGGGGGCTGCGGGGCGATTCGAAATTTGAATTTGGGGAGCGGGCGACGCTGCGCGTGTGCGCTGCGCCCAGCGGGTCCGTCCGGTCGGATGGGGGATTCTGGAGACGGCGACGGGAGTGAACGCGCAAGGGGTGGGCCAGCGCGTCAAGGGAACATACTCGAGCCGTTCCCTTCCCTTTGACGGTTTCACACGCGAGAAGAGGGTTGTCTCAAAAAAATTACGAGAAGAGGGTGTATCCAATCCCACCGTCGGCCGCCGGCAAGGCCGCGGAAGACAAAATTACTGTTCTGACCTATAGGGCTAATAAAATCCTGATTTGACCTTGTTTCAAAAGAAATTTCGTTTCTGACCTTTTTGGGTGACGCCAACATCCCTGGCATCTGGGTTACAAAGCAGACGCCAGGCCTGGCGTCTGGCCCCTGGCCCGCACTGCCCGCTGACCTGCTGACATGGCAAAGGGGTCAGACGCCAGGGACCCTGCGTCTAGCCCTAGTAAGTGGATAACCCCCGCGGGCCGAGCCCACCCACCCATCTCTTTTCCTCCTGGGCGGCGCACAAACAGAGGCCTTCTCTCCTTCGCCCCTCTTCTCCCTCACACCAAATCCTCACCTGATCTACTCCATCCTCCACTCTAGTTCGTGGATCTGGGCCCCTTAAGCATCCTTGAGGTATTCTCCCCCGTCTCCTCCAATTTTTTTGGGTTGAGTCCTCTTATTTTTGATGCATTATTCAACACTAGGTGATGTTAGATGAGTAGATGGTTTCTTTGTTTTAGGAAATTGTTTGTAGTTGATAGATGATTTGGTAGGCAGTAGATGATGTGTAGTTGAACATGTAGGCAAAATCAATTTTGTTTTGTGTATATGTTGTCCATAGGAATTTTTTTTGAACTAAGAGGGGTGATGAATACATGATTTTTGTATGTAAAATAGACTTGTTTGATAATTTGGTTTGATAGATGATGTGTGTATGTGTAGATAATCCTATTGTTGGCATACTTTATTTGCAAAAGATATGGTGAAATTTGGTACTCTAGATGATATATATTTGCATATGTGACACCATCTTATTTGACAAATTTATTTGATTGAGATGATGTTGGTATGTTTGAGAAGAATTATGTGCGCATATGAAGAAGAAAAAATGATGTGGCTATGTTTGAGAAAAATGCTGTGTTCATGTGGCATAACTTGGAGAAGAAAATTGTATGGTTTGATATTGTTCATGTATTCATAGATGTTTGTGATTTGTTTTGTAGGATGGCGGATGGTGATGGACCTTGGTATGACGGATTAATCGATGAGTGGGATAAGGAGCATCGTGCTCGTGCCATTGAGAAGGGACAGGTAAGAAGCAAGACTGGATCAATTTTCGTTGTTTCTCATTTGTGTTCTTGTATTGATTATTAAAACATCACTTTATTTGCAGCTTGTAGTTGCTATGCGCATGAGGGGTCATTCCGCTGATGACTTTACTTACGACCCGCGGTATGAGCCTTACATTCGGAGATTGGGTCTTCTCCCATTCGTGTTGGGTTTAAGCGATGCGCTCCGCCGGTGAACCATGCGGCGCTGACCGCACTTGTGGATCGTTGGAGGCCGGAGACTCACTCGTTCCACTTTCCATGTGGGGAGATGACGATGACCCTACATGACATGGCTATGATAAGCGGCCTTCCTATCAATGGACAAGCTATTACCGGTCGTGTCAGCGTCGGTAATTGGCGAGAACGGACTGCCGATTTAATTGGCGTTCAGCCGACGGCCATCAGGAAGGCAAGGCCGATACCGCGAGAGCGAGGCATTCTTGGCTAAAACTGGTCAGAGGAAACACCAATTCGTGCCCTCAGGGTGCCAATGACGTGGTTGTGCAGTAGTACGCGCGGGCCTATCTTTGGTATGTACTAACCAAGGTAGTCTTCTCAGATGCAACCGGGAACTCAACCCTCTGGATGTTCCTGGAGCTACTCAATAACTGGGATACCCAGTATAGCTGGGGTTCGGCCGCACTAGCATATTTGTATCGTCAGGTAAGAGATATTTGCAACCATTTATCTTGCATTTGTCATGCGCCTTCATATCTAACATGTTTGTTTGATTGCAGCTTGACTTGGCGTGTCGGAGGAAGGGAGATACATCCTCATTGGCTGGGTTTGTTTGGAGCCTATCTGTGTGGATGTGGGAGCGGATCCCGGTTGGACGGCCCGATTTCAAGAACCCCAACATGGCAAACCAACGGGGTAATCATGACGGGGTGCATGATGATGATCCATATCGGCGCCCTACGCTTGCTTACAATTGGGAACAAGTGACATTCTACACAGGAAGCTCGCATGTGCGATACAAGTGCTATATGAACGAGCTGGACACCTTGACTGCTGAGCAGGTTTTGACAAGTTCGATGAGATAAAATTTAGTCAAGAATGAAACTTGTAGCTGTTGGAAATATGCCCTAGAGGCAATAATAAAAGCATTATTATTATATTTCCTTATTCATGATAATTGTCTTTATTCGTGCTATAATTGTGTTAACCGGAAATCGTAATACATGTGTGAATAACAGACAACAAACATGTCCCTAGTGAGCCTCTAGTTGACTAGCTCGTTGATCGACAGATAGTCATGGTTTCCTGACTATGGACATTGGATGTCATCGATAACGGGATCACATCATTAGGAGAATGATGTGATGGACAAGACCCAATCTTAACATAGCATAAGATCGCATAGTTCGTTTGCTAGAGTTTTCCAATGTCAAGTATCCTTTCCTTAGACCATGAGATCGTGTAACTCCCGGATACCGTAGGAGTGCTTTGGGTATGCCAAACGTCACAACGTAACTGGGTGACTATAAAGGTATGCTACGGGTATCTCTGAAAGTGTCTGTTGGGTTGACATAGATCGAGACTGGGATTTGTCACTCCGCTTGACGGAGAGGTATCACCGGGCCCTCTCGGTAATGCATCATCACAATGAGCTCAATGTGATCAAAGTGTTTGATCACGGGATCATGCATTACGGTAACGAGAAAAGTGACTTGCTGATAACGAGATTGAACGAGGTATTGGGATACCGACGATCGAATCTCGGGCAAGTAAAATACCGATTGACAAAGGGAATCGTATACGGGATTAATTGAATCCTCGACATCGTGCTTCATCCGATGAGATCATTGTGGAGCATGTGGGAGCCAACATGGGTATCCAGATCCCGCTGTTGGTTATTGCCCGAGAGCCGTCTCGGTCATGACTGCATGTCTCCCGAACCCGTAGGGTCTACACACTTAAGGTTCGGTGACGCTAGGGTTGTGAAGATATGTATGTGCAGTAACCCGAATGTTGTTCGGAGTCCCGGATGAGATCCCGGACGTCACGAGGAGTTCTGAATGGTCCGGAGGTAAAGAATTATATATAGGAAGTGCTGTTTCGGCCATCGGGACAAGTTTCGGGGTTATCGGTATTGTACCGGGACCACCGGAGGGGTCCCGGGGGGTCCACCAGGTGGGGCCACCTGCCCTGGTGGGCCACATGGGCCTTAGGGGGTGCGCCTTGGCCTGCTTGGGCCAAGGGGAACCAGCCCCAAAGAGCCCATGCGCCTAGGGTTCCATCTAGGAGGAGTCCTAGTGGTGGAAGGCACCTCCTAGATGGCTTGGGGGGGGGAACCTCCCTGGCCGCCGCCCCCTTGGGAGATTGGATCTACCAGGGCCGGCGCCCCCCCAAGAGGCCTATATAAAGGGGGGGCAGGGGAGGGGGGGCTGCGCACCCTATGCCCTGGCTCCTCCCTCCTCCCTCCAACACCTCCTCCTCCTCCGTAAGTGCACGGCGAAGCCCTGCCGGAGTACTGCAGTTCCACCATCACCACACTGTCGTGCTGCTGCTGGAGCCTTCTTCCCCAACCTCTCCTTTGCCTTGCTGGATCAAGAAGGAGGAGACGTCTCCCGTCCCGTACGTGTGTTGAACGCGGAGGTGCCGTCCGTTCGGTACTAGATCATCGGTGAATTGGATCACGGCAAGTACGACTACCTCATCCACGTTCACTCGAACGCTTCCGTTGCGATCTACAAAGTGGTATGTAGATGCTATCTAATCTGAATACTCGTTGCTAGATGAACTCATAGATGGATCTTGGTGAAACCGTAGGAAATTTTTTAATTTTCTGCAACGTTCCCCAACAGTGGCATCATGAGCTAGGTCTATGCGTAGTTCTTCTTGCGCGAGTATTACACAATTTGTTGTGGGCGTAGATGTTGTCAACTCTTCTTGCCGCTACTAGTCTTATCTTGCTTCAGCGGTATTGTGGGATGAAGCGGCCCGGACCAACCTTACACGTACGCTTATGTGAGACCGGTTCCACCGACTAACATGCACTAGTTGCATAAGGTGGCTGGCGGGTGTCTGTCTCTCCTACTTTAGTTGGAGCGGATTCGATGAAAAGGGTCCTTATGAAGGGTAAATAGAAGTTGACAAATCACGTTGTGGTTTTTAACGTAGGTAAGAAAACGTTCTTGCTAGAACCCTAATTCAGCCACGTAAAACTTGCAACAACAATTAGAGGACGTCTAACTTGTTTTTGCAGCAAGTGCTTTGTGATATGATATGGCCAAAGTTGTGATGAATGATGAATGATCTATATGTGATGTATGAGATGTTCATGCTATTGTAATAGGAATCACGACTTGCATGTCGATGAGTATGACAACCGGCAGGAGCCATAGGAGTTGTCTTTATTTTTTGTATGACCTGCGTGTCATTGAGAATCGCCATGTAAATTACTTTACTTTATTGCTAAACGCGTTAGCCCTAGTAGTAGAAGTAATAGTTGGCGAGCAACTTCATGGAGACACGATGATGAAGATCATGATGATGAAGATCATGGTGTCAAGCCGGTGACAAGATGATCATTGAGCCCCAAGATGGAGATCGAAGGAGCTATGTGATATTGGCCATATCATGTCACGTTTATTATTTGATTGCATGTGATGTTTATCATGTTTTGCATCTTGTTTACTTAGAACGACGGTAGTAAATAAGATGATCCCTCATAATAATTTCAAGAAAGTGTTCACCCTAATTGTGCACCGTTGCGACAGTTCGTTGTTTCGAAGCACCACGTGATGATCGGGTGTGATAGATTCTAACGTTCACATACAAGGGGTGTAAGACAGATTTACACACGCAAAACACTTAGGTTGACTTGACGAGCCTAGCATGTACAGACATGGCCTCGGAACACAGAAGACCGAAAGGTCGAGCATGAGTCGTATAGAAGATACGATCAACATGAAGATGTTCACCGATGTTGACTAGTCCGTCTCACGTGATGATCGGACACGGCCTAGTTGACTCGGATCATGTAATACTTAGATGACTAGTAGAGGGATGTCTATCTAAGTGGGAGTTCATTAAATAATTTGATTAAATGAACTTTATTATCATGAACTTAGTCTAAATTTTTTACAATATGTCTTGTAGATCAAATGGCCAACGTAGTCCTCAACTTCAATGCGTTCCTAGAGAAAACCAAGCTGAAAGACGATGGTAGCAACTATACGGACTGGGTCCGGAACCTGAGGATCATCCTCATAGCTGCCAAGAAAGATTATGTCCTAAGAGCACCGCTGGGTGACGCACCTATTCTCCCTGAAGAACAAGACGTTATGAACGCTTGGCAGTCACGCTACGATGATTACTCCCTCGTTCAGTGCGGCATGCTTTACAGCTTAGAGCCGGGGCTCCAAAAGCGTTTTGAGAGACATGGAGCATATGAGATGTTCAAAGAGCTGAAAATGGTTTTCCAAGCTCATGCCCGGGTCGAGAGATATGAAGTCTCTGACAAATTCTTTAGCTGTAAGATGGAGGAAAATGGCTCTGTCAGTGAGCACATACTCAAAATGTCTGGGTTGCACAACCGCTTGACTCAACTGGAAGTTAATCTCCCGGATGAAGCGGTCATTGACAGAATCCTCCAGTCGCTTCCACCTAGCTACAAGAGCTTTGTGATGAACTACAATATGCAGGGGATGGTAAAGACCATTCCTGAGGTATATGCTATGCTGAAATCAGCAGAGGTAGAAATCAAGAAGGAGCATCAAGTGTTGATGGTGAATAAAACCACTAAGTTCAAGAAGGGCAAGGGTAAAAAGAACTTCAAGAAGGACGGCAAGGAAGTTGCCGCGCCCGGTAAGCAAGTTGCCGGGAAGAAGCCAAAGAATGGACCCAAGCCCGAGACTGAGTGTTTCTATTGCAAGGGAAGTGGTCACTGGAAGCGGAACTGCCCCAAATACTTAGCGGACAAGAAGGCCGGCAAAACCAAAGGTATATGTGATATACATGTAATTGATGTGTACCTTACCAGTACTCGTAGTAGCTCTTGGGTATTTGATACCGGTGCAGTTGCTCACATTTGTAACTCAAAGCAGGAGTTGCGGAATAAACGGAGACTGGCGAAGGACGAGGTGACGATGCGCGTCGGGAATGGTTCCAAAGTCAATGTGATCGCCGTCGGCACGCTGCCTCTACATTTACCTACGGGATTAGTTTTAAACCTCAATAATTGTTATTTAGTGCCAAGTTTGAGCATGAACATTGTATCTGGATCTCGCTTAATTCGAGATGGCTACTCATTTAAATCAGAGAATAATGGTTGTTCCATTTATATGAGAGATATGTTTTATGGTCATGCTCCGATGGTTAATGGTTTATTCTTGATGAATCTCGTATGTGATGATACACATATTCATAGTGTGAATACCAAAAGAGTTAAAGTTGATAACAATAGTCCCACATATTTGTGGCACTGCCGCCTTGGTCACATAGGTGTCAAACGCATGAAGAAGCTCCATGCAGATGGACTTTTAGAGTCTCTTGATTATGAATCATTTGACACGTGCGAACCATGCCTCATGGGTAAAATGACCAAGACTCCGTTCTCAGGAACAATGGAGCGAGCAACCAACTTATTGGAAATCATACATACCGATGTGTGCGGTCCAATGAGTGTTGAGGCTCGCGGTGGCTATCGTTATGTTCTCACCCTCACTGATGACTTGAGTAGATATGGGTATGTCTACTTAATGAAACACAAGTCTGAGACCTTTGAAAAGTTCAAGGAATTTCAGAGTGAGGTTGAAAATCAACGTGATAAAAGGATCAAGTTTCTACGATCAGATCGTGGAGGAGAATACTTGAGTCATGAATTTGGCACACACTTAAGAAAATGTGGAATAGTTTCACAACTCACGCCGCCTGGAACACCTCAGCGTAATGGTGTGTCCGAACGTCGTAATCGCACTCTATTAGATATGGTGCGATCTATGATGTCTCTTACCGACTTACCGCTATCTTTTTGGGGCTATGCTTTAGAGACTGCCGCATTCACTTGAAATAGGGCTCCGTCGAAATCCGTTGAGACGACACCGTATGAATTATGGTTTGGGAAGAAACCTAAGCTGTCGTTTCTAAAAGTTTGGGGATGCGATGCTTATGTGAAGAAACTTCAACCTGAAAAGCTCGAACCCAAGTCGGAAAAATGCGTCTTCATAGGATACCCTAAAGATATTGTTGGGTATACCTTCTACCTCAGATCCGAAGGCAAGATCTTTGTTGCCAAGAATGGATCATTTCTAGAAAAAGAGTTTCTCTCGAAAGAAGTAAGTGGGAGGAAAGTAGAACTTGATGAAGTGTTACCTCTTGAACCGGAAAATGGCGAAACTCAAGAAAACGTTTCTGAGGTACCTACACCGACTAGAGAGGAAGTTAATGATGATGATCAAGATGCTTCTAATCAAGTTCCTACTGAAATTCGAAGGTCCACAAGGACACGTTCCGCACCAGAGTGGTACGGCAACCCTGTCTTGGAAATCATGTTGTTAGACAACGGTGAACCTTCGAACTATGAGTAAGCAATGGCGGGCCCGGATTCTGACAAATGGCTGGAAGCCATGAAATCCGAGATAGGATCCATGTATGAAAACGAAGTATGGACTTTGACTGACTTGCCCATTGAACGGCGAGCCATAGAAAATAAATGGATCATTAAGAAGAAGACAGACGCGGATGGTAATGTGACCATCTATAAAGCTCGGCTTGTCGCTAAGGGTTATCGACAAGTTCAAGGGGTTGACTACGATGAGACTTTCTCACCGGTAGCGAAGCTTAAGTCCGTCCGAATCATGTTAGCAATTGCCGCATACTATGATTATGAGATATGGCAAATGGACGTCAAAACGGCATTCCTTAATGGTTTCCTTAAGGAAGAATTGTATATGATACAGCCGAAAGGTTTTGTCGATCCTAAGAATGCTGACAAGGTGTGCAAGCTCCAACGCTTGATTTATGGGCTGGTGCAAGCATCTCGGAGTTGGAACATTCGCTTTGATGAGATGATCAAAGCGTTTGGATTTACACAGACTTATGGAGAAGCCTGTGTTTACAAGAAAGTGAGTGGGAGCTCTGTAGCATTTCTCATATTATATGTAGACGACATACTTTTGATGGGAAATGATATAGAACTCTTAGACAGCATTAAGGCCTACTTGAATAAAAGTTTTTCAATGAAGGACCTTGGAGAAGCTACTTATATATTAGGCATCAAGATCTATAGAGATAGATCGAGATGCCTCATAGGTCTTTCACAAAGCACATACCTTGATAAAATATTGAAGAAGTTCAATATGGATCAATCTAAGAAAGGGTTCTTACCTGTGTTACAAGGTGTGAAATTGAGCTCAACTCAATGTCCGACCACGGCAGAAGAAATAGAAGAGATGAGCGTCATCCCCTATGCCTCAGCCATAGGTTCTATTATGTATGCCATGCTGTGTACCAGGCCTGATGTAAACCTTGCCGTAAGTTTGGTCGGAAGGTACCAAAGTAATCCCGGCAAGGAACACTGGACAGCGGTCAAGAATATCCTGAAGTACCTGAAAAGGACTAAGGAAATGTTTCTCGTTTATGGAGGTGACGAAGAGCTCGTCGTAAAAGGTTACGTCGACGCTAGCTTCGACACAGATCTGGATGACTCTAAGTCACAAACCGGATACGTGTATATTTTGAATGGTGGGGCAGTAAGCTGGTGCAGTTGCAAGCAAAGCGTCGTGGCGGGATCTACATGTGAAGCGGAGTACATGGCAGCCTCGGAGGCAGCACATGAAGCAATTTGGGTGAAGGAGTTCATCACCGACCTCGGAGTCATACCCAATGCGTCGGGGCCAATCAAGCTCTTCTGTGACAACACTGGAGCTATTGCACTTGAAAAGGAGCCCAGGTTTCACAAGAAGACTAGGCACATCAAGCGTCGCTTCAACTCCATTCGTGAAAATGTTCAAGATGGAGACATAGAAATTTGTAAAGTTCACACGGATCTGAATGTCGCAGATCCGTTGACTAAACCTCTCCCTAAGGCAAAACATGATCAGCACCAGAACTCTATGGGTGTTCGATTCATCACAATGTAACTAGATTATTGACTCTAGTGCAAGTGGGAGACTGTTGGAAATATGCCCTAGAGGCAATAATAAAAGCATTATTATTATATTTCCTTATTCATGATAATTTTCTTTATTCGTGCTATAATTGTGTTAACCGGAAATCGTAATACATGTGTGAATAACAGACAACAAACATGTCCCTAGTGAGCCTCTAGTTGACTAGCTCGTTGATCGACAGATAGTCATGGTTTCCTGACTATGGACATTGGATGTCATCGATAACGGGATCACATCATTAGGAGAATGATGTGATGGACAAGACCCAATCTTAACATAGCATAAGATCGCATAGTTCGTTTGCTAGAGTTTTCCAATGTCAAGTATCCTTTCCTTAGACCATGAGATTGTGTAACTCCCGGATACCGTAGGAGTGCTTTGGGTATGCCAAACGTCACAACGTAACTGCGTGACTATAAAGGTATGCTACGGGTATCTCTGAAAGTGTCTGTTGGGTTGACATAGATCGAGACTGGGATTTGTCACTCCGCTTGACGGAGAGGTATCACCGGGCCCTCTCGGTAATGCATCATCACAATGAGCTCAATGTGATCAAAGTGTTTGATCACGGGATCATGCATTACGGTAACGAGAAAAGTGACTTGCTGATAACGAGATTGAACGAGGTATTGGGATACCGACGATCGAATCTCGGGCAAGTAAAATACCGATTGACAAAGGGAATCGTATACGGGATTAATTGAATCCTCGACATCGTGGTTCATCCGATGAGATCATTGTGGAGCATGTGGGAGACAACATGGGTATCCAGATCCCGCTGTTGGTTATTGCCCGAGAGCCGTCTCGGTCATGACTGCATGTCTCCCGAACCCGTAGGGTCTACACACTTAAGGTTCGGTGACGCTAGGGTTGTGAAGATATGTATGTGCAGTAACCCGAATGTTGTTCAGAGTCCCGGATGAGATCCCGGACGTCACGAGGAGTTCCGGAATGGTCCGGAGGTAAAGAATTATATATAGGAAGTGCTGTTTCGGCCATCGGGACAAGTTTCGGGGTTATCGGTATTGTACCGGGACCACCGGAGGGGTCCCGGGGGGTCCACCAGGTGGGGCCACCTGCCCTGGTGGGCCACATGGGCCTTAGGGGGTGCGCCTTGGCCTGCTTGGGCCAAGGGGAACCAGCCCCAAAGAGCCCATGCGCCTAGGGTTCCATCTAGGAGGAGTCCTAGTGGTGGAAGGCACCTCCTAGATGGCTTGGGGGGGAGGGAAACCTCCCTGGCCGCCGCCCCCTTGGGAGATTGGATCTCCCAGGGCCGGCGCCCCCCCCAAGAGGCCTATATAAAGGGGGGGCAGGGGAGGGGGGCTGCGCTCCCTATGCCCTGGCTCCTCCCTCCTCCCTCCAACACCTCCTCCTCCTCCGTAAGTGCACGACGAAGCCCTGCCGGAGTACTGCAGTTCCACCATCACCACACCGTCGTGCTGCTGCTGGAGCCTTCTTCCCCAACCTCTCCTTTGCCTTGCTGGATCAAGAAGGAGGAGACGTCTCCCGTCCCGTACGTGTGTTGAACGCGGAGGTGCCGTCCGTTCGGTACTAGATCATCGGTGAATTGGATCACGGCAAGTACGACTACCTCATCCACGTTCACTCGAACACTTCCGTTGCGATCTACAAAGTGGTATGTAGATGCTATCTAATCTGAATACTCGTTACTAGATGAACTCATAGATGGATCTTGGTGAAACCGTAGGAAAATTTTTAATTTTCTGCAACGTTCCCCAACAGTAGCTAACAATGTATCTCTTTGTTTTGCAGGTATATTGGTTGCCTTATGTGGAAGATCGTGGCTTTGATCTTAATGAGATGTGCACGCGTGATAGCCATCTTTGGCGGGCGAGGTGCCCAATGATATGCTTCTTCGCAGTCGAGTGGCACTTTGTAGACCGTGTGGCAAGACAATTTGGAAGAAGACAAGGTATTCCAATTGAGGAGAGCAAGGAGGAAATGATATCTTTGCATCGGTGAGCAAGCATGCCTTGAGTATGTAGTAGAGCAGTGAATAAGTCAATGTTTGCTAATGCTTTGTCCCGTGCATCATTCGTAGGTTCGATCGAAGGAACAATCAGGATATATCGGATTGGGCAAACAAACACCGTGCATGGATAGAAATTTGGAATCAAATAGACACGCTAGTGCAATCAGAGAATAGACCTCACAATCAGTTAGCATATCAGAAGTATCAAGTGTGGTATGCGGATCGTTACCGGTTAAAGCTAAAGCCAGGTTGGACTCACGAGGAGTGGTCGGAGTTGGTGTCTGAAGACTCGGAGACTGCAGAAGGTTATCATACCTTCAACACGGCTGTGAGAGGCACCAGAGAGGCTCATGTTGACTATGCACCGATGCATGACGAAATGGTAGTCCGTTTGACCTATTCTAACATACTTGCATCATGTTGTCTTCTTTCAAATACATAAGTTTGGTGTGTTCATGAATTGCAGGGCCGAGAGTTGCTTCTGTGCGTCAACGATGCCAATGTTGCACTGAGTCATCCACTTGGTGGTGGATTATCTGAGAGAACTCTTAGGAGCACGATGGAGGTGTGACCAATATATTATAAAAGTTTCTTTTTGCAGATTATTTATTTGCATCTCATATCATAGCATATTTTGTGTTGTTGCAGAAGTTCAAGAAGCGGTTCCATAAGATGGCAGCAATGCTTTCTTGCCATGGTGCTCAGTCCAGTGACGTGTACGCACCTGGTAGCCGCGCCGCCAAAGCTCATAGAAGGCGTTATCTCCAGAATGATGAGGACATGGAGGAGGAGGCAGCACATCAAGAGGAGCCAACACATCATGAGGAGCATGAGTATGATGCAACACATCAAGAGGATCATGAGTATGATGTTGATGCTCCACAACCATCACAACCGACACAAGGCAATGCTCGCTCTAGGAAAGGCAAAGCCATAGCTAAGACACTAGGCAAGAAAGGTAGAAAGAAGACATGGAACACACAATTCCATAGTCCGGAGTATCCTCATCAGCTTATCCCAACAGGAATGCAAAGATATAAGGTAAATGTTGAGGCGGAGGAGGAGGCATACAACGAGGAGGAGGAGGCTAGTGAAGAGGAGCCTACACTTGCAACTATCGTGATGAGAGGAAGGAGGAAGTGAGCTTCTTGTTTGGAAGTGCATGAACTAGGTGGCGTTTGTATTCATGAACTTGGTGTCGTGCTAAAAACTTTGTATGCAAGTTTGGTGTGTTTCTTTTTAGGTTGTCTTGAATTTGGTGTGTTATGTATGCACTTGGTGTGTTATGTATGCATGAATTTGTCGTGATCTGTGGACTTGTTGTCGTTTGTATGCAAGTTTTAACCAATGTGCTATCTTCTGTGTTCTATGAACCTGTCATATTTTATATATGTGCTATCTTCTTGTGTGAAACAACAAGGCCAAAATAATGTTGAAATACAGGGGACCCAGACGCCAGGGTCCTTGGCGTCTGGCTTGAAGTCAGGGGACCAGACGCCACGATCTCTGGCGTCCGGTGGTCGACTGGAAGCAGAAGCAGAGCGTTGGACAGCAGAAACAGGGCACCCAGACGCCAGGGTCCCTGGCGTCTGGCCCTGGTGTAGTAGTTTTTCCATTTTGTTCATATTTTGTCCTAGTAGATATTTTGTTCTAGTAGTCACAATATAGTATCGAATGACATAGATATTTTGTTCTAGCAAACACCTATAGTATCGAATGACATAGATATTTTGTTCTAGCAAACAACTATAGTATCGAATGACAAACATTAGTGTTCACATAATAGCAAATGACAAACATAGTTATCACATAATCTCAAATTACACAAATAGTCTCGAATGAGAAGTTCATCACATAATCTCAAATTACACAAATGTCTCGAATGGCATAAGTAGTTCATGACCACGATGGTCCACGATAGTTGAAACGACACTTGCAAAATGCTCTCTGGATCGGGCATCAGACAGATCAGACACGTGTCTAGTTACCTGCGCAAGCAAAACGAGCCAGACGCCAGGGACCTTGGCGTCTGGGTGTGCACATCTGCACAACGCAGAAAAGCTCTCTGGATAGAGACCCAGACGCTAGGGTCTTTGGCGTCTGGGTGTGCATATCTGCACACTTCTAAAATGCTCTCTGGATAGAGACCCAGACGCCACAGACCCTGGCGTCTGGGTGTGCACAATTGCATACTGGCAAAATGCTCTCTGGATAGGAACCCAGACGCCAGGGTCTATGGCGTCTGGGTATGCATATCTGTACACTTACAGAATGCTCTCTGGATAGAGACCCAGACGCCACAAACTGTAGCGACCCGACCTCAGATGGTCAAGTCTCTGTGCTCCGGTGTCATCCCTGGATCAGTAATGCTGACACCACACAGTACTTCGAAGGATTTATAGCAGAGTAGCAATCACACACTTATTACATTGGTGTCTCAAAGAGAACTTATTACAATAAATATGGCTTAAGGCCATCTAATAACGATAACAGCGGAAGACTTGGAAGATAAGTGAGTCCATCAACTCCAACGGCATCACTGAGTATAGAACCACGACCTAAAAGCACCTTACTCATCGTCTGAAAAGTCTGCAACATGAAAGTTGCAGCCCGAAAATGGGTCAGCACATGGAATATGCTGGCAATGTAACACATAGAGAGTAATGAATAATAAGCCTATACTACATGCATATATGGCTGGTGAAAAAGCTCTATGGTTACAGTTTTGCGTAAAGCCAATTTTCCCCTACTGCAAAGGAATAGATTTTATTTAACTATCATGGTGGTTGAAACATCGAGAATGGTTGACAGCATTCCAATCCCAATTAAGTGAACAATTAAAGCCCAACAATATTAATTCGAAGTAACATGATGAGATTCACATGATATTCAAGTACTAGATACTCAAGACGTCCATAACCAGGGACACAGCTAATCATGATTAGTTTGTACACTCTGCAGAGGTTTGCGCACTTTTCCCCACAAGACTCGATCACCTCCGTTTGGTTTCTCGCACTACATGGTGTTTGAGAAACGGATGACCGAGACATAGTCTTTCAGAAGGCTAACACCTTACGTTTGGATAGACCGGTACACCTACTTTCCCCTACATCTGCTAGTCTACCCTGTAGGAGTTCGCACGACTTAGTCAACTATGCCAGAGCCCATAATGGCTTGTGGTTGCACACGGAAGTTACTAGCATGAATGATCTTATGATCCCTTTGAGCCTGGGTGGCGGTCCAAAGAAAAACAGGCAAGTCCTGATGGAAACCAGGTGCCTCAATCCACCCAGATGTGTGTTTAAGTTGCCACCTTAGATAAACCATTAATTAACAACACTCACATCTGTCATGGATATCACTCACCCAATCCACGTCTACTAGCATAGCATGACATAATAAGCAAACGTAGAAGTAACTCCCAAAGGTTTCATAAGTAAAACAGGTAATAGGTACTACCTCAACTACTTCCCATCCCACAATTTAATTAGATCCTAATCATGCAATGTTTGAGGATTGATCTAATGCAATAAAACTAGGTACTAGAAAAGGGTACGATCAAAGTGTTACTTGCCTTGCTGAGGATCTGCGAAACCTAGAGCTTCGAAATAACAAGCGGCGCACTCCGGGTGATCTATCGCAGACAAACAACAAGCATACGATAAGTACTCATCTAATGCACAGGTAAAACTCGAACAAAAGATCGAACCAGAAAGTTCAACTTAAGACTCCGGTTGCAAAAAGAAACGATCCGAACAAAACAACGGAAAACAAACTGCGGAAGAAAACAACTTGGTTCTAGCAATTTGATACTAGGTAAAATTTTTACAGTAGAAAAATCTTGTTTAAGTTGATTAGTCGGAACGGCGGTTTCGAAACGAAACTCCACGCGCTTGAATCACCTGATTCCGATAAACGAGCGAGAAGATAAACTAGAAAGAAGATCGGATCTGAAATCGCGATCAGAAAATCGCGGAATAAATCCGACGAAAAAGAAAAACGACGAACGGTTAAACGAACGGACGTTCGTTAACCGAGACTAACCGGTGATCACGTTCGTTAAGACGAGCGGTCCGGCGAACGCTTGCTATACAATTAAACCGAAAAAAACCGATCTAGGGTTTTGAAAAAAAAAACCGAAACAAAATAAACCGGAACGGTTTTTAAAAAAACCAAACAGAGGCGAGGGGCGGCGTGGCGCGGGGCTACCTCGTCGGCGGCACGGGGCTCCGGCGGGGCGGCGGGCTTGGCGGCGGGGCGAGGCACGGGCGGCGGCGGCAGGCGGCGGCGGCTTGCGGCTGCTGCTGCTGCTTGCTGCGGGCGGGGCGGCGGCTTGGGGAGGAGAGGGGAGAGGGGGGTATTTAAAGAGGGGAGGGGGAGGGTGGCTTGGGGGAGGGGACAAGCAAAGGGGAGGAGGAGGAGGAGTCCTCCTCGGAGTCGGCCGGCGGCGGCGCGGCTGCGCGCGGGCGCGCGCGCGGGGAGGAGCGGCGGCAGGCCGGTTCGGCTGGGCCCTTGGCCCAGTCGGGCGCTGCGAATTTTTTATTTAATAAATACGCGCGCAGAAAAATAAATAAAATAAAAATCTAAACGAGCTTCAAAAATCCCGAAATTAATTTTCCTCGACTCCTAAAAATGAGTCGAACAAAATGAACTTTTACTCGGGGCCTAAATGCAATATTTTGAAAACACGCATTTTTCCCTAATGCAAATAAACTCCAAAAAATCCAAAATTTGATTAATTTATTAAATCTTCATTTTTCCTAAATTTGGGAAAGTCATATTATTCCCTTCTCATATTTTTGTTATTGGAAGAACAATTGAAGATGAAAAAAATAAAATCAAAAGATCGTCTTTTCAAAATTTGAGAAAACTCAAATATGAAAATAACGAAATCTCCAACTCTCTCCGAGGGTCCTTGAGTTGCATGAAATTTCTAGGATCGACCAAAATGCAAGAAAATATGATATGCATGATGATCTAATGTATAACATTCCAAATTGAAAATTTGGGATGTTACAAACCTACCCCCCTTAAGATGAATCTCGTCCTCGAGATTCGGGTTGGCTAGAAAATAGGTGAGGGTGGTCCTTGAGCAAATCTTCTTCTCTCTCCCAGGTGGCTTCATCCTCTGAGTGGTGGTTCCACTGAACTTTGCAAAACTTGATAACCTTGCTGCGGGTAACTCTGCTGGCATATTCGAGAATCTTAACTGGCTTCTCTTCATATGTTAAGTCATCCTTCAACTGAATCGCTTCAAGCGGCACTGTATGTCTTAGCGGTACCTCCGCCATCTCGGCGTGACATTTCTTCAGCTGAGAAACATGGAATACATCATGAACTCCTGACAGTCCCTCTGGTAATTCCAACTTATAAGCGACTTCTCCCATACGTTGCAAAATCTTATACGGTCCAACGAAACGCGGTGCTAACTTTCCCTTAACTCCAAAGCGCTTAACTCCTTGAAGTGGGGATACTCGAAGATAAACTCTGTCTCCTGTTTCGTAAACTGTCTCCTTACGTTTAGAATTTGCGTAGCTCTTCTGCCTGGATTGGGCTATCTTGAGCCTATCGCGAATCAACTTAACTTTCCATTCAGACTCCTTAATCAAATCTGGTCCAAAGAACTGACGGTCTCCAACTTCGTCCCATGACAACGGTGTCCTGCACCTCCTTCCGTATAAAGCTTCGAAAGGTGCCATCTTCAAACTGGTTTGGTAACTGTTGTTATAAGAAAACTCCGCGTACGGCAAGTTATCGTTCCAACTAGATCCATAGTCTAGTGCACAGGCTCTCAGCATATCTTCCATAATCTGATTGACTCTCTCAGTCTGTCCATCCATCTGTGGGTGAAAAGCTGTGCTGAACTCTAGTCTGGTTCCTAAAGTTTCATGCAACTGATTCCAAAACTTTGAGGTAAATTGGGTTCCTCTATCTGATACGATACTCCTCAGAACTCCATGCAAACAAATGATCCTGGTCATGTATATCTTTGCCAACTTAGCACTGGTGTAAGTGGTCTTAACTGGGATGAAATGTGCTACCTTCGTCAAACGATCAACTACTACCCATATCGAGTCATAGCCTGCCTTTGTCCTGGGTAGCCCTGTGATAAAATCCATGCCTATCTTATCCCACTTCCATTCGGGTATTGGCAATGGTTGTAACAATCCGGCTGGCTTCTGATGTTCTGCCTTCACTCTATGACACACATCACAAACTGCTACATAGGCTGCAATATCCTTCTTCATTCCGGTCCACCAGAATGTTTCCTTCAAATCCAAATACATCTTGGTATTACCTGGGTGAATCGAATAGGGTGAATCATGCGCCTCTTGCAGAATCAACTTCCTGATCTCCGGGTCGTTTGGCACATAAACACGGTCCTCAAACCATAGGGTATCGTGCTCATCCTCACGAAATCCCTTTGCTTTTCCTTCGCTCATTTTCTCCTTTATATCTGCAATCTCCTTGTCAGTTTTCTGAGCTTCTCTGATTTTATCCATCAAGGTAGATTGAATCTCCAATGCTGCTACATAGCCTCTCGGAACTATTTCCAAACATAGCTCACGAAGATTTTCTGCTAACTCCCTTGGTATTTCTCCCGTCATTAGGGTATTGACATGGCTCTTACGGCTCAATGCGTCAGCTACAACGTTAGCCTTTCCTGGATGGTAATGCAATCTCATATCATAATCCTTGATGAGCTCCAACCATCTCCTTTGTCTGAGGTTCAACTCCTTCTGCGTGAAAATGTACTTCAAACTCTTGTGATCCGTGTACACCTCACAATGATTTCCAATGAGGAAATGTCTCCATGTCTTCAATGCATGCACTACGGCTGCTAACTCCAAATCATGCGTAGCATAATTTTGTTCATGAGGTTTCAGTTGTCGTGAGGCATACAAAACAACTCTTCCTTCTTGCATGAGCACTGCTCCAAGTCCTCGACGTGAAGCGTCGCAATACACCTCATAATCCTTGGTCTGATCTGGCAGAATCAACACTGGTGAGGAAACCAATCGTTTCTTCAACTCCTGAAAACTGGCCTCACATTCCTCAGTCCAATTGAACTTGGTATCCTTTTTCAACAATTCCGTCATAGGCTTTGCAATCTTTGAGAAATTCTCAATGAATCTCCGGTAGTATCCTGCGAGTCCAAGAAAACTCCGAATCTCTCCAACTGTCGTTGGTGCTTCCCATTCGGTTACGGTCTCAACCTTTGTGGGGTCAACTGCTATCCCTTCTCCGGATATAACATGTCCAAGAAATCCAATTTCCTTTAACCAAAATTCACATTTGCTGAATTTAGCATATAACTGATGTTCCCTTAGTTTCTCCAAAACTAAACACAAATGTTCCTTATGCTCTTCTTCATTCTTTGAGAAAATCAAAATGTCATCAATGAACACTACGACGAACTTGTCCAAAAACTCCATAAATACCTTGTTCATCAGGTTCATAAAATAGGCAGGTGCGTTAGTCAGTCCAAATGACATAACGGTATACTCATACAATCCGTATCTCGTGGTAAAAGCTGTCTTGGGTATGTCCTGCTCTCGAATCTTCAACTGATGGTACCCTGATCGCAAATCGATCTTGGAAAACACTTTAGCTCCTTGCAAACGATCAAACAGATCATTTATCATTGGCAGTGGGTACTTGTTCTTGATGGTTACTGCATTCAATCCACGGTAATCAACAAACATCCTTAATGATCCATCCTTCTTCTCCACTAGAAGTACGGGTGATCCCCAAGGCGAAGAACTTGGGCGAATATAACCTTTATCCAATAACTCCTTAATCTGCTTCTTAATTTCCACCAAATCTTGTGCTGGCATCTTGTATGGTCTCTTCGATATTGGCCCAGTGCCTAGCAAAAGCTCAATCAAAAACTCAATGTCTCTATCCGGTGGCATGCCTGGCAATTCCTCAGGAAATACATCAGGGAAATCCTTTACTACTGGTACTTCCTCCTGTACAACTCCTGATAACGAATTTACTTGTGTCCTGTTTGGCGTATGTCGAGATACATACTTGATCCTTCTTCCTTCGGGCGTTGTAAGCAAAATTGTCTTACTGGCACAATCGATGTTTCCTCCATACATCGACAACCAATCCATACCGAGAATTACATCCAAACCTTGGGATTCCAGAATGATTGAATCCGTTGGAAAAACATGCCTTCCTATACTTAATGGCACTTGAAAACATCCTTGTCTGGCCATGTATTCTGCTCCTAGCGAGCTTACTAGCATAGGTGTTTTAAGAATCTTAGTGGGCAGGTTATACTTTTCCACAAATCCCCTTGATATGTATGAATGCGATGCACCAGTATCAAAAAGAACGAGTGCAGTAAATGACTTAACCAAAAACTTACCGATTACTGCATCGGGCTGAGCTTCAACCTCCTCCACTTCAACGTGGTTCACCTGTCCCCTGTTGAAAGGGTTCGGCTTCTTTCCAGAGCTTCCATTTCCATTTTGGCCTTCGGGACATTCATTGGCATAATGTCCGGTCTTCGAACACTTGAAACAGGTGACTTGACTCAGATCTCTCTTGGCTGGGGTTGATGGGGTGGTACGGTTCTGGCCGTTGCTTCCTCCATTCCCATTACCATTCTTGTGGCCATTATGGTTGTGCGAACTACCTCCTCCATGGGTATGCTGAAACTGAACTCCCGGTTTAGGGGTAAAACGGGGCTTCTGCTGGGCTCCAGAGTTATACTTCCCCTGTCCATATTTCCTCTTGCGGTTCTCAATCTGCTGTTGCTTTCCTTCAATCATGATGGCACGATCTACCAACTCCTGGTAGTTGTTGAAACTTGCTACCATCAACTGCATGCTTAGCTCATCATTCAGTCCTTCTAAAAACTTCTCCTACTTAGCTGCATCCGTAGCAACGTCATCTGGGGCATAACGTGCTAACTTGCTGAAGTCGTCAACGTACTGGCCAACTGTCCTTCCTCCTTGGCGTAAGTTGCGAAACTCACGCTTCTTCATGGCCATAGCTCCTGCTGAAACATGGGCAGTGCGGAAAGCTTGCTGAAACTGATCCCATGTGACAGTGTCAACTGGGTAAGTGGCTGTGAAATTCTCCCACCATGCTGCCGTGGGTCCGTCGAGCTGATGTGCGGCAAACTTCACCTTCTCAACATCTGTGCATCCTGCAGTGGTCAACTCCCTTCCTGTCTTGCGGAGCCAATCGTCTGCTACTATTGGCTCGGTGCTACTGGAAAACACTGGTGGATTCAGCCTAAGGAAACGGGTTAGGTGATCAACAGGTGGCGGCGGCGGAGGGTTGTTGTTGTTGTTGTTGTTGTTGTTGTTGTTGTTGTTGTTGTTTTTGTTGTTGTTGTTGTTGTTGTTGTTGTTGTTGTTGTTGTTGTTGTTGTTGTTGTTGTTGTTGTTGTTGTTGTTGTTGTTGTTGTTGTTGTTGTTGTTGTTGTTGTTCTGCTGGTTCTGGACTAACAACTGCATCAATTGGTTCTGCTGCTGGATCAACTGGGTGAGTTCCGGTGGGAATCCATTATCACGTCTTGGAGGCATCTGAGGGTTTAGAAAAGACGAGAATTTAGAATAGAGTGAGGTCTAAAGAGAAAACACTACCCAAATGCACATGAGGCAAATGCACACAAAATCACTTCATTCAATTCAAACAAGTGCATACAAATGGTCTAAAACTATCGCAAAAGTGCTCGAACTATTATGTATACATGGGGGAAATACTACTAATATTTGGTGGTCATCTAGAAATTTGAATCGGTGGAAGACTCCATGATGTCTGCTCCAGCTTCGTCTTCAAAGTCGGGTTCACTTGGATCCGAATCGGTGTCGTCGATGATGATGTAGTTGTCCGGACATGCGACGTACTTGTCTTCCTTCTTGGATGCTAATCTCTCCTTGAGTTCTTCAATCTCCTGCTTAAGATCGACATTGTGCCTTGCTAGAGCTATGATCTCGTCCATGTAGTCCTTGCGTGTACCCTTCAGTTCTCCTTCTAGCTCAATGATCCTTGCCTTCGCATTCTTCAACTCTATCATATCATTGCACATCTGGTTCTCTTGGCGTCAAATGTGCTGGTTTAACTCCTGGATGAAAGCTGCAATGGATCTATCCTTCTTGGTGCTGACTATCTCCCATTGTTCATCTCGGCGTCCGCAAATCTGGTAGATAGTGTCCTTGAGGTCTTCTTGATAAACTTCTCCAATGCGTCCCATGGTGATATGAGCTGCCATGCTCTTTCCCAGACTCCAGGTTGGTGCACTGAAAACACTATCTATGGGCTTCGTGATTGGCGCGAATGTCCTTCCCGGAACGCGAGCTTGAATCTTCCAGCGCTCCTCTTCAGGAAGAGTGGCGTTGAAGGTCCCGGTGAAGCTTGGTAGTCCAATGTTCAGGTACTTGGTGACTTCCTTCAAGTGAAATCCAAAAGGTGTGCCTTCATCCGGTTGAGCGTACTTGATCTTCGCGTCCGTCATCCTAAAAGAGTAGAAAAGATGAGGAGTTAGAAAATGAGAGGAGAATAGTGATCTATGGCTTTAACTTAGTGGTCGTGTCCTACAGTCAGCGTGTGCTCTGATACCATCTCTGTAGCGACCCGACCTCAGATGGTCAAGTCTCTGTGCTCCGGTGTCATCCCTGGATCAGTAATGCTGACACCACACAGTACTTCGAAGGATTTATAGCAGAGTAGCAATCACACACTTATTACATCGGTGTCTCCAAGAGAACATATTACAATAAATATGGCTTAAAGCCATCTAATAACGATAACAGCGGAAGACTTGGAAGATAAGTGAGTCCATCAACTCCAACGGCATCACTGAGTATAGAACCACGACCTAAAAGCACCTTACTCGTCGTCTGAAAAGTCTGCAACATGAAAGTTGCAGCCCGAAAATGGGTCAGCACATGGAATATGCTGACAATGTAACACATAGAGAGTAATGAATAATAAGCCTATACTACATGCATATATGGCTGGTGGAAAAGCTCTATGGTTACAGTTTTGCGTAAAGACAATTTTCCCCTACTGCAAAGGAATATATTTTATTTAACTATCATGGTGGTTGAAACATCGAGAATGGTTGACAGCATTCCGATCCCAATTAAGTGAACAATTAAAGCCCAACAATATTAATTCGAAGTAACATGATGAGATTCACATGATATTCAAGTACTAGATACTCAAGACGTCCATAACCGGGGACACGGCTAATCATGATTAGTTTGTACACTCTGCAGAGGTTTGCGCACTTTTCCCCACAAGACTCGATCGCCTCCGTTTGCTTTCTCGCACTACATGGTGTTTGAGAAACGGATGACCGAGACATAGTCTTTCAGAAGGCTAACACCTTACGTTTGGATAGATCGGTACACCTACTTTCCCCTACATCTGCTAGTCTACCCTGTAAGAGTTCGCACGACTTAGTCAACTATGCCAGAGCCCATAATGGCTTGTGGTTGCACACGGAAGTTACTAGCATGAATGATCTTATGATCCCTTTGAGCCTGGGTGGCGGTCCAAAAAAAACAGGCAAGTCCTGATGGAAACCAGGTGCCTCAATCCACCCAGATGTGTGTTTAAGTTGCCACCTTAGATAAACCATTAATTAACAATACTCACATCTGTCATGGATATCACTCACCCAATCCACGTCTACTAGCATAGCATGGCATAATAAGCAAACGTAGAAGTAACTCCCAAAGGTTTCATAAGTAAAACAGGTAATAGGTACTACCTCAACTACTTCCCATCCCACAATTTAATTAGATCCTAATCATGCAATGTTTGAGGATTGATCTAATGCAATAAAACTGGGTACTAGAAAAGGGTATGATCAAAGTGTTACTTGCCTTGCTAAGGATCTGCGAAACCTAGAGCTTCGAAATAACAAGCGGCGCACTCTGGGTGATCTATCGCAGACAAACAACAAGCATACGATAAGTACTCATCTAATGCATAGGTAAAACTCGAACAAAAGATCGAACCAGAAAGTTCAACTTAAGACTCCGGTTGCAAAAAGAAACGATCCGAACAAAACAACGGAAAACAAACTGCGGAAGAAAACAACTCGGTTCTAGCAATTTGATACTAGGTCAAATTTTTAGAGTAGAAAAATCTTGTTTAAGTTGATTAGTCGGAACGACGGTTTCGAAACGAAACTCCACGCGCTTGAATCACCTGATTCCGATAAACGAGCGAGAAGATAAACTAGAAAGAAGATCGGATCTGAAATCGCGATCAGAAAATCACGGAATAAATCCGACGAAAAAGAAAAATGACGAACCGTTAAACGAACGAACGTTCGTTAACCGAGACTAACCGGTGATCACGTTCGTTAAGACGAACGGTCCGGCGAACGCTCGCTATACAATTAAACCGAAAAAAACCGATCTAGGGTTTAAAAAAAACTGAAACAAAATAAACCGGAACGGTTTAAAAAAACCCGAACCAAGGCGAGGGGCGGCGCGGCGCGGGGCTACCTCGTCGGCGGCACGGGGCTCCCGCGGGGCGGCGGGCTTGGCGGCGGGGCGAGGCGCGGGCGAGCGGCGGCGGCGGCGGCTGTGAGCGGCGGCGGCGGCGGCTTGCGGCTGCTGCGGCTGCTTGCTGCGGGCGGGGCGGCGGCTTGGGGAGGAGAGGGGGGGTATTTAAAGAGGGGAGGGGGAGGGTGGCTTGGGGGAGGGGGCAAGCAAAGGGGAGGAGGAGGAGGAGTCCTCCTCGGAGTTGGCCGGCGGCGGCGTGGCTGCGCGCGGGCGCGCGCGCGCGGGGAGGAGCGGCGGCGGGCCGACTCGGCTGGGCCATTGGCCCAGTCGGGCGCTGCGATTTTTTTTAATAAATATGCGCGCAAAAAAATAAATAAAAGAAAAATCTAAACGAGCTTCAAAGACCCCAAAATTAATTTTCCCCGACTCCTAAAAATGAGTCGAACAAAATAAACTTTTACTCGGGGCCTAAATGCAATATTTTGAAAACACGCATTTCCCCTAATGCAAATAAAATGCAAATAAACTCCAAAAAATCCAAAATTTGATTAATTTATTAAATCTTCATTTTTCCTAAATTTGGGAAAGTCATATTATTCCCTTCTCATATTTTTGTTATTGGAAGAACAATTGAAGATGAAATAAATAAAATCAAAAGATCCTCTTTTCAAAATTTGAGAAAACTCAAATATGAAAATAACGAAATCTCCAACTCTCTCCGAGGGTCCTTGAGTTGCGTGAAATTTCTAGGATCGACCAAAATGCAAAAAAATATGATATGCATGATGATCTAATATATAACATTCCAAATTGAAAATTTGGGATGTTACACAGACCCTGGCGTCTGGGTCTCTATCCAGAGAGCATTTTGAAAGTGCTCTCTGGATAGGGAAACAGATGCCACAGACCCTGTCGGTGTTCTGGGAACGGGGGTCCCCAGACTTGCATGCCTGCGGCCTGCGGCGTGGCTCAAGGGGAGGCCCAATATGGCCCATCTTCGTCAACACAGACCCAAGACCCTCGCGAGGGGCCAGGCCTCGCGGGGCGGGCGACACAAAGCTTCCTCAGGCGCAAGCTCATCAGGCTGGCTCGCAAGGAGGCGGAGAGATCAAGGCGGGGTACCTCACGAGGTGCCCATGACGCAAGCCATGACGACCAAGGGCGCCAGGCGGATGCCAGCCCGCGCAGTGTCCTCCCTTTCCTCTTTGGTGCAAAGGGAGCAAGCGCAGGCAGGAGGATCAAGCAAAGGCACCCATTTCGGTGCAACAAGACCAAGACCAGCTTCGCGATAAGGAGGAAGTCACTGTGGAGCCCAGGCCAGCGTCATCACCAGAGCCTTTGGCAGGCGAGGACCAACTGTAGTCAAGATAAGTGTACCAGATGTTTCCCTTCAAAATGGCCAATTGTTGGCGCCCTTCCCGCTCAATATTTGGGAAGAGGCCCAGGGCCTTTTCCTATATATAGGACTAGCCACCCCCAGGGTAGAGATCATAGAAAAAACCTGGTAGCTACGCATCACACAGAAAGAGAGAGAAGGGCGATTGAACTCCTTCTAACAGTTCATCCCCCCAGCCAAGAACAGGCCCTCGCGAGGTTGTTCTTCCTTGTATTGTTCGTCATCATCAGCCCAAGAGGCAATCCACCACACCACACTGGAGTAGGGTATTACACCACATCGGTGGCCCGAACCAGTATAAACTCTGCGTCTCTCGTGTTGTTCTTTTGGTAGCTTTGATCTTTGCAAGGCGGACGAGTACGGGTAGGTAGGAAGCGTAATCTCCGCGCGCACCCCAGAGTTCGAACCTTAAGGGTCTGCCGGAACCCGAACTCCGACATTTGGCGCGCCAGGTAGGGGTGCACCGGAATTCGTCTTCCACCGCCCCGTTCTTCTCCGACCATCGCGTCCATGTCTGACGCTCGTCGAGCCCGCGCCGAGCGCCGAGCCGCTCTTGCTTCCCGCGTCGCCCAGACGGCCCCCATCGGTGGGCCTCCTCGTCGTTCCCCGACACCTGCCGTCAACACCGCCACTGGCTCGACGAGGAACGAGCGACAAGTGTCGTCTCAGCATCCGTACGCGCGGCAGGATGGCCGCGCCGCTACACCAACACCCCCGGTCGTCGCGGCCCTCCTGGGCGGCTCGCAGGCGCCGCTTACAAGTCACCACGTCAAGCCGTTCGTCCGCTGGGTCAGCGCCGCTTCCGCGCGGCAGGGGGCTCTCCCGGACCGGGCCGCGCCCAAGGCCGGCCTGACCTTCAGCTCGGAGGACCACCCCTCCAACTCGGCCTGCTCGGGCGCGCTCCCCATGCTGTGCACCCCCACCATCTGCTAGGTGGCCGTCACCAGAACTCTCATCAATGGTGGCGCGGGCCTCAGCGTGCTCTCGGTCGAGGCCTTCAACCTCCTCCGCATACCCCTAGAACGACTGCAACCCAGTCGGCCCTTCTCGGGCGTTGGGGGCGGATCATCCAGCTCCTTGGGACAGATCCGACTCCCAGTAACCTTTGGCACCTACGACAACTTCCGCACGGAGATGGTCGACTTCGACATCGCCCCATCGGCCTCCCCTACAACGCCATCCTCGGCTACCCAGCGCTGGCCCAGTTCATGGCCGCGACACACCCGACGTACAACCTCATGAAGATGCCCGGGAGCAGCGGTGTCCTCACCGTGCACGGGGACACCGGCAACACGCTGCGAGTGCTCAAGCTTGCCTTCAAGGCAGCGGCGGCAGCACAGCTCGCCGACTCGGAGGCCCCCGAGCCCAAGGGGGCTGCAGCCGCCAAGAAGAAGCAGTTGTTCACCCAAGACAAGGCAGAAACCAAGCAGATACCCGTCGATGAGGACGGGTCCACCAGTGCCACTTTTACCATAGGCGCCAACCTCGAGCCCGAGCAGGAGGAAGCCTTGGTCAGGTTCCTGCGCGCAAGCAAGAAGGAATTCGCTTGGGAGCCTGACCAGTTGGCGGGGATCCCTAGGAGTGTAATCGAGCACCACCTCAACGTGTGCCCCAACGTGCGCCCCGTGAAGCAGAAGGCGAGGCGGCAATCCATAGAGAAGCAGGCCTTCATCGTCCAAGAGACCCGAAAACTAGAAGCCGCTGGGGTCATTCGCGAGGTCCGATACCCGGATTGGTTGGCCAACCCTGTCGTTGTGCCAAAGAAGGGAGGTAAGGAGCGCATGTGTGTCGACTTCACCAACCTCAACAAGGCATGCCCGCAAGATCCATTCCCGCTCCCCCGCATCGATCAGATCGTCAATTCCACCGCGGAATGTGACCTGCTATGCTTCCTGGATGCCTTCTCTGGGTATCACCAGATCAAGATGGTGGTAGAAGACGTCGAGAAGACAGCCTTCCTGACCCTGTATGGGGTGTACTGCTACACATGCATGCCATTCGGGCTGCGAAACGCAGGGGCGACCTTTCAGCGGCTGATGCACATCACCTTGGGCCGGCAGCTCGGGAAGAATGTTGAGGCTCACGTCGATGACATTGTGGTGAAGTTTCGGGAGGCCAAGACCCTGATACAAGACTTGGAGGAAACCTTCGCGAGCCTCGACGCGGTGAACCTGCGGCTCAACCCAGAGAAGTGTGTATTCGGGGTCCCCTCAGGCAAGCTCTTGGGTTTCCTCGTGTCCATCGGGGCATCGTGGCCAACCCGGAGAAGGTCAAGGCGGTCGAGGACATGAGCCCGCCGAAGACCCTCAGAGAAATGCAGAAGCTCACTGGACGCATGACCGCGCTAGGGCGCTTCATCTACAGGCTGGGGGAGCGAGCGCTGCCTTTCTTCCAGCTAATGAAGAAAAAGGGGCCCTTTGAATGGACTGAAGAGGCCGACAAGGCATTCCAAGATCTCAAGAGATACCTGACCAGCCCTCCGATCATGGTGGCCCCGCGCCCTCAGGAGCCCCTGGTGCTCTACCTCGCCGCCACTCCTTACTCCGCCAGCGCAGCCCTAGTGGCGGAGGAGCGTCGAACCAAAACCGCAGCCGCAGCCCGGGACAAGGCGAGACGGGAACAAGGAAGGCCCACAGAAACCGCCACGGCAGTAGAGGAAAATCAGCCGCCGCAGAGGAGCGCACCGGAGGTGGAAGGAGCTCCTCACCCAGATGGTCAGCCTCCGGAGGCCTTATCGTCTTCGGAGGCGCAATCATCTCCGGAGGGCGCCACAAGCATTGACACACCCAGCCTCGTCGAGCACCCCGTGTACTTCGTCAGCACGGTATTGCGGGACGCAAGGGCACGGTACCCCATGCCTCAGAAGCTCCTCCTCGCACTACTGGTGGCCTCACGCAAGTTGCGGCACTACTTTCAGGGTCACCCCATCAAGGTCGTCTCATCATACCCCTTGGAGAGGGTGCTCAGGAGCCCTAACTCAGCCGGAAGGGTCGCCGAGTGGAACATAGAACTACAAGCATTCCAGCTCGAGTTCAGCACGACCAGGGTCATCAAGGGAGCAACATTGGCAAATTTTGTGGCAGAATGGACGGAGGCACCAGGCCTCAAGGCCAGCGAGGATCGGTCCCTCTCCCCGGGGAGCGAGGCGCCGGAAGGCTGGGTCATGTACTTCGACGGGGCGTTCTCTAGGCATGGTGCTGGGGCTGGGGCAGTGCTTATATCGCCCACTCAGGACAAGCTCTACTACACAGTACAACTCTGTTTCCAGCAAGGCGAAAAGGTCTCCAACAACATAACGGAGTATGAAGGTCTAATAGCGGGCTTGAAGGCCGCAGTTGCCCTGGGGGTGAAACGCCTCACCATCAAGGGCGATTCATAGCTCCTTGTCAAGTTCTCCAATAAGGTGTACGAGCCGAAGGATGAGCACATGGAGGCCTACCTTACAGAGGTCCGCAAGATGGAGAAGCAGTTCTGGGGGCTGGAGTTGAAGCATGTACCCCGTGGCACCAATCAGGAGGCCGACAACATCGCGAGACGGGCATCCAGGCGGCTACCTCAGGAGCCTGGCATCTTCGAGGAGCGGATCTTCAAGCCCTCAGCCCTGCCGACATTATCAAACACGGCTCAGCCTTGAGAAGAGCTCCCCCAGCCGCCTACCTCAGGAGCCCCGGTCTGTGGCCCGGCCTCAGGAGCGCGCCTGCTCCTGACGATGGAACCTCAGGAGGGGTGCTGGGTCACGGAGCTCCGGAGTTATTTAACACAGGGGATCCTGCCGGAGAAGGAGGAGGAAGCGGAGCATGTGGCACGACAGGCCACGGCATACTGCATCAAGGATGGAGAGCTCTACCGGAAGCGACCCAACGACATATCCCTGTGCTGCATCTCCAGGGAGCAGGGAAAGGAACTGCTGGAGGACATACACGGCGGAGACTGCGGACATCATTCATCATCACGGGCCCTCATCGGCAAGGCGTTTCGTAGTGGGTTTTATTGGCCCACCGCACTCAATGACGCTGTTGAACTGGTGAAGGCTTGTGAGGCCTGCCAGTTCCACGCCAAGCAGATCCATCAGCCAGCGGGAGGCCTGCAGACTATACCCCTTTCGTGGCCATTCGCAGTCTGGGGGCTAGACATCCTGGGCCTGTTTCCTCGGGTGCCAGGGGGCTACCGCTACCTCTACGTCGCAAGTTCACCAAGTGGGCTGAAGTAGAGGCCGTTCGCACCATCCCCGCGGGCTCCGCGGTCAAGTTCATCAGGGGCATCGCGAGCCGGTTCGGGGTGCCAAACCGCATCATCGCAGACAACGGTTTGCAGTTCACCAGTAACCTCTTTAAAACATACTGTGCTAACCTTGGGACGCAGATATGCTATGCTTCGGTGGTACACCCCCGAAGTAACGGCCAGGCGGAGCGAGCCAACGCATAGGTCCTAAGGGGCCTCAAAACCAGGACGTTCAAGAAGAAGCTGGAGGCCTGCGGAAGAGGTTGGTACGACGAGCTTCCGTCTGTGTTGTGGTCCATCCGCACAACCGCGACCAAGCCGACGGGAGAAACCCCGTTCTTCCTGGTCTACGGAGCCGAGGCGGTCCTCCCTCACGAGGTCAGACGTAGCTCCGCGCGGGTCCTGGCGTTTGACGAGGTGCAGCAGGACGCCATGCGGGGGATGGACCTCGTACTGGGGGAGGAACGTCGCTGAGAAGCCGCACTGCGGGCGAGGAGGTACCAACAAGCATTGCGACGATATCACTGCCGCCACATCCGCCCCAGAACTCTCGAGGTAGGAGACCTCGTGCTCAGGCGGGTCCTCTCCAGGGAGGGACTGCACAAGCTCTCTCCCATGTGGGAGGGCCCATTCAAGGTTGTTCATGTTTCCAGGCCTGGCTCCGCGCGCTTGGAGACTCAGGAGCGGGTGCCGATCTAGAACGCGTGGAACATCCAGCACCTCCGGAGGTTCTACCCCTAAAGGCCCGGAGCCTGTGAAGAAGGCGAACGCCTGTGAAGATTATCCTTTTTGGAAAAGGCCCAGAGCTTGTGAAGAAGGCGAACGCCTGTGAAGATTATCCTTTTTGGAAAAGGCCCAGAGCCTGTGAAGAAGGCAAACGCCTGTGAAGATTATCCTTTTTGGAAAAGGCCCAGAGCCTGTGAAGAAGGCGAACGCCTGTGAAGATTATCCTTTTTGGAAAAGGCCCAGAGCCTGTGAAGAAGGCGAATGCCTGTGAAGCTATCGCGTTTTGGAAAAGGCCCAGAGCCTGTGAAGAAGGCGACTGCCTGTGAAGCTATCGCGTCTTGGAAAAGGCCCAGAGCCTATGAAGAGGGCAAATGCCCGTGAAGCTCGTTCCCCCTAAAAAGGCCCGGAGCCTGTGAAGAAGGCCAATGCCTGTGAAGCTCGCCGCCCGTGACACTCTCACGTAATAATGAGTGGGGCTGTACATGCCCCGGAGTCTCAGGAGCGCCGGCCTCAGGCCCTGGGGCTCCCTCCCACGCCCGGTGGCAGCACTTAGCTCCGCGCTGGTGAGAAGACGTCGAAGACTAGATTAGGTGCCGGACGCGGCTTTTTCATTTGCTTTCCGTAGTTGGCTTGTTCATTCTCATTCAAAGTTTTATTGGAGTTATTGCCGCCTTTGACTTATGGTTCTTCGATTTTTTCACTCTCCTGCCTCGATTTCTCTTATGCAAGGCCTCGCGAGGGGAAGGGGCAGCCGAGCGCCCTCGCGAGTATTTCTGTCCTAGCCATTCAAAGGTTTCGCGACCTGGGTCCATTACAGGAGCACCCCTCCGGTCCGTGCCCCACGGGCACCGCGACATGAACACAGGGCCTGGGTCGGTCGCCCCCTCACGGCTGGGGTTGGAAACTATCTACACATAAGCATGATAGCAAAATCAAAGCAATAATTAACAGCAATAACCCAAACACGCCCCCACGGGGCCCCACGCTATTGTCTTTTTGTGCAGGACAAAGGAAAAGAAAGAACAAATCGGGTGCAGCTCGCCTCACACCGGCCTGCAGGGAAGACTCGAGCCGCCTCCAGGACTCAGGCGGACTCCCTCTCGCACTTCACCGAAGCGCGGCGGCGGGCAGACGCACCACCACCTCCCAGGCAGGTACGACGGCGTGGAGGCTGGCTGCGGCCACCGCTGGAAGAGTCGCCGCCTGAGGAAGAGCCGGCGAAGCTTGGGGAACCCTAAGCACCACCGGTCACACTAGCGCTGCCCTCTCCATCGTCGCCGGGGCTAGGTTCCCGGTCGCGATCGTCGTCCTCAGGGCAGCACCCTGCGCGACGACCATCTTCCCCAAACACCCTCACGAAGAGGGTGGCATCGCCGTCAAACTTGAAGTGCAGGGTGCACCGATGGCTCAGGCCCCGCGCGTGGCAAACGTCTGCCAACCGCGGGCCAAGGCCAGGCTCCCAGCTGCGGAGACCTCCAGTGAAGCCCATGAGGCCCGGCTGCAGCAGCCATCTGCTTGGAGCCAGAGGCCGCCCGGGGCACCGATCGGGAGCTCGCCGAGGAGGAAGCGAGGGAGATGAAGCCGGGTGCTAGTTGGCTCCGCCGACCACACAACGAGCTCCGACAGCACCTCTGTTGCACGAGAACGCGGCCTAGGGGGGGCGCGCGACCGAAGCGTGCCCCCCGGTCGCCGTTGCCCGTCCGTCACCAAGCTGGAAATCGCCCCCACGGCCGTGAAGGGCTGTCGTGGTGGCCGCGGGATGTTTGCGAGGACGCCCCCGACCGCGCTTGGGCGGAGGAGAGGCAGGCTCAACCTGGCGAGCCTTCCCCTTCTCCGCGGCTAAGAACCTCCTCGATGGCACCATGAAGAAGAAGGAGAAGCAAGGGGGATGGACCGAAAGGGCGCATGCCGTTCCGTACTTATAGCCGGCGAAGGCCAACCGTTGGCCTCCACGATCTCAGGTAATCATGACCCGTTTCGCATGCAGGGACTTGTCCAATCCGTGCAGATGCCGAGGCGTCGTGGGGAAGCGGAGACGCCCACGACCAATCAACCGCCACGCGGTGCCCAAAGGCCGCAGGCTGTTAGGGCCCGCGGTGCTTTGCCCTTGCCCTTTTGCCTCCCTGCACGGCCAAGCCCGGGCGCGCCTTGGGCCCGAGGGCTACTGTCGGCGTTCTGGGAACGGGGGTCCCCAGACTTGCTTGCCTGCGGCCTGCGGCATGGCTCAAGGGGAGGCCCAATATGGCCCATCTTCATCAACACAGACCCAAGACCCTCGCGAGGGGCCAGGCCTCGCGGGGCGGGTGACACAAAGCTTTCTCAGGCGCAGCCTCATCAGGCTGGCTCGCCAGGAGGCGGAGAGATCAAGGCGGGGTACCTCACGAGGTGTCCCATGATGCAAGCCATGACGACCAAGGGCTCCAGGCGGATGTCAGCCCGCGCAGTGTCCTCCCTTTCCTCTTTGGTGCTAAGGGAGCAAGCGCAGGCGGGAGGATCAAGCAAAGGCACCCATTTTGGTGCAACGGGACCAAGACCAGCTCCGCGACAAGGAGGAAGTCACTGTGGAGCCCAGGCCAGCGTCATCACCAGAGCCTTTGGCAGGCGAGGACCAACTTTAGTCAGGATAAGTGTACCAGATGTTCCCCTTCAAAATGGCCAATTGTTGGCGCCCTTCCCGCTCAATATTTGGGAAGAGGCCCAGGGCCTTTGCCTATATATAGGACTAGCCACCCCCAGGGTAGAGATCATAGAAAAAACCTGGTAGCTATGCATCACACAGAAAGAGAGAGAAGGGCGATTGAACTCCTCCTAACAGTTCATCCCCCAGCCAAGAACAGACCCTCGCGAGGTTGTTCTTCCTTGTATTGTTCGTCATCATCAGCCCAAGAGGCAATCCACCACACCACACTGGAGTAGGGTATTACACCACATCGGTGGCCTGAACCAGTATAAACTCGGCGTCTCTCTTGTTGTTCTTTTGGTAGCTTTGATCTTTGCGAGGCGGACGAGTACGGGTTGGTAGGAAGCGTAATCTCCGCGCGCACCCCAGAATTCGAACCTTAAGGGTATGCCGGAACCTGAAACCTGACAGACCCTGGCGTCTGGGTCTCTATCCAGAGAGCATTTTGAAAGTGCTCTCTGGATAGGAACCAGACGCCACAGACCCTGGCGTCTGGGTCTCTATCCAGAGAGCATTTTGAAAGTGCTCTCTGGATAGAGACCCAAACGCCAGGGTCTGTGGCGTCTGGGTGTGCTCATTTGCAACTAGGCAAAGTGCTCTCCCTTAAACTTGTTGCACACATTCTTAAACACTGGAAATCAAACAAATATTTGAACAAAGCATAGTTTGCACATAATTTCAAATAGGTTGCACATAAGTAGTTCATGACCACACAAGGTCTCGAATAACAAGTTCACACACGATGTCTCGAATGAAATAAGTAGTTCATGACCACACAAGGTCTTGAATAACAAGTTCATACATTAAACAAAGTCTCGACAGTTCATCATCGATGCTGGCGCCTTTCCATTTGTCTACTGAGTAGTACGGGGCCACTTTCCCTTCTTGTCACGTGCCTCGTCCTCCTCTCGTGCATCGCGAGCCCTTGCAAGTTTTCTTGCCCTCTCTTCTTGACAAGCCTCCTTATCTTTGCGTGCCCTCTCTTCCTCACGCTTCTTGCGCTCACGAGCCTCCTTCTCACGATGCTCCCGCTCCAATCCCCGTGCATAGGACTCCTCGAATAGGCGCTGCCTCCGTAACCAATCTCGACGTTGGTCCTCTTGGACATCTTTTGGTACCTCATGATCTATCCAAGTGAAGTACTTGCAAAGTGCAGGAGGGGACTACATAGAAACCATGATTTTGTTAGACATATGAGTGACAACTTGTTGATGTTTTTTGTATGTACACCTAACATACCGGTGGTATGTCATATGCATTAGTTGGCCTTCGACGATCATGTGCATAGTTGGGACACACGAAAAACCTTCTACCTTCTGTCCATGACTTGTTGCGGTCAGTGGACACCTTCAGCTTGCAAACATCACCACACCAACATGGTGATGTGGGCACATCCTTCTCCTTCTCCTTGTCCAAACTGGCCTCCATCCACGTCTTCGGCATGTCCTCTTAGTCCGCGCACGCCAGCCTCGTCCTGGAACCGGATGAAGCCATGCCTACAAAAAGAACAATTGTTAGCACAAGACATAAAGAGAGTAAATGTGTAAATACAGTAAATGAATAAATGCTAGGAATTGTATGAACAAATAATATACCATTATTATTAGATCAACCATCTGGATTAAGCAAATAACCGAAGGCCGATCCATTATCAACCATTCCTCTACGACCACCACCACCTCTAGCACTTGTGCTTCCTCTCCGACCACCACCACCTCTAGCACTTGTGCCTGCTCGACCACCACCACTAGCACTTGTGCTTGCTCGACCACCACCTCTAGCACTTGTGCTTCCTCTCCGACCACCACCACCTCTAGCACTTGTGCCTGCTCGACCACCACCACTAGCACTTGTGCTTGCTCGACTGCCACCTCTAGCACTTGTGCTAGCTCGACCACCACCTCTAGCACTTGTAATCCCTCTACGAACACTAGCACCTCTAGCACTTGTGCTCCCTCTACGACCACCACTACCACCTCTGACACTTGTGCTTCCTCGACCACCACCACCGTGTTGGGGAACGTTGCAGGAAATTAAAATTTTTCCTACGGTTTCACCAAGATCCATCTATGAGTTCATCTAAGCAACGAGTCATGGAAGAGAGATTGCATCTACATACCACTTTGTAGATCGTGAGCGGAAGCGTTCAAGGAACGGGGATGAGGTAGTCGTACACGACGTGATCCAAATCACCGGAGATCCTAGCACCGAAAGGACGGCACCTCCGCGTTCAACACACGTACGGTCATCGTAACGTCTCCTTCTTCTTGATCCAGCAAGGCAAAGGAGAGGTTGAGGAAGATGGCTCCAGCAGCAGCACGACGGCGTGGTGATGGTGGAGCTACAGTACTCCGGCAGGGCTTCGTCGAGCTCTACGGAGGAGGAGGAGATGTTGGAGAGGGAGAGGGAGGCGCCAGGGCATGGGGTGCGGCTGCCCCCCCTCCCCCCTTTATATAGGCCCCCTTGGGGGGCGCCGGCCCTGGGAGATTGAATCTCCCAAGGGGGCGGCGACCAAGGGGGGTGGAGTGCCCCCCAAGGCAAGTGGGCGCCCCCCCACCCTAGGGTTCCAACCCTAGGCGCAGGGGGTGGGCCTTGGGGGGCGCACCAGCCCACTAAGGGCTGGTCCCCCTTCCCACTTCAGCCCATGGGCCCCTCCGGGATGGGTGGCCCCACCCGGTGGACCCCCGGGACCCATCTGGTGGTCCCGGTACAATACCGGTGACCCCCAGATCATTCCCGATGGCCGAAACTGCACTTCCTATATATAATTCTTCACCTCTGGACCAATCCGGAACTCCTCGTGACGTCCGGGATCTCATCCGGGACTCCAAACAACATTCGGGTTACTGCATAAACATATCTTCACAACCCTAGCGTCACCGAACCTTAAGTGTGTAGACCCTACGGGTTCGGGAGACATGCAGACATGACCGAGACGGCTCTCGGGCAATAACCAACAGCGGGATCTGGATACCCATGTTGTCTCCCACATGCTCCACGATGATCTCATCGGATGAACCACGATGTCGAGGATTCAATTAATCCCGTATACGATTCCCTTTGTCAATCGGTATTTTACTTGCCCGAGATTCGATCATCGATATCCCTATACCTCGTTCAATCTCGTTACCGGCAAGTCACTTTACTCGTACCATAATGCATGATCCCATGATCAAACACTTTGATCACATTGATCTCATTATGATGATGCATTACCGAGAGGGCCCGGTGATACCTCTCCGTCAAGCGGAGTGACAAATCCCAGTCTCGATCCGTGTCAACCCAACAGACACTTTCGGAGATACCCGTAGTATACCTTTATAGTCACCCAGTTACGTTGTGACGTTTGGCACACCCAAAGCACTCCTACGGTGTCCGGGAGTTACACGATATCATGGTCTAAGGAAAGGATACTTGACATTGGAAAACTCTAGCAAACGAACTATGCGATCTTATGCTATGTTTAGGATTGGGTCTTGTCCATCACATCATTCTCCTAATGATGTGATCTCGTTATCAATGACATCCAATGTCCATAGTCAGGAAACCATGACTATCTATCGATCAACGAGCTAGTCAACTAGAGGCTTACTAGGGACATGTTGTTGTCTGTTATTCACACATGTATTACGATTTCCGGATAACACAATTATAGCACGAATAAAGACAATTATCATGAACAAGGAAATATAATAATAATGCTTTTATTATTGCCTCTAGGGCATATTTCCAACAGTCTCCCACTTGCACTAGAGTCAATAATCTAGTTACATTGTGATGAATCGAACACCCATAGAGTTCTGGTGCTGATCATGTTTTGCCTTAGGGAGAGGTTTAGTCAACGGATCTGCGACATTCAGATCCGTGTGCACTTTACAAATTTCTATGTCTCCATCTTGAACATTTTCACGAATGGAGTTGAAGCTACGCTTGATGTGCCTGGTCTTGTTGTGAAACCTAGGCTCCTTGGCAAGTGCAATAGCTACAGTGTTGTCACAGAAGAGTTTGATTGGCCCCGACGCATTGGGTATGACTCCTAGGTCGGTGATGAACTCCTTCACCCAAATTGCTTCATGTGCTGCCTCCGAGGCTGCCATGTACTCCGCTTCACATGTAGATCTCGCCACGACGCTCTGCTTGCAACTGCACTAGCTTACTGCCCCACCATTCAAAATATACACGTATCTGGTTTGTGACTTAGAGTCATCCAGATCTGTGTCGAAGCTAGCGTCGACGTAACCCTTTACGACGAGCTCTTCGTCACCTCCATAAACGAGAAACATTTCCTTAGTCCTTTTCAGGTACTTCAGGATATTCTTGACCGTTGTCCAGTGTTCCTTGCCGGGATTACTTTGGTACCTTCCTACCAAACTTACGGCAAGGTTTACATCAGGTCTGGTACACAGCATGGCATACATAATAGAACCTACGGCTGAGGCATAGGGGATGACACTCATCTCTTCTATATCTTCTGCCGTGGTCGGACATTGAGCTGAGCTCAATTTCACACCTTGTAATACTGGTAAGAACCCCTTCTTAGATTGATCCATATTGAACTTCTTCAATATCTTATCAAGGTATGTGCTTTGTGAAAGACCTATGAGGCGTCTCGATCTATCTCTATAGATCTTGATGCCTAATATATAAGCAGCTTCTCCAAGGTCCTTCATTGAAAAACTCTTATTCAAGTAGGCCTTAATGCTGTCCAAGAGTTCTATATCATTTCCCATCAAAAGTATGTCATCTACATATAGTATGAGAAATGCTACAGAGCACCCACTCACTTTCTTGTAAACGCAGGCTGAAGGAAATATGCCCTAGAGGCAATAATAAAGTTATTATTTATTTCCTTATATCATGATAAAGGTTTATTATTCATGCTAGAATTGTATTAACCAGAAACATAATACATGTGTGAATACATAGACAAACAGAGTGTCACTAGTATGCCTCTACTAGACTAGCTCGTTAATCAAAGATGGTTATGTTTCCTAACCATGAACAAAGAGTTGTTATTTGATTAACGAGGTCACATCATTAGTTGAATGATCTGATTGACATGACCCATTATATTAGCTTAGCACCCGATCGTTTAGTATGTTGCTATTGCTTTTATCCATGACTTATACATGTTCCTTTAACTATGAGATTATGCAACTCCCGTTTACCGTAGGAACACTTTGTGTGCTACCAAACGTCACAACATAACTGGGTGATTATAAACGTGCTCTACAGGTGTCTCCAAAGGTACATATTGGGTTGGCGTATTTCGAGATTAGGATTTGTCACTCTGATTGTCGGGGAGGTATCTCAGGGCCTTCTCGGTAATGCACATCACATAAGCCTTGCAAGCATTGCAACCAATGAGTTAGTTGCAAGATGATGTATTACGGAACGAGTAAAGAGACTTGCCAGTAACGAGATTGAACTAGGTATTGGATACCGACGATCGAATCTCGGGCAAGTAACATACCGATGACAAAGGGAACAACGTATGTTGTTATGCGGTCTGACCGATAAAGATCTTCGTAGAATATGTAGGAGCCAATATGGGCATCCAGGTCCCGCTATTGGTTATTGACCGGAGAAGTGTCTCGGTCATGTCTACATTGTTCTCGAACCGTAGGGTCCGCACGCTTAACGTTACGATGACAGTTATTATGAGTTTATGCATTTTGATGTACCAAAGGAGTTCGGAGTCCCGGATGTGATCACGGACATGACGAGGAGTCTCGAAATGGTCGAGACGTAAAGAATGATATATTGGAAGCCTATGTTTGGACTTCGGATGCATTCCAGGTGAAATCAGGATTTTACCGGAATACCGGGAGGGTTACCGGAACCCCCCGGGGGCATAATGGGCCAACATGGGCCTTGGAGAAGAGGTGAGAGGGCTGCCCTCATGGGCTGCGCGCCTCCCCCCTTCCCCTAGTCCTATTAGGACTAGGAGAGGTGGGCGCCCCCTCTCTCTCTCTCTCCCCCTTGGAGAATCCTAGTCCAACTAGGATTGGGGGGGGGGGAATCCTACTCCCAGAGGGAGTAGGACTCTCCTGGCGCGCCAGGCATGGCCGGCCAGCCCCTCCCCCTTGGCTCCTTTATATACAGGGGCAGGGGGCACCCCAGAGACACACAATTGATCATTGAGATCTTTCCTTAGCCGTGTGCGGTGCCCCCTTCCACCAAATTCCACCTCGGTCATATCGTTGCAGTGCTTAGGCGAAGCCCTGCGCCGGTAACTCATCAAGATCGTCACCACGCCGTCGTGCTGACGGAACTCTTCCCCGACGCTTTGCTGGATCGGAGCCCGGGGATCGTCATCGAGCTAAACGTGTGCCAAGAACTCGGAGGTGCCGGAGTAATGGTGCTGTGATCGGTTGATCGCGAGGAGAACGTACGACTACTTCCTCTACGTTGTGTCAACGCTTCCGCTTAGGTCTACGAGGGTACGTAGACAACACTCTCCCCTCTCGTTGCTATGCATCACCATGATCTTGCGTGTGCGTAGGAATTTTTTTGAAATTACTACGTTCCCCAACAGTGGCATCCGAGCCTAGGTTTTTATGGTTTGATGTTATTTGCACGAGTAGAACACAAGTGAGTTGTGGACGATACAAGTCATACTGCCTACCAGCATGTCATACTTTGGTTCAGCGGTATTGGTGTACGAGACGATCCGGACCAACCTTACGCGTACTCTTACGCGAGACCGGTTCCCTCGAAGTGCTTTGCACATAGATGGCTTGCGGAAGACTGTCTCTCCAACTTTAGTTGAACCGAGTGTGGCTACGCCCGGTCCTTGAGAAGGTTAAAACGGAGTCTATTTGACAAACTATCGTTGTGGTTTTGATGCGTAGGTAAGATGAGTTCTTGCTTAAGCCCGTAGCAGCCACGTAAAACTTGCAACAACAAAGTAGAGGACGTCTAACTTATTTTTGCAGGGCATGTTGTGATGTGATATGGTCAAGACATGATGCTAAATTTTATTGTATGAGATGATCATGTTTTGTAACCGAGTTATCGGCAACTGGCAGGAGCCATATGGTTGTCGCTTTATTGTATGCAATGCAATCGCGATGTAATGCTTTACTTTATTACTAAGAGGTAGTGATAGTCGTGGAAGCATAAGATTGGCGAGACGACAACGATGCTACGATGGAGATCAAGGTGTCGCGCCGGTGACGATGGTGATCATGACGGTGCTGCGGAGATGGAGATCACAAGCACAAGATGATGATGGCCATATCATATCACTTATATTGATTGCATGTGATGTTTATCTTTTATGCATCTTATCTTGCTTTGTTTGACGGTAGCATTATAAGATGATCTCTCACTAATTATCAAGAAGTGTTCTCCCTGAGTATGCACCGTTGCGAAAGTTCTTCGTGCTGAGACACCACGTGATGATCGGGTGTGATAGGCTCTACGTTCAAATACAACGGGTGCAAAACAGTTGCACACGCGGAATACTCAGGTTTAACTTGACGAGCCTAGCATATAACAGATATGGCCTCGGAACACGGAGACCGAAAGGTCGAGCGTGAATCATATAGTAGATATGATCAACATAGTGATGTTCACCATTGAAACTACTCCATCTCACGTGATGATCGGACATGGTTTAGTTGATTTGGATCACGTGATCACTTAGAGGATTAGAGGGATATCTATCTAAGTGGGAGTTCTTAAGTAATATGATTAATTGAACTTTAATTTATCATGAACTTAGTCCTAGTAGTATTAGCATATCTATGTTGTAGATCAATAGCTCGCGTTGTTACTTCCCTATGTTTATTTTGATATGTTCCTAGAGAAAATTGTGTTGAAAAATGTTAGTAGCAATGATGCGGATTGGATCCGTGATCTGAGGTTTATCCTCATTGCTGCACAGAAGAATTATGCCCTTGATGCACCGCTAGGTGACGGACCTATTGCAGGAGCAGATGCAGACATTATGAACGTTTTGCTAGCTCAATATGATGACTACTTAATAGTTTAGTGCACCATGCTTAACTGCTTAGAATCGGGACTTCAAAGACGTTTTGAACGTCATGGAGCATATGAGATGTTCTAGGAGTTGAAGTTAATATTTCAAGCAAATACCCGAGTTGAGAGATATGAAGTCTCCAACAAGTTCTATAGCTAAAAGATGGAGGAGAATCGCTCAACTAGTGAGCATGTGCTCAGATTGTCTGGGTACTACAATCGCTTGAATCAAGTGGGAGTTAATCTTCCAGATAAGATAGTGATTGACAGAATTCTCTAGTCACCATCACCAAGTTAGTAAGAACTTCGTGATGAACTATAATATGCAAGGGATAACGGAAAATATTCCCAAGCTCTTCGCGATGCTAAAATCAGCGAAGGTAGAAATCAAAGAAAAACATCAAGTGTTGATGGTTGACAAGATCACTAGTTTCAAGAAAAGGGCAAAAGGAAAAAAGGGGAACTTCAAGAAGAACGACAAGCAAGTTGCTGCTCAAGTGAAAAAGCCCAAGTATAGTCCTAAGCCTGAGACTAAGTACTTCTACTGCAAAGGGACTGGTCACTGGAAGCGGAACTACCCCAAGTGATTGGCGGATAAGAAGGATGGCAAAGTGAACATAAGTATATTTGATATACATGTTATTGATGTGTACTTTACTAGTGTTCATAGCAACCCCTTAGTATTTGGTACTAGTTCAGTTGCTAAAATTTAGTAACTCGAAATGGGAGTTGCAGAATGAACAAAGACTAGTTAAAGGGCAAGGTGACGATGTGTGTTGGAAGTGGTTCCAAGATTGATATGATCATCATCACACACTCCCTATACTTTCGGGATTAGTGTTGAAACTAAATAAGTGTTATTTGGTGTTTGCGTTGAGCATGAATATGATTTGATCATGTTAATTGCAATACAGTTATTCATTTAAGTTAGAGAACAATTGTTGTTCTGTTTACATGAATAAAACCTTCTATGGTCATACACACCAATGAAAATAGTTCATTGGATCTCGATCGCAGTGATACACATATTCATGATATTGAAACCAAAAAGATACGAAGTTAATAATGATAGTGCAACCTATTTGTGGCACTGCCGTTTAGGTCATATTGGTGTAAAGCGCATGAAGAAACTCCATGCTGATGGGATTTTGGAATCACTTGATTATGAATCACTTGATGCTTGCGAACCATGCCTCTTGGGCAAGATGACTAAAAAACGCCATTCTCCGGAACAATGGAGCAAGCAACAGATTTGTTGGAAATCATACATACTGATGTATGTGGTCCGATGAATATTAAGGCTCGCGACAAGTATCATTATTTTCAGAACTTCACAGATGATTTAAGCAGATATGGGTATATCGACTTAATGAAACATAAGTCTGAAACGTTTGAAAAGTTCAAAGAATTTCAGAATGAAGTGGAGAATCATCGTAACAAGAAATAAAAGTTTCTACGATATGATCGCAGAAGTAAAATATTTAAGTTACGAGTTTGGCCTTCAGTTAAAACAATGTGAAATAGTTTCACTACTCACGCCACCTGGAACACCACAGTATAATGGTGTATCCAAACGTCATAACCGTACTTTATTGGATATAGTACAATCTATGATGTCTCTTGCCGATTTACCACTATCGTTTTGGGGTTATGCATTAGAGACAGCTACATTCACGTTAAATAGGGCACCATCTAAATCCATTGAGACGACACTATATGAACTATGGTTTGGCAAGAAACCAAAGTTGTCGTTTCTTAAAAATTTTGGGGTTGTGATGCTTATGTGAAAAAGTTTTCGTCCTGATAAGCTAAAACCCAAATCGGAGAAATATGTCTTCATAGGATACCCAAAGGAAATTGTTGGGTACACCTTCTATCACAGATCCAAAGGCAAGACATTTGTTGCTAAGAATGGATCCTTTCTAGAGAAGGAATTTCTCTCGAAAGAAGTGAGTGGGAGGAAAGTAGAACTTGATAAGGTAATTGTACCTTCTCCCTTATTGGAAAGTAGTTCATCACAGAAATCTGTTCCTGTGACTACTACACCAATTAGTAAGGAAGCTAATGATGATGATCATGTAACTTCAAGATCAAGTTACTACCGAATCTCGTAAGTAAACTAGAGTGAGATCCGCACCAGAGTGGTACGATAATCCTGTTCTGGAAGTCATGTTACTAGACCATGACGAACTTGCGAACTATGAGGAAGCGATGATGAGCCCAGATTCCGCGAAATGGTTAGAGGCCATGAAATCTGAGATATGATCCATGTATGAGAACAAAGTATGGACTTTGATGGATTTGCCCGATGATCGGCAAGCCAAAGAAAATAAATGGATCTTGAAGAGGAAGACGGACACTGATAGTAGTGTTACTATCTACAAAGCTAGAATTGTCGCAAAAGGTTTTTCGACAAGTTCAAGGTGTTGACTACGATGAGAGTTTCTCACTCGTATCTATGCTTAAGTCTGTCCGAATCATGTTAGCAATTGCCGCATTTTATGAAATCCGGCAAATGGATAAACAAAACTACATTCCTTAATGGATTTATTAAAGAAGAGTTGTATACGATGCAACTAGAAGGTTTTGTCGATCCTGAAGGTGTTAACAAAATATGCAAGCTCCAGCGATCCATCTATGGACTAGTGCAAGCATCTCGGAGTTGGAATATACGCTTTGATAAGTTGATCAAAGCATATAGTTTTATACAGACTTGCGGTGAAGCCTGTATTTACAAGAAAGTGAGTGGGAGCACTACAACATTTCTGATAAGTATATGTAAATGACATATTGTTGATCGGAAATAATGTAGAATTATTCTGCAAAGCATAAAGGAGTGTTTGAAAGAAGTTTTTCAAAGAAGGACCTCGGTAAAGCTGCTTACATATTGAGCATCAAGATCTATAGAGATAGATCAAGACGCTTGATAAGTTTTCAATGAGTGCATACCTTGACAAGATTTTGAAGTAGTTCAAAATGGAACAGTCAAAGAAAGAGTTCTTGCCTGTATTGCAAGGTGTGAAATTGAGTAAGACTCAAAGCCCGACCACGGCAGAAGATAGAAAGAGAAAGAAAATCATTCCCTATGCCTCAGCCATAGGTTCTGTAAAATATGCCATGCTGTGTACCAGATCTATTGCATACCCTACCACTGAGTTTGGCAAGGGAGTACAATAGTGATCTAGGAGTAGATCACTGGACAAGCGGTCAAAATTATCCTTAGTGGAATAAGGATATGTTTCTCGATTATGGATGTGACAAAAAGGTTCGTCGTAAAAGGTTTCGTCGATGCAAGTTTTGACACTAATCTAGATGACTCTGAGTCTCAATCTAGATACATATTGAAAGTGGGAGCAATTAGCTAAAGTAGCTCCATGCAGAGCATTGTAGACATAGAAAATTGCAAAATACATAACGGATCTGAATGTGGCAGACCCGTTGACTAAATTTCTCTCACAAGCAAAACATGATCACACCGTAGTACTCTTTGGGTGTTAATCACATAGCGATGTGAACTAGATTACTGAATCTAGTAAACCCTTTGGGTGTTGATCACATATCGATGTGAACTATGGGTGTTAATCACATGGTGATGTGAAGTATTGCTGGTAAATCACATGGCGATGTGAACTAGATTATTGACACTAGTGCAAGTGGGAGACTGAAGGAAATATGCCCTAGAGGCAATAATAAAGTTATTATTTATTTCCTTATATCATGATAAAGGTTTATTATTCATGCTAGAATTGTATTAACCGGAAACATAATACATGTGTGAATACATAGACAAACAGAGTGTCACTAGTATGCCTCTACTAGACTAGCTCGTTAATCAAAGATGGTTATGTTTCCTAACCATGAACAAAGAGTTGTTATTTGATTAATGAGGTCACATCATTAGTTGAATGATCTGATTGACATGACCCATTATATTAGCTTAGCACCCGATCGTTTAGTATGTTGCTATTGCTTTTATCCATGACTTATACATGTTCCTTTAACTATGAGATTATGCAACTCCCGTTTACCGTAGGAACACTTTGTGTGCTACCAAACGTCACAACGTAACTGGGTGATTATAAAGGTGCTCTACAGGTGTCTCCAAAGGTACATATTGGGTTGGCGTATTTCGAGATTAGGATTTGTCACTCCGATTGTCGGGGAGGTATCTCAGGGCCTTCTCGGTAATGCACATCACATAAGCCTTGCAAGCATTGCAACCAATGAGTTAGTTGCAAGATGATGTATTACGGAACGAGTAAAGAGACTTGCCAGTAACGAGATTGAACTAGGTATTGGATACCGACGATCGAATCTCGGGCAAGTAACATACCGATGACAAAGGGAACAACGTATGTTGTTATGTGGTCTGACCGATAAAGATCTTCGTAGAATATGTAGGAGCCAATATGGGCATCCAGGTCCCGCTATTGGTTATTGACCGGAGAAGTGTCTCGGTCATGTCTACATTGTTCTCGAACCGTAGGGTCCGCACGCTTAACGTTACGATGACAGTTATTATGAGTTTATGCATTTTGATGTACCGAAGGAGTTCGGAGTCCCGGATGTGATCACGGACATGACGAGGAGTCTCGAAATGGTCGAGACGTAAAGAATGATATATTGGAAGCCTATGTTTGGACTTCGGATGCATTCCAGGTGAAATCAGGATTTTACCGGAATACCGGGAGGGTTGCCGGAACCCCCCGGGGGCATAATGGGCCAACATGGGCCTTGGAGAAGAGGTGAGAGGGCTGCCCTCATGGGCTGCGCGCCTCCCCCCTTCCCCTAGTCCTATTAGGACTAGGAGAGGTGGGCGCCCCCTCTCTCTCTCTCTCCCCCTTGGAGAATCCTAGTCCAACTAGGATTGGGGGGGGGGGGAATCCTACTCCCAGAGGGAGTAGGACTCTCCTGACGCGCCAGGCTTGGCCGGCCAGCCCCTCCCCCTTGGCTCCTTTATATACAGGGGCAGGGGGCACCCCAGAGACACACAATTGATCATTGAGATCTTTCCTTAGCCGTGTGCGGTGCCCCCTTCCACCAAATTCCACCTCGGTCATATCGTTGCAGTGCTTAGGCGAAGCCCTGCGCCGGTAACTCATCAAGATCGTCACCACGCCGTCGTGCTGACGGAACTCTTCCCCGACGCTTTGCTGGATCGGAGCCCGGGGATCGTCATCGAGCTGAACGTGTGCCAAGAACTCGGAGGTGCCGGAGTAACGGTGCTGTGATCGGTTGATCGCGAGGAGAACATACGACTACTTCCTCTACGTTGTGTCAACGCTTCCGCTTCGGTCTACGAGGGTACGTAGACAACACTCTCCCCTCTCGTTGCTATGCATCACCATGATCTTGCGTGTGCGTAGGAATTTTTTTGAAATTACTACGTTCCCCAACACAGGCTTCTCCATAAGTCTGCGTAAACCCAAACGCTTTGATCATCTCATCAAAGCGAATGTTCCAACTCCGAGATGCTTGCACCAGCCCATAAATCGAGCGTTGGAGCTTGCACACTTTGTCAGCGTTCTTAGGATCGACAAAACCTTCCGGCTGCATCATATACAATTCTTCCTTAAGGAAACCATTAAGGAATGCCGTTTTGACGTCCATTTGCCATATCTCATAATCATAGAATGCGGCAATTGCTAACATGATTCGGACGGACTTTAGCTTCGCTACCGATGAGAAAGTCTCATCGTAGTCAATTCCTTGAACTTGTCGATAACCCTTAGCGACAAGCCGAGCTTTATAGATGGTCACATTACCATCCGCGTCTGTCTTCTTCTTAAAGATCCATTTATTTTCTATGGCTCGCCGCTCTACGGGCAAGTCAGTCAAAGTCCATACTTCGTTTTCATACATGGATCCTATCTCGGATTTCATGGCATCTAGCCATTTGTCGGAATCCGGGCCCGCCATTGCTTCCTCATAGTTTGAAGGTTCACCGTTGTCTAACAACATGATTTCCAAGACAGGGTTGCCGTACCACTCTGGTGCGGAACGTGTCCTTGTGGACCTACGAATTTCAGTAGGAGCTTGATTAGAAGTATCTTGATCATCATCATTAATTTCCTCTCTAGTCGGTGCAGGCACCTCAGGAACGTTTTCTTGAGTTTCACCATTTTCCGGTTCAAGAGGTAACACTTCATCAAGTTCTACTTTCCTCCCACTTACTTCTTTCGAGAGAAACTCTTTCTCTAGAAAGGATCCATTCTTGGCAACAAAGATCTTGCCTTCGGATCTGAGGTAGAAGGTATACCCAATAGTTTCTTTAGGGTATCCTATGAAGACGCATTTTTCCGACTTGGGTTCGAGCTTTTCAGGTTGAAGTTTCTTGACATAAGCATCGCATCCCCAAACTTTTAGAAATGACAGCTTAGGTTTCTTCCCAAACCATAATTCGTACGGTGTCGTCTTAACGGATTTCGACGGAGCCCTATTTAAAGTGAATGCGGCAGTCTCTAAAGCATAGCCCCAAAAAGATAGCGGTAAATCGGTAAGAGACATCATAGATCGCACCATATCTAATAGAGTGCGATTACGACGTTCGGACACACCATTACGCTGAGGTGTTCCAGGCGGCATGAGTTGTGAAACTATTCCACATTTTCTTAAGTGTGTGCCAAATTCGTGACTCAAGTATTCTCCTCCACGATCTGATCGTAGAAACTTGATCTTTCTATCACGTTGATTTTCAACCTCACTCTGAAATTCCTTGAACTTTTCAAAGGTCTCAGACTTGTGTTTCATTAAGTAGATATACCCATATCTACTCAAGTCATCAGTGAGGGTGAGAACATAACGATAGCCACCGCGAGCCTCAACACTCATTGGACCGCACACATCGGTATGTATGATTTCCAATAAGTTGGTTGCTCGCTCCATTGTTCCTGAGAACGGAGTCTTGGTCATTTTACCCATGAGGCATGGTTCGCACGTGTCAAATGATTCATAATCAAGAGACTCTAAAAGTCCATCTGCATGGAGCTTCTTCATGCGTTTGACACCTATGTGACCAAGGCGGCAGTGCCACAAATATGTGGGACTATTGTTATCAACTTTAACTCTTTTGGTATTCACACTATGAATATGTGTATCATCACGTACGAGATTCATTAAGAATAAACCATTAACCATCGGAGCATGACCATGAAACATATCTCTCATATAAATAGAACAACCATTATTCTCGGATTTAAATGAGTAGCCATCTCGAATTAAACGAGATCCAAACACAATGTTCATGCTCAAACTTGGCACTAAATAACAATTATTGAGGTTTAAAACTAATCCCGTAGGTAAATGTAGAGGTAGCGTGCCGACGGCGATCACATCGACCTTGGAACCATTCCCGACGCGCATCGTCACCTCGTCCTTCGCCAGTCTCCATTTATTCCGTAGCTCCTGCTTTGAGTTACAAATGTGAGCAACTGCACCGGTATCAAATACCCAAGAGCTACTACGAGTACTGGTAAGGTACACATCAATTACATGTATATCACATATACCTTTTGTTTTGCCGGCCTTCTTGTCCGCTAAGTATTTGGGGCAGTTCCGCTTCCAGTGACCACTTCCCTTGCAATAAAAACACTCAGTCTCGGGCTTGGGTCCATTCTTTGGCTTCTTCCCGGCAACTTGCTTACCGGGCGCGGCAACTTCCTTGCCGTCCTTCTTGAAGTTCTTTTTACCCTTGCCCTTCTTGAACTTAGTGGTTTTATTCACCATCAACACTTGATGTTCCTTCTTGATTTCTACCTCCGCTGATTTCAGCATAGCATATACCTCAGGAATGGTCTTTACCATCCCCTGCATGTTGTAGTTCATCACAAAGCTCTTGTAGCTAGGTGGAAGCGACTGGAGGATTCTGTCAATGACCGCTTCATCCGAGAGATTAACTTCCAGTTGAGTCAAGCGGTTGTGCAACCCAAACATCTTGAGCATGTGTTCACTGACAGAGCTATTTTCCTCCATCTTACAGCTAAAGAATTTGTCGGAGACTTCATATCTCTCGACCCGGGCATGAGCTTGGAAAACCATTTTCAGCTCTTCGAACATCTCATATGCTCCATGTCTCTCAAAACGCTTTTGGAGCCCCGGCTCTAAGCTGTAAAGCATGCCACACTGAACGAGGGAGTAATCATCGGAACGTGACTGCCAAGCGTTCATAACGTCTTGTTCTGCAGGGAGAACATGTGCGTCACCCAGCGGTGCTCGTAGGACATAATCTTTCTTGGCAGCTATGAGGATGATCCTCAGGTTTCGGACCCAGTCCGTATAGTTGCTGCCATCGTCTTTCAGCTTGGTTTTCTCTAGGAACGCATTGAAGTTGAGGACTACGTTGGCCATTTGATCTACAAGACATATTGTAAATATTTTAGACTAAGTTCATGATAATAAAGTTCATCTAATCAAATTATTTAATGAACTCCCACTTAGATAGACATCCCTCTTCTAGTCATCTAAGTATTACATGATCCAAGTCAACTAGGCCATGTCCGATCATCACGTGAGACGGACTAGTCAACATCGGTGAACATCTTCATGTTGATCGTATCTTCTATACGACTCATGCTCGACCTTTCGGTCTTCTGTGTTCCGAGGCCATGTCTGTACATGCTAGGCTCGTCAAGTCAACCTAAGTGTTTACATGTGTAAATCTGTCTTACACCCGTTGTATGTGAACGTTAGAATCTATCACACCCGATCATCACGTGGTGCTTCGAAACAACGAACTGTCGCAACGGTGCACAGTTAGGGGGAACACTTCTTGAAATTATTATGAGGGATCATCTTATTTACTACCGTCGTTCTAAGTAAACAAGATGCAAAACATGATAAACATCACATGCAATCAAATAATAAACGTGACATGATATGGCCAATATCGCATAGCTCCTTTGATCTCCATCTTGGGGCTCCATGATCATCTTGTCACCGGCTTGACACCATGATCTCCATCATCATGATCTCCATCATCGTGTCTCCATGAAGTTGCTCGCCAACTATTACTTCTACTACTATGGCTAACGCGTTTAGCAATAAAGTAAAGTAATTTACATGGCGTTTCTCAATGACACGCAGGTCATACAAAAAATAAAGACAACTCCTATGGCTCCTGCCGGTTGTCATACTCATCGACATGCAAGTCGTGATTCCTATTACAATAGCATGAACATCTCATACATCACATATAGATCATTCATCATTCATCACAACTTTGGCCATATCATATCACAAAGCACTTGCTGCAAAAACAAGTTAGACGTCCTCTAATTGTTGTTGCAAGTTTTACGTGGCTGAATTAGGGTTCTAGCAAGAACGTTTTCTTACCTACGTGAAAGCCACAACGTGATTTGTCAACTTCTATTTACCCTTCATAAGGACCCTTTTCATCGAATCCGCTCCAACTAAAGTGGGAGAGATAGACACCCGCCAGCCACCTTATGCAACTAGTGCATGTTAGTCGGTGGAACCGGTCTCACGTAAGCGTACGTGTAAGGTTAGTCCGGGCCGCTTCATCCCACAATACCGCTGAAGCAAGATAAGACTAGTAGCGGCAAGAAAGTTGACAACATCTACGCCCACAACAAATTGTGTTCTACTCATGCAATAGAGAACTACGCATAGACCTAGCTCATGATGCCACTGTTGGGGAACGCTGCAGAAAATTAAAATTTTTCCTACGGTTTCACCAAGATCCATCTATGAGTTCATCTAAGCAACGAGTCATGGAAGAGAGATTGCATCTACATACCACTTTGTAGATCGCGAGCGGAAGCGTTCAAGGAACGGGGATGAGGTAGTCGTACACGACGTGATCCAAATCACCGGAGATCCTAGCACCGAAAGGACGGCACCTCCGCGTTCAACACACGTACGGTTAGCGTAACGTCTCCTTCTTCTTGATCCAGCAAGGCAAAGGAGAGGTTGAGGAAGATGGCTCCAGCAGCAGCACGACGGCGTGGTGATGGTGGAGCTACAGTACTCCGGCAGGGCTTCGCCGAGCTCTACGGAGGAGGAGGAGATGTTCGAGAGGGAGAGGGAAGCGCCAGGGCAAGGGGTGCGTCTGCCCCCCTCCCCCCTTTATATAGGCCCCCTTGGGGGGCGCCGGCCCTGGGAGATTGAATCTCCCAAGGGGGCGGCAGCCAAGGGGGGTGGAGTGCCCCCCAAGGCAAGTGGGCGCCCCCCACCCTAGGGTTCCAACCCTAGGCGCAGGGGGTGGGCCTTGGGGGGCGCACCAGCCCACTAAGGGCTGGTCCCCCTTCCCACTTCAGCCCATGGGGCCCTCCGGGATGGGTGGCCCCACCCGGTGGACCCCCGGGACCCATCTGGTGGTCCCGGTACAATACCGGTGACCCCCAGATCATTCCCGATGGCCGAAACTGCACTTCCTATATATAATTCTTCACCTACGGACCAATTCGGAACTCCTCGTGACGTCCGGGATCTCATCCAGGACTCCAAACAACACTCGGGTTACTGCATATACATATCTTCACAACCCTAGCGTCACCGAACCTTAAGTGTGTAGACCCTACGGGTTCGGGAGACATGCAGACATGACCGAGACGGCTCTCGGGCAATAACCAACAGCGGGATCTGGATACCCATGCTGGCTCCCACATGCTCCACGATGATCTCATCGGATGAACCACGATGTCGAGGATTCAATTAATCCCGTATACGATTCCCTTTGTCAATCGGTATTTTACTTGCCCGAGATTCGATCGTCGGTATCCCTATACCTCGTTCAATCTCGTTACCGGCAAGTCACTTTACTCGTACCGTAATGCATGATCCTGTGATCAAACACTTTGATCACATTGAGCTCATTATGATGATGCATTACCGAGAGGGCCCGGTGATACCTCTTCGTCAAGCGGAGTGACAAATCCCAGTCTCGATCCGTGTCAACCCAACAGACACTTTCGGAGATACCCGTAGTATACCTTTATAGTCACCCAGTTACGTTGTGACGTTTGGCACACCCAAAGCACTCCTACGGTGTCCGGGAGTTACACGATCTCATGGTCTAAGGAAAGGATACTTGACATTGGAAAACTCTAGCAAACGAACTATGCGATCTTATGCTATGTTTAGGATTGGGTCTTGTCCATCACATCATTCTCCTAATGATGTGATCTCGTTATCAATGACATCCAATGTCCATAGTCAGGAAACCATGACTATCTATCGATCAACGAGCTAGTCAACTAGAGGCTTACTAGGGACATGTTGTTGTCTGTTATTCACACATGTATTACGATTTCCGGATAACACAATTATAGCACGAATAAAGACAATTATCATGAACAAGGAAATATAATAATAATGCTTTTATGTCACGACCGGTTTTCCAATAAAAATATTTATTGAGAAACCAATCTTTAGATTCCAGTTTGAGATAAAGCCTCCTCACTGGCAGACAAACTTTGATACAATAAGCCAGTAGCATAAATATGTTACAGGGTTGAGCTGACGATGCTCAACAATTTATTACAAGCGTGCCAATAATTATACATAAAGGCGATTAATGACACAAGGGAGTGGTGGCATACTACTGACTCGCAAATATGGTAGAGGTGGAGTAACACAGTGGGGAGTGGATATGGGATTCTCAAACTAACATCCCGTCGAGCGTCGAGGTGAGGCTCGATGAATTTATTAGGGTAGCGGAAACGGATATAATACAGTGACCAACTCCAGGGTTGCACGAGACTGACTGGGACTCCTCTAGGCGTCGGATTCGCTATCGAACTCTTCATCCATGAGATCACCTTCGTCAGCATCTGGCCAAATCAACAAGCCAGTGAGTACTTTGAAAGTACTCGCAAGACAGTTCGGACGTAAGATATAACAAATGCTAACATGAAATACATGAATAAGTTAACCAGTACGATCAGACATAAAGGTAATAATACTGGGTGCCAAGCGAGGGTCTGAATGACTCCTCGAGCAGAAAATGCGGAATAATAGATACTAGTGCCAAACGAGTGTCTGAAAGACTCCTCGAGCGGAAAATGCGGGATAATAATACTGGTGCCAAACGAGTGTCTGAAAGACTCCTCGAGGGGAAAAATGCGGAATAATAATACTGGTGCCAAACGAGTGTCCGAAAGACTCCTCGAGCGGAAAAATGCGGAATAATAATACTGGTGCCAAACGAGTGTCTGAAAGACTCCTCGAGCGGAAAAATGCGGAATAATAATGCCACAGTCGGGCGTCTGAGCGACACCACATAAAGGGCTTTTAAAAAGAAATGCCACAGTCGGGCGTCTGAGCGACACCACATAAAGGGCTTTAAAAGAAATGCCATAGTCGGGCGTCTGAGCGACACCACATAAAGGGCTTTAAAAAAAATGCCACAGTCGGGCGTCTGAGCGACACCACATAAAGGGCTTTTGACTGATATGGAAATAATATATTCATCATAAATATATTCAACTCATGGAATTAAACGGGTTAGTCCATCCACAAGGATAAACATTTAACCGGTCTTAGTGCCCATGTGTCCCACTGGGTAATTTGTCACCAAACTGGCACATGACTGTTAGCAGGGAACTTGGATATAGATAAGATGATTTAAGGATATAGAGCTCTGCAGAGTTTGTACAAAAATTTCCCACAGTCGACGGATTTCTGTAGTCACCAGGACTAGTTTCGTTACGGTATTTCAGAAGGAAACACGGCTAACCAGTACACACCCATCCAACTCTTCGATGCCAGGAATCACCCTCAACATCGTCCAAGAAAAACTATTGAGACGGGGAGATCACAATCTCGAATAGCATGGGATCAAATTTATATACGCGCGCTCTAAGGGGTGCCCCCCTCTCGGTCCCAAACGGAAACACCCATGCCCCCTGACCGGATGCCTGGCTTTAATCCAGGGCCATGGAACCATCATCCCGGCCTCTCCTTTTTGGTGTGTACCCAGAAAGCGGTTTGCGTCTTACTAAACCATATCCCTTTCGGGAAACATGTGGTAGTACAGGGAAAGGAAATGGATTTGAACCCAACCGATATGGGTTGGTACTGAAGATAACTTGCATGGCCTAAGACTGGCATGCTACAACACTGCCATCTTACCCATCTTCATGCCAACACATGGCCTTGCATACTTACGTCCAACGACGTGTGAAATCATCGGGCTTACTTGCCTCAACAATGCATAATGAACGGTTCATCGGTATGCTTCACACATGCCATGAAACTATCTACATGCAAACATGCCAAGACACTCATCATATCAAAAGTTCGAACATGCTTGCCTGGTTCGGAGTAGTCGGAGCCTAGCTCAGTGAAGTTCGCGGCCCCGTCACCTCCGTCGGTATCTACGGTATAGAGAAAACATACGTGCTAACGTGAATACCGAGAGGTGCAGAAAAAGTATTGCAAATATTTTTCAAATAAATCTGATAAAAAACTAGACAAAATTTTGAAGAGAACAGAAAAAGAATCAATCAAAAATATGCTTCTGATAAAAAGTTATAAAGGTTTTTGCCCAGGGATCCATCTGTAATGAAACAGAAACTTCTCAGGGTTTTATTTATAAAAGCAGAAAACGTTTCAGACTCGAATACGCCGGCTCAGAGGAGAAGACGTATTTTGCTCAAATGTGTTTTCAGAAAACGATTCGAATAAAGAGAAGAATCTGACGGGGCGGTCCCACCCGTCAGGTTTGAAAACGAACGGCGCCTTTGGCGCCAGAGAGCCGCGGCGATCGCCAACGGCGATCCACGGCGAGGCAGAGAGATCGGAGGTTACCTCCATGCTCACGGTGCTGTTCCGCGTCGGGTGGTGGTCGAGGTGGTCGCTGGCGTGCACCGTGTCGACGGTGGCCCTGGCTCCGGCGGACGGCGTTTCGGGCGTGGATGGAGGTCGCCGGAGGGGGCTGCAAGCATGGAATTGAGGCGGGGGTCAGGCCTCTGGTAGTTAGAGGAGGTAGCTGACGGAGTATGGGCGCCGGAGACGGTCTCACCGCAGTGAATCGAGCTGGAGCCCGAGGCGGACGGGGTGGCCGGAGTCGGGGGAGGAGACCTCCTCGAGGTCCTCCCAGTGACCTGGCAGGGCGTTGGTGGAGTGTAGGGGTGGTGCGTGCTCGAGGGAGGGCTCAGGGTCTCCTTTTATAGGCGTTCCGAGGCGGTGGCCGAGAACGGCGTTCTCCGGCGAGGATTACGGTGGTGCAGTGCTCGGTCGGGGGAGTTAAGGGGTTGAGCGCCGTCGTGGAGGTTCACTGAGCCTGTTTAGGAGCCAACGGCGTCGGGTTATGCTTGCTGAGGTGAAGTTCGACGGAACGGGACGGCGCGGGTCCATCGGCGGCAGAGAGCACGCTTTGTGCGTGCCGCGCCACGATGGCTGTGCTGCATGTGTGCGCTGGCGTGGGGAGGGCCACGCGGAGCCACCAGCGAGCTTGGGCGGCGCTGAACGGCGTTGCGCCGCCGTTCTGCTGCCTGCCAGCCGTAACGGCGGTTCAGCCGCCGCAAGACACGCCGGCGCAGGTGGGTCAGAGCGCCACCGACGACAGCAAGCAGCCAAGCGCGCGTGCGGGGCATCAGACAAGCGAGCCAGGCGGTGAGCAACGCGCCAAAGCACTGTGGGCGCGTGACTGAACTGAACTGAAGAAATCGACACTGAAAACTGAATTTTTCTGAATGTGTTCGAACAGTGCATGCAAGGTGTTTGACAGAATGATCCAGGCATGTAGGGATTTTTCCTTGGGCTGATTTTTGGTGGAGTGACTTCTCATTGCTCCAGTAGGTTGCCTGAGTTTTGGTGGAATTTTTGGAGAAGTGTAGATATGAATTTCACCAAATTTGACAAATCTGGTCCAAACTTGCAGGGAGTGTAAGTTGAAAATTTTGAAAAGAAGATGAGTGGATCAAGATGGTTCTGGGTTGTGGGTGCAAAGGACTAGCCAGTAGAGTTGGTTTGAAGTCAAATCTCAAATGCAATGGGGTACTTGCTTTGAAAATGGGTCAGGCTCAAATCAAAGGTCAGAAAAGAGTTGAGGTTTGAAATAACCAAAATAAAATCCAAAACTTGTTTGGATGAGTTGGGATAGGGAATTTGAGTTGTTGACAAGGAGGGGAGAAGATGTTGGAGTGGTTTTACCTCATGGGCAAAATACAAGGTCATGGGTGGTTTTCATAAGGAAGAAGATCCCAAGTTTCATAGAACTTTCTTTTCAAAAGGAAAAAAATTGAACTCCCAAAATAAATTTGAGAAGGGGACCAACAGAGAAAAGTTTTAAGAAGGTCAAACCCAAAGTTTGAAGGAGAAAACAGAAATAACAAATCCTAGTCAAAGAAAGAGGATTGCTTCTACTGAATTTTTTTTTGAAAAGGCCTCAATCCACAAATGAAAAACCAGCAAGGTTTTTGCTAAAACCAAATAAAATTTTTGGAGTGTCACAACACCTACCCCCTTAGGAAAAATCTCGTCCCCGAGATTTCAGTTGATCCTTAAATAAGTGCGGATGCTCTGTTCGAAGAAAGTCCTCTCTTTCCCACGTTGCTTCACTTTCGGTGTGATTACTCCACTGAACTTTGAAAAATTTGACGGTTTTCTGCCGGGTCCTCCTTGCAGTCTCCTCTAATATCTTTACTGGACGTTCCCGATAGGTGAGGTCTGGTTGCACATCGAGGTTCTCATGGGGCACCTGTTTCTCTGGGTTGCTCTCGTATTTCCTTAATTGTGAAACGTGGAATACGTTGTGGATATCTGATAGTTCCTTAGGTAGGTCTAGCTGGTAGGCTACAGTGCCTCTCCGTGCCAATATACCGAATGGCCCGATGAACCTTGGTGCTAGTTTCCCTTTGATCTTGAATCGTTGTAGTCCTCTCATAGGGGATACTCGTAGATACACGAATTCTCCGGGTTCGAAGCTGACCCCACGATGTTTCTGATCGTAATAACTTTTTTGTCGGCTTTGGGCAGTCTTGAGTCGATCTCTGATTAGCTGGACCTTTCCTCGGCTTCCTTGAGCATGTCTGGGCCGAACATACGGCTGTCTCCGGTCTCTGACCAATTTAACGGGGTATGACATCTTCGTCCATACAAGGCCTCAAATGGTGCCATTTGCAGGCTGGCCTGATGACTGTTGTTGTACGCGAACTCGGCGTATGGCAGGCTGTCTTCCCAACTGGTTCCATAGGTGAGGACACATGCTCTCAGCATGTCCTCTAAAATCTGGTTTACCCGTTCTGTTTGTCCATCTGTCTGGGGGTGGTATGCCGTACTGAAGGCTAGTTGAGTTCCTAGAGCCTGTTGTAACTGCTCCCAGAATCTCGAGACGAACTGTGTTCCTCTGTCAGATATTATAGTCTTCGGGACACCGTGCAGACAAACTATGCGAGAGAGATATATCTTGGCAAGCTTCTGAGTGGTGTGGGTCGTCTTTACTGGAATGAAATGTGCCACCTTAGTCAACTTGTCGGTGATAACCCATATGGCATCATTCCCGTGTCGTGATCGAGGTAGTCCGACAATGAAATCCATCCCTATTTCATGCCATTTCCACTCAGGTATTTTATTTGGTTGCAGTAGTCCGGCTGGTCTCTGATGTTCAGCCTTTATACGTTGACAAGAGTCGCAGCATGCAATGAAGGTGGCTATGTCCCTCTTCATACCGTGCCACCAAAATCCTTCCTGGATATCCTTATACATCTTGGTTCCTCCAGGATGGATCGAATATGGAGCGGTGTGGGCTTCAGCTAGAATTTGTCGTTTGAGGTCTTCTATGTCTGGCACGCAGAGTCTGTTTCCGTACCATAGTGTCCCTTCTTCGTCTATGATGAATTTCGAGGCCTTGCCAATACTCACCTTTCTTTTGATGCCTTCAATGCTGGGGTGACCCGGCTGGGCTTCTTTGATTCTTTTCACAAGGTTGGGTTGTATCTCCAAGTTTGTTATGGTGCCTTCTACTACCATCAACAAGTTGAGTCTGGCAAATTCCCGTTGGAATCCGGGTCTTAAGTTGGGCAGACTGTTGTTGTCGGCGCTGGGGTTCCGACTAAGAGCATCGACTACTACATTTGCTTTTCCAGGATGATAGTGGATTCCGACATCATAATCCTTTACTAGCTCCAACCAGCGTCGTTGCCTTAAATTCAGCTCTGGCTGTGTGAAAATATATTTGAGACTTTTATGGTCCGTATATATTTCACATCGATTTCCAAGTAGGAAATGCCTCCATTCCTTGAGTGCATGAATAACTGCTGCCATTTCTAAGTCATGAGTGGGATAGTTTTCCTCATGCTTGCGAAGTTGCCTCGAAGCATATGCGACAACCTTGCCGTCTTGCATTAATACGCATCCGAGTCCCTTTCTGGACGCGTCACAATATACTTCAAAATTCTTGCGTATGTCTGGCACAATCAATACTGGTGCTGTCGTTAATTTCCGTTTTAGCTCTTGGAAAATTTTCTCACAGGCTTCTGTCCATTCAAACTTCTTATCTTTCTTGAGCAACTGCGTCATTGGCTTGGCTATGGTGGAGAATCCTTCAATAAATCTGCGGTAATATCCTGCCATTCCCAAGAAACTCCGTATGTCCGTTACGCTGGCTGGTGACTTCCAGCCAAGTACGGCCTTGACTTTCTCTGGGTCCACGGCGATCCCGTCTTGGGTTAGCACGTGGCCTAGAAAGCCTACTTGCCTTAACCAAAATTCACACTTGCTGAACCTGGCGTACAATTGGTGTTTCCTGAGGTCTCCTAGTACAATTCTGAGATGTTCAGCGTGTTCTTCTGGTGTTTTGGAGTATACTAAAATATCGTCGATGAATACCACAACGAACTTGTCCATAAACTTCATAAATACTTTGTTCATGAGGTGAACAAAATATGCAGGGGCATTTGTTAATCCAAAAGGCATTACTGTGAACTCATACAGTCCATATCTGGAGGTGAAGGCTGTCTTCGGGATATCTTCTGTTCGTACCTTTAATTGATGGTATCCTGACCTTAGGTCAATTTTTGAGAATACCTTGGCCTTAGCGAGTTGATCGAATAAATCATTTATTCTTGGCATCGGGTATTTGTTCTTGATCATGACCATGTTGAGTGCTCGGTAGTCAATACACAATCGCAGTGTTCCATCTTTCTTTTTGGCAAACAAAATTGGTGATCCCCATGGTGAGGAACTGGCTCGAATGTATCCTTTGTCAAGCAATTACTTTATTTGTTTCTTCAGTTCAACTAACTCGGATGGTGCCATTCTGTATGGTTTCTTGTATATGGGGGTGGTCCCTGGTGCTAGCTCAATGCTGAATTCTATCTCTCGGTCTGGTGGCATGCCTGGTAGCTCTTCGGGAAATACGTCTGGAAATTCACATACTACTGGGACCTTGTTTAATTCGGAAATGTCCACCTTGTTCAGTCTTGGTTGTCTGGGCATTTCCCTTTCTTTGGCGGATACTCTTATTGTCTTACCATGGTGGTGTGTGAGAATCACGGTCCGATTGAAACAATCAATGAAACCTTTGTTGGTGGTTAACCAGTCCATCCCTAGGATGACATCCAGTCCCTTATTTTCCAACACAATGAGATTGGCGTGAAACTTCAATCCTTTGAACTCAATAATCACATCCTGACAGTAATTCCGAGTGACTTGCTGAATCCCAGGGGACTTGATGATCATGGATTTCTCCAAAGGAAGCATCGAAAAATTATTTTGCAAAGCAAAACTTTTCGAAATAAAAGAGTGAGAAGCTCCAGAATCAAACAAAACCATTGCAGGTATTGTGTTGACAGGGAATGTACCGAGTACGATATCCGGAGCATTTTGTGCCTCCTCTTTGGTCACGTGGTTCAGATGACCTTTCCTGTGGTTATTGTTGGGATTGAAGTTGTTTTGCTTGGGCGCTGAATTATTGTTGCCGTTGTTCGGCTTTGGTGCTGAGCTTCTTGGCTTGGGACACTGCTTGGCATAGTGTCCTTCTTCTCCAGAGGCGTAACAAGTAACACCTTGGCGATATGTGAACTCCTTGTCCCTAGCATGAAAATTCTTTGTTGGGCGTGAGACGTTGGATGATGATTTGTGTGTCCCACCCTTCTGAAAATCGGTCTTACTTTGGTGATTGCGAGCATGGTTAGTCTGGTCCCTTTTTCGCTTGCGGATATCTTCCAAACTGCGTCTTTCATTTTCCAGAGTAATGGCTTTATCCACCAGCGTCTTAAAATCTGGGAAAGTGTGTATGACCAGTTGGCATTTAAGCGCGGGCGCTAGTCCGTCAAGGAACTTCTCCATTTTCTTGCTTTCAGTCATACGCTCTTCGTTGGCGTAGCGGGATAACAGAGTAAATTGGCCGTTGTAATCTGACACTGTCATGTTCCTTTGCTTGAGGTCGTCGAACTCTCTTTTCTTGATTTTCATAACACTCTTAGGAATATGCGCGCCACGGAAACCTTCTTTGAAATCATCCCAGGTTATATCATTTTCGTTGGGATGCATGTGCAGAAAATTCTCCCACCAGGATGCGGCTGCTCCCGTGAGATAATGCGGTGCGTACAGTACCTTTTCTGGGTCTGAGCATTTTGCAATAATTAACTTTCTCTCCATATCGCGAAGCCAGTCTTCGGCCTCAAGTGGCTTGTCAGTATGAGAAAATGTTGAGGGACGTGTCTTCTGTAGCTCAGATAACTTGGAATGCTGCGGATACTGCCCATGGTGATTTCCCATGTTAATGACTTGGTTCATTATTTCCCGATGTTGTTGCTGACTCTGTTCATAAAGGCGGCACATTTGGGAAAGTGCCGTTTCACTGTCCTGTTGACTTGTCTGACCTCGTGCAAAATTGTTGCCTGATTGAGTATTATAGTGTTGACTTGACTGCCCTTGTGCAAAATTGTTGCCCGGTTGATTGCCATAATCTTCCTCTGGTGGAGCTGGCATGGAGCGAGTCCAAGGACGAGACATTTTTCACTCTGGGGATGTATTTGTAAAACCCATAAGAAAAAAATGGAAGGGTTGCAAAGATAAAACCCATAATGCACAAGGTTGACAAATAAATTTTTAAAGCCAAGATTACTCAAGGGAAAACAAATCGATTTGCGCATAGAGAAGGACTGCGTCATTACGTATCTTACACGCGGCGATAATTATACAATACATCACTCAGGATATGCGTACATAACCCTGACATGTTATTTAGGCCAGTGCACTTCTCCAGATCCTACATGATGCGCAAACAAGCTACTTCTCACAACATCTTACATGGCGATGCAACGCATGGCGGCTAAGCGTACTCAGTCGGAGATGTTGATGACGTCCTTGGCCCTGCCAAGGGTGAGGCGTAGCGAAGCCGGGGACTCAACTTCTTCCTCGCTAATAGGCTCCATACGGGTAGTGCTGCGCCGAGTAGATGGAGCGGGTGCCAGGGGCGGAATGACACGGATTGGAGTCGGTGCGAGTGGCGGTGCAGTGCGCGCTGGAGTGGGCGCAATGACCTGGTTGAACTCCTCGGTGGTAGGCAGGTGACGAGCAGGAGCATGGGATGCAGAGGACGAGACAAAAGTCAGTGGCGGTGCGGTGGGCAGGAGCTCCCTCCTGTTGGCGGCACAACCGTGGACTGAGTCCATGCGGGCGGCCACAAAGTCATCCACCAAGCTGTCGAAGGATGCCTCCAAGGCCCGGAGATACTCAATAAGCATCTCAAAAGCCTCGTCTCGTTCTCCTCTGGGGCAGGAGAATGCGTAGTGACAGGTGTAGGGCACATGGCATGGAAGATAGCGGTAGCGACGAGCCTTCATCGCGGGAAGGGCATCCCTGAGACGAGCTATCGCCTCACGGGCTGCCATATGGATGGCATGCTTCTCCGTAGGCATGGCTCTCCCCAAGAACCGGGAGCGGTGTAGCTCACCACGCCCTCCCTTGAACTGCACCACGGCCTGGTGCATAGTCAGACTGTCGTTGACTCTGTGCTGACAGAGAGTGCCGACTGGGCGCACAGACGGCCCCATCGCGACCTGAACGACGAAGGAGAGAAGCTTGACGAACCCATCGGGCGCGTTGGCGAAGGTCTGAGACTCGCAGCTGCGGTCGGCCATCTACAAAAGTAGGCAAAAATCCTGAATGGTCAGATCATAAATATATGCTGACTGTCAGAAAAATGACTACTATTGCAAAAACATGAATAAGCTCTATCATGCTAATAACCGATTAGCGATCGCACCTAGTGGCTTCCTACAGTCAGCCTGGCTCTGGTACCAAGCTTGTCCCGACCGGTTTTCCAATAAAAATATTTATTGAGAAACCAATCTTTAGATTCCAGTTTGAGATAAAGCCTCCTCACTGGCAGACAAACTTTGATACAATAAGCCAGTAGCATAAATATGTTACAGGGTTGAGCTCACGATGCTCAACAATTTATTACAAGCGTGCCAATAATTATACATAAAGGCGATTAATGACACAAGGGAGTGGTGGCATACTACTGACTCGCAAATATGGTAGAGGTGGAGTAACACAGTGGGGAGTGGATATGGGATTCTCAAACTAACATCCCATCGAGCGTCGAGGTGAGGCTCGATGAATTTATTAGGGTAGCGGAAACGGATATAATACAGTGACCAACTCCAGGGTTGCACGAGACTGACTGGGACTCCTCTAGGCGTCGGATTCGCTATCGAACTCTTCATCCATGAGATCACCTTCGTCAGCATCTGGCCAAATCAACAAGCCAGTGAGTACTTTGAAAGTACTCGCAAGACAGTTCGGACGTAAGATATAACAAATGCTAACATGAAATACATGAATAAGTTAACCAGTACGATCAGACATAGAGGTAATAATACTGGGTGCCAAGCGAGGGTCTGAATGACTCCTCGAGCGGAAAATGCGGAATAATAGATACTGGTGCCAAACGAGTGTCTGAAAGACTCCTCGAGCGGAAAATGCGGGATAATAATACTGGTGCCAAACGAGTGTCTGAAAGACTCCTCGAGGGGAAAAATGCGGAATAATAATACTGGTGCCAAACGAGTGTCTGAAAGACTCCTCGAGCGGAAAAATGCGGAATAATAATGCCACAGTCGGGCGTCTGAGCGACACCACATAAAGGGCTTTTAAAAAGAAATGCCACAGTCGGGCGTCTGAGCGACACCACATAAAGGGCTTTAAAAGAAATGCCACAGTCGGGCGTCTGAGCGACACCACATAAAGGGCTTTAAAAAAATGCCACAGTCGGGCGTCTGAGCGACACCACATAAAGGGCTTTTGACTGATATGGAAATAATATATTCATCATAAATATATTCAACTCATGGAATTAAACGGGTTAGTCCATCCACAAGGATAAACATTTAACCGGTCTTAGTGCCCATGTGTCCCACCGGGTAATCTGTCACCAAACTGGCACATGACTGTTAGCAGGGAACTTGGATATAGATAAGATGATTTAAGGATATAGAGCTCTGCAGAGTTTGTACAAAAATTTCCCACAGTCGATGGATTTCCGTAGTCACCAGGACTAGTTTCGTTACGGTATTTCAGAAGGAAACACGGCTAACCAGTACACACCCATCCAACTCTTCGATGCCAGGAATCACCCTCAACATCGTCCAAGAAAAACTATTGAGACGGGGAGATCACAATCTCGAATAGCATGGGATCAAATTTATATACGCGCGCTCTAAGGGGTGCCCCCCTCTTGGTCCCAAACGGAAACACCCATGCCCCCTGACCGGATGCCTGGCTTTAATCCAGTGCCATGGAACCATCATCCCGGCCTCTCCTTTTTGGTGTGTACCCAGAAAGCGGTTTGCGTCTTACTAAACCATATCCCTTTCGGGAAACATGTGGTAGTACAGGGAAAGGAAATGGATTTGAACCCAACCGGTATGGGTTGGTACTGAAGATAACTTGCATGGCCTAAGACTGGCATGCTACAACACTTCCATCTTACCCATCTTCATGCCAACACATGGCCTTGCATACTTACGTCCAACGACGTGTGAAATCATCGGGCTTACTTGCCTCAACAATGCATAATGAACGGTTCATCGGTATGCTTCACACATGCCATGAAACTATCTACATGCAAACATGCCAAGACACTCATCATATCAAAAGTTCGAACATGCTTGTCTGGTTCGGAGTAGTCGGAGCCTAGCTCGGTGAAGTTCGCGGCCCCGTCACCTCCGTCGGTATCTACGGTATAGAGAAAACATACGTGCTAACGTGAATACCGAGAGGTGCAGAAAAAGTATTGCAAATATTTTTCAAATAAATCTGATAAAAAACTAGACAAAATTTTGAAGAGAACAGAAAAAGAATCAATCAAAAATATGCTTCTGATAAAAAGTTATAAAGGTTTTTGCCTAGGGACCCATCTGTAATGAAACAGAAACTTCTCAGGGTTTTATTTATAAAAGCAGAAAACGTTTCAGACTCGAATACGCCGGCTCAGAGGAGAAGACGCATTTTGCCCAAATGCGTTTTCAGAAAACGAATAAAGAGAAGAATCTGACGGGGCGGTCCCACCCGTCAGGTTTGAAAACGAACGGCGCCTTTGGCGCCAGAGAGCCGCGGCGATCGCCGGCGGCGATCCACGGCGAGGCAGAGAGATTGGAGGTTACCTCCGTGCTCACGGTGCTGTTCCGCGTCGGGTGGTGGTCGAGGTGGTCGCTGGCGTGCACCGTGTCAACGGTGGCCCTGGCTCCGGCGGACGGCGTTTCGGGCGTGGATGGAGGTCGCCGGAGGGGGCTGCAAGCATGGAATTGAGGCGGGGGTCAGGCCTCTGGTAGTTAGAGGAGGTAGCTGACGGAGTATGGGCGCCGGAGACGGTCTCACCGCAGTGAATCGAGCTGGAGCCCGAGGCGGACGGGGTGGCCGGAGTCGGGGGAGGAGACCTCCTCGAGGTCCTCCCAGTGACTTGGCAGGGCGTTGGTGGAGTGTAGGGGTGGTGCGTGCTCGAGGGAGGGCTCGGGGTCTCCTTTTATAGGCGTTCCGAGGCGGTGGCCGAGAACGGCGTTCTCCGGCGAGGATTACGGCGGTGCAGTGCTCGGTCGGGGGAGTTAAGGGGTTGAGCGCCGTCGTGGAGGTTCACTGAGCCTGTTTAGGAGCCAACGGCGTCGGGTTATGCTTGCTGAGGTGAAGTTCGACGGAACGGGACGGCGCGGGTCCATCAGCGGCAGAGAGCATGCTCTGTGCGTGCCGCGCCACGACGGCTGTGCTGCATGCGTGCGCTGGCGTGGGGAGGGCCACGCGGAGCCACCAGCGAGCTTGGGCGGCGCTGAACGGCGTTGCGCCGCCGTTCTGCTGCCTGTCAGCCGTAACGGCGGTTCAGTCGCCGCTAGACACGCCGACGCAGGTGGGTTAGAGCGCCACCGACGACAGCAAGCAGCCAAGCGCGCGTGCGGGGCATCGGACAAGCGAGCCATGCGGTGAGCAATGCGCCAAAGCACTGTGGGCGCGTGACTGAACTGAACTGAAGAAATCGACACTGAAAACTGAATTTTTCTGAATGTGTTCGAACAGTGCATGCAAGGTGTTCGACAGAATGATCCAGGCATGTAGGGATTTTTCCTTGGGCTGATTTTTGGTGGAGTGACTTCTCATTGCTCCAGTAGGTTGCCTGAGTTTTGGTGGAATTTTTGGAGAAGTGTAGATATGAATTTCACCAAATTTGACAAATCTGGTCCAAACTTGCAGGGAGTGTAAGTTGAAAATTTTGAAAAGAAGATGAGTGGATCAAGATGGTTCTGGGTTGTGGGTGCAAAGGACTAGCCAGTAGAGTTGGTTTGAAGTCAAATCTCAAATGCAATGGGGTACTTGCTTTGAAAATGGGTCAGGCTCAAATCAAAGGTCAGAAAAGAGTTGAGGTTTGAAATAACCAAAATAAAATCCAAAACTTGTTTGGATGAGTTGGGATAGGGAATTTGAGTTGTTGACAAGGAGGGGAGAAGATATTGGAGTGGTTTTACCTCATGGGCAAAATACAAGGTCATGGGTGGTTTTCATAAGGAAGAAGATCCCAAGTTTCATAGAACTTTCTTTTCAAAAGGAAAAAAATTGAACTCCCAAAATAAATTTGAGAAGGGGACCAACAGAGAAAAGTTTTAAGAAGGTCAAACCCAAAGTTTTCTTATTCTTGCATGTCCGCTCATTGTGTCCCCCTTCACCGCACACCCCACAGTTGATAGTGTCAGGAGCTTCCATGAAATGACCGCTACCAAAATGTTTCATGCCAGTGTATCCAGCCAGGTCATCCATATCACCCCTGAACCTCTTAGTTCTCCTTCTACCCTTCGTCTCCACCTTCAGAAGAGGGTCTGGCCTAATATGAGGGCCATGGTACTCAGGCCACTGTGATTGGTCCAAGAAAGGGTGAAATCTTGGCGCCCATGTCAACCTAGTAGCTTCCACATGGAACTCTTGCATCCTCACGGTTTTTCCATCACAAACAGGTATGTTTCTCGCCTTCGCCGCCGTTATCAAATGCGAGCATGGCCAATGATACTTACTAGGCCTCTCGCACTGGCACCACCGAGTCTTCAGTTTCACCTCAACTGCAGCACCACCATATTGTCTACCGTCTCGTGTTGTGCCACCTGGCTCATCAATTTGATAGATCATTTCAATTCTGTCAAATATGATAACTTGTTGCCGTGAAGACTTGCTTGCTTGTAACTGCAACCATTCATCAACCTTTTCCGGATAATCCTTTTTTTCACCTATCCATTTTGCAGTCTCTTCAGAATGCCTCTGAAAGTACTCATTAAGCTTGAAGAAGGTGTACTCCACTATTGCAGTCACCGGCAATGCACGAGCACCCTTCAACACATTGTTGAAACATTCTACCAGATTGCTCGTCATGTCGCCATATCGCCAACCACCATCGTCATGAGCGCGTGCCCACTTGTGCTTCTTGCTTTAATTCCTAGTTAAGAAGTCTTTTCCCCCTTCGTTCATCGCTGCAAAGAATTTGTTGTACCGAGCATCGAAACCTTGGGTGGTGAAGGCCACACATACATGGGTAAGGTCTTTGCTGAGCTCCTTGCTCTTACATGCCTGGTAAAAGTTGGCCACGAAATGCCTCATGCACCATCTGTGGTGAAGCTTTGGAAATCCTAGAATAACAATGTCCATTGCCTTGAGTATGCCATGATGCCGGTCCGATATGATGCATACCTCCCTAGCCCCAATCACGTTGTGCCTAACATGACCCATGAACCACTCCCAGTTGTCTTGGTGCTCGGAAGGCACCAAAGCAAATGCACACGGCAACACGTTGTCGTTTGATGAGTGCGCCATTGCTACCATTAGTGTGCCCTTGTATCTACCGGTCAAGAACGTGCCATCTATAGACAAGACCGGACGACAATGCTGAAACGCCTCCACACATTGTCCATAACTCCAGAAGGCACGGTGGAACACTCCCTCGTGATCCTCGACCACATGAAACATGCTCGGGTTCCTATGTGCAATCGCGGCCAACAACCTTGGGAGCTGGTTGTATGCTTCTTCATAACCACCATACAACATCCTAATAGCATTTGCCTTTGCCTTCCATACCTTCCCATACTTGACTTCATAACCAAATTGTTTTTTCACCGTCCGCATGAGAAACCTCACTTTCACAGTGGGATAAAAGCCTATGTCTTTCATCCATTTGTATTCGAGATACTCAGATGTGAGTTGACGGTGTGTCTTTCTAAGTCGTTTCGATGGCGGTTTGCATCTATGAGTGGCAACACAACTTTTTAACACCCATTCTTCGGTTTCTTTAAGCTTTCTTGCACGAACCTTCCATGGGCATTCTTCTTGCTCACACACCACGGTGTAACGCATGTCGGAGTGCTCAACATAAATTGGCCTATGGTTTCGAATGACATAGTCAGCCAACCAAAACTTCAGCATAGGCAAGCTCAGAAACTTCACTCATTTCTTCAAATAAGCATTCTCATCCTTATTCTCCACCCTTGGTTCTCCTGGATCCGGGAATGGTGTTGGCTCAATCGCCGTCATTCTCATTCCATCGTCAACAACAGCTTTATGGGCAAGGCTTAGATCTTTAAACAAGTGAGTTCTTTTTTCTAAGCCCGTCAGCTCAAAGTGGATTTGGTTTTCCTCCTTTGTGAATCCATCCTCGTCCAACTGTTCAACTGGACCCTCGTCATCCGAGTCATACGCATATTGACGACTAAAAGGCAAGTCACGATCCATGTCCTTTTGCTCTATGTACGCATCCAAGTCACCAACATCATTACCAGGAAACCCTTCCTCTTGCTCTTCGTCGTCATCATAAGAATCTTCATCCTCTTGAATTACTTCGTCACTAGCAATCACCTCAAATTCATTTGCTTGGCTAGTTGGTGGTTGGCTAGAAGCATTGGGGGCATACAACTCAACCTCATTTGCTTTAATAGATGGTACACGGGGATGTGGTTGGCGATAAGCATTGGGGGCATCAACCACAACCCTATGCTCAACAAGTGGTACCATTGTCCTCTCGCTCATGTCATCCATTGGGGAAGAGACATGCCGGTTCAAATCAAACGTAAACCGAGGAGATTCAACCTTGGTGGCAAACAATTCAAGTGACTTGTCTTCCGATTGGGAAACTTTTTCCTTGCATACATCCCAATGCAAATCCGAGGTGATAGGCATACTTTTTAAGCGAGATTTGGCTCCAACTCCAACATCATACCTTCCTATTAACTTAACATCAGCATTGGTGTCCATCCACTTTAAAACTTGTCTCACTTTTGCAACAACATCCTCATAGCTAGGGCTTGTATCAAAAACCAATGGTTCCTCACCCGTGTCGGCATTTTTACTCAAGAATGCCTCCTTGTCCATGTAATGAACATTAACAAGTCTCTCCATCTAAAAATAACATGAATGCATTTAAAACTTCAATGAGAATTGGTGTTTATCCAAATACATCAAATTATATCCAAATCATATCAACACTAAATTATTGGTGATGTCCACAAAAGTATCACTAATTAACACACACTAAGCAAAGTTAACCCTAATCACTAACTAACCCTAACCCCCAATCTTTATACTCAACAAGCATATATTCCTACTACACACCATGCACAGCACTATATTATCAAAGTTAACCAAGCCATTCACACTAACATAAGGGAGAAAACATGAACTAGGGTTCCACCAACATGTATAAAATGCAACCAAAATAACAAGATTTAACAAAAAATAATTGGATGATTTGGGGGAGATTAACAAGAGCAACAAAGTGATGGAAAGATCCACCTAAGGGATGTACCTTTTGGAGAGGATTTGAGGGGGAGCTTGAGGGGTAGGAGAGAGTATGAGAGCTCCAAGTGTTATCCACTTACCAGGGCCAGACGCCAGGGTCCCTGGCGTCTGGCCCCTTTGCCACGTCAGCAGGTCAATAGGCAGGCGGGCAGTGCGGGCCAGGGGCCAGCCGCCAGGGCTCCTAGCGTCTGCTTCGTAACCCAGACGCCAGGGATGTTGGCGTCACCCAAAAAGGTCAGAAACGAAATTTCTTTTGAAACAAGGTCAAATCAAGATTTTGTTAGCCCTATAGGTCAGAATAGTAATTTTGTCCGGCCGCGGACTCCTTCATCCTCCGTCCGCCGCTTCGTCAACATGAGGCTGTTCTCACGAACATACTCGAGCCGTTCCCTTCCCTTTGACTTTAGGTGTTCGGTCGATATCTATCATCAAAGGCGATGTCATCGGCGGGCGAGTGAAATGGTGGTTCCAGGTTTGGGCTTGCCGATTGATGGCAGCAGACCTGGTGCTTGGCCTCGATGACTGACGATGGCTTTGGGATTCGAGGAGGATTGGGAAGATCCTTGGTCAACAAGCCACATCGACTAAGGCTTTGCCAACGGCAAGCTTCTTCATGGGCTCACAACGCCCTTCCGGGCTTTGGTTCTCCTTCGAATCCGACGATGGTTAGATGTGATGATGGTGGCTTCAGAATTAGCCTAAGGACTTCGATGCACTTTTCTTTTCTTTAGAGTTTTTCTGCAATTTTCCTGTGGACACGTGTTTGCTCTTGACCCTTATAGTCGGTTTCATGTGTGTGTTGTATTTACCATGTTTGTGATTAATGAAAAATGCGGTCACATACGGGTTTTTTCTTTTTGCGATTTCCCTGTAGGTGCTCATGTCCCCAAATTAGTTTCTGATCATACAACTTCCTGAATTTTTTGTCCTTTACTTTGCTCTTATTTTATGTTTTGCATCTTACGTTTACTTTTACATTTAATTAATTTAAATACACCAATTTTTACCAAAATAAAGTGAAATTTGTGCTCAAGTCATGTTTCCAAGTTGTTCATCGCCTAGTAAAAAATGTTTGTATTATAAAAAATATTCATCATGTACTCGAAAAACTTCACGCATTTTTAAAACATTTCAATTGCCTATTCAAAAGGTAGTTTAGGAAATATTTGATTTTTTCCTTTTATGTTTATAAAAAATTACTATGGGACTATATTTTTAACACGTGATTATTATTTTTGAACACTGTATAGGTGCAGACACTCATATGTACACACGTTTTTAACACGTGATTGAACTTTTTAAAACACAATAACCATTTTCAAAATATATGATGAATACTTTCTAATACACAATGTCCATTTCCAATACATGATGAACTCTTTAAAATATGTGATGAACACTTTTTAGTACTCCCTCCGATCCAAAATAAGGGTCATGGTTTTAAACTAAGGTTAGTCCAACCTTAGTTCAGACCTATGACACTTTTATGGATCGGAGGGAGTACATGATTATCATTTTCTCATACATGATGAGCATTTGTTTTAGTATGAAGTGAAAAAAATATATTACATGATAAATTTTAATACATGTTTAAAAAATGATGTATAAATTTTGTACACGGTGAACATTTAAAATGCATAATGAACTTTTTTAGTCTACGGTAAACATTTTTTAACACACAATTGTCGTCTTTGAAATTCTGATGACCATTTTTTTGCAATACACAAAGAACATTTAATATATAAATGATGGACATTTTTTAAAATGTCAAGATAAATAGTTACTCAAGTATATGTTGAATTATTATTTTTAATTCATAGTGAGCATTTTTAATACACGGTGGACAATTTTTTATACCCAATGAACAATTTTAAAAAAATCATGGGACGGTAGGAAAGAAACATGAAAAAGGTAAAAGAAAAGCCAGAAAAAATGGATAGAAAAAGGTGAGACAAAGACCAATAGAACACAAAAAATACTACATAGAATACCGCATGATGGAAACATGGGAAGAAGAAAACTCGAGTTAATGGTTCGGCCGACTCGCTTCACACGTCTAGGCGAGAACTACTTCAGACTTGCAATAGGCGAGATATAGCACTAGTGAGCAAGGAAGGGGGGTTGGTCAACTCGAGGGAGGCATCTGAGCATCGACAAGAAAGGGGGCATGTCAAGAGAGGAAACAAAGACATGTGATAGGATAGGAGCATGTGTGGGTGGCGGCTGGGAGCCATGAGTGAATCCAAGTAGGGTTTGAGAATAGCGATCTGCCGGCCCTGCAATGGAATGACATGTTTATTGTCCCCTTTTGTTGCGGCTCGGCGGGGAACATGAAGGTTATCTATCAAAAGTTTGGGCTATGCGGTTAGTTCATGCAGAAAAGGACTAACATGATTTTAGACCCAAGAAGCGAATAGTTGTAGGCATAAAAACAAACCTGGAAACCAAAATACTTGCTAAGTCGGTAAAATTGGGTTGGTTCCTTTTGGTATTCATCTTTCGGTTTTTGGTTAATATGTCGACTAGATGAGGGTGAAATAAGCAAGTTCCAACTTTAATACTTTCTTAGTTGATTTCATAGGCATGTGTGAAACCGTATGTTCTCCATAGATGAAACTAAATGCTACACCATATATGATGAGTTACCATAACCTAGCAAGTTGGACAAGACAAGCACGCAAGCAAGTAATAACAACAAGTAAAATTATGGTTATAAATAACTACCAGTGATGAAGACAACAATGTAATCTAAAGTTCAAACTCTTATGAGTGTTTTAATCACCATTGGAGAGGTGGGTAACAACACAATGCTCCCATTACAACAAATGTCTCACCTAAGTCTCTGAGTGCCTTTACCAACCAATGTCCAAGAACCCTCTCATTAGGGATGGCTCTTTATATGAGCTCCAAGCCCTGACAAATGATCTTGGGGAACAAATCCACAACATGGAAGCTCTCTGGAAACACCAACCATCTAGGTTTCCCCACAAACCCAAGAGTAACACGATTCATAAACAAACGAGTGGGGAATCAACAAACTTAAGTTTTTCTTTTGGTGGAAGTGTTGATCGGGATCTCCTCTTGGTCTTCCTAAAAGTATAACTTGAATGGAGGACTAGGGAGGGAGATATCAAGCCTTTTATGTGTCCAACAATGGTGGCGATAGATTTGGGGCCATCACCTCCTTTGTGGGGAATAAAGTATCTTATATAGGTCCCACGAAAAATATGCCTCCTGACATTGTGTTGTAGTAATCTCAAAGGCTCCACGGTACCTTCAGGTGTCATCTAAGCCAAAGTAGAAGCTTGTTGCTTTAGCCTAAAGGTACCTAGGAGGTTCGAAGGCAAACCAATAAAGAGCATTTCATGCAACATCTTAAACGCGCTCTATTGCATGGGTTGTGGGTGTATTTGACTTACTTGAAGTTTGTTCATGCCCATACATATATCCATAGCATACCTCTTCTTAGTAGTATGATATACCTATGCCTCAAACTGATAAATCTTCGGTCAAAAATTAATGTGACATCTTCTTTGACCTTTGCATGGGGGTATCCGACCAACCATTTGTTTCATCTTAAGATTCACACATGTTGTGCAAGCACTTAGAAACAAGGCTAGTCTTCTAAACATATGTCATTAACGCCAAGACCCTCATTAGGGGAATATGTTCTTTCATCGAGTAATGAATCGAGATGGGAATACGTAAGATAGTAACAACACGGATGATGCCTTCCTACACACTCAGGTTCAAGGCATGGTACTTGTAAATTGGGTTTGTGCAAGAATTATATTGTAGGGGCCTCTCCTACAGTCTTTCTGTAAAAAAAGTCTTCCAACTACAATGCCGGTCCTTGTAGCCAAGTTGATTTAGAAGTTTTCAGTTTGTTACTCAAATGCCAATCCATTTGTTGCTTTTTGCGGAAACAACATGCATCAGATTACACGATGTCACTAGTAACATGGTCATGCCAACAATTAAAGGTCGTCATATCGACAAAAAAAATCAATATCAGTGCTACAAAACCGAATAGCATTGCCCCCTCATCAATGACGTGCCAAGGTCCAAGGCTTAGTGATGAGCATTAGCACTACAGGCCACTTTCGAGGCATCGGTGACACGAGAATCTGGCTAGAGAGTTATGTCTGATTGGGCTTGAACTAATGTGTTTATGATGATGTATTCACATGCCCAAAATGGATAATTCATCATCACTGACTGACTATCAAAACTGGCTCATTGGTGTTGTACATTCAAAAAGGACCCTTCACTTTTCACGTTAGTCAGTGTTGTTGTGTATGCAACATTATAATCCGTGTAGTCTGCCCCTTCCCATTCTAAATCCTCACGTTGGTGTAGTTGAGCCTCTTTCCCTTACGTTTTCGTGTCTACGTACACGCACATTCGCTCCCCTCCCACCCATGGACCACCCTCTTATCCCACCACTTCCCACAGACGCTTATATGTGGGGCCTATCCAATGCCCTGATACGTCCATTTTACATCATGTTTCCTACCATTATTAAGTTATATTTCACTTTCTGATGCAATTTTAATGCCTTTTCTCTCTTAAATTTCAAGTTCTATCACAAGAGGGAGATTGCTGACAGCTGGAATTCTGGACCTGAAAAGATATACAACACAGATAGATATTCTCCGAAGCTCCAACTGACCTAAAAACTTAAGGAGATCTATTTTGGAATATAAAAAATACAGGAAAAATATAGTAGAGAGGACCCTCCATGGGCCCACAAGCTCGGGTAGCGCCCCCTGGGGCATGTCATGTGTGCTTGTGGGGCCCACAGGAGGCCTCTAAAGCCCATCTCCTCCTATATGAAGCCATTTTACCTGGAAAAAAAATCAGAATGAGACTTTCGGGACGAAGCGCCGCCGTCTCTAGGAGGAACCTGTGCAGGAGAACTTTTGCTCTTTGGCAGAGCGATTCCACCGGGGTTACTTCCCACCGGGAGGGGGAAATCGAAGCCATCGTCATCACCAACCCTCCTCTCATTGTGGGAGAACTCATCTCCGTCAACATCTTCACCAGCTGTAGGATCGGAAGTATGTCTAGAGGGGGGGGGGGGGTGATTAGACTACTTGACCAAATAAAAATCTAGACTTTTCCCAATTTGAGTTCTTGGCTGATTTTAGCTATCTTAGCACAAGTCAAGCAATCTCCACACAATTCAAGCAAGCATGCAAAAGAGTATATGAGCAGCGGAAAGTAAAGCATGTAACTTGCAAGAATGTAAAGGGAAGGGTTTGGAGAATTCAAACGCAATTGGAGACACCGATGTTTTTGGCGTGGTTCCGATAGGTGGTGCTATCGTACATCCACGTTGATGGAGACTTCAACCCACTGAGGGTAACGGTTGCGCGAGTCCACGGAGGGCTCCACCCACGAAGGGTCCACGAAGAAGCAACCTTGTCTATTCCATCACGGCTGTCGCCCACGAAGGACTTGCCTCACTAGCGGTAGATCTTCACGAAGTAGGCGATCTCCTTGCCCTTACAAACTCCTTGGTTCAACTCCACAATCTTGTCTGAGGCTCCCAAGTGACACCTAGCCAATCTAGGAGACACCACTCTCCAAGAAATAACAAATGGTGTGTTGATGATGAACTCCTTGCTCTTGTGATTCAAATGATAGTCTCCCCAACACTCAACTCTCTCTCACAGGATTTGGATTTGGTAGAAAGAAGATTTGAGTGGAAAGCAACTTGGGGAAGGCTAGAGATCAAGATTCATATGGTAGGAATGGAATATCTTGACCTCAACACAAGTGTAGGTGGCTCTCTCTCAGAAAATGTGTATTGGAAGTGTAGATGTGTTCTGATGGCTTTGTCCACGAATGAAGAGTGGGTGGAGGGGTATATATAGCCTCCACAAAATCTAACCGTTACACACAATTTGCCAAACTCGGTGGGACCGAATGGTTAAACTCGGTCGGACCGATTCAGCAAACCTAGTGACCGTTAGGATTTTTGGTCGGACTAAGATGCAACTCGGTAGGACCGATATGGTTAGGGTTCGGGCATAACGTAATCTCGGTGTGACCTATTACACAAACTCGGTGGGACCGATTTTGGTAATAAGCTAACTAGAGAGTTGGTCAGGTAAACTCGGTGGGACCAGTTCGCTCATTTCGGTGAGACCGAAATGTTACGAAAGGGAAACAGAGAGTTTAAATTGCAATCCCGGTGGGACCGATCGCTCACTTCGGTTAGACCGAAACGTTATGAAGGGAAACAGAGAGATTACAATCCCATCTCGGTGAGACCGAGATCCCTATCGGTGAGACCGATTTGGCTAGGGTTTGTGGCAGTGGCTATGACATTTGAAACTCGGTGGCGCCGGATAGAAAGAATCGGTGGGGCCGAGTTTGACTTTTGGTTTAGGTCAAATCTGGATGTAGGAAGATAGTTGAGGATTTTGGAGCATATCACTAAGCACATGAAGCAAGAGGCTCATTAAGCAACACCTCATCCCTCCTTGATAGTATTGGCTTTTCCTATAGACTCAATGTGATCTTGGATCACTAAAATATAAAATGTAGAGTCTTGATCTTGAAGCTTGAGCCAATCCTTTGTCCTTAGAATTTTGAGGGATCCACTTTCCTCATCCATGCCATGCCATTCATTGAGCTTTTCCTAAAATATTAATCCTGGAATAATGTTAGCTCAATGAGCTATATGTTGTTAGGAATTACCAAAACCACCCAGGGATAGTTGCAGTTTCAATCTCCCCCTTTTTGGTAATTGATGACAACATATAGATCAAAGCTTCGACAAATGGTAATAAGAGTGAAAAATATTGTCGCTTTGAGAAGTATGTGAAAAGCAAGAGATCCCCCTAAATTTGTGCATATCTTAAGATTTGCTTTGGACTGCAAATGCACAATGAGTTAGGATCATGGGTTACTCTTACATGTCACATACATCTTGGTGGAGCGCTCAAAATGATAAGAATTAAATACATGCACTCATCACCAAGCAAAATGAATGATCAAATAGGGATAACATGATAGTATCATCCAACAAGCATAAGTGTAGCTTATGATCAACCACATGATCATCAATGTCTCACAGATAATAGCATAGTATCTCAAGCAATCAAAAGCAAATAAAGTTCAACCAAGAAGACAAGAGAGAACAAAATCAAACTCTCTCTCTTGAAGCCTATGATCTATACATTTTTCTCGCCCTTTGGCAACAAGTTACCAAAAAGTTCATTGAAAATGCATAGCACTAAAACGACTCTCGGGCTTGGTCTTCAGGTGGTGGAGTCCGGATAATGCCGAGGACGAAGGCTTCAGTTGAAGTAGATGGAGCTGGAGCTGGTGTAGGTGCTGGAGCTGGTTGCACTGACGCTGTAGCTGGTGCAGATGAAGTGGCTCTGGTGTCAGTTACTCGAACTGCAGATGATCTTTGAGCTCTCGGCACTCTGGCAAATGCATCAGTTGTTGTTTTTCCCTTCCTCTCCTGCATGTCATCCTGTAGTTGCTCCACAACAGACTGAATCTCAGTTACTTTTACATCTAAGTCATAGAACTTTTGTTCCATGATTCTTTCCAAGCTCTCTTGGTTTCGAGTCAGGGTGGCAGTCCTTTCTCAATCCTCAGAGTTTATGCTATCAGATAACCAAGCTGCTCCTGCTTGTTCTTTAGAAAGTACTCAGATGCCTCCTCTTGAGTTGGCATCTTGGCAGCCTTCTCCATCTTTGCCTTCTCCTTCTTTCCTTGAGCTTGTACTGATGATGGTTCATTCTCATTCATCACAACTTGATTGTCCTCAAAATCTGGATGGATGGGCAAGTGTTCCTTATCCAACAGGTATGTGCCTGTGCCCATCTTCGAGTTAATCAACTCCTGAATATGTGGGGCATACCCACAACTTCTCTTCTGATCAGCTGTTGTCCTCTTGATAGTCTCAACTATGAGGCTCATGACCTTGAACTTCTGTGGCACATCAAATATATGTAGCAAGTTAATTGCGTGCCCTCTGATCATGTTGTGGTCACCTGACTTGGGCAAAAGAGTGTGCCTAAGGATCCAATTAATTGTAGGCAGCCCTAATAGAAGAAAATGGACTGATCCAAACTTGAAAGTCTCAAGAGCTTTGTCTGGGATCTCCTTATACATGTTTGACATAGAGTTGTGATCCATCTTATTCTTGGCATAAACATCCAAGTCATCTTCTTGCTCTTCTGGGGCATTGATCAACTGAGCCCATTCCTCAATAGTTGATTGGTACCTTGTACCTTCAGACATCCATACTATCCTGCCATCTGGATAGAAATGTGTTGTGGAGTAAAATTGCATTATGAGCTCCTCATTCCACTTTGTGAGCTTCTGCCCAACAAAGCCTGCAACTCCACAAGCATTGAAGCTGTCATACACTCCAGGATAGTGTTCTTCATTTTCCTTGATATAGGTCCAGTCGACCCACCTCATATCACAGACTATGGGTTTCTTGTCCAGCAACACTGTCTCATAGAAGTCTTGTTGTTCCTTTGTGTGGAACCTGTAATCAACAACAGTCCTTCTTCTTGTAGCATATGGATCTGTTTCTCTCCATTTCCTCAGCCCTGAATCTCCCGATCTTCATATTCTCAGCCACAGGATGAGCATCGTTGTGGTCTGGAATCTTGGGGTTGAGCTTCCTCAGAACTTGTCCTTCATCATCTTCCTCAGCAGCAACATCAGGCACTGGGGCCTTGTTCTTCTCAGCAGCTGGTATATTCCTGGTATTCCTCTTAGGTGCACTCTTGGGCTTGGAGGCAGCTTTGGGTGCTTCTTTGGGCTTTAATGATGCAGCCTCTGACTTTATAGCATCACCCATCAGCTTATGTACCTTGGGTGCTGGTGCAGCAACCTCTTCTTCCTCTTCTTCTTCTTCTTCAGAATCTCTCCTCATGGAGGGTTTGCCAAGAACTCTGGTAGTAGTGGTTCTGACTCTCTTTTTCTTTTTGTCTTGGCCAACAGCTTCCTCTTCTGACTCCATGGTAAACTTCAGGGTTTCTCCAGTGGCAACCTTCCTAGGTTTAGAAGTGGGAACTCTCCTTGCAGGTACCTTCTTCTGCAGACCTGGCTTTGTGGCTGCAGCTGAGCCATATTCCTTCTTGAGCACTTTCTTCTTTGAAGTGGCTTCTTCTTCCTCTGCCACATAATCTTCATCTTCAGACTCTGAAGTCCTTTTCTTGCTTGCTCTAGTGGAAGCCTTTGGCAAGTTGCTTGGGGTGCTTCTGCTACCCTCATCTGAGCTGCTAGAGGGACTAGTGCCCTCACTCAAGTGAACATGCTCCTCTGACTTGTTCTGGCTATCACTTTGGTCAGACATGTTGCAAACACTGACTGCAGACCCTGTGAATAGATTGTAGATGAGATAGAGTGGATGAGCATCACAAAATGCAGAGATTTTTGCAAAAGAATGAGTCAAAGACTTAGTTTTAGTTTTCCACAGAAAGCATTTCGGATCAACCAATTTGCAAACTCGGTGATACCAAAGCAGCTGTTGGAACCAAAACTAGTGAACTCGGTCAGGCCGAGTCACAGTTCGGTGGCACCGAGACTGCTAGGGTTTCACAAAGTCCTGAACTCAGTCACACCGATTTGCAATTCTCGGTCAGACCGAGAACCACATGTGCAATGGCCTTGGCCGAATCGGTGGAACCGAGTTCTGCAACCCGGTGGGTCCGAGATGGTTTCGCGGAAACCTAACCCTAAATTTTCGATCCAATTCTAATCTACGGAGTGTTTTGACTGGATAGAAGTGTTTCAATCGTGGCAAGATTCATAATGAACACAATGTGCTAGGAATAGGACGGGGATAGCACTGTGATCGAGTCCATACCCTAGTTCGGCGATGAACTTGCTACGGCGGCAACGGCAGAGACGAAATTCGTTGACGGCGGTGAAGACCAGCGACAGGAGGCGGCTGGCGACGAGGAGGACGATCCGGAGACCCAGGAGGCAGAGCGAGCTTATGCGCGGGCGAAGGGGTTTAGGAGAAATTTCCAAAATTTTGCCCGTGAGTATATATAGCCCGACCCTGTTGGTGTGACCGAGTGGAACAACTCGGTGGCACCGAGATGCATAACTGTTGAAAGTTATAGCAACTCGGTGTGACCAAAAAGTTCAAATCGGTTGCACCGAGATGAAAACCTAGATCGACTTAGTGATCTCGGTATGACCGAAATGGAAGAATCGGTCAGACCGAAATACACAAAGAAGTTTTGGAAGTTTAAGTCTATGATGAATTGGGGACTCCGAGTGCTCCTCACACAGAGTGGTTCGAATCTGACTTGATCAAATTTTGTGATGTAGCATGAATAGAGTTTGAGACGAGAAAAACATAGATAGCTAGAGAGGGTTCTTAGGCATTCTTTTCCATCCACTTGGCAAAAGAAAAGAAAACCAATCAATCAAAACAACAAGTGGATGCCCTCGAATGAGTAAAATATGCAATCAACATGCTCACACAATAAAATGGCAATTGAAATATGTGGCAAAGCATGCACAACCAATTCTAGCATCTATCAAGCAATTGGCGATGACTAGGTCATCTATATATGAGTATATTGACTTAGGAGTCAAATGAGAACATTTGATCATAGGTCATACTCATCGTTTAAGCACAAGTGGGGTTACCACTTTTACATAAAGCATTGTTGTGTTCACACCATTAGAGTTGCTTTAGCTCAATTTTTAGAGTAAAGCTCCCCCTAGATGTGATATCCCCCCTAAGAGGGATGAACTAACCTTGGGTTTTGTCGATCATGACTTCATGTAGATGTTGAAGATGTGGATGCTCAATGTTGATGTAGATCATTTGGAGCTATCCATTGGAGTGAGTTGCACTTTTAATACCTACACGGGTTAGTCCCACAAGGAACAAACAAGGATATCCATAGACATAGAGTGATGCGCACACAAGATGATGTCTATGAAAGCTTTTAGGTTACCTTGTCCCTTGTCTTACCAACAAGAGGGTTTGTGACTCCTTGAACTAGTGCAAGATGTGGAAGTTGATTGCACTTGTTCTTGCCAAGATGATAAGAGTGAAATATGTTGGCGGAGTCACCCTCAAGAACTCTCTAGTTCTTCTTCTTCTGGATCCACACCATCTTGATGGGAATCCTCGGAGTTGTAGTTGTACTTGATGAAGTGGAACTTGAAGTAGTCTTGGGAACCCATTTGACCAAGGCCTTAGGAGCTTTTTCAAATGCATAAATTTCCTCTTGAAGCTTGTCCTTGCCTTTTTGATTGTGGTCTTGTGGTGGAAGATCATCTTGAGCTTGTGTCCCCTTGAAAGAAGTAGGATCATACTTCTCTTGTTAAGGAACAAACTTCGTCTTGGGGTATTGATCTTCTTCCCACTCAACTCCATTGGCATTGAACTTTCGTTCAAAACCAACACCTTGATTCTTCCGATGCCTTCCTTGCTTGCGTACAATTTCCTCGAATTGCTTACTTCCGGCAAGGCTCTTGTAAACACCTTTCTCTATAATTCGCTTCAATAAGCTATTTTCTTGCTCAAGTGTAACTTGGCTAAGAGAATCATTAGTGGAATCAAGAGAACTACTAGAAGCAACAATATTGGATTTAGCATGATCATTGTTACTACTAGAGGAAGAATCTTTCTTGTTCTTGTTACTAGACTTGACTTGAGGCATGTAAGTGGATAAGAGTAAACGCTTGGCAATGTAAGAAGAACTTTTCTTACGAAGATCATCATTGATTGCTTTTAAGAACTCATGCTCTTGCTCAAGGTTGAGCTTTTCAAAGCGTAGTTTCTCATGAGTCCTTAAAAGTTCTCGATGATCTCCTAAGATAGTTTCATGAGCTAACTAAGAGTGTTTAGTTCTTTAGTTAGAGACTCAATCTTCTCCTTATCATTGTCATTCGTTTTATCTTGATTAGCATGATTAATTGACGTTTCATCATAGTATTCATCGCTAGAGTTGTCAACAAGTAAATCATCATCACCTAACAAGTCATCTTCATCACTATTGAAATCAACATACTCGGGGTGTGATACCTTTGGGCCTTTAGCCATGAAGCATGTTCCAACTCCTTCATTTGGTGAGTCAAATATGTCATAGGAGTGGGTTGTCACAAGAGCTAGACCGGCAACACCTTCATCTTGAGTATATTCGGAATTGGAGTGATAGCTTCTCTTGGAGTGGTTGTCAGAGTCGGAGCCGGATACCCATTCACCAACATGAGCTTGATGTCTTCGTTCTGTGTAGCTCCTTGATGACTTGTCCTTTCTTTCCGAATCCTTGCTTCTCCGTGAGGGTCTTCGTTCATAACGATCATCTCTACTCCTTCTTTCTCTAGACGGTGATTCTTCTCTTCTACTTCTTCTCTTGGGAGAATCTTCTCTTCTCTTGTAGGGGGCCGTACACTCATTGGAATAGTGTCCGGGCCTTCCACAATTGTAGCAGTTTCGCTCTCGACTAGAAGATCTTTTGTCATTGTAGGACCTTGACTTGGAGCTTCTATCTTTGCTTCTACTCTTGTAGAACTTGTTGAAGTTCTTCACCATTAAGCTCAATTCTTCATTGAAGGTTTGTTTTTCACTTGATGATGTGGGGGCTTCACATGAGGCTTTGTAAGCACCACTTGATTTGTTGTGAAGTTCCTCTTTATCCTTGAGTGACATCTCATGAGCAACAATTCTTCCGATGACTTCCATTGGCTTGAGATCTTTGTAATTGGGCATCATTTGGATCAATGTGCACACGGTATCATATTTTCCATCCAAGGCTCTTAGGATCTTCTTGATGATGAATCTATTGGTCATCTCTTCACTCCCTAAGCCGGGAATCTCATTTGTGATAAGAGCAAGCCTAGAGTACATTTCAACGACACCTTCACCATCCTTCATTTTGAACTTGTCAAGTTGACTTTGAAGCACATCCAATTTGGATTCCTTGACGGAGTCGGTACCTTCGTGCATATCAATCAAAATATCCCAGATTTCCTTTGCATTCTCAAGACAGCTGATTTTGTTGAATTCTTCGGTGCACAATCCATTGAAGAGAATATCACAAGCTTGAGCGCTGTATTGCAGTATCTTCAACTCTTCCGCGGTAGCTTCACGGTTCGGTTCTTTCCCATCAAAGAATTCACCTTGCAAACCAATACACACAATAGCCCAAACGGCGGGGTTATGTCCAAGAATATGCATTTTCATCTTATGCTTCCAACTAGCAAAATTAGTACCATCAAAGTAAGTACCTCTACGGTGATAATTTCCCTCGCTAGACGCCATACTCTCCTAGGTTGTGAAACCAAGGCTATGACCACCAAAAGCTATGGAAATCAAAGCAAATGGAGACCAAAGCTCTGATACCACTTGTAGGATCGGAAGTATGTCTAGAGGGGGGGTGATTAGACTACTTGACCAAATAAAAATCTAGACTTTTCCCAATTTGAGTTCTTGGCAGATTTTAACTATCTTAGCACAAGTCAAGCAATCTCCACACAATTCAAGCAATCATGCAAAAGAGTATATGAGCAGCGGAAAGTAAAGCATGCAACTTGCAAGAATGTAAAGGGAAGGGTTTGGAGAATTCAAACGCAATTGGAGACACTGATGTTTTTGGCGTGGTTCCGATAGGTGGTGCTATCGTACATCCACGTTGACGGAGACTTCAACCCACGGAGGGTAACTGTTGCGCGAGTCCATGGAGGGCTCCACCCATGAAGGGTCCACGAAGAAGCAACCTTGTCTATTTCATCACGACCGTCGCCCACGAAGGACTTGCCTCACTAGCGGTAGATCTTCACGAAGTAGGCGATCTCCTTGCCCTTACAAACTCCTTGGTTCAACTCCACAATCTTGTCGGAGGCTCCCAAGTGACACCTAGCCAATCTAGGAGACACCACTCTCCAAGAAGTAACAAATGGTGTGTTGATGATGAACTCCTTGCTCTTGTGCTTCAAATTATAGTCTCCCCAACACTCAACTCTCTCTCACAGGATTTGGATTTGGTAGAAAGAAGATTTGAGTGGAAAGCAACTTGGGGAAGGCTAGAGATCAAGATTCATATGGTAGGAATGGAATATCTTGACCTCAACACAAGTGTAGGTGGCTCTCTCTCAGAAAAATGTGTATTGGAAGTGTAGATGTGTTCTGATGGCTTTGTCCACGAATGAAGAGTGGGTGGATGGGTATATATAGCCTCCAAACAAAATCTAACCGTTACACACAATTTGCCAAACTCGGTGGGACCGAATGGTTAAACTCGGTTGGACCGATTCATCAAACCTAGTGACCGTTAGGATTTTCGGTGGGACTGAGATGCAACTCGGTAGGACCGATATGGTTAGGGTTCGGGCATAACGTAATCTTGGTGTGACTGATTACACAAACTCGGTGGGACCGATTTTGGTAATAAGCTGACTAGAGAGTTGGTCAGCTAAACTCGGTGGGACCGGTTCGCTCATTTCGGTGAGACCGAAATGTTATGAAAGGGAAACAAAGAGTTTACATTGCAATCTCGGTGGGACCGATCGCTCACTTCGGTTAGACCGTAACATTACGAAGGGAAACAGAGAGATTACAATCCCATCTCGGTGAGACCGAGATCCCTATCGGTGAGACCGATTTGGCTAGGGTTTGTGGCAGTGGCTATGACATTTGAAACTCGGTGGTGCCGGATAGAAAGAATCGGTTGGGCCGAGTTTGACTTTTGGTTTAGGTCAAATCTGGATGTAGGAAGATAGTTGAGGATTTTGGAGCATATCACTAAGCACATGAAGCAAGAGGCTCATTAAGAAACACCTCATCCCTCCTTGATAGTATTGGTTTTTCCTATAGACTCAATGTGATCTTGGATCACTAAAATATAAAATATAGAGTCTTGATCTTGAAGCTTGAGCCAATCCTTTGTCCTTAGAATTTTGAGGGATCCACTTTCCTCATCCATGCCATGCCATTCATTGAGCTTTTCCTGAAATATTAATCTGGAATAATGTTAGCTCAATGAGCTATATGTTGTTAGGAATTACCAAAACCACCCAGGGATAGTTGCACTTTCACCAGCACCATCTCATCTCCAAACCCTAGTTCATCTCTTGTATTCAATCTTTGTCTCAAACCTCAAATTGGTATACCTATGGGGTTGCTAGTAGTGTTGATTACATCTTGTAGTTGATGCTAGTTGATTTCTTGGTGGAAGATTATATGTTCATATTGATATTCACATATTTATATCCTCTGATCATGAACATAGATATGATTTGTGAGTAGTTCTGTTTGTTCTTCGGGACATGGGAGAAGTCTCGTTATAAGTAATCATGTGAAGTTGGTTGTTCAATGTTTTGATGATGTGTTATGTTGTTCTTCCTCTAGTGGTGTCATGTGAACATAGACTACATAACACATTGCATGTTTGGGCCTAGGGGAAGGCCTTGCGGGATTACTAAGTATATTGTGGGTTGTGGGAGAGACAGAAGCCAAAACCACAGTTTATGCGCTATTCAGTATGGGGCTGATTTGGATCCATAAGTTTCATGCTATGGTTATTTATCTTAATTCTTCTGTTGTAGTTGTGGATGCTTGCAAGAGGGGTAATCATAAGTAGGTTGTTTGTTCAAGTAAGAATATCACCTTAGCACCGGTGCACCCACATAACAATTTATCAAAGCAGTGAACACGAGACAATGAATCATGATGTAAATGACTAGACAAATTTCCCATGTGTCCCTGAGAACGCTTTAATCACTATAAGAAGTACTTTCGTCTTGTCCTTTGTAATAAAAAGGATTGGGCCACCTTGCTGCACCTTGTTACTTTTTTACTTGTTACTTTCTATGAATTATCTTGCTATTAAACTCTCTATCACAACTACTTTACGCCACTTGCAAAGAATACCTTGCTAAAAACCGCTCATTGATTCCTTCTGCTCCTCGTTGGGTTCGACACTCTTACTTATCAATAGGGCTATGATTGATCCCATACTTGTGGGTCATGAAGTCTCTTTTATGGCGCCGTTGCCGCAGAGTGAAGCGCTCTTTGTAAGTGGAATTTGGTAAGGAAACATTTATATTACGTGTTGAATTTTATCTTTGAGTGTCACTATGGAAAGTAATACTTTGAGGGGTTTGTTTGGGGCATCTTAACCTCAAGCGGAAATGGTAAGATCCATGTTGCGACCTAATGAAAATATTTATTATGAAATCCCTTTTGATATTATGGAAAAATGGCATGCTAATCCCTATGCAGGAGATGGAAAAAATACATCCTGATATGCACTTAATCTATATGGATGAACTTTGCAGACTATTTAAGCTTGCAAGTTTATCAAGGAATGGAGTTATTAAGAAATTATTCCCTTTATATTTATGGGATATTTAAATTAGTGCCCCTGGTTCCTTAGTTGTGCTCACTTTTCCCCACGCTCCAAACATTTGCTCACTTTTCCCCTCTTCCTTAGCTGAAACTCTCACAAATGCTCATAGCGGGCGTTTGCCGTCTTGACCGTCCATTGACCGTTAATTGCTGACGAGTGGGGCCGAGTCTTTGTTTGACTGTTGCTTGCTGATGGGTGGGACCGCAAGGAGACACGTATTGGGCAGCTTGTCTGAATCTGAAACAAATCTAGACATGCCGCACTGCACAACGCCGCCCCGCCCCCTCCGTCGGCGTCTTGCCGCGTCCACCGCAGTTGTTTCCTCCACCCTATGCCCTCGTCCGTTCATCAGCGACACCGCGTCTTTGCCAGATATAGCCCACCTCCCCATCTGGGATTACATAGCGATGTTGAGTGAGGACGCCCGGAATGCAGTCGATCGTGGAGAGGATTGGGTCGAATCCGCGGGAGATAATTCATGGATTAAACCTGGGTAAGCATTGTTTCCTCTCAAATTGACGTTCTAAGTCGTATTGTAGGCCGTATTTGACTTATGTTTGCTTGAATCATTCGAATTTGTGCTTGATTTTACCCAGCTAACTGAAGCCTTTGTTTCCTTCCCCAACAAAATAGGATTGATCCCGCACTGGCTTTCCAGCTGGCGATTAGAATGGAAACTAGTGTGCTGGTGGTACTAAACCGCATTTGATTTCATCATTTTTCTATCCCAAAGTGGTAGAAACCAGCATATCTTTCAAAGATTTGCGAGCTGAGCTCCGAAACACCTATCCCTGGAGTGATGCCGATGCTGTTGAACTGAATTACTTCAGTAGTGACGAGCAAAGATTTCTCCCACTAACTTGCGACGATCATATGCTGTTGCTTTTTGCTGGGATAGCTGGCTGCCGATTCGGTAAACTCCAAATCGATGTGCTTCAGCCACACGCAGAACGGGCGAAGGGGAAGGGAGTTCAGACATCATCTGTCTGTGCTAATAGCCAGCACCCCGGCACTTCTTGTAGGTCGACACCAAGTAAAGCAAGTGGTTCATGGAGCCACAACATGCCTGCTGCCAATTCTGATTCCGATTCAGCTGCTGCTTCTCGTGTACCTTCTGCAGTTGGTGTAGAAGAAGATGCAGAACCTGACGAGGTAGTGCCTACAAATGATGATGAAGACGAGATGATGTTTCCTGAACTGGTCGATGTAGCCAGTCAGCAAGCAGTGGATGACGAATATATGGAGGAGCCCATCAGCCAAGCTAGGTTTGATGACACTGACGATGAAGAGAAGGTGGAGAACATGGACAGCTTAATCGAGGATGAATACGATGGTGATGACATGCCAACAATTGAGTGGAACAGGGAAAAACCTGAGCTTAGTGTAGGTACCATTTTCCAATCAATGGTGGACTATCGGAATGCAGTGACAACATGGTGCATTATATCTGAAAACACCTATAAGATTAAAAGGAGTGAGCCAGCAAGGTTCACAGTTTTTTGTCCATATCCTAGGTGTAGGTGGAAGTTGCATGCATCTCGTATGAGAAAGAGCAAATATATTCAGGTAATCCAAGTTCAGTTAGTAATTTAGTTTCAGGTCATTGAGTAAGGTTTCGTAACTGTTCTTTACCCTTTTATTTTGTTTCAGATAAAGAAAAACCCACACAAGCACACCTGTCCACCTGGAGGGGGAGGGGGGAAGGCCAAAACCAAGCTAGCAAAAACTAGGTGGGTGGCAGATGCTATATTGGATTGGCTGAGAGAAGAACCTGGACTTGGTCCAATAGCACTCCATGGGAAGCTTTTTGAGAAGTACAAGATAGAAATTCCTTACATGAGAATTTTCAATGCTAGGGAAAAGGCTCTTGACATAATTAATGGTCAATGGAATGACAGTTTTCAGCTGCTTTACACTTTCAAAGCTGAAGTGGAGATGGCAAGTCCAGGGAGTGTTGTAGAGATTGACAAGCATACAGTTCCATTCAAAATAGAAGGGAAGTCATTTCAGAAGGAGTGCTTCAGAAGGGCTTTTGTTTGTTTCAAGGCTTGCTGGCAGGGGTTTCTAGATGGTTGCAGGCCCTATTTGGCTGTAGATGCTACACATTTGACCGAAAGATGGAGAGGACAGCTAGTAGCAGCTTCTGCAGTTGATGGACACAACTGGCTATTCCCAGTTGCATTTGGTGTGGTGGAGGCAGAGTCTGAGGAAAGTTGGGTCTGGTTTCTGTAGCAGTTGCGCAACATTATAGGCACACCCCCAGGTTTAGCTATACACACAGATGCTTGCAAGGGTTTAGAGAGTGCAGTGGAAATTGTATTCCCTGGAGTGGAGCATAGGGAATGTATGCGACACCTGGCGCATAATTTCAAAAAGAAGTTCAAAGGTAAAGTTTATGATGAGAACTTATGGCCAGCATCATACACATGCAGCAAAAGGAAGCATGCACACCATTTGAGAGTGTTGTATGCTCAAAATCCTCTTGTGAAGTAGTACATGGATGCACATCATGGCAAGGTGTGGTCAAGAAGCAAATTCAACGAAATCTGCAAAGTAGATTATGTGACCAGTAACCTTGCAGAATGCTTCAATTCAAAGTTCAAGTAAGTGAAAGGGCTCTTGTTGTGGCAAGCATTTGACAAGATGAGGCAAATGATCATGATAAAGACGGCTCTTCGCAAAATAATTGCAGAAACACAATATGTTGGTCATCAAATGCTCCCATCACTGATTAAGGCATTGCACTTGAAGGCAAGAGGACTGAAGATGAAATGTATTCGATCTGGTACATATGAGGGCGAGGTTACCTATACTGACACTAAAAATAGGGTATGGAGGTATCCTGTCAACTTAAGTACTAGAGAATGTACTTGTAGGCAATGGCAGATCCGTGGGAAGACATGCATACATGCCCTACATCTGATGACCGTTATCGGGGTGCAGATGGTGAAGATGATCAATATTGCTCTGAGTATTTCTCTGTTGCCAAATTTATGGCTGCTTATGCTGACAATGTGCCTTCACTATTGGGGAAAGATCTATGGAACATAGTAGATCCAGGGTTCAAACTCCACGCTCCTGTCATTACTAGACCACCAGGAAGACCAAGGAACCAGAGGATTAGAGCAGGTGAGGAGGGTCGTCTACCAAAGAAGCGTGCTTGCAAAAAATGTGGAGTTCTGGGGCATATTGCTAGGCTTTGTACCAATGCAGTGGATGCATCATTTGGAGAGGAGGAAAGATGGACAATAGCCAATGATGAGGAGAATGCAGCAGCAATGGAGACTGAAGATGCAGTGGAGAATGCAACAGCAAATGAAGCAGTGGAGAATGAAACAGCAAATGAAGCATCTTGGTATGTGTTTGCACCCTTTGTAGAATGCAGCTACCCTTTTGTTTGCATTTGTTCTCTTTTTTGCCTATGGCTTATAATTTTATTTACCAGCTCTAGGGAGAAAAGGCCAAGAGATGAAGAAGCAGAAGATTTTGAAACCATGGCCTTTGATGGTTTTGAATCTATAAGAGAGGAAGAGGAGGGCGTAATTTTTCCAATTGTGCCTTTAAAGATTACTGAACCCATAGATGACCGTCAAATGGTCGTCAAGTGCCCGGCGAGTGCAACTGCTCCATCAGCACCTCCATGAGGAAAAACCCAAGTAAAGCCCAAGATCAAAAGGAACAAGAGTCTGAAAGAAAAGAGCATCTCAACTAGGGAAACCAGGAGCAAGACGGTGAAGCCAGCTGCAAACACAAGGAGCAAGTCGAAAATTTGAATTAAGTTGTTGGGAAATGTTTGTGTTGTCAATTTGAGGGCGAGTGGATCGCTTAAAACTTGGTAGATTTGTATTAAGATGTTGGCATCTTAAAACTTGGTAGATTTGAGCTACTGTGAAAACTTATCAATAGTAATAGTGTTGCTTCTACTTTGGTTTCTTATTTGAGTCAGAATTCAAATTTCCATCAAAATTTGAATTTAAATCAATATTTGAATTTGTGCCAAAATTTGGATTCGAGTCAAAGTTGAAGTTGAACATTGGAGGTTCATTGCTCTGTGCGGTGTATTTGATCGAGCATTTGAAGTCCAATATTCGTAGGTGAACAGTCCGAATGAGAAATGTGCTAGAAACGAGCTCGAAAGCTAGGGTAAACAACCCTATTTGAAATCAAGTTTTTTTACATTGCCTAAATGAGGCATATATATTTTTATTAACACTTGTTACATATATATATGGTAAAAACGAAGTCTCACTATTTATTGATTACTATTCATATTACTACATTTTTTTGAAAAAACATGCTTTTAATTCAAAACCGTCAAATAACACGTTTTAGATATGAAAATGAAAAAGTAAGTTCAGATCCTTCTTAGTCACTCCAAAATGAAGCTATGGAGATTTTTCTAATTTTTTTAATTATTTTGATTTTTTTTCAAACCCTAAACCCTCTCTCCCTATTCTACGAACTCCAAAAATGTTCATATGTGATAGCTCATTTGTGTGAAGACTTTTTTCATGAAAATGACCTACACCAAGTTTATATATTTTTCTCATAACCTTGTCACATATGACGGCTATGTGCGCAAGAATTACAACATTTTGATTTTTTTGAATTTTTCAAAAACATTTGAACTTGATTTCGACAGATCACTTCAAAAAATGATTTTTCAAAAAAAACACCCCTGTACCGAGTTTATATTTTTTTATGGTAACTAGGTCTCATAAACGGATGAACTACGTTTGTTTTATATTTTTGCGATTTTTTCTAATTTAGTTATGGCCATTTGAAATTTGGTCAAACCCTAATAACCCCGTTGACTCGCTCATAACCCCTCAGAAATGCTCCAAACCCTAGCGTCGAACGTGCGCTGTCGGATCCTACCAAGCGCCACACACCACCCGTCAGATGTGGGGCAGGCATGCGCGATCCGCGTGATGCATCCTGATTGGCTACTGCACTGTCCTTCTCGGGTTTTTTACGATCTGCCCCACTTTACATATGAAATTGTATTTTTCGCACATGACCACCACATGTCAGTGTTAAGAGTTGGTTCAAATATTGAAACTGCAAAATACAATGTGGCAAATCGTCAATATAGCTTCTCCTTCTCCTGTTCTCCATCTGACAGACAAAGGCATCGAGCAGATCAAGCAATTCCTTTGTTTCTTTCCCCATCTTCTCGTTCTTCTTCCTCTCGAGCAATTCCTCTGTTTCTTCTTCTCGGGCGATATGTCGACCTCCCCGTCAGCCCCCCGTTCCACGTGGCCGGTGTATGGTCCAGTGCCGATGACTTGATGCACTGACTGCCCATGGACTGCGCCACTGAAGCAGTTGACTTCGAAGGAGGAGAAGAATGGGAACTTTGGGCGCGAGTTCGTCAAACGCGAGAGCAAGCCGGAGGGGCAGGTTAGATCTGAGTTTTCCTCGCATCCTTTATCTCTAATTTCTCAAAAAATCTGTCAGATTTGGATTTAGGTTACATGATTTCGTCTTCAGATCGTGAAGAAATGCCACCATTTCGAGTGGATGGATGATTACATCCAGAGGCTTCAAGGGTCGGGCTTGCTGGATTCAAGGGGGAATGCAATCCGCGAGTCCAATCTTCCCCATGACAGTGCCGCTCTGGCAGCAGCAGCGCGTCCGGAATACCCGACGGTGGTAGATGTCGAATTGAAGACGGAATTGAAGAAGATGAACAAGAACTTCAATCAGCTGATTGAGTTGAAGAAGCAATCCAATCTGATAGCTTTAGGTATACTTGTTCTAGGAATTTTTTACTTGATGGCCATCTCTCGTTAGAGATGTTTGTCTACTGTTGTTGCCACTGTTTAGCAATCCAAGTCTTTTTATCTCAAATGCAACTCTGTTTAGTGCAACTGTCGATCACTGAATGTATGCAGTTTACTGTTAAGTTTCGACACTTTTCAGTTTCGGCAGAAAACAACTACCAGTTTAGTGATAGGATTATTTTGTTAGCTAATAACCTCGAGTATTGGATCATACCCTAGCTCGTCAGATGACAGTAAGTAGTACTTGAGCAGCACAAGGGATATACATCAAGTTCATCTCTTCTCTCTCGCACTTGCCAAACTTTTGTCCTCGAGTTCGTCAGTTCTGCTAAAAAAACCTAGTTCGCTGGCCCAAAAAGAAGCCCAGAAACAAGCGATGTTTCTTTTTTTGTTTAGGAAGGATTGCTTTGTTCTTTTTTGTTTCTGATTGCCTTTTTCATTAATTTGATTGCCCAATCTCTTCTATCTCATTGAGGATTTTTTTTGGCTTTCCTTTATGGGTCCCTTCATTTTTTAGAATCAAAGTATTTGCAAACCGCAGTATTATTATGCCTAGCGAACCAATACTTCATGATTAGAAAAAGAGGTCTAACCCTCTTTTTTATATACTTCAAACATAGTGTAGTTAAAACTACACTTTTGACTAAAGCCAAATATCTCAAAGTATTTGATACTTCAATATTTCTGAAAACCAAAGTATTCTTTGAATACCTAAAAAATACAGAGCTCTCAAACCAAAGCCGTGTACAAATGTATAATATGTTCTTATTTTTAGAAGGCATCTATAAACACATCATTTTTAGTTTGTTTGGTTAATTTTTCCCACGCCAATTAGCCGTGTCTAAACTTGGGACAAACAAAATACAAACATAACAAAGCATTAATATAACACACATAACTTAACTTAGATAGGGTTGCTAGGGCAACATAAGTTCTTACAATAACCTTACATAGATAGCTCGGGCAACACACACACCAAACTCACACTACATAGTAGATAGATAGGGTAGCTAGGGCAACACCGCCATGTCTTCACCGTCGTCTTCACCTTAACCGCTGGCTTCACCGTCTTCTTCGCCGCCGGCTTCAGTACTCCTCCTCCTCAAGGCCGTTGTCGCCGAGGTAGTACAGGACGCTGTGCATGCGGTTGCGAGCGGGGAAGACGCTCTCAAAGTCGGTGAAGATGTTATAGGTCGTGAATGCGATGAACTCGCACCCACACCAATACACCTTGCCGAGCAGGTAGTAGGCATCGAACCTGTTGGTGAAGTGGACGATGAGCCCTACCACTAGAGCGTTGGCGTGGGGATGCTGCTCCACGAGGTTGAACATGGGCGGCGAGACCGCCGGGAGGTGGTGGAAGCCCGCACGGAGGAACCCCCGTGCAAGCTCAGTGCTTCCCCTCCAGCGGGAGAACGCCCACACGCGGAGGGATTCCTCGATGACGACGTTGGCGGGGTACCGCCGTTCCGGCACGGTGGGCGGCGCTTGGAACATCGGCCCGTTGTACTGCATCTTGCTCGCTTCGCTGAGTGGAACGACTTTGGCTTTTGGGGGAAGAAGAGAAGAAGTTGGAGGCGCAGATGGATCTGTAGAAGAAGAGGCAATGGAGGGCAGTTTAAATAGCCGGGGGAGACGAAGTGGGTACACGCGCAAACGGGCAGCGTAGATCGTGACTCAGTGCGTGCGTGAACCAATGCGATCATCAATGTGTGAACGTGAATCGATACGAGTGTGCTTTGCGTGCTCTGCGTTGGCGGCTGCCTGCCTCCCCCTTCTGCGTGCTCTGCGTTGGCGCCTGCCTGCCTCCCATTCACGAGCGTGCGTGCAGCCTGCGGCGTGAACCGATGCCTCGACATATGGACGCGACCGTGCGTGCAGCCTGCCCCTTCTGCCACCGGCACATATGCCTATGACGCGTGAAACGACGCTGCAGAGCGACTGAATCCACCGGCAACCGCGTGACACGGATCGATGCGTGCGTGTCAGCGTGCATGCATGCGATTAGGTCTAGGTCACTAGATGCGTGCGTGGCGGTGTTCGCATGCATAGCAGGCTACATCGATGCCAAAGCCGGGCATGCATAGCAGGCTGCATCCATCGATAGCAGGCTTTTTTAATTTATTACCAACAAACTAACGGGCCCGTCCTATGAACACAAACACGGCCCAACCAGCAAAGCCACAGCCACAGTCAACAGAGTCCAATGTGGCCCCACAAGTTAGTTAACGGCCAAGATGGCAAACGTCTCTTATGAACATTTGTGAGAGTTTCATCTAAGGGAATGGGGAAAAGTGAGCAAAATTTTGAAGCGTGGGGAAAACTGAGCACAACTAAGGAATTGGGGGAACAGATGGAATAAGCCCTATATTTATAGGGAAAAGCATCAACATGGTATAGGCTATTGGATGAACCTGAAACATGGGACTGGAATCGACTGAAGCTGGAATTCCATCAAAAAATTATCCTACGCACTTGGTTCATCGTGATCGGAATTATATTGATAATTTTTGGCCTCGTGAAGGAGAAATTATTGCTCAAGCTTGGGGAGGCTTAAGGACATGATGCTCAAATGTCCCAATCATGAGCTCTCAAGAGATCAGATTGTGCCAAACTTTTATGCTAGGTTCTCATAATGATAGAACAATGCTTGATTCTTCTTCAGTTGATTCTTTCACAAAAATAAGTATTGAATTCAAATGGTGTCTTAATGAAATACTTAAATGAAAATCTAAATATTGGGAGGTCGACAAAGGTAATGAGACAGGTATAAATCTTGAATTTGATTGATTTAGGTCTTTTGTAGAAATAGATGTTTTTCATAAGCTTAGTGCAAAATATGGGCTTGATTCTGAGATAGTAGCTACATTTTGTGAATCCTTTGCTACCCACATTGATATCCCTAAGGAGAAGTGGTTTAAATTTCATCCACCCATTAAATATATCTGTGAAGAACCAATTATTGCTAATACTGAGATACTTGCTCACACTGCTAATCTTGTTGTGCCTACTAGTTAGATTCAGAGGCCTTCTTTCCCTGTTAGGATTATGGAACATGCTAAAGCTATAACTATGGTTCATAAGAGTAATATTAAATCACCTAAACCCTCGAAAAAAAATTAAAGTAGAATCTCCTATTGCAACCGGTAAAGGTCTATAGGTTGATAATATTGATGAGCTTCTAGAATTGCTAAAATTGTTGAAATGAACGAGATATGTTAGATAAGAATAAGAAAGTTGTTGGCATACATGTTGTTTCTGTTAAGATTGGAGATCATTTCTATCATGGTTTATAAGATATGAGTGCTAGTATAAGTCTTATTCCTTTCTCTCTCTATCAAGAAGTCATGCATGATATTTCACCAGTTGAGATAAGAAGAGCAAATGATGTTACTACTAAGTTTGCAAACAGGGATGCTATTTCACTGATTGTGATTGTTAGAAATGTTGAAGTCCTATGTGGTAAGACCAAATACCCTACTGATTTTATAGTACTTGGATCACAACAAGATAACTTTTTCCCCATTATATTTGGTAGACCCTTCTTGAATAGTGTTAATGTTGAAATTGATTGTGTTAAAGAGAAGGTTAAGGTTAAGTTTGGTAATGTATATCATGAATTTAATTTCCTAAGTTCACTAGACAATCTCATAATAAATACTTACATAATAAAAATGATATTATTGGTCTTGCTTCTATTGATGTGCCTTCTACTAATCCTTTAGAGAAATATTTGTTAGATCATGATAATGATATGCATATGAATGAAAGAAATGAATTAGATGAAATCTTCTTTAGGCAGGCACCTATCCTTAAGCATAATTTACCTATTGAAATTTGGGGAGATCCCCCACCACCTAAGGGTGATCCTGTGTTTGAATTAAAGATACTTCCAGATATGTTGAAATATGCTTATGTAGAGAAAAGAAAATGTATCTTGTTATTATCAATGCTAACATTTCAGTGCATGAAGAAAAGAGATTATTGAAAACTTTGAAGAAACACTATGATGCAATTGGATATACTATTGATGATCTTAAAGGCATTATTCCTACTCTAGGTCAACAAAAATTTAATATGGCACCCGATGCTAAACCAGTCGTCGATCATCAACATCGCTTGGATCCTAAGATGAAGGATGTGGTAAGAATAGAAATATTAAAGCTTCTAGAGGTAGGTATAATTTATCCTATAGCCGATAGTAGATGGGTAAGTCTTGTTCACTGTATCCCTAAGAAAGGTGGCATCACTGTTGTTCCTAATGATAAAATTGAACTTATCCAACAAAGATTTGTTACACGTTATTGGATGGTAATTGATTTTAGAAAATGAATAAAGCTATTAGGAAAGATCAGTATATCATTTGCCTTTTATTGATAAAATGCTAGAAAGATTATCCAAGCATACACACTTTTGTTTCTTATATGGATATTCTGGTTTCTCTCAAATACGTGTGTCACTGGAAGATCAAGAGAAAACTACTTTTACTTGTCCTTTGGAACCTATGCTTATGGATAGATGCCTTTTGGTTATGTAATGCACCTGCTACATCTTAAAGATGTACATCTGCTATATTCTCTGATTTATGTGAGAAAATTATTGAGGTCTTCATGGATGATTTTTTCGTATACGGAACTTCTTTTGATGATTGTTTGAGCAATCTTGATAGAGTTTTCCAGAGATGTGGAGAGACTAATCTTGTCTTGAGTTGGGAGAAGTGTCACTTTATGGTGAATGAAGGTATAGTCCTTGGTCATAAAATTTCTGAACGAAACATGAAAGTAGATAAAGCTAAAGTTGATGCAATTGAGAAAATGTTGTGTCCTAAAGATATCAAAGGCATAAGAAGTTTCCTCGGTCATTCAGGTTTCTATAGATGGTTCATTAAAGACTTGTCTAAAATTTCCAGGCCTCTTACTAATCTCTTACAAAAATAAGTTCCATTTTTTTATGATGATTGCGTAGAAGCCTTTGAAATACTTAAGAAAGCTTGGATAAGTGCTCCTATTGTTCAACAACCTGATGGGAATTTACCCTTTGAAATTATTTTCTGATGCTAGTGATTTTGTTATTGGTGTTGTTCTTAGTTAAAGAGTTGATAATAAATTAAATGCTATTCATTATGCTAGTAAGACCTTGCACTGCCCAGAAAAATTATGCCACCACTGAAAGAAATAATCTAGCAGTTGTGTTTGCTTGTGATAAGTTGAGACCCTATATTGTTGATTGTAAAGTTACTATTCACATTTATCATGTTGCTATTAAATACCTCATGGATAAGAAAGATGCTAAACCTAGGTTGATTAGGTGGGTTCTTTTATTACAAGAGTTTGATTTGCATATTATTGATAGAAAGGGAGTTGATAATCCTATAGCAGATAATTTGTCTAGGATGGAAATTATTCTTGATGACCCAATACCTGCTAATGATAGTTTTCCTGATGAACAGTTAGCTCACAACAAAATCATTCAAATTACATGCAAACAACTCAAGATTAATTCATATCATAACTAAATTTCTTGTTGTTACAACTAACAACTATTTGCACAGGTTCAGAACCATTTAATCCAGAATCATGGGCAAATGCATAAATATATTCCTGAAAGAGAAGTGGGTAGACAAAGTATTGTTGATGAGATTTATGTTTTTTCTGAATACCCTTCGAATTTTTTCATTTGTATTTCTACTTGAATCAGAGAGAAGAAGCATTTCTCGGTTTATCGAATGAATTCATTCAAATAACATACAAACAAAACAAAATTCATTTAAATTTTAGGATTTGTTCAGTCAGACAACCGAAATTTGAGCCTTGTCCAAATGCTAGTATACCCGTCCTTGTCATCAGAAAAACCATCGTTGGCATGCGGGTGGCATGCTGCCATCATGTCTTGGAAGCTGCGACCATCCCAAAAGGCACGCCACCCAGTGTTGTTAATGTTCGGCAGCGGGTAGTGTTAGTGTCAAAACTGAAAGATCTCGGGTAGGGGGGCCGAGCTGTCAGATCGGATCAATGGGTAACAGAAGAAGAACACACAAGGAGTTTACCCAAGTTCGGGCCCTTTCTATGGAGGTAAAACCCTACATCATGCTCTTGTTTATATTATGAAGGTATCAAAGTACAAGTTGATCTACCTCGAGATCGTAAGTTGTGGTCTAAACCCTAGGGGTATGATGAATGGATGTATGGATGGATCCCCTCTATGTACTAAACCTCCTGGTTTAATAGGCACCAGGGGTATTTAGGGTTACACATGGTCGGTTGCCATCTAAGGATTTACATGCCGAATCTAGTTGAATATGCTTGAAGTACACGCCAAGTCTTCGGTCGTCGCACTCTGAAGGTCTCCGGAGTCTTGCTTCCTCAGTGGGTTGGTAGTCCGTCCCATACATTACTTAGCTCGAGCTAGGACCCCCTAGTCCAGGACACCGTTAGTAGCCCCCGAACTTGTCTTCGAAGCCAAGGTTGTCAATCTTCGTCGGATAATGTCTTCGGCTGGGCGGTCTTTGGCTTAGCAGGCAAGTTCCACATCTCCGGACAGGTATCATATGACGCTTCGTGAGCCCTCTTAATTGATTACTATCTCCCCTTGACAGAGGTCCAAGTGGGTTCAGCCATGTGCCACCCAAGGCGCACCGCCGTTCATCCAAAGTAAAAAAAGCTTGCTTAGCCCTGAAGACTATTAGCGCAGGTGAGTTCATGAGTCATCTATTCACAGGCTTCACTGAAGTGTCACCAATCCTGATACCACATGCGTCAACCATTACTTATTTTAATCACGGTTTGAGGCAATCCTCTTACTGTCACGTCGTATCAAAACAGAGATCGTGCCCCGCGTTTTGGGGGATAGCATCAATCAATTGTTTCTCCCCAAGTGACCATAACGGCACGATAAGCCAAAATGTGGCGATTTTTACAGCGCTATAGAGGGACACTTCGCCTTTTACTGGCTTATAAAGAACAAAGAGGGGTTGAATGGATACTCCACGCTCTCCTCCTGCTCCAGCGTCTGAATCCTCCAATCTTGAGACAAAAAAGCTCCTCTAAAGCTTTTGCGTCCGCACCAATGGCCAATGCGAAGATGAAGGGGAGGTGCGTGGCCTCTAAGGTCACCGACACCACCATCACCGAGCTCCGCACGGCGGGGTACATCCCTGCCAACATCGCCTGCCGGACCCCAGAGTCAGGCCAGCGTGTCCCGACTCCCAATCCAGGGGAGCGGGTCATCTTCGTCCCCCACCTCTTCCGAGGTCTGGGGTTCCCCCTCCACCCCTTCGTGCGGGGAATTTTCTTCTTCTATGGGCTAGATTTACACAATCTGACCCCGAACTCCATTCTCCACCTCACCACTTTTATTATAGTGTGTGAGGCCTTCCTCCGCGTGGAGCCGCACTTTGACCTATGGCTGAAGACCTTCTGCGTCAAGCCGAAGAGCGGAGGCGCCGAATTCGCCGAGTGTGGCGGTTCCATGATCAGTAAGCTCCAAAAGACAATATGGCTGGAGGGGACCTTCATTGAGACCTCAAGATCTGGCAACACGAGTGGTTCTATATCACCGAGCCACTCGTTTGGGGTCATACGATGACCCACAAGTATAGGGTATCTATCGTAGTCCTTTCGATAAGTAAGAGTGTCTAACCCAACGAGGAGCAGAAGGAAATACAAGCGGTTTATAGCAAGGTATTCTCTGCAAGCACTGAAATTATCGATGACAGATAGTTGTATGATGAGATAATTCGTAACGGGTAACAAGTAACAAAAGTAAACAAGGTGCAGCAAGGTGGCCCAATCCTTTTTGTAGCAAAGGACAAGCCTGGACAAACTCTTATATAAAGCAAAGCTCTCCCGAGGACACATGGGAATTGTTGTCAAGTTAGTTTTCATCATGCTCATATGATTCACGTTCGTTACTTTGATAATTTGATATGTGGGTGGACCGGTGCTTGGGTGATGCCCTTCCTTGGACAACCCCTCTCGCAAGCATCCGCAACTACGAAATAAGAATTAAGGTAAACCTAACCATAGCATGAAAGATATGGATCCAAATCAACCCCTTACGAAGCAACGCATAAACTAGGGTTTAAGCTTCTGTCACTCTATTAGCAACCCATCATCTACTTATTAATTCCCAATGCCTTCTTCTAGGCCCAAATGATGGTGAAGTGTCATGTAGTCGATATTCACATAACACCACTAGAGGAGAGACAACATACATCTCTCATCAAAATATCGAACGGATACCGAATTCACATTATTGCTTATAACAAGACTTCTCCCATGTCCTCAGGAACAAGCGTAACTACTCACAAAACATATTTATGATCAAGATCAGAGGAGTATTAATTATCATTAAGGATCTAAAAATATAATCTTCCACCGGATAAACCAACTAGCACCAACTACAAGGAGTAATCAACACTACTAGCAACCCACAGGTACCAATCTGAGGTTTTGATACTGAGACCGAATACAAGAAATGAACTAGGGTTTGAGAGGAGATGGTGCTGGTGAAGATGTTGATGGATATTGACCCCCTCTCAATGAGAGGATCGTTGATGATGATGATGGCTTCGATTTCTGTTGGATTTCGGGTTCCGGCAGACCCTTGAGGTTCGAACACTGGGGTGCGCACGGAGATTTCGCCTTCTACCTACCTGCACCCCACCGCCTCGCTAAGATCTAAGCTATGGAAAGAACATCACAAGAGACACAGGGTTTATACTGGTTCGGGCCACCATTGTGGTGTAATACCCTACTCCAGTTTGTGGTGTGGTGGATTGCCTCTTGGGCTGATGATGATGAGCAATACAAGGAAGAACAGCCTCGCGAGGGTCTGTTCTTGGCTGGGGCGATGAACTGCTAGGAGGAGTTCAACCACCCTTCTCTCTCTCTCTCTCTCTCTCTCTCTCTCCAATCTGCTTATCGACTGCCTTCCGATTGCTCTATGTTTATCCTGATTCGTCCCTCTACCCTGGGGGTGGCTAGTCCTATTTATAGGCAAAGGCCCTGGGCCTCTTCCCAAATATTGAGCGGGAAGGGCGCCAACAATTGGCCATTTTGAAGGGGAACATCTGGTACACTTATCCTGACTAAAGTTGGTCTTCGCCTACCAAAGGCTCTGGTGGTGACGCTGGCTTGGGCTCCACAATGACCTCCTCCCTGTTGTTGGGCTGGTCTTGGTCTCGTTGCACCGAAACGGGTGCCTTTGCTTGATGCTCTCGCCTGCGCTTGCTCCCTTTGCACCAAAGAGGAAAGGAAGACACTGCGCGGGCTGGCGCCCGCCTGGCGCCCTTGGTCGTCATGGCTTGCGTCAGGGGCACCTCGTGAGGTACCCCGCCTTGATCTCTCCGCCTCCTTGCAAGCCAGCCTGACAAGGCTGTGCCTGAGAAAGCTCCATGTCGTCCGCCCCGTGAGGCTTGGCCCCTCGCGAGGGTCTTGGGTCTATGCTGATGAAGATGGGCCGTGCTGGGGCCCCCTTTGAGCCACACCGCGGGCTGCAGGCAGGCAAGTCTAGGGACCCCCGTTCCCAGAACGCCGACGGTAGCCCCCGGGCCCAAGGCGCGCCCGGACTTGGCCGTGCAGGGAGGAGAAAGGGCAAGGGCGAAGCGCCGCGGGCCCTAACAGCCTGCGGCCTTGGGCGCCGCGTGGCGGTTGATTGGACGTGAGCGGCACTGTTCTCCGACGCCCCCTTATTCTGCGCCATGCTAGGCGAACTCGTAGTCGTACATAACCGCTCCCCTTTCTGTTGCTCGAGCGCCCTCTGTCCTTCTCCTCTCGAACTCCAGCTTCTGTTTTCTACCCAATCTCGAACCTTCCCCCCTTCCCATCGCCATGGCTCCGACGAAGAAGGGAAGAGGGAAGAAACCCATGCCTCCGCCTCGCTTGCCGCCGTTGGCGGCCCCCACCGTCGACCGGTTAATCATAATCAATCGAGAGGGCCTGGGCAAGGTCAGCTCGGCTCTGGCTACTATCTTCAATGAATGCGGGAGGACGACGGCCTGGCCCGCGTCTCACTTCTCCATTGATAGGATAATCACCGAGGCCCAGTATTTTGCTGACGCTCTATGGGCGGGTCTGGTTCCCCCCTTTTCTGATTACTTCAATGCCGTGCTATCCCACTATCAGATCCACATGATGCATCTGGGTCCTGAATCCATCACCCTTCTTTCGGTCTTCGCCTTTGTCTGCGAGGCAATGATGGGCATCCTCCATTCGGTTGCCTTGCTGCGCCACTTCTTCTCGCTGCGCCTTGTCGACCCTACCCAATGCTCGGCGTGCGTGAGCTTCGCTGCCGCGTCTGAGACGACAGCCTCAGGGATTGACTTCAGGCTCCCTCATCCCGTGCCTGGGTTCCGCGAGTGGTGGTTGTATGTGGATGTTGGGGTGCCCAGCCCCCTGCTATCGGAGCCAACTTCGCCTGCTGTTCCCAATTCGGGCTGGGGCCAGGAGACGCTCGAGAGCCCCCGGCTCGTCTTCGTCTGGCACCGCTTCGCGTTCTTGAGGTCGATTGGCGTGACAGCGCCCAAGGTGGTGAAGGAGTTCCTGCTACGCCGCATTGCTCCTCTCCAACGCCACTCCCGCCGGATGTGGGCCTTCAGCGGGCGTGGTGATCGCATGAGGCTCCAGGAAGAGGACCTGACGCCTGAAGTGCTGAGGACAGTGCTCTTGATCCTGGCTGGGGACCCCAACTCTGGCAGCATCCAGCAGGGAGGGGCCTTGTTGTACCTCTGCCAGAACAGGGGTGATTTTGTGAATCCGATGCCTATCTTCGATGAGTGGGGGCCGCGCCCCGCCAGTCTCCAGGGGCCTCGCGAGAACCCAGTGTTGGTGACTGCCTTTCCAGTCGGCCAAGGCGACTCTTCCTCAAGTGGCGGAGCAGGGAGGCATGAGGCGCCAGAGGCCGAGGGGGCTCCCGGCGGGGTGACAATGCCGGGCGACGCTCATGAGTAAGCAGCTCTTGGGGCCCGTGCCGCTGAGGCTGAGGGAGGCAAGCAGCTGCCCCCCAGCACCGGCGGCCGAGGCCCCTGAAGCTCCAGCCACTTCTCTTGGCGAGGAGACTGGCAGTGCGCATCAGGCAGGCACCCCTGACGCGGATCGCCTTGACGCTTCGTCCTCGTCGCAGGTTGACCCCTGCGCTCAACTCTTGGGCCGCTTCCGCGTGGACTTTGAGGCCCTCCGAAAGAAAAGGGAGGCCCTGGGTGACGATTACCCTTGTCGCTTGCTGAAGCGTAGGAAGTACTTCGCCACTGATGAGTAAGCCTTCTCCTTTTCCAGCTCCCGATTCGTCTGTTGCTTTTACTGATCCTTGCTCCGCAGGCCCCTTCCAGCCGAGCTCGCGGAGATGGCTGAGGTGCCGTCCCCCTTGGCTGCGCCCCCTCTACCGTCCTCAAGTGCTCCGAGCAGCAGAGCCCTTGTGGTGAGGGCGATCGGAGAGGCGAACCATCCGGAGGCGCATCGTGGCCCTGCGCACCTCGCGACCCTCCTTCGTGGGCCTTCTCGTGGCATAGCCAGCCTGCCGTGGGCTTCTCGCCTGGTCGTGGACTGCGATTGGCTGAGGCGCTCCCTGCGCTCTTCATCTGGGGACGGGCTGGCTCCAGGCCGGGCTTCTGGCTTGGTGTTCCCGGCCGTCGCGAGGGTGCCAGCCCCCAGCCCCCTGGCCGGAGGGGGAGTGCCGATTCGTGGACCCCGACGCTTGCTTGGGGCAGATGATGGTGTGGAAGACGTGTGCGAGCGTGCTCGGGAGTGTCGCGCTCTTCGCCAAGGATTCCTTCGAAGGGCGGCTGACGTGGTGAGCTTGCTTGGTGAGGAGCTTGCTGATGAAGACGCGCGCCTTGAGGCCGAGGGCCTGCGCCTGGCTGCAGAGAGGCGCGAGCTGGAGGGCGCCATCGCCCTTGCGCGCCATCAGCGCGATCTTGACGACGAAGAGGCCAAGGCGTCGTTGGCGTCCTCTCGGGAGGCCCAATCTCGGGCCACTGAGGAGGCCCGGGAAGCTGACCAGCGGCGAGAGGTGGCAGAGGAGCGGGCTTGGGAGCTCCTGGCCCGGTGCCACTCACTAGAAGAGCAAGTGGAGCTGCGCGAGGAAGCCCTTGCATTGATGAAGGTGGCCTCTGGCGACCCGGCAGAGCTCCAGAAGCGTGAGGAGGCGCTGACGCTGGAAGCCGCCGAACGTGCATGCGAGTACGAGCGTCTGGAGACGAGGGAGCACTTGGTGACGCAGGCGGAGGATGATGTCGCTGCACGGGAAGCCCGTGTCCTGGAGGAGGTCGGACGTCGGGTGGCGATGGCGCGCTTGAACCTCGAGCGCGAGTCCGAGGAGAGGCTGGAGTTGATCCGGGTCGAGGCTGAAGGTAGGATTGCTGCCTTGAGGGCCAAGCTGGAGGAAGCGACTCGGCGGGCCGATGCTCTTCGGGCATCCCTTGAGGTAGCGCAAGGGGACTCAACCACCTCCCAGGCCGAGGTGCTCCTTCTTCGCCATCGGGTGGAGGAGGCTGAGGCCGTCGCGTGCTAGAATGAGGACGAGATACGACAGTGGCGGATCCTGGAGCATGAGCACAACCCCATGCTCATCACGCTCCGGGAGAGAGCCAACACAGCCTTGGGCAACATCTGCGAGGCGGCTGTTGGCGAGCCGCACGCAGTCAACTACGCCGGCAACCTTCAGTTCTTCACCGACGTGGTGACGCAGCTGGAGGCGCGGTCGGTCAGGGCCGACAGGTTGGTGGAGGAGAGGATCCGCGCCCTACTCGGGCGCGCCTTTTCTCGCGTCTTCAGCCATCTCAGGAACATGGATCCCCACTTTGATTTTGACGCCGCCATCGCCCCAGGCCCCCAGGCCGTCCGAGACGACCTGGCGCACTCGGTGGAAGACAACGTGGATGCTCTTGTCAGGGCCTTCGCTTCAGACAATGATGGCGTGATCGTGGCCGCCGACGAGGGCGGCGTGGTGAACGGCCCTGACGCCGCTGGCGGCAACATAGACAGCGATGGCGAGTCCAGCAACGCCAGCAATGGTTCGGGAGGTGCTCCTGAGGACGCATTGGGGGATTTATCCGACTGTTATGCATCGTTCCTGTTTCCTTACCCTACATGAATAGAACTCAGGTTTTGGCCTGATGGCTGTGAGAGCATTTTGGGAGGGGGAGCCCCTCATGTAAACTTGCGTTCATCGTATTAGTAGATGTTACATTGCCCATGCGCCCGTGCCAAGTGGCGGGCTAAGCGACGTGCTGGTTGGCTAGTTTACCTTCGTTCCGTGCGGGCCCTGAGGTAGCCTGTGGGAGGCTGTGGTGTCCCGAGTGTTCCTTGATCGAATCCATAGGATCTGCAGTAAAAACCCTCCTAAGAGGACGCGACGGCGGCAGTCTGGGCTGCGCGCAAGCTAGGCCTGACCCGGCTCACGAGGGGAGGCAGCTGAGGCGAAGTGGTAAACAAAACGCGAGAAATTGCTCGAACGAGACTAAGCACCCCTTCCCCGAACACACGCAAATCTCAAATTCGAATCCAACTTAAAACCAGCGAGGGAAAGTGACAACCAAAGGGAAAGGCAATGGAAGCAGAAAAAAGGCCGCGTCCGGCACCTAATCTAGTCTTGGACGTCTTCTCACCAGCGCGGAGCTAAGTGCTGCCACTGGGCGTGGGAGGGAGCCCAAGGGCTTGAGGCCGGCACCCCTGAGACTCCGGGGCGTGTACAGCCCCACTCATTATTACGTGAGAGTGTCACGGGGCGGCGAGCTTCACAGGCACTAGGCCTTCTTCACAGGTACCGACCTTGCTTCATATCACCGGACGAGGGCCCCGCCTTGCGCCACACTCTAGTGCCATCAACGACGACCGGAAACCAGGCTGCCGCCGATGGGGTAGAGCGGTCGCCAGCGGTTCCCCCGATGACCACGGGTCCTCTGCCAGGGGCAGGCCCTGAGGCACCTCCCCAGCAGAGGGCCTACCTCCTGAGAACGCCTTGCTCCGAACGCCGCGGTGGTGATGTCGGATCTCGGCCCCTCTCCTGCAGCCCCCTGCGCCCTCCTCCCGAGGGGTAGGAGACTGTGGGAGCGGGGCAGCTGCTTGTCGTGGCGACCTGCACCTCCTGCGATCCATGATTAGCGTATGCCTGCTCCTGAGGAATTAGCGGTACCCGAAAATCGTTGCCTCCAGCGTGGCCAGTGGGACCGTCCCGGGGCTCCTGGAAGAGCTCAGCTTCTGGCGCCTCGTCCCCCCAGCTTGGGCTGAGGAGCGAGCCTTGTTCGCCCTCGTGAGGGTTCCCTTGGTCCATCATGTGGGGCACATATTCTTCTGGTGCCGTCATCCCGAAGGCCACGCCGTAGTGCTTCGCGTGCCATGCAGCTCTGCTTGACGCGCCCTCTGTGCGGTGGTAGCGCGGCTGCCCGCTGGGGCCGTGGGCCGCGTCGAGTCCTTCTTCTTCGCGGACAGGGAGCGGGGGCAGCACCGCCGCCAGTCCGGTGCCGACAGCTTCGCTGGCGTTGGAGTAGCCTTGGAGCCTGTGGGCGCGCGCGGAGCCCCCGCGCGGGCCGCCCTGGGCTTGAGATGGGAGCTGGATGCAGAAGGGGTGAGCCCCCGAGGAGGCAAAGCCCAGGAGCTCTGCCACCCGTTCCAGCAGCACGTCGCGGCCGCCCTCCAGCAGCCTGCACTGCAGCAGCTCTCGGGCCACCGTGAGCGCAGCCCTCGAGTTCGCCTGCTCCCGGCGGGTGTACGGTGTCGTGGTCACGGCGTGATTGGAGGCCCTTGCTGCTGACCGCGCCTGCTGCGGTGTGAGAGCTGTCAAAGCCTGTCCGCGTCGCCCACGGCCCGCAGCGCCCTGCGGACCGCAAGCTGCCTGGGGCAGGGGGTCGCCCGAGGCGAGCGGCTCTGTGCGGGCGGGCCACGCCGCCCAAGGATCTGGGTTGCCCGCCTGGTCGCCGGACATGGTGATGACGACGCGACGGGACACGAAGCGGTAGAAGGTGGATTCCGGCGCACCCCTAACTGGCGCGCCAAATGTCGGATTTCGGGTTCTGGCAGACCCTTGAGGTTCGAACACTGGGGTGCGCGCGGAAATTTCTCCTTCTACCTACCTGCACCCCACCGCCTCGCTAAGATCTAAGCTATGGAAAGAACAGCACAAGAGACACAGGGTTTATACTGGTTCGGGCCACCATTGTGGTGTAATACCCTACTCTAGTTTGTGGTGTGGTGGATTGCCTCTTGGGCTGATGATGATGAGCAATACAAGGATGAACAGCCTCGCGAGGGTCTGTTCTTGGCTGGGGCGATGAACTGCTAGGAGGAGTTCAACCACCCTTCTCTCTCTCTCTCTCTCTCTCTCTCTCTCTCTCCGATCTGCTTATCGATTGCCCTCCGATTGCTCTCTGTTTATCCTGATTCATCCCTCTACCCTGGGGGTGGCTAGTCCTATTTATAGGCAAAGGCCCTGGGCCTCTTCCCAAATATTGAGCGGGAAGGGCGCCAAAAATTGGCCGTTTTGAAGGGGAACATCTGGTACACTTATCCTGACTAAAGTTGGTCTTCGCCTGCCAACGGCTCTGGTGGTGATGCTGCTTGGGCTCCACAATGACCTCCTCCCTGTCGTTGGGCTGGTCTTGGTCTCGTTGCACCGAAATGGGTGGCTTTGCTTGATGCTCTCGCCTGCTGAGGGAGTCCTGGATTAGGGGGTGTTCGGATGGCCGAACTATACCTTCAGCCGGACTCCAGGACTATGAAGATACAAAGTTGAAGACTTCATCCCATGTCCGGAAGGATCTTTTCTTGGCGTGGAAGGCAAGCTAGGTGTGCGGATATTCGAGATCTCCTACCATTGTAACCGACTCTGTGTAACCCTAACCCTATCTGGTGTCTATATAAACCGGAGGGTTGTAGTCCGTAGGACAACCATCATCATACACAATCATACCATAGGCTAGCTTCTAGGGTTTAGCCTCCTTGATCTCGTGGTAGATCCACTCTTGTACTACCCATATCATCAATATTAATCTAGCAGGAGTAGGGTTTTACCTCCATCGAGAGGGCCTGAACCTGGGTAAAATAAAGTGTCCCTTGTCTCCTGTTACCATCCGACCTTGACGCACAGTTCGGGACCCCCTACCCGAGATCCGCCGGTTTTGACACCGACATTGGTGCTTTCATTGAGAGTTCCTCTGTGTCGTCGCCTTTAGGCCCGATGGCTCCTTTGATCATCAACAACGACGAGGTCCAGGGTGAGACTTTCCTCCCCGGACAGATCTTCGTCTTCGGCGGCTTCGCTCTGCTTGCCAATTCGCTTGGTCATCTAGAGCAGATCGAAAGCTACGCCCCTGGCCATCAAGTCAGGTTTGGAAGCTTAAACTACACGGCTGATATCCGCGGAGACTTGATCTTCGACGGGTTCGAGCCACAACCAAGCACGCCGCACTATTTCGAGGGGCACGATGTAGCTCTGCCTCCGAATAGCACCCTGGAGGCCGCACACGCTCCGGCCCCGATCCTTGACTCGGAGCCCGCTGCGTTCTCTGAGGATGAACGGTTGGACGCCACCTCGGGGGCTGCGATCTCAAAGGCGATCAAGCCGAACGCCAGCCCCGTACTCTGCACGGCCCAGGACTCCAAGGAGCCGGACTCTTCTCTGAACTCCGAGCCTTCCACGCCCCCGCCGATCGAATCTGATTGGGCGCCTGTAATGGAGTTCACCGCCGCGGACATCTTTCAGTGCTCACCTTTCGGTGATATCCTGAATTCTCTTAAGTCTCTCTCTCTTTATCAGGAGAGCCCAGGCCGGACTATGGAATGCGAGGTTGGGATTCGGACAACGAAGAAATTCAAAACCCACCCACCACCCACTTAATAGCCACTGTCGATGATCTAACCGACATGCTTGACTTCGGCTCCGAAGACTTCGATGGTATGGACGACGAAGGAGGAGACGAACAAGAACCAGCACCTGTAGGGCGCTGGACCGCCACCTCGTCATATGACATATACATGGTGGACGCTCCAAAGGATGCGGATGGCGATGGAGGAGCGGAAGACGACACATCGAAAAAACCGCAAAAACGCCGGCGCCAACGGCGCCGCTCTAAATCCCGCCACAGCAGAAACGGTGATTCCGGCACGGGAGATAATACTACCCCGGACAGCGCCGAAGAACACCAGAACCTGCAAGATTCGGCGCAGGAAGATGGAAAAGCCAGCCCTCAGGAGATAGCGGCAGAGCAAGAGGTTGAGGGTGATAACTACATGCCTCCCTCCGAAGACGAGGCAAGCCTCGACGACGACGAATTCGTCGTACCATCAGACCCCGCCGAACAAGAGCGTTTTCAACGCAGGCTTCTAGCCACGGCCAACAGCCTAAAGAAAAAGCAACAACAGCTTAGAGCTGATCAAGATCTGCTAGCTGATAGATGGACAGAAGTCCTTGCGGCCGAAGAGTATGAACTCGTGCGCCCCTCCAAAAATTATCCTAAGCGCAAGCCGCTACCCCAATCAGAGGGGGAAGCATATGACATGGCAGACGGGCCACCCCGTGGCCGCGACAGGGAGGCCTTTCGAGCCCCTCAGCAAGCCATGCCCCGATGCCGCTCGAATAAGGCACGGGAACACGAGCCAGACCTGCGAGACGTACTGGAAGATAAAGCAAGGCAAACAAGATCGATCTACGGATCGCGCGGACGCCCGAAGACACGTGATGATCTTCACTCCGGACACAATAAATCCGGCCGGGCCGAACACAGCAGGCACAGCCCTTCCGAGCTGCGTCGCGACATAGCCCAGTACAGGGGCGCCGCACATCCACTATGCTTCACAGACGAAGTAATGGATCACAAAATCCTAGAGGGATTTAAACCCGTCAATATCGAGTCGTACGATGGTACGACAGATCCGACAGTATGGATTGAGGACTATCTCCTTCACATCCACATGGCACATGGCGATGATCTGCACGCCATCAAATATCTACCCCTCAAGCTTAAAGGACTAGCCCGGCACTGGCTTAACAGCCTACCAGCAGACTCAATCAGTTCTTGGGAGGACCTGGAGGCCGCATTCCTCGACAACTTTCAGGGGACCTATGTGTGGCCACCGGACGCCGACGACCTAAGCCACATAATCCAGCAGCCAGAAGAATCGGCCAGGCAATTCTGGACATGGTTCCTAACAAAGAAAAATCAGATAGTCGATTGTCCGGACGCAGAGGCCCTAGCAGCCTTCAAACATAACATCCGTGACGAGTGGCTTGCCCGGCACCTGGGACAGGAAAAGCCGAAAACCATGGCAGCCCTCACGACACTCATGACCCGCTTTTGCGCGGGTGAGGATAGCTGGCTAGCTCGCAGCAACAACTTATCGAAGAAACCCGGTAATTTGGATACCAAGGACAAAAGTTAGCAGCGACAGCAATGAGGATACGGTAGTCAATGCCGGATTCAGAGGCTATAAATCCGGTCAGCGGAAAAAGCCATTTAAAAAGAATACCCAGGGCCCATCCAGCTTGGACCAGATACTCGATCGCTCGTGCCAGATTCATGGCACCCCCGAAAGGCCAGCCAATCGCACCAACAGGGATTGTTGGGTGTTCAAGCAGGCAGGCAAGTTAAGAGCCGAACACAAGGACAAGGGGCTGAATAGCGACGACAAAGAGGAGCTCAGGCCGCCGAACAACACTGGACAGAAAGGGTTTCCCCCACAAGTGCGGACGGTGAACATGATATACGCAACCCACATTCCCAAGCGGGAGAGGAAGCGTGCGCTACGGGACGTATACGCGATGGAGCCAGTTGCCCCAAAGTTCGACCCATGGTCCTCCTGCCCGATCACTTTCGATCGAAGGGACCACCCCACTAGCATCCGTCATGGCGGTTTTGCCGCACTGGTCCTCGACCCAATCATGGACGGATTTCATCTCACAAGAGTCCTCATGGACGGCGGCACTAGCCTGAACCTGCTTTATCAGGATACAGTCCGGAAAATGGGCATAGATCCATCAAGGATCAAGCCCACAAGGACGACCTTTAAAGGCGTCATACCAGGTGTAGAGGCCAATTGCACAGGCTCGATAACACTTGATGTGGTCTTCGGATCTCCGGATAACTTCCGAAGCGAAGAGTTAATCTTCGATATAGTGCCGTTCCGCAGTGGCTATCATGCCCTGCTCGGACGAACCACATTCGCTAAATTAAATGCGGTGCCGCACTATGCATATCTCAAGCTCAAGATGCCAGGCCCTCGAGGAGTAATTACGGTCAGCGGAAACACAGAACGCTCCATCCGTACGGAAGAGCACACAGCGGCCCTCGCAGCGGAAGTACAAAGCAGCCTTTCAAGGCAACTCTCCAGTCCGGCCGTGAAAAACCCGGACAATGCAAAGCGCGCCCGGAGTAACCTGCAACAAGACCACCTGGCACGATCAGAGCAAGCGTAGCAATACGGCCCCGACCCAGCCATCGCAACATAGCGGAGCAAGTACCTCGAGTACACAATCACGCCCTTAAAATTCCATGGGCACAAGGGGAGGGGCACATTAACGGCATGCCTACAACACGGTGTCAAACGTACTAGGTGCTGCCGGATTTTTTCTTTTTTAATTTCAGGACTCCATACTAAGGACAACCTGTTCGGCAGCGTTGCAGCACAGACGATGCAAGATCCAGGAAAGTAGATAAATCTACGCCGCATTCCGGAACTCTCAGGTGGTCTCTATTTCGAGCGATATATCTGTTTCTAAATTCTGCGGCCTGTGCCTGGTCAGGACATGTTAAATAGTCTAATATCTTCTTTGCTTATCGCATTACTTGTATCGTTCGGCTTTGATAAATAAGCCTCTTTATAAAACAATGCATAGCTTTTTATCTATTTTTTGCATTGTCCCCTTTGAATATATGTATTTTTGATATAACATGATCGCACCCGTATACCATGGTACGACAAACCACGCCAGGGGCTTCATTACCCTTTTATCTGGTGTGAGAAGTCCGTACACTTCCATAAGTGCGGCACCCCGAACTTATAGCACTATATGCATCGGCTCCGAGTCATGATTTTGGTCACATGTTGGGTTTGCCCGGCTCCTACGTTTTGGTACCTTACGTTCCGCTCTATCGGCTAAAGTAGCACTAGGAGAACCACTGCGATTGTGCCCCAGATCAGGTGGGTTGAGCACCTCAGTGGAGAAAGCTAAAACAGACTGTCATGATAAGGCGCGAGTTCGGTCGCTGTTCGAGAGGTTTTTCGAGTCCTTAACCGCTTATGCCGCTTTGAGCGAGGAGCTGGCTATGTCCGGCCAAAGGCGTGGACAACGCCCCGAATTCGGCCTTCCGAACTAGGGGCTTCGCCGAAATTTAAAATTATAACGTTCTATGGCTAAGTGAGAGTGTTCAAGCATTATAGTCTGCTTGCCTGGTTCGCTGTGCTGAGCGCCTCCCTCGAAGGACCCAACTATGGGAACAAGAGCCCTCAGGTTTATCCCTAACACCCCAGCACTAGTGGCATGGGGGCAGAAGCCGACGACTCCCCATCTCTCAATTTTTGATAAATGGCCGCATAGAAAATAATATTTTAAATTAAACAAGCATTGCTTAGCGCATATGAACAAGTTTTCAGCGCACAGGATACAAGCGAGCGAGTTCATTCAAATACTACATCTTTAGTACATTCATCCGCGACAAGGCGGGCTCCGGCAAGAACGTCCTTGTAGTAGTTCTCGGGCTTGCGATGCTCCTTCCCCTGCGGCGGCCCGTCCTTCACCAGCTTCTCTCCGTCCAGCTTACCCCAGTGTACCCTTACACGGGCAAGGGCCCTCCGGGCACCTTCAATACAGACGGAGCGCTTGATGACTTCAAGCCGTGGACAGGCCTCCACCAGCCGCCACACCAGCCCAAAATAGCTCCCAGGCAGGGCCTCTCCAGGCCACAGCCGAACTAGTAAGCCCTTCATGGCCTGTTCGGCCGCCTTGTGGAGCTCGGCCAGCTGTTTCAGCTGATCGCTCAAGGGCACAGGGTGTCCGGCCTCAGAATACTGAGACCAGAACACACTCTCCGTCGAGCTGCCCTCTTCAGCTCGGTAGAACGCGGCGGCGTCGAATGCGCTGTGGGGAAGATCGAAGAACGCCCCAGGAGAACTCCGGATTCGGGTAAGTAATAGGTAATTTACTTTTATATTCCTACTTTGCATTGAGAATTCCTTACCCGCTGCTATCTTTTTCACATCCTCCAACCCTTGGAGGGCCTTCTGGGCTTCGGCCTTGGCACTCTTGGCGGTCTCAATGGCCGAGGCGAGCTCGGATGCTTGCGTTTTCGCCTCAAGCTCCAAACCCTCATGTTTTTTCATGAGAGATTGCAGCTCTTGCTGCACCTCGCCGGCTTGGACCCCAAGCCTTTCTCGCTTGGCGTGATCCTCGGCCATTTTCTTCTCGGCCTCAGCCAGCGCCTGCTTCAGGGTTGTCACCTCGGCTGTGGTCCCTACAATAAGCAGCACAATCCTGTTATTTCTTTCTGCAATCAAGCCTCTCTATAGGCACCTTTCTTCTTTAGGGTATTTCTTACCTTCTTTCTCCTCGAGCTGCCGTTTGGCAAGGTCGAGCTCTTGCTCGGACCGCCCAAGGTCCTTTTTAAGGCTTCCACCTGCGCAGTCAGTGCGGCGGTGGAAAGCAGCGAAGCCTGCATACGCATATTTAACCTTTTTTGTTAGACTCCTGCGATTTTCATTAGATCCTCTATCCGGCTTTTCTTTCCGAACACCATCAGGGGCTACTGTCTATGCGGTAAATAAATTGGCACATTTTTTACTTACCTCGAAGCCTGTAAGAAGGATAGCACAAGCTTCATTCAGTTCATTCTTGGCGGACTGAATCCTTTGGATCACCGTACTCACAATAGTACGGTGCTCCTCGTCGATGGCGGCGCCCTCAAGCACCTCCAGCAAATTGTCCGGCGCCTCCGGTTGGACGGAGGCCGCCGGCTCGGATGGCTTGCTCCTCTTGGAAGGAGTTCGCCCGCCGCGGACCGGGACTGTCGAGTCCGGCGCGGTGTCCGGCACAAAGCCGGACTTGGAGCCCTGGAGGGTTTCATCCCCTTCACTCCTCGGGTCCGGAGGATTGCCTTGTGGCTCCTCCAGGACCATCTCCTCCTGCCCTGAAGCTTGGCGGGGCGCCACTTCGGCGTCGTCTGCCCCGCGGGGGGAGACTGCGGGCGGAATAGAGTTCATGTCCGACGAATCCAAGGAGCCGCTCGACGAGTCGTCGAGTTCGGCCCAGGGTGGGCTGCATAAAATGCGTGCGATATCAGGGAAAGCCGCACACAAAAAAAGGGTTATCATGAGTTACTCTGGTGTGTAAATACTTACGATTTCGCCGGACGCTTGGTCCTATCCGGCCACTCCTCTCCGCCCTCTTCGGCGTCGTGGGAGTAGTCCGGCGGAGGGGTCTTCCTTTTCCTTGACCCCTCGGCCTCCCCTGTTGGGGCAGCCTTCTTCTTCTTTGCTCCCCTCGCCGGAGGGGGAGAGCTTCCTTGTTCCTCCTCCTCGTTTTCGCGAGAGGAGGGCGTTGCGGACTCGTTGGATGACGAGTCCGACACCACCATGTTGCGGGAACTTTTTCGAGTCCCGGTGGTTTTCTTCTTCTTGGCCTTCCTCTTCGGCACCACGTAAGGTGCCGGAGCCATTAGCTTCACCAAGAGAGCTGGGGCCGGGTCTTCGGGCAGAGGAGCCGGACAGTTAATTGGTCCGGATATCTCCAGCCAAGCCTGTCAAAGGTGAAAGGGGGTTTAGATCCCGCATAGAGATAATCTATGAAGAAGAGCTTAACGAACCTGTCAAAGGTATAGATAGCTTACCTCGCCGGCAATACGCTGTGAGCTATATCCGCGATCCTCAGAGGCGGATGTGGGGGACTCGGTGCCTTTGGTTAGCACCTTCCAGACGTCTTCATACGTCGTGTCGAAGAGCCTACTGAGGGTCTGGTGCTGCGCTGGGTCGAATTCCCACAATGTAAAATCCCGTTCTTGGCACGGGAGGATCAGGCGAACGAGCATGACCTGGACTATGTTGGCAAGCCGGATTGGCTTGTCCACCAGGGTCTGGATGCATGTTTGCAACCCAGTCACTTCTTCCTCGTTGCCCCACGACAGGCCTGTCTCTTTCCAGGACATGAGCCGCGTGGGGGTCCGGATCTGAACTCAGGGGCCGCGACCCATTTCGGATCGCGGGACTCGGTGATGTAAAACCACCCTGCCTGCCACCCCTTCAGGGACTCCACGAGGGAGCCATCGAACCAGAGGATGTTGGCTATCTTGCCAACCATAGCACCTCCGCACTTCGCCTGGGTGCCGGACACCACCTTGGGCTTGACGTTGAAGGTCTTGAGCCAGAGGCCGAAGTGGGGGCGGACGCGGAGAAAGGCCTCACACACGACGATAAACGCTGAGATGTTGAGGACGAAGTTCGGGGCCAGGTCGTGAAAATCCAGGCTATAGTAGAACATGAGCCCCCGGACAAATGGGTGAAGTGGAAAGCCCAGTCCGCGGAGGAAGTGGGGGAGAAAAACCACCCTCTCATGGGGCCTTGGGGTAGGAAGAAGCTGCCCCTTATCAGGAAGCCGATGCGGGATATCCTTGGATAAGTATCCGGCGTTCCTTAGCCTTTTTACTTCAGCCTCCGTAACGGAGGAGACCATCCACTTGCCTCCCGCTCCGGACATTGTTGGAGAAGGTTGAGGAAGAAGAGCGGACTTGGGCACTGGAGCTTGAGTGCGCGAGAGATGGATTGGCAAAGGGGGAAGAAGGCGTAGGTTAAAAGGGTGAATCCTTATCCCTTTATATAAGCAGGTACGGTTAGGCGTCCTCACCTACGTAATAAAACTCACTTGCCTCCCAAACGCCGCGGTAAATGGCGCGGTTGGGTTACCCACGTCCGTATTAATGAGAATCCCGTTAAAGGGGGGCACACGATCTCTGCTTCGACAAGACGTGCCAAGGAAACCGCCTCGCTATATGGGCTGAGGTGGAACGATGAAAACAATTTATAGAAGGCTTGGCCGCAGTGTTATGACGCACTGTGGTATACGTCAGCAGATTTGATTTGTGTTAATATTATTCTCTGTATGGCAATATGTGGAAACTTATTTTGCAGAGCCGGACACTATTCTGTGGTGTTTATAATCTTCTTGAAGAACTTGGAGGAGGAACCCGCCTTGCAATGCCGAAGACAATCTACGCGCCGGACTCGTCGTCATTGAAGCCTGGTTCAGGGGCTACTGAGGGAGTCCTGGATTAGGGGGTGTTCGGATGGCCGAACTATACTTTCAGCCGGACTCCAGGACTATGAAGATACAAAGTTGAAGACTTCGTCCCGTGTCCGGAAGGATCTTTTCTTGGCGTGGAAGGCAAGCTAGGTATGTGGATATTCGAGATCTCCTACCATTGTAACCGACTCTGTGTAACCCTAACCCTATCTGGTGTCTATATAAAACGGAGGGTTGTAGTCCGTAGGACAACCATCATCATACACAATCATACCATAGGCTAGCTTCTAGGGTTTAGCCTCCTTGATCTCGTGGTAGATCCACTCTTGTACTACCCATATCATCAATATTAATCTAGCAGGAGCAGGGTTTTACCTCCATCGAGAGGGCCTGAACCTGGGTAAAATAAAGTGTCCCTTGTCTCCTGTTACCATCCGACCTTGACGCATAGTTCGGGACCCCCTACCCGAGATCAGCCGGTTTTGACACTGACACCTGCACTTGCTCCCTTTGCACCAAAGAGGAAAGGAGGACACTGCACGGGCTGGCGCCCGCCTGGCGCCCTTGGTCGTCATGGCTTGCGTCACGGGCACCTCGTGAGGTACCCCGCCTTGATCTCTCCGCCTCCTCGCGAGCCAGCCTGATGAGGGCGTGCCTGAGGAAGCTCCGTGGCGTCTGCCCCGCGAGGCTTGGCCCCTCGCGAGGGTCTTGGGTCTATGCTGATGAAGATGGGCCGTGATGGCCCCCCTTTGAGCCACGCCGCGGGCCGCAGGCAGGCAAGTCTGGGGACCCCCGTTCCTAGAACGCCGACAATTTCCCCCTCCCGGAGGGATGTTTCCCTGGCAGAACGGCTCCGCCGGGGCCCTAGATTGGTTCTGCCCAGGTTCTGCCTCGAGACAGTGGCACTTCGTCCCGAAAGCTTCCTTCTGATTTTTTCCAGGTCAAAACACACCATATAGCAGAAGATGGGCGTCGGAGGCCTTCCAGGGGCCCCACAAGGACGAGGGGCGCGCCTAGGGGGGTAGGGCGCGCCCTCCACCCTTGTGGCTGGCTGGTGGCCCCCTCTGGTACTTTCTTCACCCAATATGTTTTATATATTCCAAAAATATTCTCCGTGAAGTTTCAGGACTTTTGGAGTTGTGCACAATAGGTCTCTAATATTTGCCCCTTTTCCAATCCAGAATTCCGGCTGCCGGCATTCTCCCTCTTCATGTAAACCTTTAAAATAAGAGAACAAAGGCACAAGTACTGTGATATAATGTGTAATAATAGCCCGTAATGCAATACATATCAATATAAAAGCATGATGCAAAATGGGCGTATCATCAGGCTGCGACTCATGTCTTCACCGGCGCTCCTCCAAGGAAGCTCGTGTCCTGGAAGAAACATGGCCTAATGGGGCAACCCGGACGAGGTCGAAGTACTCCAATAGCAGCTCTGGGCCCTCAAGAAGAAGTTCAAGATGGTGGATGCTATAGCTGTGATGCTTCATCGGTACATCCTTCCCCTCCAACTTCGAGCCAATCCTATGTGGCTTTACACGACCGAGGACAAGCCAACTCTACGAAACTTCTTCTGCACCAACATCGACGGGATGTGGACGGCTCTCTTCAAGCCATCCCAAAATGAATTCCTTGCTAATGGGCCAGACATCGGCTACACTGCCGAGCGCGGGCCTTCTGAGGTAAACATTGTTGTACCTATTCACCATCAGCTTCATATTTCGCCTTTATCTGAATCTTCCTTCCTCATCTTAAGAAATGGGCGGCCAAGGCCACACTCATTGCATGCGTGGCGCCACTGCCCGAGGACCCACGGAGCCCCGAGCTGCAGGCCCTCCTAGCTGTGGTGCCTCCAAAAGCCCCGTCCAAGGAAAAAGAGGCGGAGAAAAAGAGGGAGGGTCTTCGGATCCAATATCCGGCAGACGCCAGGTCCAAGAACATCCGGGTTATCTCCTCAGATGATGAGGAGAGGAAAGATGAGGAAAGGGAGGAAGGCTCCTCCTCCCTGAAGAACAAAAGGGGGGCGTCCAAGGACATTGCGGGGGCACACACTGTCCGGATGTGTATGATGGCCTTTTGAGCTGATAGGCCAAACGTAAAATTTTCCGAAGACTTCTGACACCGCAGATGCATACAATAGTTAACTATAGTAGCCCCTGAGCCCGGAGTGAGACACCAAAATCTTACTCGGGGGTCTTAGTGAAAACTAAATGCTTTAATAGAAGCGAATATATTGTAGCCTCCGAGACCCTGGTCGGAGAAGGAAAGAAGACTAGGGGATCGATGTTGTCCGAGGAAGCTAACTATTGTCATTGCAGGTTTCGTCTCCAATGCGAGAGACTTGGAAGAGCTGAACCATAAGCTCGACCAGTCCAAGAAGGACGCCGATCTGCTCAAGAATCAGATGGAGATTGCTGAAGGTGAATGTTGAAATTTTTGTAGCTTTGTGAAGTTGCAATATCTACTTGAAGTTCTAATTTGTATGCTGATGTATTCGCAACTACCTCCGCGGAGCTAGAGAAGCTCCAGTCTGAGCTGAAAACAGCTCGACAAGAAACCAAACAGTAGAGAGCTGCAGCGGAGAAGGCCAGCATGGAGTTAGCCAAATAAAAAAGAGGTCGACGAGCGACACATGGCTTGGGTCACCGAGGTCGAAGAAGACCTGAAGGGCCTTTGCGAGTAGCGCGATGCCCTTCAAAAGGACAAGGACAAGCTAACTTGCGAGTTGGCCACCACCAATTCGGCTTGTAAGGAGGCCACGACCCAGGCTTGGGTAGATCACGAGGTGCCTCAGCAGGTGAACCAAATCGCCAGCGGTAAGCCCTATCTACTTTGCTGCATTTTTGGTGACAGTTAGTTGCTCATCTTACACAAGTTTGGTGTTCTTCGGAGGTCTTTAGGGAGCTTTCGCGGAGTGCCTCGGGCGTTGGTGCTTATCTTGCTACGCAGCCTGATGGTTTCGAGGAGAAAACCTTCTGGGCCCAGTTCGAGGCGCCTAAGCACCCACCACTTCTAAACAATCAAATGAAGCAACTCACGGAGTTGTTCCGTGTAGCCCGATCAGTGATGCAAGACATCTGCGTTAACCTCTAGTCGGGTCAGCCGATGCCAACAAGCTTCTTCGGCCTGTCGAGCAGGCTTCGAGAGACTAGCCCCTAGGTGGAGAAGTGGAAGCGGTCGACCTGTCCGGAGGGGGCTAAAAGGGCTTACGCGTCTACAATTGTGCATTTTCCAAAGTTAAAGCCGTTGGACATTGCCTCCGGAACTCCAGCAGGAAAATACCAGGCCCCAGAACAGTTCCTTGCCCAGGTGCACGAGGGTGCTGATAACCCACAAGTATAGGGGATCATTTGTAGACTTCTTCGATAAATAAGAGTGTCGAACCCAACGAGGAGCTAAAGGCAGAACAAATATTCCCTCAAGTTCTATTGACCACCGATACAACTCTACGCACACTTGACGACTGCTTTACCGGAAACAAGTATGAAACTAGAAGAACTTTGTAGATGTGATAGGATAGGTTTGCAAGATAATAAAGAGCACGTAAATAAAATATAGGGGCTGTTTAGATAAAGACACAACTCAGTTAGTTTTAGTAGAGAGCTATTGTCAACAAGAAAGTTATTTGTCCCTAGGCAATCGATAACAAGTACAAGTAATCATTCTTGTAATTTTATATGAGGGAGAGGCATGAGCTAACATACTTTCTCTACTTGGATCATATGCACTTATCATCGGAACTCTAGCAAGCATCCACAACTACTAAAGATCATCAAGGTCGTGAAACCCAACCATAGCATTAAGTATCAAGTCCTCTTCACTCCCATACATCATACCCCAGTTACTCGGGTTTAGGTTTCTGTCACTCTTGCAACCCACCATAAGCGAACCATGAACATATTTCAACACCCTACAGTGGGGGCCCCTCACGTTTGCGCGAGACGGAGGGCACCGTAGGACATCACCATAAATAAAATATACAATCATACTAACCAAGATCACGATTAACCCACATGACAAAACGGATCTACTCAAACATCATAGGATAACCATAGATCATTGGGAAATAATATATGGAGTTGAGCACCATGTTTAAGTAGAGATTACATCGGGGAGAAGAGGTGTTACACCGCTGCATAGAGGGGGAGATTGGTGTTGATGGTAGCAAGATTGTTGATGTAGATCGCCGTCATGATCCTGGCCCCGGCGGCACTCCGGCGCCACCAGGAGAGAGGGGGAGAGAGCCCCCCTCCTTCTTCTTCTTCCTTGGCCTCCCCCCTTAGATGGGAGGAGAGTTCCCCCTCTGGTCCATGGCCTCCATGGCCGTGGAGGGGTGGGAGCCCCTCCGAGATTGGATCTCCCTCTCTGTTCTCTTCTGTTTCGCGTTCCCCAGATCTGGCCGAAAACTGTTTCTAATATTCCGGAGATCCGTAACTCCGATTGCGCTGAGATTTTAACACGATTTTTTTCCCGGATATAAGATTCCTTGCACCCGAAGTAGATCCCCAACCGACATACGAGGTGAGCACAACCCACCACGCTTAGCTCCGGGACCGCGCCCTGGTGGGTTGTGCCCACCTTGGGCCTCCGTTTGCGGTGATTCCAAATCCCAAAAATCACATATATTCCAAAATAATTCTCCTTGAAATTTTATTGCATTTGGAATTCGTTTGATATGGATACTCTGCGGTACAAATACATGCAGAAAATAGGAACTGGCACTAGGCACTGGATCAGTAGGTTAGTCCAATAAATCATATAAAAAGTTGCCAAAAGTATGTGAAAGTTGTATAATATTGGCATGAAACAATCAAAAATTATAGATACGACGGAGACGCATCAACATACCCAAGCTTAATTCCTGCTCGTCCTCGAGCAGGTAAATGATAAAAAGATAATTTTTTATGTGGAATGCTACCTAGCATAAACTTGATCATATATCTAATCATGGCATGAATATTAAGACATAAGTGATTCAAAGCAATAGTCTATAATTTGACATAAAGACATCAATACTCAGGCATCCCAACAAACAATCATGTCTTTCAAAATATCAACGGTAAAGAAACATATCCCTACAAAATCATATAGTCTTGTCATGTTGTGTCTTCTTAACACAAAGTATTTATCATGCACAACCCCGATGACAAGCCGAGCAATTGGTTCATACTTTTTAATGCACTTCAGCTTTTTCAACCCTCACGCAATGCATGAGCTCAAGCCATGGATATAGCACTATGGGTGGAATAGATTATGATGATAGGGGTAAATATAGAGAAGACAAAAAAGTAAGAAAGTATCACATCAACGCGGCTAATCAACGGGCTATGGAGATGCCCATCAATTGATATCGACATGAGGAGTAGGGATTGCCATGCAACGAATGCACTAAGAGCTATAAGTGTATGAAAGCTCAATATGAAAACTAAGTGGGTGTGCATCTAATCCTATAATGAAAAATTTCCACTAGTTTATGAAAGTGACAACATAGGAGAATCTCCATATGAAAAACATGGTGCTACTTTGAAGCACAAGTGTGCTAAAGGATACTAACAATGCCCCTTCTCTCTTTGTTTATTTATTTTTTCTTTTTCTTTTTATTTTCTTTCTTTTTCTTGTTTTTGTTGTTTTTCTTTTTTTCTTTTTCTTTTTCTCTCATTGTCCGGAGTCTCATCCCGACTTGTGGGGGAATCATAGTCTCCATCATCCTTTCCTCACTGGGGCACTGCCCTAAAAATGAATAATGATGGTCATCACACTTCTATTTAATTATAACTCAAAAGAAATAAAAATTACAACTCGATACCTATGACAAAGTATGGCTCTATATGAATGCCTCTGGCATGTACCAGGTTGTGCAATGATCTAGCGTAACATGTATGAAAAATGATGAACGGTGGCTGAGCCACAACTACTATGTCAGCTATATGATCATGCAAAGCGGTGGAAGTTGCATGGCAATATATCTTGGAGTGGCCATGGAAAAGCCATAATAGGTAGGTATGGTGGCTGTTTTGAGGAAGATATAATAAGGCTTATGTGTGATAGAGCATATCGTATCACGGGATTTGGATGCACCTGCAAAGTTTGCACCACGTCTCGATGTGAGAAAGGGCAATGCACGGTACCGTAGAGGCTAGCAAATTGCGGAAAGGTAAGAGTGCGTATAATTCATGGACTCACATTAGTCATAAAGAACTCATATACTTATTGCAAAAGTTTATTAGCCCTTAAAGCAAAGTACTACTACACATGCCCCTTGGGGATAGATTTGTAGGAAAAGACCATCGCTCGTCCCCGACCGCCACTCATAAGTAAGACAATCAATTATAAATCATGCTCCAACATCATAGCATAACGAGAGACTATACGTGCATGCTTCGGGAATCACAAACCTTAACACCAATATTCTTACTAACCACAACCGTTTACTAGTACCTCCCACATATTCCATCTCTATATCGCAAAACTATTGCAAGGAATCAAACTTATCATATTCAGTGATCCATAAGTTTTATGTAGGATTTTATGACTAACCATGCAGTTGACCAATTCCTTTTGACTCTCTAAATAGATATAAGTAAAGCATGAGAGTTTAATTCTTTCTAAAAAAGACCATGCTCTAAAAAATATAAGTGAAGCAAAAGAGCATTATTCAGACAACGGTTTTCTATGTGAAGAGAAATTGGCAATCCAAACTTCAAATGATATAAGTGAAGCACATGAAGCATTCTATAAAGCCACACTCAAAATATATAAGTGAAGTGCAATTAGCATTCTATAAATCAACCATGGACTATCTCATACCAGCATGGTGCATAAAACAAAAATGAAAACTAAAAGCAAAAGACGCTCCAAGGTTTGCACATATCACATGAACGAAACGAAGACGAAAATATACCGATACTTGTTGAAGAAAGATGGGATGCCTTCCGGGGCATCCCCAAGCTTAGATGCTTGAGTCTCCTTAAATATTTACATAGGGTGCCTTGGGCATCCCCAAGCTTGAGCTCTTTCCTCTCCTCCTTCTCCTCATATCGAAACCTCCTCGATCTTTGATCACTTCATCCACACAAAACTCAACAGAAAGTTCGGTAAGATCCATTAGTATAATAAAGCAAATCACTACTCTAAGTACTGTTGCAAACCAATTCATTTTTTTCATTGTAGCTACTATAATATAACTTTTCCATGGCTTATACCACCGATAAAAATCGGTTGTTTCATCAAAACGAGCAAAACAATGCATCAAAAACAGAATCTGTCTTAAACAGGACAGTCTGTAGTAATCTGAACATTCACCATACTTATGGTACTCCAAAAATTCTGAAACAATTAGTAAAAATGAACATTTTGTATAGAAAGACAGTGCAAAAGGTTTGATAACCATTTGACATTCCAGTAAAAAATGAAACATCACGCACTGCAACCAAAGTTTCTGTTTTGCACCGCACAAACCAACAAGCAATTTAAACATCCTAAAGGCAAACATTGGCACATTATTTTTATAATACAATGGATTTGTACAAGGGAATAATTATTTTTTCTGAAAAGTTTCTGCAATTCAAGATTCACAAAGTTTCCATGGGCATGAACAAAGTTCAAGGCATGCTCCCGCTTCCACGTTGTTCATCCTTCTCACTTTCACTTTTCTTTTTGTGAAGTTTTAAGTTCCCCTCTGTATTTTTTTGTTTTTAAACTTTATAAAAGCACTCAAAAGAAATAAATGACTCTCTAAAACTTCTGGGTTGTCTCCCTGGCAGCGCTTTCTTTAAAGCCATTAAGCTAGGCATAAAGTGCTCAAGTAATGGATCCACCCGGATCCCAAGGTATATCAAAGTCAATTTTAATTAACAATGATTTGGTATTTAGTAGTGAGAACAAATCAACATATATCATGCAATGATGAAGTCTAACTCTCTTCCTATGCATCGGCATGTCATACAAGAACAATTCATGCATATCAAGTAAAGGCCAATACATAGCATAAGCAGTTTCTTGCAATTTTACCGTGTTGGAAACATAGAGAGGTGGAGATATAGTTCCTCTCTCATAATAGAATTGCAAGTAGGAGCAACAATCACATTCATATTATATTCATCAAAATCATCATGTGCAAGGGTAAAAGGCAACCCATCAATATAATCCTTAACAAGAGCAAACTTCTCCGATATAGTGTAGTTGGGAGAATTCAAAAAGATAATAGGACTATCATGTGTGGGTGCAATAGCAAAAATTTCATTTTTAATATAAGGAACTATAGCAAGTTCATCTCCATAAGCATAATTCATATTGGCATCTTGGCCACAAGCATAGCAAGCATCAAGTTCATCAAAAAGGGTCATTTCAAAAGAATCAATGGGATCATAGCAACCATCATAGCATTGATCCCTTGGTAAGAACAAAGGGAAATTAAACAATGTATGAGTTGAAGAGTTACTCTCATTAGAAGGTGGGCACGGGTGATCAATCCGCTCTTCCTCCTTTTGTTCTTCGCTCTCCTCCTCATCTTTTCCATCCAATGAGCTCGCAGTTTCATCAATTTCTTCTTCCATAGACTCCCGCAAAATATTAGTCTCTTCTTGGACAGTGGAGACTCTCTCAATAAGTTCGTAAATATCGGAATTGAATTTATAATTATCATAGCAATATTTAAGGATAGCAAAAATTTCACGTCTATAAAATGAATCATCAAAATCTTCAAACTTTTCAAACAAAGATTCAATTTCATAAGCACCCTTAAAAGCAACAAATTCTTCTATTTGTTCCACATCATAGTAATCATATATACCTCTAGCATAATAAGCCAAGGTTTCATTATCATTAAATTCACATGAAAAGGGAAGATGTGGAGCATTCATCCTAGAGCAACAAGTATAATCATATCTTTGGCATAAATTCCAAGCATACCAATGCAACATATGAATTTGATACCATAACAATTTCCCTTTATGAGTCAAGCGATAATCCCTAAAGTATTCGCGTTGATCCAACGTTACTCCCATTATCAAGTTGAATGGGGTTTTCTTAGGATTATCAAAGTAATGCATACTATCTTTTACATAACGAGCATTGAGAGTTTTAGGAGGTTCCCCATCTCCATGAGTAGCAAGTACAACTAATTTTTTTGGTGTTTCGTGTTCCATATCCATAACAAAAGATAGAGAACAACTTAGAACAAAAAAAATAAAAACTACTTAGTGATAAAGCAAACAAGCACACATGAGAATATCCCCCCCCCACGCTATTGCTCCCCGGCAACGGCGCCAAAAAAAGGTCTTGATAACCCACAAGTATAGGGGATCGTTTGTAGCCGTCTTCGATAAATAAGAGTGTCGAACCCAACGAGGAGCTTAAGGCAGAACAAATATTCCCTCAAGTTCTATCGACCATCGACACAACTCTACGCACACTTGACGTTCGCTTTACTGGAAACAAGTATGAAACTAGAAGTACTTTGTAGGTGTGATAGGATAGGTTTGCAATATAATAAAGAGCACGTAAATAAAATCTAGGGGCTGTTTAGATAAATAGACAACTCAGTTAATTTTAGTAGAGAGCTTTTGTCAACAAGAAAGTTATTTGTCCCTAGGCAATCGATAACAAGTGTCGATAATCATTCTTGTAATTTTATATGAGGGAGAGGCATGAGCTAACATACTTTCTCTACTTGGATCATATGCAGTTATGATCGGAACTCTAGCAAGCATTCGCAACTACTAAAGATCATTAAGGTCGTGAAACCCAACTATAGAATTAAGTATCAAGTCCTCTTTACTCCCATACATCATACCCCAGTTACTCGAGTTTAAGTTTATGTCACTCTCGCAACCCACCATAAGCGAACCATGAACATATTGCAACACCCTACAGCGGGGCCCCTCATGTTTGCATGAGACGGAGGGCACCGTAGGACAGCACCATAAATAAAATATACAATCATACCAACCAAGATCATGATTAACCCACAGGACAAAACGGATCTACTCAAACATCATAGGGACAAAATAGATCATTGGGAAATAATATGTGGAGTTGAGCGCGATGTTTAAGTAGAGATTACAGCAGGGAGAAGAGGTGTTACACCGCTGCATAGAGCGGGAGAAAGTTGGTGTTGACAGTAGCAAGATTGTTGATGTAGATCGCCGTCATGATCCTAGCCCGGGCGGCACTCCGACGCCACCGGGAGAGAGGGGGAGAGAGCCCCCTCCTCCTTCTTCTTCTTCCTTGGCCTCCCCCTAGATGGGAGGAGAGTTACCCCTCTGGTCCATGGCCTCCATGGCCGTGGAGGAGCGGGATCCCCTCCGAGATTGGATCTCCCTCTCTGTTCTCTTCTATTTCGCGTTCGCCAGATCTAGTCGAAAACTGTTTCTTATATTCCCGAAGATCCATAACTCCGACTGCGCTGAGATTTTAACATGATTTTTTCCGGATATAAGCTTCCTTGCACCCGAAGTAGAGCCCCAACCGATGTACGAGGTGAGCACAACCCACCACGCCATGTCTGGCTCTGGGACCGCGCCCTGGTGGGTTGTGCCCACCTTAGGCCTCCGTTTGCGGTGATTCCAACTCCCAAAAATCACATATATTCCAAAATAATTCTCCATGAAATTTTATTGCATTTGGACTTTGTTTGATATGGATACTCTGCGATACAAAAAACATGTAGAAAACAGGAACTGGCACTGGGCACTGGATCAATAGGTTCGTCCAATAAATCATATAAAAAGTTGCCAAAAGTATGTGAAAGTTGTATAATATTGGCATGAAACAATAAAAAATTATAGATACGACGGAGACGTATCAGGTGCTCGGATGATCGAGGCCCAATGTAGCAAGGCAGAACTTAATTTCTGATTTTCCCTTGGTATGCCGAGGAGGACGTGTATAAAACAAGTTATCCTTTTAGATGATTGTTTTTATCCAATGTGTATTGCTTTTCCTGTTCGACCGTTCTTGATTCTAAAAGTGGCCAGTCACCGGCTTCAGCCCCGTAGTCGAGCTAGTCCCAGGTGCAGCGGTGATCGGACTAGCCGTGGTGCACTTAGCTTAACACATTGGCCCTTTTAATAGGTACCCTTTGTTTATCACGGTGTAAACGCTATCGGCTTTTAGTTTGACACTATCTTTGGATTATCGACCAGTTTGTGCTTATCGTGACCGTCGATCTTCGGCTTCCTCCACCGAGGTACTTGACTAGCCGAGCTGGAAGTACAATTGCGGTGGTTCTCCCTTTACGCTCCTAGCCAATTATAGCGGAACATGGGAGGTAAGAACAGGAGCTGGCAACCCAATCATTGACCAAAATCACAATTCAAAACTAATGCATATAATGCTATGTCTGAGATGCTGAACAATTTATCGGACTTGAGCCTAGGCCTGCTTTTAAATCCGAGTCCCCGGTTGAAAGCCGGGCTCATCTGCAAGTACAACTGAAGGGCCAAAGAAAAAAAGAGTGATGCATGCTGGGACCAAAAGAAGGTCTGTTTTATTATTCACGAGGCTCAGTTATAAGTGTCGAGTTGTTTACACGGAATAACTGAGGGAGTCCTGGACTAAGGGGTCCTTAGGCGCCCGGCCTATTATCAATGGGCCGGACTGGTGGGCTGTGAAGACATGAAGGCCGAAGACTGTACCCGTGTCCGGATTGGACTCTCCCTGGCGTGGAAGGCAAGCTGGGCGACCAACTATGAAGATTCCTTCTTATGTAACCGACTCTATGTAACCCTAGATTCCCCCGGTGTCTATATAAACCGGAGGGTGTAGTCCGGAAAGGATATACTAATTACCATAGTCATATAGGCTAGGCTTCTAGGGTTTAGCCATTACGATCTCGTGGTAGATCAACTCTTGTAATACTCATATTCATCAAGATTAATCAAGCAGGAAGTAGGGTATTACCTCCATAGAGAGGGCCCGAACCTGGGTAAACATCGTGTCCCCTGTCTCCTGTTACCATCGACCTTAGGCGCATAGTTCGGGACCCCCTACCCGAGATCCGCCGGTTTTGACACCGACATTGGTGCTTTCATTGAGAGTTCCACTGTGCCGTCAACGAAAGGTTCGATGTCCCCTTCAATCATTGATAGTGACATCGTCCAAGGAGAAACCTTCATCCCCGGATAGATTTTCGTATTCGGCGGCTTCGTACTGCAGGCCAACTCGCTTGGCCATCTGGAGCAGAACGATAGCTATGCCCCTGGCCACCAGGTCAGATTCAGAAGCTTGAACTACATCGCGGATATCCGTGGAGACTTGATCTTCAATGGATTTGAGACCACGACGATCGCTCCCCCTCGCTTCGATGAACATGACTTAAACCTGTCATTAGACCATATTCAGGAGATGGTTCCTGTAACTGCTACGGCCTTAGATCCGGAGCAAATCACGCCATCCGAAGCCACGGAGTCCGCGGCGTTGGAGCCGCACACAGACTCAACACCTGGGAATATCTGCGTCAACGGAATTCCAGACTCGTTTCCGGCTATAAGTTCTAAACCGCGTACGCCTGTGGACACCGAGCTGGATCAGTCATCGATCTTCGAGTTCAGCACCGCAGACGTCTTCCAACACTCTCCCTTGGGCAATGTTCTAGATTCATTAAAAAACCTGTCCTTGGCGGGGGACTCACAGCTGAACTATTTCCGGTTCGAACGAGAGGCTGATGATGGAGAATTTCGCTTCCCACCCGCCACCCACTTCATAGCCACTGTCGAGGACTTAACCGACGTGCTTGATTATGGCTTCGAAGACATCGACGGTATGGACGATGATGCCGACAAGGAGCAAGGCCAAGACCCGCCATTCACTGGACGTTGGACGACCACCTCTTCATACGATGTGTACATGGTTGACACACCTAAAAAAGCTAGCGACGATGACAAAGAAGACCCAGTTGCGAATAAACCTTCAGAGACATAGTCCAAGCGCCAGCACCCTAAATGCCGTTCTAAGTCACGTCGCTCAAAGGACAACAACACTGGCACCGGAGAAAATAGTACTCTGGACGACGCCGAAAACAATGAAGACCCTGTTGGAGCAACATCCGAATAGGAGGAACAAGACAATGGGCAAGTTAACCCTGATAAACAGGCCATGCCCAACGACCCGGATGACGATAGTTACTGTCCACCCTCCGAGGATGAGGAGAGCCTCGGCAACGAGGATTTCATCATGCCTGAGGCACCCCTCGAGCAGGAGCGCTTCAAGCGCCAGCTTATAGCGACTGCAAGAAGCCTGAAAAAAAGCAGCAGCAGCTTCAAGCTGATCAAGACCCATTGACAGATGGAATGATGTACTGGCAGCCGAAGAATACGGCCTCAAGCGTCCAGCCAAGAGTTACCCGAAACACAGACTGCTACCTTAGTTTGATGAGGAGGCGCCAGAGCCCATACCTCCCTCGCGCAATGCGGAACGACCACCACGTGGTCGGGATAGTGTGGCGGACCCCGCGATTGGGATAAAGCGGCAACTCAGGCCAAACAGCAGCCCGCCCACCACCTTGTAAAAACAGAGACAAAACAGCTCGGGACTATACATACGACCTTCGGCAGGACCTGGACAGTAGAGAAGGACACACCAGATTAATCTACGGATCGCGAGGACGCCTTTCGACTCACGACGACGGCTACCTATCTGGACACGACAAACCTAGTCACGCCCAGGCCGATAACCACAGGCGGACTCCATCGGAGGTGCGCCATGACGCGGCCCGATATAGAGGTGCCTCACACCCTCTCTGCTTCATAGATGAAGTACTGGATCATGAATTCCCCGAGGCGTTCAAGCCCGTCAATATTGAATCATATGACGGAACAACCGATCCCGCAGCATGGATCGAGGATTTTATTCTCCACATCCATATGGCTCGAGGATACGATCTCCACGCCATCAAATACCTCCCACTAAAGCTCAAAGGGCCAGCTAGACACTAGTTAAACAGCCTGCCTGAAAATTCCATCGGCAGCTGGGAGGACTTGGAAGAAGCTTTTCTTGACAACTTCCAAGGTACCTATGTCCAGCCACCAGACGCCAATGACCTAAGTCACATAGTCCAACAGCCTAGAGAATCACCCAGAAAATTCTGGACTAGGTTCCTAACCAAGAAGAACCAAATAGTTGACTGTCCGGATGCCGAGGCCCTAGCGTCCTTTAAACATAGCATTCGTGATGAATGGCTCGCCCTCCACCTTGGCCAAGAAAAGCCGAAGTTTATGGTAGCCCTCACGGCACTCATGACCCGCTTTTGCGCGGGTGAAGATATTTGGCTGGCTCGTAGTAAAAACACAGGCAACGAGGCAGGCCCCTCCGAGGCCAAAAATAGCACCGGCAAGATCCGGCGCAATAGACACAAACGCCAAAGTAATGGCGATAACACCGATGACACTGCAGTTCACTCCGGATTCAGTGGCTCCAAGTCCAGCCAGCGAAAGAAACCTTATAAAAGGAACAACGAGGGACCATCCAGCTTGGACCGCATACTCGATCGTCTGTGCCAGATACATGGCACCCCAGACAAACAAGCCAATCATACCAATAGATATTGCCGGGTTTTCAAGCAAGCCAGCAAGTCAAATACCAAGAGCAAGGAAATGGGATCGCAAAGCGAAGACGATGATGAAGAGCCCCGGCAGCCGAACACCGGGGGGAAGAAGAAATTTCCCCCTCAAGTCAAAATGGTGAAGATGATATATGCTACACACATCCCCAAAAGAGAGTGCAAGCGCACACTCAGGGACGTCTATGCGGTAGAGCCAGCCGTCCCAAAATTCAATCCGTGGTCGTCATTCCCGATCACCTTTGATCGCCGAGATCACCCAACTAGTATCCGTCATGGCGGTTCAGCCGCACAGGTCCTCGATCCAAACATTGACGGATTTCACCTAACACGAGTCCTAATGGACGGTGGTAGCAGCCTCAACCTGCTCTATCAGGATACAGAGTGCAAAATGGGCATTAATACCTCACGAATCAAGCCCACAAAGACTATCTTTAAAGGAGTCATACCAGGCGTAGAGGCCCGTTGTACGGGCTCAATCACACTGGAGGTGGTCTTCGGTTCCCCGGAAAAATTCCGAAGCGAAGAGCTAATCTTCGATATCGTCCCCTTCCGAAGCGGCTACCACGCACTGCTCGGACGAACCACGTTTGCTAGATTCAACGCGGTGCCGCACTATGCTTATCTCAAGCTCAAGATGCCCGGTCCACGCGGCGTCATAACAGTCAATGGAAACATGGAACGCTCCCTCCGTACTGAGGAGCACACAGCCGCCCTAGCAGCAGAGGTACAGAACAACCTTTTCAAGCAGAACAATAATCCGGCTGCTGAGCCCCTGGACATCGTTAAGAGGGTCTGGACTACACTGCAACAGGACAGCTCGGCTCGGCAAGAGCTTGATTAGCAATTCGGCCTCCATCCCAGCCCCGATAAGGGAGTGGCACTTGTACCACGCGTACATAACTACTCTCCCAAAACCCATGGATATGGACGGAGGCATAGCTAGCTCGCGATCCACAGTGCGGCTTGATCGACCCCAGGATTCGCGTACCTTTTCTTTTCCATTTCAGGTCCCTTCTCTCTTTTCGAGGTCTCTTCCGACAACCCGTTTGTAGGACACACCAAGGAGGCAAGGAGGTTTGGCGCACAAGGGAACCCCTAGGTGGCATCCGTTAACGATTGCTATACCTGTTTTACATACCCGCACGCAGCTCGCACTTGGTCTTGGCATGTTAAATAGCCTTTTTTGCTTATCATATTACATGTACATATACGCCTCGATGTATTAATCACATTAAAAAAAGGGCGGCGTCAGTTTATTACTTAATCTTCCCTTTTTTTCCTTTGTATTTAGTACTCGTTACACGGGTACATTCTGGTACGTATTACTGCGCCAGGGGCTTCATCACGCCCCGCATTACGGCAACAAAAGTCCGAACACTTTTATAGTACAGTTCGGCACCCCGAACTTATAGCATTATATGCATCGGCTCCGAATCATATCTTTGGTCAATAGTTGGGTTGTCCGACTCCTATGTTTGCTACCTTACGTTCCACTATATCGGCTAGGGTAGTAAAGGGAGAACTACTGCGATTGTGTTCCGGTTCTTCCGGACGAGCACCTCGGTAGAGAAAGCCGAAAACTGATTGTCATTATGTGGCGAGAGCTGGCCAGCTGTTCGAGAGGTCTCAAATCCCTAGAGATTTTTTCTGCTTTATGTGAGGAATCGGTTTTCTCCGATTAGGCTTGTATAACGCCCCTAGTTCGGCCTTCCGATCACTAGGGGCTTCGCCAAAATTTTCATGGTCAAACTTCTATGGCTAAGTGAGGGTAATAAAGACTGTATAGTCTGATTGCCTTGTTCGTTGCGCTAAACACCTCATTGAAGGACCAGAATGTGGAGTAAAGAGTGTTTAGATTTATCCCGAACACCCCCGTACTATCTACGTGGGGGCAGAAGCCGACGATTGGTCAACCCTCAAATTTTAATAAACGGCCACACAGGAGGTAAAATTTAATCACAAGCATCATATTACATACCGATCTTGTTTCATATTACAGGACAACCGGAATGTTTTCATGGTAATATCATGTCCTTCGCACATTGCTCGCCACAAGGCGGGATCCCTCCAGGACACCATCGAAATACAGCTCGGGTCGACGATGCTCCTTGCCCTCAGGCGGCCCCTCGGTCATCAACTTCTTGGCATCCATCTTTGCCCAGTGCGTCTTGACGCGCGCGAATGCCATCCGTGCACCCTCAATGCAGACCGACCGCTTCATGACTTCAAGTTGTGGGCAGGCACTCACAAGCCGATTCAGTCCAAAGTAGCTACCGGGCATGGGCTCGGCAGGCCACAGCCGGACTATCAGGTCCTTCATGGCTAACTCGGCCAACTTGTGCAACTCGACCAGCTGTTTCAACTGGTCGCTAAAGGGCACCGGATGTTCTGGTCCAAGATATTGGGACCAGAACAACTTCTCTATAGACATCCCTTCTTCGGCCCGATAGAACTCGGCAACATCTGATACGCTGCGTGGCAGATCTGTAAACATCCCTGGAAAACACAAGTTCGGGTAAGTACAAGGACCGCTTCCTTTGCATACTTGCCTTGCATAGTGAAAGCCTTACCCCCCGCAATCTTCTTGGCTGCCTGGATTTCCTGGAGGGCGCTCTAGGCTTCGGCTCGGGCATCTTGCGCGCTCTTGCGGGCCTTAGCAAGTTCGGATTCTTGTGTCCTAGAATCATGCTCCAAGGACTCGTACTTCTTGACGGCGTCCTGGAGCTCTTGCTGAATCTTGCTGACCTTGGCCTCGTGCTTCTCGCGTGCGGCACGTTCCTTGGCCACTTTTTCTTCAGCCTCGTCTAACGCCTTTTTTAGGGCCGCCACCTTGGTCGTGGCCCCTAGTAAAGTTCATGACATTTTAGTCAGCTTGAACCATTTATTCTTCAATATACATGCTGGTTATTGCATACCTTGGTTATCCTCCAGCTGCTTCTTCACGAGGCCGAGCTCTTCCTCGGACCGCTCCAGTTTCTGCTTCAGTCCGGAGACCTCCGCGGTTTTAGCGGTAGCAGCCCGCAATGAGGCCTGCTTATTCACATAGACACCTTATGTTAGACTCCTACGAAAATTATTTTTGATCCTCTGTTCGGCTTTTTCTTTCCGGACACCGAACAGAGCATCAGGGGCTACTATCTACACTGTGATATTCTTCCTACAATTACATTACTCACCTCAAAGCCTGTTAGAAGGCTAGCGCAGGCTTCGGTCAGTCCGTTTTTGGCAGATTGAACCTTTTCCATCACCATACCCATATGGGCACGGTGCTCATCCACAATGGAGGCACCTTGCAGCACTTCTAGTAGATGATCCGACACCTCTGGTTGGACAGAGGTCACCGGCGGCACACCCCCTCTTTTCGGGGAAGGCCATTCGCCGGACTCCGGAGCCGTATAGGTCTTCGGAATAGAGTCCAACTAAGGGTCGAATAGAACTCGACCCACATCATCTGTCTCTACGTTGGCTTTTCCCCCATATGTCCGACGGCCCGGGAGTCATCCTGGGGCGCCACCCTGATGATCTCCGGAACTTTCCCCCGGTCTGAGGAGGTCCTTCAAGACACCTCCTCCTCATCACCCTTGGCCGAGGGAGAGTAAGCAGGCGGCGGCAACATGCTGGCCCTCTCCTTTGGGTCCAGCGGACCTTCTGATGAAGATCGCGGAGAACTGTCCCAGGCCGGACTGCAATAACATGATTCAAACATATCAATATTACAAGGCGGAAAGGCCAGACGCTTGGGCGTGCATAAATATTTTGATACTTACGATGCGGCCCGAAGCTTGGTCCAGGGAGGTCGCACCGAACTGCTATCGACGTCCCACGCGGAGTTATCCACGAGGGAGCCTTTCCCCCTCTTGGGCCCTTCGCCTCCAGGTTTGTAGAGGCCACTCTCTTCTTCCTCCCCGCCTCAGGTGGGGAGTCATCTTCTTCTTCCTCCTCCTCGTCATCGTCTTCGGCGGATGAAGAGTGAGTCTCGTCTTCAGACATCACATCCGAAGCGCCTTTTTGGCGAGGGCCCCTCCGGGCCCCTTTGGCCGCTTTCTTGGCTGTCTTCTCCGACACCTCATAAGGTGCTGGAAACAACATTTTCGTCAGTAAGGGGAATTCTGGGTCTTCGGGCAGCGGAGCTGGACAGTTAATCCCCCCTGCTATCTCGATCCAGGCCTAAAAACATGGATAGGAAGGCTTAGGCTTTTTCCTCAAAATATGCTAGTAAAGGGTATACCTTGAAAACATGAAAGAACTTACCGAATTAGCCTGGCATTTTAAGCTAAGCCTGCGATCCTCGGCCGTGGGCGGTGGCGTCTCGCCGGCCTTGAAGAGAACTTTCCAGATGTCTTCGTGAGTCGTGCCGAAGAGCTCCAGTAGCGTCTGGTGCTTGGCCGGATCGTACTCCCACAGGCAGCAAGTCCGGCATTGGCACGGAAGGTCCCGACGAACGAGCATGACCTGGATCACGTTGACAAGCTTGATTTTCCTGTCTATCATGTTCTGGACGCACGTCTGGATCCCAGTCAGCTCGTCCGAGGGACCCCAGGTTAGCCCCTCTCTTGCCAGGAGGTGAGTCGCATCGGGATTCTGGATCAGAATTCGGGGGCCGCCGCCCAGTCAGTGTCTCGCGACTCAGTGATCTAGAACCACCCCGATTGCCACCCCTTCACAGTCTCCGTGAAGGAGCCTTCGGGCCAGGTAACATTGGGCATCTTGCCCACCATGGCGCCTCCGCACTCTCCTTGTTGACTGCTCACCACCTTCGGCTTCACATTGAAGGTCTTCAGCCATAGACCGAAATGAGGTGGGATGTGGAGAAAGGCCTTACACACGACAATGAATGCCGTGATGTTGAGAATGAAGTTAGGGGCTAGGTCATGGAAGTCTAGCCCATAGTAAAACATCAGTCCGCGGACGAACGGGTGGAGAGGGAATCCCAGCCCGCGGACAAAATGTGTGAGAAACGCAACCCTCTCATGGGGCTCTGGAGTAGGGACGATCTGTCCTTTGACCGGGAGTCGGTGAGCGATCTCCTTGGCCAGGTATCCGGCCTCCTGGAGGTCCTTGATGTCCTTCTTCTTAACGGAGGAGGCCATCCACTTGCATCCAGCTCCGGATCCGGACATGTTTGGAGTACTTTCTCGAACAAGGAAAAGCTTGGGCGCTGGAGCTCAAGGACAGAAGGGCTGAAGAAGAGAAAGGGTGTGGGTGAAGAAAGAAATCCTTATCCCCTTATAAAGGCCACGAATATCAAGTGCCTCCCCACTCGCCCTAAAGGCTCACCTATTCCCAAGGCCTGTATAAATGGCACGGTTGGGTTTCCCATGCCCGCATTGATGAGAATCCCATGATAGGGGGACACGATGTCTGCTTTGACAAGACGTGCCAATGGCAACCGCGTCTCGGGACGTGGAGCGTCGGGCACAAAACGGCCCGGAATTATGACCGGTCGGGCGTGATGTCCTGCTGCAAAAGTTTGTCAGCGGATTGGACTCGTGTAAAATTATATTCTCTCTGTGGTTGTGTATGGTGTGTGTGACAGGTCCGGATACTATCGTCACGTCCGAAGTGAAGGAAATATGCCCTAGAGGCAATAATAAAGTTATTATTTATTTCCTTATATCATGATAAAGGTTTATTATTCATGCTAGAATTGTATTAACCGGAAACATAATACATGTGTGAATACATAGACAAACAGAGTGTCACTAGTATGCCTCTACTAGACTAGCTCGTTAATCAAAGATGGTTATGTTTCCTAACCATGAACAAAGAGTTGTTATTTGATTAACGAGGTCACATCATTAGTTGAATGATCTGATTGACATGACCCATTATATTAGCTTAGCACCCGATCGTTTAGTATGTTGCTATTGCTTTATCCATGACTTATACATGTTCCTATGACTATGAGATTATGCAACTCCCGTTTGCCGGAGGAACACTTTGGGTACTACCAAACGTCACAACATAACTGGGTGATTATAAAGGAGTACTACAGGTGTCTCCAATGGTAGATGTTGGGTTGGCGTATTTCGAGATTAGGATTTGTCACTCCGATCGTCGGAGAGGTATCTCTGGGCCCTCTCGGTAATGCACATCACTTAAGCCTTGCAAGCATTGAAACTAATGAATTAGTTGCGGGATGATGTATTACGGAACGAGTAAAGAGACTTGCCGGTAATGAGATTGAACTAAAGTATTGGATACTGACGGTCGAATCTCGGGCAAGTAACATACCGATGACAAAGGGAACAACGTATGTTGTTATGCGGTCTGACCGATAAAGATCTTCGTAGAATATGTAGGAGCCAATATGGGCATCCAGGTCCCGCTATTGGTTATTGACCGGAGACGTGTCTCGGTCATGTCTACATTGTTCTCGAACCGTAGGGTCCGCACGCTTAAACGTTACGATGACAGTTATTATGAGTTTATGCATTTTGATGTACCGAAGGTTGTTCGGAGTCCCGGATGTGATCACGGACATGACGAGGAGTCTCAAAATGGTCGAGACGTAAAGATTGATATATTGGAAGCCTATGTTTGGACATCAGATGTGTTCCGGATAAAATAGTGATTTTACCGGAATACCGGGAGGGTTACCGGAACCCCCCGGGAGCCAAATGGGCCAACATGGGCCTTGGTGGAAAGGTGAAAGGGCTGCCCTCGTGGGCTGTGCGCCTCCCCCTTCCGCTAGTCCTATTAGGACTAGGAGAGGTGGCCGGCCCCCCCTCTCTCTCTCCCCCTTTGAGGAATCCTATTCCAACTAGGATTGGGGGGGGGGGATCCTACTCCCGGAGGGAGTAGGACTCTCCTGGCGCGCCACCCTTGGCCGGCCAGCCCCTCCCCCTTGGATCCTTTATATACGGAGGCAGGGGCACCCCATCGACACACAAGTTGATCCTTGAGATCGTTCCTTAGCCGTGTGCGGTGCCCCCTTCCACCAAATTCCACCTTGGTCATATTGTCGCAGTGCTTAGGCGAAGCCCTGCGTCAGTAGTACATCAAGATCGTCACCACGCCGTCGTGCTGACGGAACTCTTCCCCGACGCTTTGCTGGATCGGAGCCCGGGGATCGTCATCGAGCTGAACGTGTGCTAAGAACTCGGAGGTGCCGGAGTAACGGTGCTTGGATCGGTCGGACCGGGAAGAAGACGTACGACTACTTCCTCTACGTTGTGTCAAACGCTTCCGTTGCAATCTACAAGGGTACGTAGATCATACTCTCCTCTCGTTGCTATGCATCACCATGATCTTGCGTGTGCGTAGGAATTTTTTTTGAAATTACTACGTTCCCCAACAGTGGCATCAGAGCCTAGGTTTTTGTGGTTTGATGTTATTTGCACGAGTAGAACACAAGTGAGTTGTGGACGATACAAGTCATACTGCCTACCAGCATGTCATACTTTGGTTCAGCGGTATTGTTGGACGAGACGATCCGGACCAACCTTATGCGTACTCTTACGCGAGACCGGTTCCCTCGACGTGCTTTGCACATAGATGGCTTGCGGAAGACTGTCTCTCCAACTTTAGTTGAACCGAGTGTGGCTACGCCCGATCTTTGAGAAGGTTAAAACGGAGTCTATTTGACAAACTATCGTTGTGGTTTTGATGCGTAGGTAAGATGAGTTCTTGCTTAAGCCCGTAGCAGCCACGTAAAACTTGCAACAACAAAGTAGAGGACGTCTAACTTGTTTTTGCAGGGCATGTTGTGATGTGATATGGTCAAGACATGATGCTAAATTTTATTGTATGAGATGATCATGTTTTGTAACCGAGTTATCGGCAACTGGCAGGAGCCATATGGTTGTCGCTTTATTGTATGCAATGCAATCGCGATGTAATGCTTTACTTTATTACTAAGCGGTAGTGATAGTCGTGGAAGCATAAGATTGGCGAGACGACAACGATGCTACGATGGAGATCAAGGTGTCGCACCGGTGACGTTGGTGATCATGACGGTGCTTCAGAGATGGAGATCACAAGCACAAGATGATGATGACCATATCATATCACTTATATTGATTGCATGTGATGTTTATCTTTTTATGCATCTTATCTTGCTTTGATTGATGGTAGCATTATAAGATGATCTCTCACTAAATTATCAAGAAGTGTTCTCCCTGAGTATGCACCGTTGCAAAAGTTCTTCGTGCTGAGACACCACGTGATGATCGGGTGTGATAGGCTCTACGTTCAAATACAACGGGTGCAAAACAGTTGCACACGCGGAATACTCAGGTTATACTTGACGAGCTATGCATATAAGATATGACCTCGGAACACAGAGACCGAAAGGTCGAGCGTGAATCATATAGTAGATATGATCAACATAACGATGTTCACCATTGGAAACTACTCCATATCACGTGATGATCGGTTATGGTTTAGTTGATTTGGATCACGTGATCACTTAGAGGATTAGAGGGATGTCTATCTAAGTGGGAGTTCTTAATTAATTTGATTAACTGAACATAAAATTATCATGAACTTAGTACCTGATAGTATCTTGCTTGTTTATGTTGATTGTAGATAGATGGCTCGTGCTGTTGTTCCGTTTAATTTTAATGCGTTCCTTGAGAAAGCAAAGTTGAAAGATGATGGTAGCAATTACACGGACTTGGTCCGTAACTTGAGGATTATCCTCATTGCTGCACAGAAGAATTACGTCCTGGAAGCACCGCTAGGTGCCAGGCCTGCTGCTAGAGCAACACCAGAAGTTATGAACGTCTGGCAGAGCAAAGCTGATGACTACTCGATAGTTCAGTGTGCCATGCTTTACGGCTTAGAACCGGGACTTCAACGACGTTTTGAACGTCATGGAGCATATGAGATGTTCCAGGAGTTGAAGTTAATATTTCAAGCAAATGCCCGGATTGAGAGATATGAAGTCTCCAATAAGTTCTATAGCTGCAAGATGGAGGAGAACAGTTCTGTCAGTGAGCATATACTCAAAATGTCTGGGTATAATAATCACTTGATTCAATTGGGAGTTACTCTTCCAGATGATTGCGTCATTGACAGAATTCTCCAATCACTACCACCAAGCTACAAGAGCTTCATGATGAACTATAATATGCAAGGGATGAACAAGACTATTCCCGAGCTCTTCGCAATGCTAAGAGCTGCGGAGGTAGAAATCAAGAAGGAGCATCAAGTGTTGATGGTTAACAAAACCACTAGTTTCAAGAAAAAGGGCAAAGGGAAGAAAAAGGGTAACTTCAAGAAGAACGGCAAGCAAGTTGCTGCTCAAGAGAAGAAACCCAAGTCTGGACCTAAGCCTGAAACTGAGTGCTTCTACTGCAAGCAGACTAGTCACTGGAAGCGGAACTGCCCCAAGTATTTGGCGGATAAGAAGGATGGCAAGGTGAACAAAGGTATATGTGATATACATGTTATTGATGTGTACCTTACTAATGCTCGCAGTAGCACCTGGGTATTTGATACTGGTTCTGTTGCTAATATTTGCAACTCAAAACAGGGACTACAGAATAAGCGGACACTAGCAAAGGACGAGGTGACGATGCGCGTGGGAAACAGTTCCAAAGTCGATGTGATCGCGGTCGGCACGCTACCTCTACATCTACCTTTGGGATTAATATTAGACCTAAATAATTGTTATTTGGTGCCAGCGTTGAGCATGAACATTATATCTGGATCATGTTTAATGCGAGACGGTTATTCATTTAAATCAGAGAATAATGGTTGTTCTATTTATATGAGTAATATCTTTTATGGTCATGCACCTTTGAAGAGTGGTCTATTTTTGATGAATCTCGATAGTAGTGATACACATATTCATAATGTTGAAACCAAAAGATGCAAAGTTGATAATGAAAGTGCAACTTATTTGTGGCACTGTCGTTTAGGTCATATCGGTGTAAAGCGCATGAAGAAACTCCATACTGATGGACTTTTGGAACCACTTGATTATGAATCACTTGGTACTTGCGAACCGTGCCTCTTGGGCAAGATGACTAAAACACCGTTCTCCGGTATGATGGAGAGAGCAACAGATTTGTTGGAAATCATACATACCGATGTATGTGGACCGATGAATATTGAGGCTCGTGGCGGATATCGTTATTTTCTCACCTTCACAGATGACTTAAGCAGATATGGGTATATCTACTTAATGAAACACAAGTCTGAAACATTTGAAAAGTTCAAAGAATTTCAGAGTGAAGTTGAAAATCATCGTAACAAGAAAATAAAGTTTCTACGATCTGATCGTGGAGGAGAATATTTGAGTTACGAGTTTGGTGTACATTTGAAAAATTGTGGAATAGTTTCGCAACTCACGCCACCCGGAACACCATAGCGTAATGGTGTGTCCGAACGTCGTAATCATACTTTACTAGATATGGTGCGATCTATGATGTCTCTTACTGATTTACCGCTATCGTTTTGGGGATACGCTCTAGAGACGACCACATTCACGTTAAATAGGGCACCATCTAAATCCGTTGAGACGACGCCTTATGAACTATGGTTTGGCAAGAAACCAAAGTTGTCGTTTCTTAAAGTTTGGGGCTGCGATGCTTATGTGAAAAAGCTTCAACCTGATAAGCTCGAACCCAAATCGGAGAAATGTGTCTTCATAGGATATCCAAAGGAAACTGTTGGATACACCTTCTATCACAGATCCGAAGGCAAGACTTTTGTTGCTAAGTTCGGAAACTTTCTAGAGAAGGAGTTTCTTTCAAAAGAAGTGAGTGGGAGGAAAGTAGAACTTGACGAGGTAACTGTACCTACTCCTTTATTGAGAAGTAGTACATCACAGAAAACTGTTTCTGCGACACCTACACCAATAAGTGAGGAAGCTAATGATGATGATCATGAAACTTTAGATCAAGATACTACTGAACCTCGTAGATCAACCAGAGTGAGATCCACACCAGAGTGGTACGGTAATCCTGTTCTGGAGGTCATGATATTAGATCATGATGAACCTACGAGCTATGAAGAAGCGATGATGAGCCCAGATTCCGCAAAGTGGCTTGAAGCCATGAAATCTGAGATGGGATCCATGTATGAGAACAAAGTATGGACTTTGGTTGACTTGCCCGATGATCGGCAAGCAATTGAGAACAAATGGATCTTTAAGAAGAAGACTGACGCTGATGGTAATGTTACTGTCTACAAAGCTCGACTTGTCGCAAAAGGTTTTCGACAAGTTCAAGGGATTGACTACGATGAGACTTTCTCACCCGTAGCGATGCTTAAGTCTGTCCGAATCATGTTAGCAATTGCCGCATTTTATGATTATGAAATTTGGTAGATGGATGTCAAAACTGCATTCCTGAATGGATTTCTGGAAGAAGAGTTGTATATGATGCAACCGGAAGGTTTTGTCGATCCAAAGGGAGCTGACAAAGTGTGCAAGCTCCAGCGATCCATTTATGGACTGGTGCAAGCCTCTCGGAGTTGGAATAAACGCTTTGATAGTGTGATCAAAGCATTTGGTTTTATGCAGACTTTCGGAGAAGCCTGTATTTACAAGAAAGTGAGTGGGAGCTCTGTAGCATTTCTAATATTATATGTGGATGACATATTACTGATTGGAAATGATATAGAATTTCTGGATAGCATAAAGGGATACTTGAATAAAAGTTTTTCAATGAAAGACCTCGGAGAAGCTGCTTACATATTAGGCATAAAGATCTATAGAGATAGATCAAAACGCTTAATTGGACTTTCACAAAGCACATACCTTGACAAGATTTTGAAGAAGTTCAAAATGGATCAAGCAAAGAAAGGGTTCTTGCCTGTGTTACAAGGTGTGAGATTAAGTAAGACTCAAAGCCCGACCACTGCAGAAGATAGAGAGAAAATGAAAGATGTTCCCTATGCTTCAGCCATAGGCTCTATCATGTATGCAATGCTATGTACCAGACCTGATGTGTGCCTTGCTATAAGTTTAGCAGGGAGGTACCAAAGTAATCCAGGAGTGGATCATTGGACAGCGGTCAAGAACATCCTGAAAATACCTGAAAAGGACTAAGGATATGTTTCTCATATATGGAGGTGACAAAGAGCTCACCGTAAGAGGTTACGTTGATGCAAGCTTTGACACTGATCCGGATGATTCTAAATCGCAAACGGGATACGTGTTTACATTAAACGGTGGAGCTGTCAGTTGGTGCAGTTCTAAACAAAGCGTCGTAGCGGGATCTACATGTGAAGCGGAGTACATAGCTGCTTCGGAAGCAGCAAACAAAGGAGTCTGGATGAAGGAGTTCATATCCGATCTAGGTGTCATACCTAGTGCATCGGGTCCAATGAAAATCTTTTGTGACAATACTGGTGCAATTGCCTTGGCAAAGGAATCCAGATTTCACAAAAGGACCAAACACATCAAGAGACGCTTCAACTCCATCCGGGATCTAGTCCAGGTGGGAGACATAGAGATTTGCAAGATACATACGGATCTGAATGTTGCAGACCCGTTGACTAAGCCTCTTCCACGAGCAAAACATGATCAGCACCAAGACTCCATGGGTGTTAGGATCATTACAGTGTAATCTAGATTATTGACTCTAGTGCAAGTGGGAGACTGAAGGAAATATGCCCTAGAGGCAATAATAAAGTTATTATTTATTTCCTTATATCATGATAAAGGTTTATTATTCATGCTAGAATTGTATTAACCGGAAACATAATACATGTGTGAATACATAGACAAACAGAGTGTCACTAGTATGCCTCTACTAGACTAGCTCGTTAATCAAAGATGGTTATGTTTCCTAACCATGAACAAAGAGTTGTTATTTGATTAACGAGGTCACATCATTAGTTGAATGATCTGATTGACATGGCCCATTATATTAGCTTAGCACCCGATCGTTTAGTATGTTGCTATTGCTTTATCCATGACTTATACATGTTCCTATGACTATGAGATTATGCAACTCCCGTTTGCCGGAGGAACACTTTGGGTACTACCAAACGTCACAACGTAACTGGGTGATTATAAAGGAGTACTACAGGTGTCTCCAATGGTAGATGTTGGGTTGGCGTATTTCGAGATTAGGATTTGTCACTCCGATCGTCGGAGAGGTATCTCTGGGCCCTCTCGGTAATGCACATCACTTAAGCCTTGCAAGCATTGCAACTAATGAATTAGTTGCGGGATGATGTATTACGGAACGAGTAAAGAGACTTGCCGGTAACGAGATTGAACTAAAGTATTGGATACTGACGATCGAATCTCGGGCAAGTAACATACCGATGACAAAGGGAACAACGTATGTTGTTATGCGGTCTGACCGATAAAGATCTTCGTAGAATATGTAGGAGCCAATATGGGCATCCAGGTCCCGCTATTGGTTATTGACCGGAGACGTGTCTCGGTCATGTCTACATTGTTCTCGAACCGTAGGGTCCGCACGCTTAAACGTTACGATGACAGTTATTATGAGTTTATGCATTTTGATGTACCGAAGGTTGTTCGGAATCCCGGATGTGATCACGGACATGACGAGGAGTCTCGAAATGGTCGAGACGTAAAGATTGATATATTGGAAGCCTATGTGTGGACATCAGATGTGTTCCGGATAAAATAGTGATTTTACTTTATCGGAATACCGGGAGGGTTACCGGAACCCCCCGGGAGCCAAATGGGCCAACATGGGCCTTGGTGGAAAGGTGAAAGGGCTGCCCTCATGGGCTGTGCGCCTCCCCCTTCCCCTAGTCCTATTAGGACTAGGAGAGGTGGCCGTCCCCCTCTCTCTCTCTCTCCCCCTTTGAGGAATCCTATTCCAACTAGGATTGGGGGGGGGGGGGGGGAATCCTACTCCCGGAGGGAGTAGGACTCTCCTGGCGCGCCACCCTTGGCCGGCCAGCCCCTCCCCCTTGGATCCTTTATATACGGAGGCAGGGGGCACCCCATAGACACACAAGTTGATCCTTGAGATCGTTCCTTAGCCGTGTGCGGTGCCCCCTTCCACCAAATTCCACCTCGGTCATATTGTCGCAGTGCTTAGGCGAAGCCCTGCGTCAGTAGTACATCAAGATTGTCACCATGCCGTCGTGCTGACGGAACTCTTCCCCGACGCTTTGCTGGATCGGAGCCCGGGGATCGTCATCGAGCTGAACGTGTGCTAAGAACTCGGAGGTGCCGGAGTAACGGTGCTTGGATCGGTCGGACCAGGAAGAAGACGTACGACTACTTCCTCTACGTTGTGTCAAACGCTTCCGTTGCAATCTACAAGGGTACGTAGATCATACTCTCCTCTCGTTGCTATGCATCACCATGATCTTGCGTGTGCGTAGGAATTTTTTTTGAAATTACTACGTTCCCCAACACGAAGACTATCTTGGAGTTTGGAAAAAGGGAACCCGCCTTGCAATGCCGAAGACAATCTGCACGCCAGACTCCTCGTCATTGAAGCCAGGTTCAGGGGCTACTGAGGGAGTCCTGGACTAAGGGGTCCTCGGGCATCCGACCTATTATCAATGGGCCGGACTGGTGGGATGTGAAGACATGAAGGCCGAAGACTGTACCTGTCGGTGTCAAAACCGGCGGATCTCGGGTAGGGGGTCCTGAACTGTGCGTCTAGGTGGATGGTAACAAGAGACAAGGGACACGATGTTTTTACCCAGGTTCGGGCCCTCTCGATGGAGGTAAAACCCTACTCCCGCTTGATTAATATTGATGATAAGGGTAGTACAAGAGTAGATCTACCACGAGATCAAAGAGGCTAAACCCTAGAAGCTAGCCTATGGTATGATTGTTGTTCTATCCTACGGACTAAACCCTCCGGTTTATATAGACACCGGAGGGGGCTAGGGTTACACAAAGTCGGTTACAAGGAAGGATATCTACATATCCGTATTGCCAAGCTTGCCTTCCACGCCAAGGAGAGTCCCATCCGGACACGAGACGAAGTCTTCAATCTTGTATCTTCATAGTCCAACAGTCCGGCCAAAGGTTATAGTCCGGCTGTCCGGATACCCCTAATCCAGGACTCCCTCAGTAGCCCCTGAACCAGGCTTCAATGACGATGAGTCCGGCGCGCAGATTGTCTTCGGCATTGCAAGGCGGGTTCCTCCTCCGAATACTTCATAGAAGATTTTGAACACGAGGATCGTGTCCGGCTCTGCAAAACAAGTTTCACATACCACCGTAGAGAGAATAACATTTCCACAAATCTAATCTGCTGACGTATCCTGTAAGGTGACGTCATACCACAACCAAGCCTTTATTTCCCACCTCAGCGCATTTTGTGAGGCGGTTTCCTTGGCACGTATTGTCGAAGCAGAGATCGTGTCCCCTTTATTTACGGGATTCTCATCAACACGGATGTGGGTAACCCAGTCGTGCCCGTTGGTATATCCCCTCGATCAAAGGTAAGTCCCAAACGGTCACAGGGAGGGCTCTTGGTATTCAACCTCTTATAAAGAGACCAAGGCCTTACTCCTTTCTTTCGATCTCAATCGAATCCGCCTCTCGCCTCGAGTTCCAACACCTGAAGTTTCAGATCCAGGTGCTTCGGACCTTCGATTATGTCCGGATCCGACCTTCAAGGCCGATGGGTGCCTTCCTCCGTCACAGAGGAAGACGTACTAAAGCTAAGGGAGGCCAGGTACTTGACCGGCGAAATCCCGCATAGGCTGCCTGCTCAAGGGCAGGTCATTCCCACTCCTAAGCTTGGTGAGAGCGTCATGTTCGTATCTCACTTCCTCCGAGGGCTAGGCTTCACGCCGGACCCCTTCGTGAGGGGGCTCATGTTCTATTATGGGCTGGACTTCCACGACTTAGCTCTGGAGTCCATCCTCCACATCTCATCGTTCATCGTCGTGTGCGAAGCCTTCCTCCGCACTACCCCTCATTTCAGACTGTGGCTTAAGACCTTCAAAGTGGAGCCGAAGATGGTCGAGGGATAGGACGCAGAGTGCGGAGGCGCTGTAATAAGAAAAAATGCTAATGCCCCATGGCCCGAGGGCTCTTTCCAAGAGGAGTCCAACTTATGGCAACAAGAGTGGTTTTATATCACAGCTCCCAGGGGTACCAAGTGGGTGGCTTCACCCGCTTTTCGCTCAGGTCCTCCACCACGACTAACGTCATGGGTCAACAAGGGGCTAGACTGGGGGCCAGTAAAGGATGTGCCCATATTGCAGAGCCGCATCCGAGATCTTCTGGAGAGAGATGTCAGTCTGGTCATGGTGAGGCAGGTCATGTTAATTCACCGAGTTCTGCCCTGCAAACGTCGCCCCCTCCGCCTGGGGAGTTCAATCCGGAGGGACCGCAAGCTCTTCAACATTTCCTTGGCATGACGCCCGTGGAGATGTACAAATTGTTCTTCGGACCACAAGTAATGTGTCCGGATTCTACTGAGGACGCAGGTCTGAGCTGCAATCGTCCGGATACCCAAGTAAGTAGCCCTGTGCCCGGACACGCTATCTGTTCCTTTATTGCAACATCACCTTTAAAAGAGTTGTTCTTGAACCAGGAGTGGATAGCGAAGGCGAAGTTAATCTGGTGTCCGCCCCCCCTTCCTGAGACCTCACCAGATCCCGTGTTAACCAGGATGCTGGAGGTTGCGCCGTTAGAAGAAAATGAAGGGGGAACAAGGAAGCTACTGCCTCTGCAGAGGAGGTGGTCTGGAAGGGAGGAATCGAAAATTCCTCTCCTCAGGGGAATAAGAGGACAGCCTCTGAAGACCCGGAGACAATGATCTCAAAGCGGGGGAAGAAGTCTTCGCCAGAGGGTCCTGTGCCGGGGGATACCCCGGCCGTACTATGCCCTCAAGGGGATCAGCCCTCCACCGAGCCGTAAGTAAAAGGGTGTTTAATAATGAGAGAAATCCTTGCTTCACTTCTAAGGAAAATAACCGAAAATTTACCTTGTAGTTCGGATCTTAGCCCTTCTCAGGAGAGCTCGTCTTTGAGGGATCTTCTTCCAGAGATGATGGAGAGCGGAACGCCTCCCCCTGCCATACCGCCTCATGAGGCGGGCGACCCCGAGGTGTCGTCGCGGAGGGTTTCTCCTAATCCGGCAAGGCCGGAAGGTAGTCATATGGCCACCCAAAGCCCTCCGCGTCCGGCTTCTAGAAGAAGCAATCGAACGAGTCTGGCACCACCTGGTGCACAGTCGGAGGTACTGAAGGATCTGCTAGGGCGGGCGTCTATCTCAGAAGAGCACCGTGCATTGATGGGTACGATAATTGAAAGGATTTCGTCCGCGGAGAGCGGGTTGCATGAAGCTGTCATGAGTTTACTGACAGGTTTTGAGGTACGTGAAATGATGTACCTTTTGACAGTACCGCATACTTTAAGATGCGCCCTGTATAGATAGTAGCCCCTGAGACTCTAGGTTCTGTCGAATATGACGGCACGTAGAGGATCATAGTCCCAGGTATAATTTTGCCGCCTTCATATGTAGGTGGCGAAGTGTCCAGCGGCCAGCCAGACTGATGAATTTGCCGAGCTAAAGCGGCAATTTGACGTGGCAGATGCCGACATCATGCTTGTCAACAAGCGGCTTGACGAGGCACAAGGTATGTAATTTCTCTGGAGACACCTGGTAAGAGGAGCTTGATGCCAGTATCTTATAACGTGTGTGCTTAACGCAGATGGGGCTGCCGCCATGGAGAACCTTCGGGCAGAGCTTGCCCGAGCTAAAGAACAAGCCAGGAAAAGCGATGCGACTGCCCTAAAGGCGGTTGAGGAGCTAAAAGCTGAAGAGGCTGCTCACTGCCGAAGCAAGGAGGAAATGGCCGATATGTCTGTGAAGTTGAAGAACGCTGCTGACCGCTGCAAGCTTCTTGAAAAGGAAGACCGGGCGGAGCGGACGGACCTGGAGAAGGCCACGACGACGGCCAAGGATACTCATTCTGGGATGAGAGCGATGAAGGAGGAGTTGCGTCAAGCCGGAGATATCGCGGCTGGGAAGCCCTTTATGCTGCGGATGAAGTTCGGAGATCCTAAATATGCTCCATTGGACCGGATGTGGAGTTTGGAGGACGCATATCTGGATTTAGCGGCGAGTGCTGCTGATGCGACCGGACACTTCCGAGATCAAAAGGATCGCGAAGTGGAAAAGCTATTCTGGTCACAATTCAACAATCCAGAGCGTCCGCTTCCATTGACTGATCGGTTGGCCGAATGGGCCGAGCTGAATAGGTTGTCCGGACTTGCTATGAGGTATGTCGTGGATCATCTGTGGCCGGAAAGGCCAAAGCCGAACAATTATTTTAGCTTGGTGCAGCAGTTCTTTGGTGCGGTGCCGTATATCAACGCGATGAAGAGGTCAGCATGCGCGGATGGCCCTTGCCCATGTCAAGACATACTGGGCGGAGATGGAAGCTACCGCCGTTGCAGCCCAAGATTCGGACGAAAGCCGAGTACCTACCGAGCACTACTTTCAAGAAGTTCTGGAGGGCGCTCGTTCAATAGAGATGCAGTGCTCGAAGGATATTATGTTCGAATAACATGTATTCTCATTGAAAACAATTTTTTGCTGAAATGTAGAAGCTTTTTATACTTGTGCCTGCAAGAATTATAATACCTCATGTGCGGCCGTTTACGTATATGTATATATAACCTGAAAGATGGCAGTCATCGGCTTCAGCCCCCCCCCCCCGCATATAATGCGGGGGTGTTCACAAAAGGCACATTCTCATACTTGATCCAACGTCTTGGTCCATTAAGGAGGTGGTAGCGCAGCGAACTAGGCAATCGGACTATAATGCTTTATCGCTTTCACTTAGCCATAGGAGTTTGACAGTGGGGCTACTATATAGCCCCTGGTGGCTCCGCGCTCACCCGAATTCGGGGCGCATGTGTGCCTGGCCGGGAAACGACCCTTCGTTTAGGCGGAGGAATCCCAAAGATTCCGCTAGGTCATCGAGTGGTTGACCAGTCTCACGCTATATCATGACAGTCAGTTTTAGCTTTCTCTATTGAGGTGCATAGCCCAGCTTAACCAGGGCACAATCGCAGTAGTTCTCCCTGTGCTACCTTAGCCGATATAGCGGAACGTAAGGTACCAAAACATGGGAGCCGGGCAAACCCAACATTCTACCAAAGACATGATTCGGAGCTGATGCATATGAGGCCAAACTCGCAATGCCGAACACTCCCGAAGTTATTCGGTCTTTCTGATTTTAAACGGGCTGAAACACCCTTTGTAATAAGCCCCTGGTGTCCAGGTATGTGCATTATTCTGACGTGGCCACATGCCAAGACGCCAGCCTCCTTCTCAATTGCGCTGAGAATCCATGGGATGTGTATCAATAAGAGACAGTGAAAAAGGTTTACGCAGGGTCTTAATCTGAAAAGAATCCTTGGAACGGGTCCCTGCTGCACGTCTACGCCCGTGTCTCCGTTGTGCCGTATCCTGGACGGGTGTAGCACGATGTTCATCTGGAAAAGAAAGGAACTTAGTTGAAAAAGTAGTCGTGCAAAATGTATGTTATACTAAATAAACAAAGTATAATTCAAGATGGTAAAATTGAGCCTTATTGTCGCTTGTTTTACATGCGCGGAGCCCCATGTGTCAGGGTATACAACTATTAAACCTTTATCGATTATATGGTTACGCTGGACTCGTCTAGCCGTGTCCGTGGTCTTGACGACCTGTTAGATGCTTTGGTTGGTGAAGACGTTTTAGTGTGTGGCTGCCAAGGCAGCTGCACAGTCTTCCACGCGCGAGGAGCACTCAGTATTTCCCTTTAATGAAATGATGCCTCGTGGACCGGGCATCTTAAGCGTGAGAGACACATAATGCGGTATTGCATTAAAGCGAGTGAAAGCTTCGCGTCCTAGTAGTGCTTGATAACCACTTCTAAATGGAGCGATGTGGAAGGTCAGCTTTTCGCTACGGAAGTTATAGGGCGAGCCGAACGTAACTTCTAGTAGGAGGGAGCCCGTGCAATGAGCCCCTGGGCCTGGCATTACTCCTTTAAAGGAAATATTGCTATGGCTAAGTTTTGTTGGGTCCATCCCCATTTTGCGGACTGTGTCCTGATATATCAGGTTTAAACTGCTGCCGCCGTCCATCAAGACTCGCGTAAAGTGGTATCCGTCAATTATCGGGTCTAATACCAAGGCAGCCCAGCCTACGTGCCGGATACTTCCGGAGTAATCCCGATGGTCGAAGGTGATTGGTTTGGACAACCAGTGGCGAAACTCCGTTGTGATAGGCCGCATGGCACGTATCTCTGTGGGCGCCACTTCGTTTCTCCCTTTTGTCACGTGTAATACGTTTACTATTTTGACTTCTTGTGGGAATTTCTTCTGTTTCCCAGTGCTTTGTTTGTGGGGTTCATCATCGTCTTCACTTGGTGTATCCAGCCCCTTGTGTTCGGCGTTGAGTTTGCCGGATTGCTTGAAGACCCAACATTCTCTGTGGGTATGATTTGCAGGCTTACCGGGGGTGCTGTGGATTTGACATATCTTGTCCAGGATTTTGTTTAGGCTGGACAATTCGTCCCTGTTATCTTTAAGAGGCAGCTTTTGCTGACCCTGCCGAGAGCTTTTGAATCCGGCGTTTACCGCCGTGCTCTTTGGGCAGTTTTCCTTATTCCGGCGCTGGTTTTTGCTGCGTCGTGGCTTCCCGTTCCCGCCCCTGACTTCAGATGTACTTGGGTCGCTGGTGCTGCATCTTGCCAACCAGCTGTCCTCGCCTGTGCAAAAGCGGGTCATGAGGCTTGTTAATGCGGCCATTGTTCTTGGCTTTTCTTGGCCGAGGTGTCTGGTGAGCCATTCGTCTCGAACGCTATGTTTGAAAGCTGCTAAGGCTTCGGCATCCGAACAGTCGACTATTTGGTTCTTTTTAGTAAGAAATCTGTTCCAGAGCTTCCGGGCTGACTCTTTGGGTTGTTGAGTTATATGACTTAAATCGTCTGCATCCGGTGGTCGGACATAGGTCCCTTGAAATTTTTCCCGAAAAGCGTCCTCAAGCTCTTCCCTAACTTCCAATGGTGTTTTCGGGAAGGCCTTTAAGCCAATGCCGGGCTGGCCCTTTGAGCTTGAGGGGTAAGTATTTGATGGCGTGGAGGTCATCTCCTCTAGCCATGTGGATATGGAGGATATAATCCTCAATCCAGACCCCCGGGCCTATCGTTCCGTCATATGCCTCTATGTTTATGGGTTTGAATCCCGCTGGAAATTCATGGTCCAGCACCTCATCAGTGAAACATAGGGGGTGTGCCGTGGTGTTCGGATATTTGTTGTGTTGCATTGCTTGCTAGAGTGTGCTTTCTTGGCCCGTAGATAGATCTGGTTGGACCATCTTTTTGATGTGAGTCCTCGTGTGGATCGCGTGCTGGCTTGTGTGCGGCATCGTTTGCTGTTCTATGTTGTCCATGAGGTCGTCTATCCGACCGGATCTCTGCTTTATTTTTTGATTGCGGGGGCTCTAAGGCCTCCTCATCAAATTCGGGTAGTAGCTTTCGCTTCGGGTAGCTCTTTGTGTGGCAACTGCCGCCATATTTATCTGCGGTGTTGAGTACTTTGCTCCATCTGATTCTGAGTGCGTCTTCCGCAGTATTGAGCTTCCGCTTCTGCTTTTTCAGGCTACACGCAGTGGCGACAAGCCTTTTATGGAGGTTCTTCTGCTCCAGGAACTTGTCCGGCGTGAGGTCATCCGGACTGTTATGTTCGCTGGGGACGGGTTGTTCGGTTTGATTATCCAAGTTGCCTTGTTCGGACGGTTGTTGTTCGTCTCCTACATTGTCGTCCATACCGTCGATGTCTTCGGAGTCGAAGTCGAGCATGTCGGTCAAATCATCGACAGTGGCTATGAAGTGGGTGGTGTGTGGGTGTCGAATTTCTTCGTCGTCCGCATCCCAATCCTGCCGGTCATAATCCGGCCAGGACTCTCCTGACAAGGAGAGAGACCTTAGTGAGTTTAGTATGTCGCCGAAGGGCGAGTGCTGAAAGATATCCGCGGCGGTGAACTCCATGATCGGCGCCCAATCGGATTCGATTGGCGGGGGCGCGGATGGTTCAGAGTCCGGAGGAGAGTCCGGCAATGTGGAGTCACGGACCTCGCAAAGGGTAAGGCTGATGTTCGGCTCGATCACCGTTGAGGCTGCCGCCTCCGCGGCGGGGTCTAACCACCCGCCCTCGGATGGCGCAGCTAGCTCCGAATTAAAGGTCGGAGCGGTTGCAGGTGCGGTCTCCAGGACACTGTTCGGCGGCAGAGCTAAATCATGCCCATTGTGAAAGTGCGACGCACTCGGCCGGGGGTCGAATCCATCAAAGATCAAGTCTCCGCGGACATCGGCCGTGTAGTTCAAGATACCAAACCTGACCTGATGGTCAGGGGCGTAACTCTCGATCTGCTCCAGATGGCCAAGCGAGTTGGCCCGCAGTGCGAAGCCGCCGAACACAAAGATCTGTCCGGGGAGAAAATTCTCACCCTGGACTGCATCCCTGTTGATGATCGAAGGAGCCATCAAGCCTAAATATGACGACACAGAGGAACTCTCAATGAAAGCACCAACGTCGGTGTCAAAACCGGCGGATCTCGGGTAGGGGGTCCCGAACTGTGCGTCTAGGCGGATGGTAACAGGAGACAAGGGACACGATGTTTTTACCCAGGTTCGGGCCCTCTCGATGGAGGTAAAACCCTACTCCTTCTTGATTAACATTGATGATATAGGTATTACAAGAGTAGATCTACCACGAGATCAGAGAGGCTAAACCCTAGAAGCTAGCCTATGGTATGATTGTTGTTCTGTCCTACGGACTAAACCCTCCGGTTTATATAGACACTGGAGGTGGCTAGGGTTACACAGAGTCGGTTACAAGGAAGGAGATCTACATATCCGTATTGCCAAGCTTGCCTTCCACGCCAAGGAAAGTCCCATCCGGACACAGGACGAAGTCTTCAATCTTGTATCTTCATAGTCCAATAGTCCACCAAAGGTTATAGTCCGACCGTCCGGATACCCCCTAATCCAGGACTCCCTCAGTACCCGTGTCTGGATTGGACTCTCCTTGGCGTGGAAGGCAAGCTTGGCGACCAACTATGAATATTCCTTCTTATTTATCCGACCCTATGTAACCCTAGATTCCCCCGGTGTCTATATAAACCGGAGGGTGTAGTCCGGAAAGGATATACTCATTACCATAGTCATACATGCTAGGCTTCTAGGGTTTAGCCATTACGATCTCGTGGTAGATCAACTCTTGTAATACTCATATTCATCAAGATCAATCAAGCAGGAAGTAGGGTATTACCTCCATAGAGAGGGACTGAACCTGGGTAAACATCGTGTCCCCTGTCTCCTGTTACCATCGACCTTAGACGCACAGTTCGGGACCCCCTACCCGAGATCCACCAGTTTTGACACCGACAATAACCATAATCAATACAGAGAATATGCGAGAAAGAAAAATAATGGAGTGTGATATATGGCTTTAATGGATCGGCTGTTTGAACCGTACCCTTCCCTGACACACGTTTGTGCCTCCATGCTATTGACCAACTGCACCTTGTCGATTCCAAGGGTATAAGAAGACAACTAGCTACTCCGCATAGATGTGCTTGATGCATCCGGAATGTGGGGGCCCTTATGAGGCTAGGGCCACTGTGACCACTTGATGTTGCAGAAGTGTACTTGACTAGCGGGCCTTTATTGTGCTAAGAAGGTCGCCAGGTGTCTGGGTGTGTTCGGTTAAGCCGAGATGACACACCCTGCTTTTTTTCCCTCCTGAACTCCCAAGGAATTTTAAGTGCAAGGTTGTGTACTCTAGGTACACAGTCTATCACTAGGAAGCGAGAGCCGGGGAGTCTGTATCCCTGTTTAGGAGTTATGCGAGTGCATACCGGAGCTGGAGTGAGAATGCGGACGTGCTTTGAAGGCCTGGTAGATCCAGTTGAGCCAATCGCCGGGCTACTTCCTCGGCTGCCTGAGAATCAGCTACGTAGGTTGCTATTTGCTCCTTTGTACGGAGGGAGCGCTCCATGTTACCGTTGACGGTGATGACACCATTGGGCCTCGGTATTTTGAGCTTTAGGTAGGCGACTGAGGTATCGCGTTAAAGCGGGCGAATGCAGTACGAATGAGCAAAGCATGATAGCCACTACGGAAGGGGACTATGTCAAAGATCAAGTATTACTTTAGAAGTTTTCGGGGGAGCCAAAAACAACTTCTAGCATTACAGTGTCCGTTGATACGTCTCCAACTTATCTATAATTATTTATTGTTCCATGCTATTATATTATACATATTGGATGTTTTATATGCATTTATATGCTATTTTATATGATTTTTGGGACTAACCTATTAACGTAGGGCCTAGTGCCAGTTTCTGTTTTTTCCTTATTTTTGAGTTTCACAAAAAAGGAATATCAAACGAAGTCCAAATGAGCTGAAAATTTATGGTGATTTTTTATGGACCAGAAGAAGCCCCCGAAGCTAAAGAGTTGGGCCACAAGAGCCACAAGGCCTCCGCAAGGGTGTGGGCGCGCCCCCTGTCTTGTGGCCTCCTTGTGGACCCCCTTACTTGTTCTCGACACCAAAAAATCCTATAAATATAGAAACCCCCAGAAATAAACCTAGATCGGGAGTTCTGCCGCCGCAAGCCTCTATATCCATGAAAAACCAATCGGGAGCCCGTTCCGGCACCCTGTCGGAGGGGGAAACCATCACCGGTGGCCATCTTCATCATCCTGACACTCTTCATGACAAGGAGGGAGTAGTTCACCCTTGGGGATGAGGGTATGTACCAGTAGCTATGTGTTTGATCTCTCTCTCCCTCTCGTGTTCTTGGTTTGGCACGATCTTGATGTACCGCGAGCTTTGTTACTATAGTTGAATCATATGGTGTTTCTCCCCTCTACCTTCTTGTGATTAATTGAGTCTTGCTCTTTGAGGTTTCGTTATGTTGGATTGAGTATTGGATTTGAGAACACTTGATGCATGTATCGCGATGGGATATATGTGGTGACAATGGGATGTTCTATTGATTCACTTGATGTATGTTTTGGCACTCAACTCGTGGATTCCCGAGGTGACATTGGGGTAATCTATGCCTATGGGTTGATGCACGTTTTCATCCTACGTTCTCCGATATAAACTTTGAAGTGATTCTTTGTTGCATGTTGAGGGATTGTTATGTGATCTAATTATGTTATCATTGTTGAGAGAACTTGCACTAGTGAAAGTATGAACCCTAGGCCTTGTTTCCAAGCATTGGAATACCGTTCTCCCTCACTTTTACCACTTGCTACCTTGCTATTTTTATATTTTCAGATTACAAAAACCTATATCTACCATCCATATTACACTTGTATCACCATCTCTTCGTCGAACTAGTGCACCTATACAATATACCATTGTATTGGGTGTGTTGGGAACACAAGAGACTCTTTGTTATTTGGTTGCAGGGTTGTTTGAGAGAGACCATCTTCATCCTACGCCTCCCACGGATTGATAAACCTTAGGTCACCCACTTGAGGGAAATTTGCTACTGTCCTACAAAACTCTGCGCTTGGAGGCCCAACACGAGTCTACAAGAAGAAGGTTGTGTAGTAGACATCAAGCTATTTTCTGGCGCCGTTGCCGGCAGGTGAGTGCTTGAAGGTATATCTTTAGATCTTGCAATCGAATCTTTTAGTTTCTTGTTTTATCACTAGTTTAGTCTATAAAAGAAAACTAAAAAATTGATTTGAGGTTGCCTCATATGTTTCATTTTTTAATGTCTTTTGTGAAAATGATGGAAAGGAGAATTGTGCTCAAGTGTTAGAAGTAGAAGTCTATAAAATGTTTGGCACTAAATCATTGAATGATGAGCATGATTGCAATGTTGTTAGTATGAATTTCTTGAATATCCATGATGTTAATGATATGCAAAGCCACAAGCTTGGGGATGCTATGTTTGATGAAGATTATATTTTTCCCCCAAGTTATGTTGAGAAAAATTATTATGATGATAGCATTCCTCCTATTTTTGATGATTACAATGATAAATGTGGATTTGAAGAGGTCATGACTTTATTTAGTGATGAATCCACTATTTTGGAAGAGGTTCCAATTGATTATGAGAACAAAGTTGCTATCTATGATGATTATTGTGATGACAGGTATGCTATAAAGAATAATGACAACCATGGAACTTGTCATCATGATTTTTAATTTTCAATTGGATTATGCCTCACATGATAGTTATTTTGTTGAGCTTGCTCCCATTATTCCGAATGAGAAGAATTTTGCTTAGGTGGAGAGTAGTAAAATTTCTATGCTTGTGGATCATGAAAAGAATGCTTTGCATGATAACTATATTGTTGAATTCATTCATGATGCTACTAAAAATTATTATGAGGGTGGAATATATGCTTCTACATATTGCAATAATATCAAGTTTCCTCTCTATGTGTTGAAAATCTTGAAGTTTTGCTTGTTTTACCTTCCTATGCTAGATGATTCTTGTTCCCATAAATTGTTTACTCACAAAATCCCTATGCATAGGAAGTGGGTTAGACTCAAATGTGCTAGTCATATTCTTCATGATGCTCCCATTATGTTTCAATTCTTATCTTTTATGAGTGCATCATTGAAATCATCATGCCTAGCAAGGGGCGTTAAACAATAACGCTTGTTGGGAGGCAACCCAACTTTCTTTTGTGTTTCTTGTTTTTGCTTCTGTAGTAATTGTGCTTTAGTGTTTTGATTAGTGTTTTATCCAAGTAAGACCTTTGGCATGGTTTACGGTGATAGTTGATTTGATCTTGCTGAAAAACAGAAACTTTTGGGCCCAGTAAAATAATTTTCAAAAATCACAGAAGCATGCTTTTGATCTTAATTTTTCACACAAGATGGATATACAAATTTCCTAGATTGTCCTATTTTTTTAGAGTTTTTGGAGTTACATAAGTATACGAAGTTTCCAGATTACTACAGACTGTTCTGTTTTTGACAGATTCTGTTTTCATTGTGTTGTATCAGAGTGTATGAACCATGGAGAAGTTGGAAACAGTAGATATAACACCAATATAAGATTGGAATGAGTTCATAACAGTACCTAAGTGGTGATTTGCCTTATTATACTAACAGAGCTTACGAGTTTTCTGTTGAGTTTTGTGTTGTGAAGTTTTCAAATTTTGGGTGAAGTTTCGATGGACTATGGAATAAGGAGTGGCAACAGCCTAAGCTTGGGTATGCCCAAGGCACCCCAAGGTAATATTCAAGGACAACCAAGAGCCTAATCTTGGGGATGCCCTGGATGGCATCCCCTCTTTCGTCTTCGTTCATCGGTAACCTTAGTTGGAGCTATATTTTTATTCACCACATGATATGTGTTTTGCTTGGAGTGTCATTTTATTTTATTTTGTTTTGCTTGCTGTTTGAATAATAAAGTACTTAAGATCTGAAATTTTATTTATGTTAAAGAGTCTTCACATAGTTACATAATTATACTACTACTCATTGATATTCACTTATATCTTTTGAAGTAGTTTGTCATTTGCTCTAGTGCTTCACTTATATCTTTTTAGAGCACGACAATAGTTTTATTTTACAGAAATTGATGAACTCTCATGCTTCACTTATATTATTTTGAGAGTCTCTAAACAACATGACAATTTGTTTAAGTTATGAATTTAGTCCTAATATCATGGGCACATCCAAGAGGGGTATAATAAAAAATTTCATATAAAGTGCATTGAATACTATGAGAATTTTGATTCCTTATGATTGTTTTTAGATATGAGGATGATGATATTAGAGTCATGCTAGTGAGTAATTGTGGATTGTAGAAATACTTGTGTTAAAGTTTGTGATTCCCGTAGCATGCATGTATGGTGAACCGTTATGTAACGAAGTTGGAGCATGATTTATTTATTGATTGCCTTCCTTATGGTGGCGGCCGGGGACGAGCGATGGTCTTTTCCTACCGATCTATCCCCCTAGGAGCATGCGCGTAGTACATTGTTTCGATGACTATTTTTTTTTGCAATAAGTATGTGAGTTCTTTATGACTAATGTTGAATCCATGGATTATACGCACTCTCACCCTTCCACCATTGCTAGCCTCTCTAGCACCATGCAACTTTCGCATGTACCATACACCCACCATATACCCTCCTCAAAACAGCCACCATACCTCCCTATTATGGCATTTCCATAGCCATTCCGAGATATATTGCCATGGAACTTTCCACCGTTCCGTTTATTATGACATGCATCATCATTGTCATATTGCTTTGCATGATCATGTAGTTGACATCGTATTTGTGGAAAAGCCACCGTTCATAATTATTTCATACATGTCACTCTTGATTCATTGCACATCCCGGTACATCGCCGGAGGCATTCATATAGAGTCATATTTTGTTCTAAGTATCGAGTTGTAATTCTTGAGTTTTAAGTAAATAAAAGTGTGATGATCTTCATTATTGGAGCATTGTCCCATGTGAGGAAAAAAAGAGAACATGCCAAAATAAAATAAAGAGAAGACCCAAAAAATGAGAGAAAAAGAGAGAAGGGGAAATGTTACTATCCTTTTTCCACACTTGTGCTTCAAAGTAGCACCATGATCTTCATGATAGAGGGTCTCCTATGCTGTCACTTTCATATACTAGTGGGAATTTTTCATTATAGAACTTGGCTTGTATATGCCAACGATGGGTTTCCTCAAATTGCCCTAGGTCTTCATGAGCAAGCAAGTTGGATGCACACCCACTTAGTTTCTTTTTGAGCTTTCATAAACTTATAGCTCTAGTGCATCTGTTGCATGGCAATCCCTACTCACTCACATTGATGTCTATTGATGGGCATCTTCATAGCCCGTTGGTACGCCTAGTTAATGTGAGACTATCTCCTTCTTTGTGTCTTCTCCACAACCACCATATTCTATTCCACCTATAGTGCTATGTCCATGGCTCACGCTCATGTATTGCGTGAAAGTTCAAAAGGCTTGAGAACATCAAAAGTATGAAATAATTGCTTGGCTTGTCATCGGGGTTGTGCATGATTTGAATATTTTGTGTGATGAAGATAGAGCATAGCCAGACTATATGATTTTGTAGGGATATCTTTATTTGGCCATGTTATTTTGAGAAGACATAATTGCTTTATTAGTATGCTTGAAGTGTTATTGTTTTTATGTCAATATTAAACTTTTGTCTTGAATCTTAAGGATCTGAACATTCATGCCACAATAAAGAAAAAATTACATGGATGAATATGTTAGGTAGCATTCCACATCAAAAATTCTGTTTTTATCATTTACCTACTTGAGGATGAGCAGGAATTAAGCTTGGGGATGCTTGATACGTCTCCAATGTATCTATAATTTTTTATTGTTCCATGCTATTATATTATCCATCTTGGATGTTTTATATGCATTAATATGCTATTTTATATGATTTTTAGGACTAACCTATTAACCTAGGGCCTAGTGCTAGTTTATGTTTTTCCTTGTTTTTGAGTTTCGCAGAAAAGGAATATCAAACGGAGTCCAAATGAGCTGAAAATTTATGATGATCTTTTATGGTCCATAAGAAGTCCTCGAAGCAAAAGAGTTGGGCCATAAGAGCCACGTGGCCTCCACAAGGGTGGGAGGTGCGCCCTACTCCCCTGGGGCGCCCCCTGTCTTGTGGGCTCCTCGTGGACCCCCCTGACTTGTTCTCGACACCAAAAATTCCTATAAATATAGAAACCCCTAGAAATAAACCTAGGCCGGGAGTTCCGCCGCCGCAAGCCTCTGTAGCCACGAAAAACCAATCGGGAGCCCGTTCCGGCACCCTGTTGGAGGGCAAACCATCACCGGTGGCCATCTTCATCATCCCGACACTCTCCATGACGAGGAGGGAGTAGTTCACCCTCAGGGCTGAGGATATGTACCAGTAGCTATGTGTTTGATCTCTCTCTCTCTCTCTCTCTCTCTCTCGTGTTCTTGATTTGTCACGACCTTGATGTACCGCGAGCTTTGTGACTATAGTTGAATCATATGGTGTTTCTCCCCTCTACCTTCTTGTGATGAATTGAGTCTTTCTCTTTGAGGTTTCGTTATGTTGGATTGAGTATTGGATTTGAGAACACTTGATGTATGTGTTGTGATGGGATATTTGTGGTGACAATGGGATAGTCTATTGATTCACTTGATGTATGTTTTGGCACTCAACTCGCGGATTCTCGAGGTGACATTGGGGTAATCTATGCATAGGGGTTGATGCACGTTTTCGCCCTATGTTCTCTGATAGAAACTTTGGAGTGATTCTTTGTTGCATGTTGAGGGATTGTTATGTGATCTAATTATGTTATAATTGTTGAGAGAACTTGCACTAGTGAAAGTATGAACCCTAGGATTTATTTCCAAGCATTGCAATACTGTTTTCGCTCACTTTTACCACTTGCTACCTTGCTGTTTTTATATTTTCATATTACAAAAACCTATATCTACCAGCCATATTACACTTGTATCACCATCTCTTCGCCGAACTAGTGCACTTATACAATATACCATTGTATTGGGTGTGTTGGGGACACAAGAGACTCTTTGTTATTTGGTTGTAGGGTTGTTTGAGAGAGACCATCTTCATCCTACGCCTCCCACGGATTGATAAACCTTAGGTCATCCACCCGAGGGAAATTTGCTACTGTCCTACAAAACTCTGTGCTTGGAGGCCCAACACGAGTCTACAAGAAGAAGGTTGCATAGTAGACATCAGCCGTGTATCGGGCCTCTATGCCGGGGATAACACCCTAAAAAGTGGTGTTGCTAGGTTGGATTCATCAAGAATCAATGTCCATTTTCTTGGTCATGTCTGCGTAGATCAGGTTCAGGCTACTTCCACCATCCATAAGAATGCGGGTCGGGTGGAACCCATGGATGATGGGATCTAGGACCAGAGTAGCCAAGCCGCCATGAAGAATACTGGTCAGGTGGTCCTTTTGTCAAAAGTGATCGGGCAAGCCGACCATTGGTTGAATTTCGGGTCTATAGACTCTAAGGCGTAGACGTCCCGAAGTGCATGCTTCCTCTCTATTCGGGGAATGTGCGTGAAGTAGATCATGTTTACATCCTTGACATACGAGGAAAACTGCTTTTGGCCGCCATTATTAGGCCTACAAGGTTCATCCTCGTCGTCGTTGTGAGAGAGACCTTTGCTAGTTTCCTCGGGTATTGTTTTGCCGGCCTCTTTAAACACCCAACAATTTCGATTGGTGTGGTTGGCGGGCTTGTCTGAGGTGCCTTGAATCTGGCAAGACCGATCGAGTATTTGCTACCTCTTGAGCATGCGTTGGTTTTCCCTTGAAGAGGAAAGGGTGATGCAACAAAGTAGCATAAGTATTTCCCTCTGTTTTTGAGAATCAAGGTATCAATCCAGTAGGAGACAATGCACAAGTCACCTAGTACCTGCACAAACAATCAAGAACCTTGCAACCAATGCGATAAAGGGGTTGTCAATGCCTTCACGGTCACTGGCAAAAGTGAGATCTAATAAAGATAGTAAAGTAAATATTTTTGGTATTTTTTTGTATAGATTGGAAACTAAATATTTCAAAATAGTAAATGAGATGCGATGTATATAAAAGAGATGCAATATAATAAGAAAGAGACCCCGGGGCCATAGGTTTCACTAGTGGCTTCTCTCAAGATAGCATGTATTACGGTGGGTGAACAAATTACTGCCGAGCAATTGATAGAAAAGCGCATAGTTATGAAGATATCTAAGGCAATGATCATGAATATAGGCATCACGTCCGTGCCAAGTAGACTGAAAAGATACTGCATCTACTACTATTACTCCACACATCGACCACTGTCCAGCATGCATCTAGAGTATTAAGTTCATAAGAACAGAGTAATGCATTAATCAAGATGACATGATGTAGAGGGATAAACTCAAGCAATATGATATAAACCCAGTCTTTTTATCCTCGATGGCAACAATACAATACTTGCCTTGCTGCCCCTACTGTCACTGCGAAAGGACACTGCAAGATTGAACCCAAAGCTAAGCACTTCTCCCATTGCAAGAAAGATCAATGTAGTAGGCCAAACTAAACCGATAATTTGAATAAACTTGCAAAGATATCAAATCATGCATATAAGAATCCAGAGAAGAACCAAATAATATTCATAGATAATCAAGTTCATAAATCCACAATTCATCGGATCTCGGCAAACACACCGCAAAAGAGTATTACAACGAATAGATCTCCAAGAACATCGAGGAGAACTTTGTATTGAGAATCAAAGAGAGAGAAGAAGCCATCTACCTAATAACTATGGACCCGAAGGTCTGTGGTAAACTACTCATGCTTCATCGGAGAGGATATGGTGTTGATGTAGAAGCCCTCTGTGATCGATTCCCCCTCCGGCAGATCACCGAAAAAGGTCCCAAGATGGGATCTCATGGGTACAGAAGGTTGCGGCGGTGGAGAAGTGGTTTTGTGGCTCCCCCTGATGTTTCTAGGGTATAAGAGTATTTATAGGCGAAATAAGTATGTCGGTGGAGCTACGAGGGGCCCACAAGGCTGGGGGCGCGCCTACCCCCTGGGCGCGTCCTCCTGCCTCGTGGTCGCCTCGTTGCGTCTTCGACTTCATGTCCAAGTCTTCTGGTTTGCTTTCGGTCCAAGAAAGATCATCACGAAGGTTTCATTCTGTTTGGACTCTGTTTGGTATTCCTTTTCTGCAAAACTCTAAAATAGGCAAAAAAACAGAAACTGGCACTAGGCCTCCGGTTAATAGGTTAGTCCCAAAAATAATATAAAAGAGCATATTAAAGCCCATTAAACATCCAAAACATATAATATAATAGTATCAAGCATCCCCAAGCTTAATTCCTGCTCGTCGTCGAGTAGGTAAATGATAAAAAAAGATTTTTTGATGTGGAATGCTACCTAACATAATTATCGATGTAATTTTCTTCATTGTGGCACGAATGTTTAGATCCGAAAGATTCAAAACAAAAGTTTAATACTAACATAAAAATAATAATACTTCAAGCATACTAATAAAGCAATCATGTCTTCTCAAAATAACATGGCCAAAGAAAGTTATCCCTACAAAATCATATAGTCTGGCTATGCTCTATCTTCATCACACAAAATATTTAAATCATGCACAACCCCGATGACAAGCCAAGCAATTGTTTCATACTTTTGATGTTTTCAAAACTTTTTCAATCTTCACGCAATACATGAGCCTGAGCCATGGATATAGCACTATATATGGGATAGAATGGTGGTTGTGGAGAAGGCAAAAAGAGGGGAAGATAGTCTCACATCAACTAGGCGTATCAACGGGCTATGGAGATGCCCATCAATAGATATTAATGTGAGTGAGTAGGGATTGCCATGCAACGGATGCACTAGAGCTATAAGTATATAAAAGCTCAACAAAACAAACTAAGTGGGTGTGCATCCAACTCGCTTGCTCACGAAGACCTAGGGCAATTTTGAGGAAGCCCATCATTGGAATATACAAGCCAAGTTCTATAATGTAAAATTCCCACTAGTATATGACAGTGACATAACGAGAGACTCTCTATCATGAAGATCATGGTGCTACTTTGAAGCACAAGTGTGGTAAAAGGATAGTAACATTGTCCCTTCTCTCTTTTTCTCTTATTTTTTGGGCATTTTCTCTTTTTTTATGGCCTCTTTTCTTTTTTTTTCGTCCGAAGTCTCATCCCGACTTATGGGGGAATCATAGTCTCATCATTCTTTCCTCACTTGGGACAATGCTCTAAAAATGATGATCATCACACTTTTATTTTTCTTACAACTCAACAATTACAACTAAATACTTAGAACAAAATATGACTCTATATGAATGCCTCTGCTGGTGTACCGAGATATGCAATGAATCAAGAGTGACATGTATGAAAGAATTATGAACGGTGGCTTTGCCACAATACGATGTCAACTACATGATCATGCTAGCAATATGACAATGATGGAGCGTGTCATAATAAACGGAACGGTGGAAAGTTGCATGGCAGTATATCTCGGAATGGCTATGGAAATGCCATGATAGGCAGGTATGGTGGCTGTTTTGAGGAAGGTATATGGTGGGTGTATGATACCGGCAAAAAGTGCATGGTATTAGAGAGGCTAGCAATGGTGGAAGGATGGGAAAAAGTGCATATAATCCATGGACTCAACATTAGTCATAAAGAACCCATATAGTTATTGCAAAAATCTAGAAGTTATCAAAGCAAAGTATTACGCGCATGCTCCTAGGGGGATAGATTGGTAGGAAAAGACCATCGCTCGTCCCCGACCGCCACTCATAAGGAATACAATCAATAAATAAATTATGCTCCGACTTCATCACATAAGGGTTCACCATACGTGCATGCTACGGGAATCACAAACTTTAACACAAGTATTCTTTAAATTCACAACTACTCAACTAGAATGACTCTAATATTATCACCTCCATATCTCAAAACAAATATGATGCTTCAATCTTTTCTTAGTATTAAACACACTCAAAAGAAAGTTTCACAAATCTTGAATACCAAGCATATTATTATTAAGCAATTTACCATGCTATTAAGACTCTCAAAATAATCTAAGTGAAGCATGAGAGATCAATAGTTTCTTTAAAACAAATCCACCACCGTGCTCTAAAAGATCTAAGTGAAGCACATAGAGCAAAATTATAACGCTCAAAAGATATAAGTGAAGCACATAGAGCAAAACTACATAGCTCAAAAGTTATAAGTGAAGCACATAGAGCATTCTATCAAATTCCAATTCATGTATGGCTCTCTCAAAAGGTGTGTACAGCAAGGATTATTGTGTCACACTAACAAACAAAGACACAAATAATACAAGATGCTCCAAGCAAAACACATATCATGTTGGTGAATAAAAATATAGCTCCAAGTAAATTACCGATGAAAGTAGACGAAAGAGGGGATGCCTTCCGGGGCATCCCCAAGCTTTGACTTTTTGGTGTCCTTAGATTATCTTGGGGTGCCATGGGCATCCACAAGATTATGCTCTTGCCACTCCTTGTTCCATAATCCATCAAAAGAATTCACCCAAAACTTGAAAACTTCACAACACAAAACTCAACAGAAATCTCGTGAGCTCCGTTAGAGAAACAAAACAAAAGACCACTTCACGGTACTGTAATGAACTCATTCTTTATTTATATTGGTGTTAAACCTACTTTATTCCAACTTCTCTATGGATTATAAAATATTTTACTAGCCATAGATTCATCAAAATAAGCAAACAACACACGAAAAACGGAATCTGTCAAAAACAGAACAGTCTGTAGTAATCTGTAACTAACGCAAACTTCTGGAACTCCAAAAAATCTACCAAAATTGGAAGACCTAGAAAATTTGTTTATTGATAAGCAGCAATTGGAATCAGTATTTTATCACGTTCTGATGAGTTTTAATAATTCAGGCACTGAACGCAAAGTTTCTGGAAATTACAGCAAGATCAAATAACTATCATCCAAGAAGATCCAATAGGTCTAACTTGGCACAAACACCAATTAAAACACAAAACCACATCCAAACAGAAGGTAGATGGGTTATTTATTTGCTAACAGAAGAAAAACACAAAAAACTAAAAATAAAATTGGGTTGCCTCCCAACAAGCGCTATCGTTTAACGCCCCTAGCTAGGCATAAAAACGAGGATAGATCTAGGTATTGCCATCTTTGGTAGGAAATCCATAAGTGGATCTCATGATAGTTTCATATGGCAATTTTACTTTATTTCTTGGAAAGTGTTCCATGCCCTTTTTTAATGGAAATTGGAATCTAATATTCCCTTCCTTCATATCAATAATCGCACCAACCGTTCTAAGGAAAGGTCTACCAAGAATAACAGGGCATGAAGGATTGCAATCTATATCAAGAACGATAAAATCTACGGGCACATAATTCCTATTTGCAACAATAAGAACATCATTAATTTTTCCCATAGGTTTCTTAATAGTGGAATCTGCAAGATGCAAGTTTAGAGAGCAATCATCAAAATCGCGGAAATCTAGCAAATCACCCAAAGTTTTGGGGATAGTGGAAACACTAGCACCCAAATCACACAAAGCATAAAACTCATGATCTTTAATTTTAATTTTAATAGTTGGTTCCCACTCATCATAGAGTTTTCTAGGGATATAAACTTTCAACTCAAGTTTTTCTTCATAAGATTGCATCAATGCATCCACAATATGTTCAGTAAAGGCTTTCTTTTGACTATAAGCATGAGGAGAATTTAGCACGGATTGCAACAAGGAAATACAATCAATTAAAGAGAAACTTTCATAATTAAATTCCTTGAAATCCAATATAGTGGGTTTAGCAACATCTAGATTTTTATTTCTTTCAATCCCACTTTCATCAATTTGATCATAAAGATCTAAGTACTCCGAATTTTGGAACGCCTTCTAGGTAAAGGAAGATCATATTCATTTTCATCAAGATTCATATTGCAAAACAAAGATTTGATAGGGGACACATCAATAACTTTTAGATCTTCATCTTGATTTTCATAGGAATTGGAAGAACACGCTTTAATAAAGGCATCTTTGGAAGCATGCATCCTAGCGGTTCTTTCCTTGCACTCATCAATGGAAATTCTCATGGATTTGAGAGACTCATTGATATCATGCTTAGGAGGAATAGATCTAAGCTTTCAAGAATCAACCTCAAGAGAAATTCTATCAACGTTCCTAGCCAAATCATCAAGTTTAAGCAATTTCTCTTCAAGCAAAGCATTAAAATTCTTTTGTGAATTCATAAACTCTTTAACACTATTCTCAAATTCAGAGGGCATCTTATTAAAATTTCCATAAGAGTTGTTGTAGTAATTTCCATAATTATTAGAAGAATTACTAGGATAAGGCCTAGGATTAAAATTCCCTCTATATGCATTGTTACCAAAATTATTCCTACCAATGAAATTCAAATCCATAGATTCATTGTTATTCTCAATCAAAGTAGAAAAAGGAATATCATTAGGATCAGAAGAAACACTCTTAGTAGCAAATAATTTCATAAGTTCATCCATCTTTCCACTCAAAACATTGATTTCTTCTATCGCATGCACTTTTTTACTAGAAGATCTTTCAGTATGCCATTGAGAATAATTAACCATAATATTATCTAGGAGTTTAGTAGCATCTCCTGAAGTGATTTCCATAAAAGTGCCTCCCGCAGCCGAATCTAAAAGATTTCTAGAAGCAAAATTCAATCCGGCATAATTTTTTTGTATAATCGTCCACAAATTCAAACCATGAGTAGGGCAATTACGTATCATTAATTTCATTCTCTCCCAAGCTTATGCAACATGTTCATGATCAAGTTGCTTAAAATTCATAATATCATTTCTAAGAGAGATGATCTTAGTGGGAGGAAAATACTTAGAGATAAAAGCATCTTTGCACTTGTTCCAAGAATCAATACTATTTTTAGGCAAAGACGAAAACCAAGCTTTAGCACGATCTCTAAGCAAAAAAGAAAATAACTTCAATTCAACGACATCATTATCGACATCTTTTTTCTTTTGCATATCACATAAATCAACGAAGCTATTCAGATGAGTAGCGGCATCTTCACTAGGAAGGCCAGCGAATTGATCTTTCGTAACAAGATTCAACAAAGCAGTATTGATTTCACAAGATTCAATATTGGCAAGAGGAGCAATCGGAGTGCTAAGGAAATCATTATTGTTGGTAGTGGTGAAGTCACACAATTTGGTAGTATCTTGATCCATCACGACAAACAAGCAATCCAACACACGAGCAAACAAAAGGCAAGCGAGAAAAAGGCAAACGGAAAAGGAGGAGGAGAAGGAGGTTGGGAAAGAGAGGGCGAATAAAACGGCAAGGGTGAAGTAGGGGAGAGGAAAACGAGAGGCAAATGGCAACTAATGTAATGCGAGAGATCACGATTGTGATTGGTACTTGGTATGTTGACTTTTTGCGTAGACTCCCCGGCAACGGCGCCAGAAATTCTTCTTGCTACCTCTTGAGCTTGCGTTGGTTTTCCCCGAAGAGGAGAGGATGATGCAGCAAAGTAGCGTAAGTATTTCCCTCAGTTTTTGAGAACCAATGTATCAATCCAGTAGGAGGCCACGCTCAAGTCCCTCGTACCTGCACAAAACGATAGCTACTCGCAACTAACGCGATTAGGGGTTGTCAATCCCTTCACGGTCACTTACGAGAGTGAGATCTGATAGATAGTATTTTTGGTATTTTTGGTATAGAGATGCAAAGTGAAAAGTAAAAGTAAAAGTAAAAAAGCAAAGCAAGATTAAAGTGATGGAGATTGATATGATGAGAATAGACCCGGGGGCCATAGGTTTCACTAGTGGCTTCTCTCAAGAGCATAAGTATTCTACGGTGGGTGAACAAATTACTGTTGAGCAATTGATAGAATTGAGCATGGTTATGAGAATATCTAGGTGAGGGAGTCCTGGATTAGGGGGTGTTCGGCTAGCCGGACTATACCTTTAGCCGGACTCCTGGACTATGAAGATACAAGATTGAAGACTTCGTCCCGTGTCCGCAAGGGACTTTCCTTGGCGTGGAAGGCAAGCTTGGCGATACGGATATGTAGATCTCCTACCATTGTAACCGACTCTGTGTAACCCTAGCCCTCTCCGGTGTCTATATAAACCAGAGGGCTTTAGTCCATGGGACGAACAACAGAACAACAATCATACCATAGTCTAGCTTTTAGGGTTTAGCCTCCTTGATCTCGTGGTAGATCTACTCTTGTACTACCCATATCATCAATATTAATCAAGCAGGAGTAGGGTTTTACCTCCATCGAGAGGGCCCGAACCTGGGTAAAAACACCGTGTCCCTTGTCTCATGTTACCATCCGCCTAGACGCACAGTTCGGGACCCCCTACCCGAGATCCGCCGGTTTTGACACCGACATTGGTGCTTTCATTGAGAGTTCCTCTATGTTGTCACTTTTAGGCCCGATGGCTTCTCTGATCATCAGCAGCGATGCGGTCCAGGGTGAGACTTTTCTCCCCGGGCAGATATTCGTATTCGGCGGCTTTGCACTGCGGGCCAATTCGCTTGGCCATCTGGAGCAGATCGAAAGCTACGCCCCTGGCCATCAGGTCAGATTTGGAAATCTTAACTACACGACTGATATCCGCGGAGACTTGATCTTCGACGGATTCGAACCACAACCGAGCGCGCCGCACTCTCACGAATGGAATGATTTAGCTCTGCCGCCGAAGAGTGCTTTGGAGGCCGCGCCCGCATCTGCCTCGACCCTTAGTTCGGTCCGATCGTGCTGATCGAGGATGGGTGGTTGGACGCCGCCTCGGAGGCCGAAATCTCTACGACGATCGAGCCGAACACCAGCTTTGTCCTTTGCGAAGCCTGTGACTCCAAGGTGCCAGACTCCCCTCCGGACTCCGAGCCTCCCGCGCCCCTGCCGATCGAATCCGATGGGGCGCCGATTATGGAGTTCACCGTCGCGGACATCTTTAAGCACTCGCCTTTGATATTCTAAATTCACTAAAGTCTCTCTCTTTATCAGGAGAGCCCTGGCCGGACTACGGTCAGCAAGGTTGGGATGCAGATGATGAAGAAATTCAAAACCCACACACCACCCACTTTGTAGCCACTATCGATGATTTAACCGACGTCCTCGATTACGACTCCGAAGACATCGACGGTATGGACGCCGATGCAGGAGACCACCAGGAATCAGCGCCTATAGGGCATTGGAAAGCCACCTCGTCATATGACATATACATGGTGGATACCCCAAAAGAGGGCGATGGTGATGGAACAACGGAGGATGACCCCTCCAAGAAACAACCTAAGCGCCGACGTCAGCGGCACCGCTCTAAATCCCGCCAAAGCAAAAACGGTGATTCCGGCACGGGAGATAATAACACTCCGGACAGTGCCGAAGAAAACCCCCTCAAGCAAAACTGAGCACAGGAGGACGGAGAAGCCAGCCCTCATGAGAGAGCGGCCGACAGAGAGGTCGAGGATGATAATTACATGCCTCCCTTCGAAGACGAGGCAAGCCTCGACGACGACGAATTTGTCGTGCCTGAGGATCCCGTCGAACAAGAGCACTTCAAATGCAGGCTTATTGCCACGGTGAGTAGCCTCAAGGAAAAACAACTACAGCTTAGAGCTGATCAAGACTTGCTAGCCGACAAATGGACGGAAGTCCTAGCGGCCGAAGAGTATGAACTCGAACGCCCCTCCAAGAGCTACCCAAATCGCAAGTTGCTACCCCGATTAGAGGATGAAGCACCTACATCACCAGCGCATGATGCGGCCGATCGACCACCACGTGGCCGTGACAAAGAGGCCTCTCGGCCCTCCACTCAAGCCGCACCCCGACGCCACTTTAAAAATACCAAGGCACGGGGGAATGCGCCAGACCTGCGAGATATATTGGAGGACAAGGCAAAGCAAACAAGGTCGATCCATGGATCACGTGAGCGCCCCACAGCACGCGACGGTAATCGTCACGCCGAATACAGTAAATCCGGCCGGGCCGAACACAGTAGACAAAGCTCGCTTGAGTTACATCGTGATATAGCTCAATACAGAGGTGCCACACACCCACTATGCTTCACAGATGAAGTAATGGATCATCAAATCCCAGAGGGTTTCAAACCCGTAAACATCGAATCATATGATGGCACAACAGACCCTGCGGTATGGATCGAGGACTGTCTCATCCATATCCACATGGCCCGCGGCGACGATCTACACGCCATCAAATACCTCCCACTCAAACTTAAAGGACCAGCTCGGCATTGGCTTAATAGCTTGCCAGCAGAATCAACTGGTTGTTGGGAGGACCTGGAAGCCGCATTCCTCGACAATTTCCAGGGCACTTATGTGCGACCACCAGATGCCGATGACCTAAGCCACATAATTTAGAAGCCAGAGGAATCGGCCAGGCAATTCTGGACACGGTTCCTAACCAAGAAAAATCAAATCATCGACTGTCCGGACTCAGAGGCCCTAGCGGCCTTCAAGCATAATATCCGCGACGAGTGGCTTGCCCGGCACCTTGGACAGGAGAAGCCAAAATCTATGGCAGCCCTCACGACGCTCATGACCCGCTTTTGTGCGGGAGAAGACAGCTGGCTGGCTCGTAGCAATAACATAACCAAGCTCCCTGGTAATTAGGATACCAAGGACAACAGTGCAAGGTCGCGTCGCAACAAGCACAAGCGCCGCATTAACAGCGACAATGCTGATGATACGGCAGTTAACGCTGGATTCAGAGGCTCTAAACCCGGTCAGCGAAAAAGCCATTCAAAAGAAATACTCTGGGACCGTCCAGTTTGGACCGAATACTCGACCGCTCGTGCCAGATACATGGCACCCCCGAAAAGCCAGCCAATCACACCAACAGGGAATGTTAGGTGTTCATGCAGGCAGGCAAGTTACACGCCAAAAACAGAGATCAGGGGCTACATAGCGACGACGAGGAGGAGCCCCGGCCGCCGAACAGTAGTGGACAGAAGGGATTCCCCCCACAAGTGCGGATGGTGAACATGATATACGCAACCCACATCCCCAAGAGGGAGCGGAAGCATGCGTTAAGGGACGTATACGCGATGGAGCCAGTCGCCCCGAAGTTCAACCCATGGTCCTCCAGTCCGATCACTTTTGATCGAAGGGACCACCCCACTAGCATCCGTCACGACGGATTCGCCGCATTGGTTCTCGACCCAATCATTGACGGATTTCACCTCACTCGAGTCCTCATGGACGGCGGCAGCAGCCTGAACCTGCTTTATCAGGATACAGTGCGGAAAATGGGCATCGGTCCTTCGAGGATTAAACCCACTAAAACGACCTTTAAAGGCGTCATACCAGGTGTAAAGGCCAATTGTACAGGCTCATCACACTTGAAGTGGTCTTCGGATCTCCGGATAACTTCCGAAGCGAGGAATTAATCTTTGACATAGTCCCGTTCCGCAGTGGCTATCACGCACTGCTCGGGCGAACCGCATTTGCCAAGTTCAATGCGGTACCACATTACGCATACCTCAAGCTCAAGATGCCAGGCCCTCGAGGAGTCATTAGGGTCAATGGAAACACCGAACACTCTCTCCGTACGGAGGAGCATACGGCGGCTCTCGCAGCAGAAGTACAAAGCAGCCTCTCAAGGCAATTTTCTAGTCCGGCCACGAAACGTCCGGACACCGTCAAGCGCGCCCAGAGTAACCTACAGCAAGACCGCCTGGCACATTGTGAGCAGTCGTAGCAATGCGGCCCCAACCCCAGCCCTCACGAAATTGCGAAACCAGTACTGCGCGTACATAATTATGCTTTGGAAATACCATGGGGACAGGGGGAGGGGCACCATCACGGCACGCCCAAAACACGGCTTAAACCGCACTAGGGGCTGCCGATTTCTTACTTTTATCTTACTTTCAGGACTCCATTCTTCGGAAGGCCTAAGCCGGCAGTACAATTGCCGCACAAACGATGCAAGAACCAGGGAAGAAGAAAACCACACCGCACTATGGAACTCTAAGGTGGTCTCTATAACGAGCAGTATACCTATTTTGCATATCTTTCCATGGTCCGCCCCTGGATAGGACATGTCAAATAGTCCCACATTTTGCTTATCACACAATTTGTATCGTTCTGCTTTGATCGCAGCTTCTTCAAATAAACAATGCATAGCTTTTATCTATTACTGTATTACTCCTTTTTAAGAATACATGTTCATTAATGACATGTCGCACCCGTACACTCTGGTACGGCCAATACACCAGGGGCTTAAGTACCCCACAACACGGTGTGAGAAGTCCGAACACTTTCACAAGTGCGGCACCCCGAACTTATAGCATTATATGCATCGGCTCCGAATCATGTCTTGGGTCAAATGTTGGGTTTGCCCGACTCCTATGTTTTGGTACCTTACATTCCGTTGTATCGGCTAAGGTAGCGCTAGGAGAACTACTGCGATTGTGGCCCAGTTGAGCTGGGCAAAAGCACCTCAGTAGAGAAAGCTAAAACTGACCGTCATGATAAGGCGAGAGCTGGTCGCTGTTCGAGAGGTTTTTGAGTCCCTAAAGACTTATGCCGCTTAGAGTGAAGAGTCGGCTTTGTCCGGCCCAGGCACGGATAGCGCCCTGAACTCGGTCTTCCGAACACTAGGGGCTTCGCCGAAATTTAAAATTATAGAATTCTATGGCTAAGTGAGAGTGTTCAAGCATTATAGTCCGATTGCCTTGTTCGTTGTGTCGAGCGCCTCCCTCGAAGGACCCAAGAATGGGAAAAAGAGCGCTCAAGTTTATCCCAAACACCCCAGCACTCGTGGCATGGGGGCAGAAGCCGACGACTCGCCATCTCTCAAAATTTGATAAACGACCGCACAAAAGGTAATATTTTAAATTCAAAAAGCATTTCTTAGCGCACATGAACAAGTTTTTAGCGCACAGGACAAAATAAACAAGTTTTACTCAAAAGTCACATCTTTTGAGCATTCGTCCGCCGTAAGGCAGGCGCCTTCTAGAACGCCCTTATAGTACATCTCGGGGTGGCGATGCTCCTTGCCCGGCGGCGGCTCGTCCTTCACAAGCTTCTCCGCATCCAGCTTGCCCCAGTGCACCTTAGCACGGGCAAGCGCCCTACGGGCACCTTCGATGCAGACGGAGCGCTTGATGACTTCGAGCCTTGGACAGGCCTCCACCAGGCGCCTCACCAGCCCGAAGTAGCTCCCAGGCAGAGCCTCCCCAGGCTACAACCGAACTATGAGGCCCTTCATGGCCTGTTCGGCCACCTTGTGGAGCTCGACCAGTTGCTTCAGCTGGTCGCTCAAGGGCACACAGAGTGCGGCCTCACCATACTGAGACCAGAACACCTTCTCTGTCGAGTTGCCCTCCTCGGCTCGGTAGAATGCGGCGGCATCGGACACACTGCGGGGCAAATCTGCGAATGCTCCTGGAGAGCTCCGAATTCGGGTAAGTAACAAGTAATTGACTTTCACATGCTTGCTTTGCATAAAGAAAGCCTCACCCGCCACTATCTTCTTCATCGCCTCAACCTCCTGGAGGGCCTTCTGGGCTTCGGCCTTGGCAGACTTGGCATTCTCATTGGCCGCCGCGAGCTCGGACTCTCGGGTCTTTGAGTCAAGCTCCAAACTCTCATGCTTTTTCATGAGAGCCTAGAGCTCTTGCCGCGCCTCGCCAACCTGCGCCTCATACTTCTCCCGCTCGGTGCGCTCCGTGGCCGCCCTCTTCTCGGCCTCGAACAACGCTTGCTTAAGGGTTGCCACCTCCGCTATGGCCCCTACAATAGCCACGTTAGTCCTGTCACTTTTTGCAATTGCACCTTTTTATATTTAATAAGGTATTTCTTACCTTCTTTGTCCTCGAGCTGCTTCTTGGCAAGGCCAAGCTCTTGCTCGGACCGCTCGAGGTTCTACCTTAGCGTGTCCACCTCCGCCATCAGTGCGGCGGACGCCAGCAGTGAAGCCTGCATACGCATATTGACTTACTTTTGTTAGACTCCTGCGAATTTTACTAGATCCTCTATTCGGCTTTTCTTTCCGAACGCCAAACAGAGCATCAGGGGCTACTGTCTATGCGGTAATATTTTTACATATTTCTTACATACCTCAAAGCCTGTTAAAAGGCCGGCACAGGCTTCGATCAGCCCGCTCTTGGCGGACTGAACTTTCTGAACCACCGCACTCATAATGGTGCGGTGCTCCTCATCGATGGAGGCACCTTTAGGCGCCTCCAGCAGATTGTCCGGCGCCTCCGGTTGGATGGGGGCCACCGGCTCAGTGGGCTTGCTCTTCTTGGAAGGAGGTCGCCCGCCGGACTCTGGAACCTCTTGGAAGGAGGCCTAGGGCCGGACTTGGAGCCCTTAGGGGTTCTATCCCCTTGGCACCTAGGATCCGAAAGGTCGCCTTGCGGCGCCTCCGGGACCACCTCCTCCTGGCTTGGAACCTCCTGGGACGCCACCTCGGCGTCATCCGTAGGGCAGGGGGAGGTAGCCGTCGGAAGAGAGTTTATGTCTGACGAGTCCAGGGAACCGCTCGATGACACGTCGAGCCGGTCTTTGGGAGGACTGCATAATCATATTCGACGTAAGGAAAAGCTGTGCAGTAAAGGAATACTATGACTTATTCTGGTATCGGGATACTTACGATTTCACCAGGGGCTTAGCCCTGTGCGGCCACTCCTCTTCTCCGTCGTCGGTGTTGGTGGAGTAGTCCGGAAGAAGGGATTTCCCCTTCTTGGACCCTCCGGCCTCCCTAGTTGGGGCGGCCTTCCTTTTCTTTCCTTACCCCGCTGGAGGGGGAGGGGTATCTTCTTCCTCCTCCTCGTCTTCACGGGAGGATTGCGTCTCGGAGTCGTCGGACGACGAATCCGACACCACCACACGGCGGGCACTCTTTCGAGTCCCCGTGGCCTTCTTTGTGGCATTCTTCTCCGGCACCACATAGGGTGCCAGAACCAGCAGCCTTGCCAATAGAGCATCCGCTGGGTCTTCGGGCAAAGGGGCCGGACAGTTGATCTGTTCGGACTTCGCCTGCCAATCCTGTCAAAGGAAAGGGAGCTTAGATCCCGCATAAAGTCAAAACTATGAAAATCTAAAATACCCTATAAGAGGCAAAAACGGTTTACCGCACTAGCGTGACGCTGCGTGCTGAATCCGCGATCCTCGGTAGCGGATGCGGGAGCCTCGGTACCCTTGAATAGCACCTTCCAGGCATCTTCGTACGTCGTGTCGAAGAGCCTGCTTTGAGTTGGGTGCTGCACCGGTCGAACTCCCACAGGTTGAAGGCTCATTGTTGACACGGGAGGATCCGGTGGATGAGCATAACCTGGACTATGTTGACAAGTTTAAGCTTCTTGTTCACCAGGGTTTGGATGCATGTTTGCAGTCCAGTCACCTCTCCTTTGTTGCCCCACGACAAGCCCGTCTCTTTCCAGGACGTGAGCCGCGTAGGGGGTCCAGATCGGAACTCGGGGGCTGCGACCCATTCAGGGTCACGCGGCTCGGTGATGTAGAACCAACCCGATTGCCACCCCTTCAGGGTTTCCACGAAGGAGCCCTCGAGCCATAGGACGTTGGGCATCTTGCCCACCATGGCGCCTCCGCACTCCGCCTGGGTGCCACGCACCACCTTTGGCTTGACATTGAAAGTCTTGAGCCATAGGCCGAAATGGGGGCGGATGCAGAGGAATGCCTCGCACACGATGATAAACACCGAGATATTGAGGACAAAGTTTGGGGCCAGATCGTGGAAATCTAGGCCATAGTAGAACATGAGCCCCCGGACAAATGGGTGGAGAGGAAAACCCAGTCCGCGGAGGAAATGGGGGAGGAACACCACCCTCTCATGGGGCCTTGGGGTGGGGACGAGCTGCCCCTCTTCGGGAAGCCGGTGCGGGATGTCGTTAGACAAGTATACGGCCTTCCTCAGGTTTTTGATGTGTCCCTCCGTGACGGAGGAGACCATCCACTTGCCTCCCGCTTCGGACATGGTTGGAGAAGGTTGAGGTGGGGAGTGCGGACTTGGGCGCTGGAGCTCGAGTGCGCAGAAGTGGATAGGCAAAGGAGGAAGAAGGTGTGGATGGGAAAGGCGGATCCTTATCCCCTTATATGGGAGGACGCAACTATGCGTCCCCACCCGCCTGGTAAAACTTGCTTATCTCCCAAGCGCCATAATCAATGGCCGGTTGGGTTACCCACGCCCGTATTGATGAGAATCCCGGAATAAGGGGACACGATCTCTGCTTTGACAAGAGGTGCCAAGGAAACCGCCTCGCATAACACGCTGAGGTGGGACAATAAAACGATTCGAATAAAGGCTTGGCCATGGTGTGATGTCACACTACGGAATACGTCAGTAGATTAGATTGGTGTAAGTATTATTCTCTCTATGGCAATATGTGGAAACTTATTTTGCAGAGCCGGACACTGTCCTTGTGTTCGAAATCTTCTATGGAGTACTTGGAGGAGGAACCCGCCTTGCAATGCCGAAGACAATCTGCGCGCCGGACTCGTCGTCATTGAAGCCTGGTTCAGGGGCTACTGAGGGACTCCTGGACTATGAAGATACAAGATTGAAGATTTCATCCCGTGTACGGAAGGGACTTTCCTTGGCGTGGAAGGCAAGCTTGGCGATACAGATATGTAGATCTCCTACCATTGTAACCGACTCTGTGTAACCCTAGCCCTCTCCGATGTCTATATAAACCGGAGGGTTTTAGTCCGTAGGACGAACAACAGAAAAACAATCATACCATAGGCTAGCTTTTAGGGTTTAGCCTCCTTGATCTCGTGGTAGATCTACTCTTGTACTACCCATATCATCAATATTAATCAAGTAGGAGTAGGGTTTTACCTCCATCGGAGGGCCTGAACCTGGGTAAAAACATCGTGTCCCTTGTCTCCTATTACCATCCACCTAGACGCACAGTTCGGGACCCCCTACCCGAGATCCGCCGGTTTTGACACCGACACTAGGCATGATCATGTATATAGGCATCACATCCGTGACAAATAGACCGAAATGATTCTGCATCTACTACTATTACTCCACTCATCGACCACTATCCAGCATGCATCTAGAGTATTAAGTTAAAAACAGAGTAATGCTTTAAGCAAGATGACATGATGTAGAGAGATAAATTCATCCAATATGAAATAAACCCCATCTTGTTATCCTCGATGGCAACGATACAATACGTGCCTTGCTGCCCCTTCTGTCACTGGGAAAGGACACGACAAGATCGAACCCAAAGCTAAGCACTTCTCCCGTGGCAAGAACTACCAATCTAGTTGGCCAAACCAAACGGATAATTCGAAGAGACTTGCAAAGATAACCAATCATACATAAAAGAATTCAGAGAAGATTCAAATATTATTCAAATATAGACTTGATCATAAACCCACAATTCATCGGTCTCAACAAACACACCGCAAAAAAAAAGATTACATCGAATAGATCTCCACGAGAGAGGGGGAGAACTTTCTATTGCGATCCAAAAAGAGAGAAGAAGCCATCTAGCTACTAACTATGGACCCGAAGGTCTGAGGTAAGCTACTCACACTTCATTAGAGAGGCTATGATGATGTAGAAGCCCTCCATGATGACGGCCCTCTCCGGCGGAGCTCCGAAACATGCCCCAAGATGGGATCTCGTGTATACAGAAAGTTGCGGCGGTGGAATTAGGTTTTTGGCTCTGTATCTATTCGTTTGGGGGTACGTAGGTATATATAGGAGGAAGAAGTACGTCGGTGGAGCTTTGGTGGGCCCACGAGGGTGGGGGATGCGCCTGGGGGTATAGGGCGCGCCCCCTACCTCGTGCCCACCTTGAAGCTTCCTTGGCATAGGGTCCAAGTCTCCTGGGTCATATTCGATGAGAAAATCACGTTCCCGAAGGTTTCATTCCATTTGGACTCCGTTTGATATTCCGTTTCTTCGAAACACTGAAATAGGCAAAAACAACAATTCTGGGCTGGGCCTCCGGTTAATAGGTTAGTCCCAAAAATAATATAAAAGTGGAAAATAAAGCCCAATATAGTCCAAAACAGTATATAATATAGCATGGAGCAATCAAAAATTATATATACGTTGGAGAGGCATCATACACCGACAGGAGCCACACTTGTTGGGCCACACATAAGCGCGACACTTGTTGGGCCAGGCCCAAAACGGGCAGGTGGGGTGGTTTTTACCATGGTAAGACTCTTCGCGCGCTCTGCTTCCTACGACCCGCGCGCGCGGCGCGGCGTGGAGGGGCGCGCGTGACGTGGGCGGCATGCGTGGGGCGGTTTCCACACGCATGCGTCACATCATAGTAAATGGGCAGCGCGCCTTCCCCGTAAAAAAGAGGGAGGCGTGGAGGCGCGACTCATTTACTGAGTGGGGGCGGGGTGCGGTCTTCAAGGCGCCCACTCCCCATGATCACGGGGTGGGGAGAGGTCGCTTCACCCGTCCCCTCAGTTCTGCACGTCTGCCACGCGTCTTTCATGCGCTCGTGGTGGCAAATGGTGGAGGCGGGAAACTGGGCCGTCGCTGGTTGGGGCAGCGGGTCGGTCCTGATTCCCTGCGCCTCCGGTGTCTGGATTGGCCGAGTGGGGCGGCCGAGCCCCAACCCCGTTCCTTTATAAAGAGGGGGAAGGGGGAATGGCATCCCGCATTCTTCCATCTTCTATCTCCTCCTGCTTCTGCTTCTTCCTCTCACCCGCCATGGAGAAGGGGAATCCTGGTCCCTCAACGGTGGCGGCGAGGGTCGCCGCTCGACAGTGCGTCCCTCCTCCTCCTGAGCCCGCGGTGGTGGAACTGGCCGCGAGGGGAACGGGGAGGGGGCGAGGCCGGGGCATAGGTCGTAGCGCTCGGGGAAGAGGAGGACGGGGCGGCACGCCGGCCTTGCCCCTGCCAATGATGCCCTTCCCGATGGAGGGCCACATTGAAGACCAGCCTTGCGAGTTCTTCATCAGGCTGCGCCGGCCTCCGCGTCGTCGTCTTCGTCTTCCCGCCCCGTTTGCTCGAGTGATGGAGCGTGACCCGCCCCAAACCCTCAGGTTGCACATGAGGGGCTGTGGGAACGGGGGCACGCGGGTTGACGTCGACTTCCCGGCTCCTCGGGTTATGTACCTCTGCCGTGGATGGAAGACGTTCGCCCGCATCCACAGCCTGACGGCGGGTCTCGTCCTCTATTTCAAATTAATGGAGGACGACCTACTCTCCGTCAAGGTCTTTGGAGAGTTTGGAACTCGCCTGAAATGCTGCGTGGAGAGCTCCTCTGATGGAGATTCCGACGATGGAAGCTCTTCCTCAAGTGAAAGTGATGAGGAGGACAGCGCGAACGAGTCCGACTAGGCGTCAGACGCCCCGCGCCTGGGCGGGTGCGGCAGCAGCAGCATCTTCACCTGGCCGCTCCTGTGGCAGGGTTTTGCCGGGGGTGGGGCCAGCTCCTTGAATTTCTCGGGGCCGTCTCCTTGGGCGGCTGGTGTCGGGAGGTTGCGGAAGAGGAAGAGGGCGGGCGGCAAGGCCGTTAACTCGGAGTACGTGGGCACCGACGCCTTCATCGCGTCATCACCGGCCCGCCCGTGGGCGGCCACCGAGGTGTTCTCTTGGTGCTTTCTGCTGCTCGTAGCTCGCCTAGGCGCCCCTTTTGCCCTCTCGCCTCCTTGACCTGCCTCCTGAGGAGAGGGACAAGAAAGGGATCACGGGCACCTTATCTCTTTTTTTAATCTATAAGCCTGCAGGCCTTGTTAAATTTAAAGCTTGTAAACCCCTTTCTCCATGTTTTTCATTTCGTATGAACTGTACCTGTATGGGATGTTTTTAACGAAAAAGGGATGCTTGTCGGGCTTTTCGTTCGTGGGTAAATCCCGCGACAAGGAGCGAATCCTCGTTATTGTTTAGGATAAACATTTTTTGCCCGGCAACAGGCCTTGTCGTTCCCCCCACTTCATTCGACCATTCTCGCGCTCTTGGCGGAGGCAGGGATGAAGTGGGCTTCAGGCTCCTCGTCCCACCTCCTTGCCGCCGCGGCTACAACCAAATCCGGACCCAGGAAATAATCCTTAGGTATGGGAAAAAGGGGAGCACGACAACCTAGAGAAAGAAACGAGGCTTCACATGCCCCAGTCCTGTTTCGAAATGTATGACAGGGGATAAAAAGACTTATCTGGATCTGCAGCCCCCGGCAGTCTTATCTTGCCGCGGTTGGATCCTCGTGCGTGTATCCCCTGGCAACTCTGGTTTGCCGGGGTCGGGACGCCGGTCCGTTTCCTTTCTTCCAAGTAGCTCGGCAGAAGTGCTCATGTGCCCTGCGAACCAAAAGAGGACAGAAGAGGAACAGATAGATGCGCACTCGACCCCTAAGCTAGGGGTTAGTCCCTGCTGAGCACTATCAACCCTAACCAAGGAAGAGACTCGACCTAGCATGCATGCTATGACTTAGGGCGCCAGCGCTTCATTTATTTATGCTCAAGGTCTGCGCCTGGCTTTGTACAAAGGATCACATGCCTTGCCGGCAAAGCTTGTACAAAAGGTGGCTTGCCGGGAGGCCCGGCAAGCCGCGCCTTATGGGTAAAACTTGCGAAGATGCTCGATGTTCCAGGAGTTTCCCACTGGGACGGCATCCTCGGCCTCCAGGCGGACTGCTCTAGGCCTAGTGACACGCATTACCCGATAAGGGCCTTCCCACTTTGGCGTCAACTTGTTGGAATTCTTGGTCGACTGAACGCACCGAAGAACAAGGTCGCCTTCCTCAAAGCTTCGGGCATGAACCTTGCAGCTATGGTAGCGGCGCAAGGCTTGCTGGTAGTGTGCCGCTCTCACAGCCGCCCGAAGACGATCTTCCTCAAGGAGTGTCGCGCCATCTTGGCACAACGGCTCTTGCTCAAGCTGATCATAAGCGAGCACTCGAGGTGACCCGTATATGAGTTTCATGGGGAGAACTGGTTCTGCCCCGTATACCAGGGCAAAAGGTGTTTGGCCGGTGGCTCGATTTGGCGTAGTCCTGATCGACCAAAGAAACGCTGGCAACTCATCAATCCAGCGCCTTCCACTCTTGTGCATCTTGTCAAAGGTCTTCATTCTCAAGCCTCACAATACTTCAGCATTTTCCCTCTCCGCTTGGCCGTTGCTCCGTGGATGTGCCACGGAAGCAAAACATACCTTGCTGCCGAGGTCTTGGATGTACTGCATGAAGGTGTGGCTTGTGAACTGCCTGCCGTTTTTGGTGATGACTCTATTTGACACACCAAAAATGGCAGACCAATCCTTTGAAGAACTTGATGGCTGACTGAGCAGTCACCTTCCTCATTGCTTCCATCTCCGGCCACTTTGTGAACTTGTTGATTGCAACGTACAAGAACTCAAAGCCCCCGACAGTGCGGGGGAAAGGGCTCAGTATATCGAGCCTCCAGACCAAGAATGGCCAGGAGAGAGGGATTGTTTGAAGGGCTTGGGCTGGTTAATTAAGCTTCTTTGAATGGAACTGGCACGCTTCACACTTGGTTACTAGTGCCGTTGCATCCTGGAGGGCGGTGGGCCATAAGAAACCTTGCCGGAACGCCTTCCCGGCAAGGGCCCTCGACCCTATGTGGGAGCCACATATGCCTCAGTGTATCTCGCCAACAGCTCCAGTCCTTCCTCCCGGGGGATGCACTTGATTTTCACACCGTTCGGCCTTCTCCGATACAGGACGTCATCAACGAACTGGTACAGGGCGGACTGATGGGCTACTTTCTCCGCTTCTTCCTGCTCCTTAGGAAGCTCCCCTATTTGGAGGAATTGGACGGTATGCTGCGCCCATGCCGGAGCCTGGGGCTCGACGGCAAGGACCAAAGGCATCCCTTCCACCATGGGAGCGGCTGTCTCTATGGCCAGGGCTTGACGCCCTACCGAAGCCAGTTGCTCTTGGGCAGGTTTAGCATCTGCGGCAGCACCCTTACCGGCAGCCCCAGGGGGCTCGGTAGGAAAGTACTTGCCGGGACCTGATTTCCTCCACTTGTTCTGCCCCCCTGGTGGTTCGACGGATGGTTGAGTTAACCGGAGCAAAAAGGTACCTGGTTCCACAGGCAGCTTGAATGTGGCACGCTTTGACAGGTAATCGGCAATGTCATTCTCCGCTCGGGGGACGTGCTCTGCCTGGATACCGTCAAAGCGTTCCTCGAGCTTCCTCACCTCATATACGTAAGCTTCCATCAATGGGCTCTGATAATCCTTGTTGACCTACCTGACAACGAGCTGCGAGTCACCCCTGACGATGAGCTTCTTAACCCGGAGGTCTGCCGCGATCCTGAGACCGGCAAGCAATCCCTCGTACTCAGCAGTGTTGTTGGTGGACATCTCCCTGGGGAAGTGCATCTGGATCACGTACTTGAGGTGTTCTCCGGTGGGTGCGATGAGCAGCACACCGGCACCGACGCCTTGCAGCGAGAAAGCCCCATCAAAGTACATGATCCAGTCGCAGTCTGCTTCCTTGCCGGGGAGAGTGGTCTCCTGGATTTCTTCGTCAGGCGTCGAGGTCCATTCTGCGATGAACTTTGCCAAGACTCTGCTCTGAATTGTCGAGGTACTTTCAAACTTTAAACCGAAGCTTGACGGCTCCAAGGTCCATTCCACAATCCTTCCGGTTGCGTCTGGGTTGGGCAGTATCCGTTGCAACGGGAGGCGGGTGACGACAGTGATCTCGTGGGCTTGGAAGTAGTGATGCAGCTTCCTCGAGGCCATAAGGAGGCCGAAGAGCAATTTTTGCACGCCGGAATACCTCGACCTAGCCCCCTGCAAGAGGGAGCTGACAAAGTAAACCGGGTGCTGCTTCATCTTGTTCTTCGGCACCACCTCACTCGACCGCGCGGGCACTGCCTTGGTGGCACCAGACTCTGCCGGGGGCCGCGCCTTGTCGGCACCAGGCCCTGCCGGGGGAATCTTTGGCTTGCCATCCGCTGGTTCTGCCGCCATTGCTGCCTCCTCGTCGACCTCCCTTTGTGCCACCAGTGCGGCGCTGACCACTTGATTCGTCGCCGCCAGATACAGCAGCAACGACTCTTGTGGTTTAGGCGCAACCAGTATTAGCGTGGAGGAAAGGTATTTCTTCAGATCCTGCAGTGTTGCCTCGGCTTCTGGGGTCCACTCTATTGGGCCTGCCTTCTTCAAGATTTTGAAGAAGGGAAGGGCGCGCTCGGCGGACTTGGAGATGAATTGGCTCATGGCGGCAACGCAGCCGATGAGCCGACACACATCCTTGATCCGCTTGGGCGCCTCAATCTGCTCAATAGCCTTGATCTTGTCTGGGTTTGCCTCGATCCCGCACTATGACACAAAGAACCCGAGAAGCTTGCCGGACGGAACGCCGAAGATACAATTCTCAGGGTTCAGTTTGAGGTTGATGTTGCGCAGGTTAGCAAATGTCTCTTCCAGATATTGCACAAGAGTTGGCCCATCCTTGCTTTTGACCACTATGTCATCCATGTAGGCCTCCATATTTCTATGGAGCTGAGGTTCAAAACCAATTTGGACTGCTCTTGCGAACATTGAGCCAGCACTCTTCAACCCGAAAGGCATCCGTAAAAAGCAATACGTACCACATGGGGTGATGAATGTTGTCTTCTCTTCATCCTCTTTCGTCATGAAGATCTGGTGGTAGCCTGAGTAGGCGTCGAGGAACGATAGCATATCACACCCGGTCGTGGATTCAACAATATGGTCGATGCATGGAAATGGGGAGGGGTCCTTAGGGCAAGCCTTGTTGATATCTGTGTAATCAATACACAGTCTCCACTTCCCATTCGCCGTGCGCACCACTACTGGATTAGCCAACCACGTCGGGTGGAGCACTCCTCTCACCAAACCCGCCGCTTCCAACTTCCTGATCTCCTCTGTGATGAACTCCTGCCTCTCCAGAGCCTGCTTTCTGACCTTCTGCTTGACGGGACGCGCATGGGGGCAGACAGCTAGGTGGTGCTCAATCACCTCCCTGGGAACACCGGGGATGTCGGATGCTTGCCATGCAAACATGTCGACATTCGCCCGCAGGAAGGTGATGAGAGCGCCTTCCTATTTGCTATCGAGGGTGGAGCCTATGGTGAAGGCCCCTCCCGTGCCATCCTCCTTGACGGGCACCTTCTTGGTCTGCGGCGGCTCGGCCCTGGGTCTCTTGCTCTTGTCGGTAGAGCTCTCTGGCACGTCCTCGACGGTAGCACAACACTCCGAGGAGGTGCGCTTGCCGAAGTGGGTGCGAGAGGTCTTGCCGGGCTTCTTCCCTCCCGGGGCTTCAGCGGCAGGAGCAGGTGCCTTGGCGGCAGCAGCTGCAACTACTTCCCGGTAGAGCTGGTCGGCGCAGATCAGCGCGTCCTTCTTATCGGAGGGGACGAAGATGATGGTCAATGGCCCGGGCATCTTTAGCATGTTGTAGGCGTAGTGTGACGCCGCCATGAACTTGGCTAGTGCCGGGCGGCCGAGGATCCCGTTGTAGGGCAAGGGGATCTCGGCTACGTCGAAGACGATCCTCTCCGTCCTGTAGTTCAACTCTCCTCCAAACTTCATGGGCAGTGTGACCTTTCCCTTAGGCTGGCTCCTCCCCGGATTGACCCCTTGAAACGTGCCCGTTTCCTCGAGGTCTCCATCAGGGATTTGCAACTTTTTGATCACGACAGGCGAGATCAGGTTCAGGGCGGCCCTGCCGTCAACCAACATCTTCTTCACTCTGAGGTTGCGTATCATTGGTGAGACCAACAATGGCAAACACCCGACCGCAGTAGTGCGGTCAGGGTGGTCCTCGGCGTCAAAGTTGAGGGGCGTGCTGGACTACTTCAACGGCTTCTGAGCATCGAACGACAGCTCTGCTGCCGTAATCTCACGCGCCCACTGCTTGAGTTGGCGATGAGAGGTATGCAGCGAGGCGCCGCCATCAACGCACATGGCCTCTGTAGCCTTCTGGAACCCTTTCTCACCAGACTCGTCGTCCTCGTCATGATCATCGTCTTCTTGTTTCTTGTCGCGGCCCCGGGCGGGCCTCTCTTGCTGGTTGTCCTGGCCGGGGCAGCCTCCTTGGCCGCCATGCTTCTTGCCGGACCCCTCCGCACCGTCCTGGTCCTTCTCCTTGTCCCATCTCTCATATTCAGCCTTTTGCTTCTCAGCAAGCAGCTCGACTTGCCGGCAGTTTTGGAGCTCGTGGCCCTTGGTGCGGCGGATCTTGCAGTATTGCTTGTCGGAGCTTCCTGGCTTGTCGGTAGCCGCCAAGGCTCGGCAGGCGACGCACCCGGCAATCTCCTTGCCGGGGGCGTCTACTTTGAACTTCTTGCCGGCACCGATGTCGTTAGATCCCTCAATGGCAAGCACGGTCTTGCCTTTGCGTTTCCTGTTGCGACACCGGCCCTTCCTCGTTGGGGTAGCGGCGTCTTCATCGATAGAGTCGGTTTCCGTGCTGGCGTCTTCGCCGGGGTACTTCCTTCCCTCTTCAGCCCGGGCGCACCTATCAGCCAGGACGTAGAGCTCGGCCACGTCCTTAACTTTGGTCATCGCCAGCTCTTCGCGCATCTTGTGATTGCGCACGTTCTGGTGGAACGCGCTAATCACAGCGGCGGGATGAACGTCGGGGATGTTGTACTGCACCCGGTTGAATCTCTGGATGTACTTGCGCAGGGTCTCCCCTTCCTTCTGGGGAATGATGTGCAGATCACTGGCTGGCCATGAGCTTGGTGGCCTCCTGTGAAGGCGCCAACGAACTCATGGCACGGATCCGACCAAGAAGAAATGGAATCCACCGGCAAGTGCATCAACCAAGATATCACATTGGGCTTGAGCGCCAGCGGGAAATAGTTGGCAAGCACCTTGTCGTCGCGAGCCCCAGCAGCCTGCATCGCGATGGTGTAGATGCTGAGGAACTCGGACAGATGGGTTTTGCCAATGTACTTCTCGCCGATGTCGGGCTTGAACATGCGGTGGGACGGCCACTGGAACTGCCGCATCTCATGGGTAAAGGCCGGGCAGCCCACCTCGTAAGGTAGGCCACCGAAGCCTCCCGGTGTCGGGTGGTCCATATCGGGTCCTGCCCGCTTGTCCGACTGGCGGCGCGTTTCGCGCCGACGCTCGACGGTGGTTCGAGCGTCTTCATGAGCTCGTTCCCGAAGGACCTGGCGCTGGTCGCGGAGGGTCCGCGGGTCAGACGACGCTATGGAGATGTTATCACAAGCGTCGTCACGACGGGCCGACGCCCGCGGTGGCTGGCGAGGAGGAGGAGAGTGCACCATGGCCGCAGCTTCCTCGGTCCTCCCAGCACCAGCATGTGGTGGCTAGGTGGGGCGCCGACCCAAGGGCCCCGCTGGTCACTGATCGTCTTTGTTGGCAACGGCGACGAGGCTCCGGATGGTGGCCCTCCACTCGTCGAGCTTCTCAGCACCAGGAGGGAAATCGAGGAGCAGCTGCGGGCGCGCCAAAGCTTCCGCTGGTGTGGACGGCACCGACAGCTGCGTGGATCGCGGCGCGCTTCGACTTCTAACTATGTTAGAAGGAGCTCCATCACCACCCAGCGGTTGCGTGCCATTTTCACTAGCGCTTCGGCGAGCATGCTGAACCCCTTCATCTTGCTAATGACGCACAGGGCTCTTCCCACGGCGGTGCCCAGGGTCACCAACGTGGTGACGCTGCTCGGCGCGCACACCATGGGAAGAACGCACAGTGGTCGCCGGTGTAGGCGTCCTGGAGGTCGCCGCGCCGCCCGAAGTTGGCACAATGACGCCCCTGGAGGGCCCCGCGCCGCCTGCGGGGGGCCCAACTCTGTCTTTGGATCCGACGACGTGTAGCCAGTCGTCTGGCGCGCGAACGACGCCGCTCGCCAGGCTCCGACTGCCTGGGTGATGCTGGTGCTCGCGGGCCGCGGACCGGGTCCTGTCTGCGACCGGTCCGCTGCTTGTCCGCACTGGCACAGGCCGTTCCGCTCCCAACGAGCCGACCGCCATGGCCGTCTTCTTCTTAGGGGCCACGACGACGAAGAACTGCTAGGCTAACTACCAGACCAGATTCTCACAATTGCGCCCCTACCTGGCGCGCCAAAGATGTCGGTGTGGAACGACACCTGTGGGATCACAAGAATCCCTACTATAGTTGCCGGGGCGCAGGGTTGCGAGGAGAGCAGGGCTAGTAGACAGCACAGGGATCGTTTACCCAGGTTTGGGCCACGAGGATGCGTAAAACCCTAGTCCTGCTTTGGTGGGTGTATTTCTAAGAGTTCTTGAGCTCTCGAACTAGCAGTGGTCAGTGCATGGTTCGAAAGAGCCGAATCCTCCTCCAGTATGCCATGGGCCTCCTTTCATAGTTGAAAGAGGCAGCCACAGTGACACACAGGAGGTGGAAAGGCGTATGTGCCCTGAGCTTATCGCTTGTATTACAGGACAAGACACATTTAATGCATAGCTTAGGTGTCCCCTTGCTTTATTGGGGACGGGGGCGAGGCTCGTCCCGTCCCCATCGCCGCTCCTCCTCGCCTTGACACGCGCCCTGGCCAGTGAGGTGCGTGGTGCCATGTAGGCGGTCAGGCAGCTGAGGTGGCGCAGTGGCGGAGCCTTCACGAAGATCTGCATGTCGCCACGCAGGCGCTCGATAAGTTGGCCTAGGAGCTGCATGTTGCCATGCAGGTGCCTGCCTAGCTGGTTGGGCTGGCAGCTGCATGTGAACGGTGGTGGGAGCTTGTTTGGCACGGGTTTGGCGGTGGCCCCGCTGGCGTCCTTGGCGAGGGTCTTGCCGGGTGGCCCGGCAAGGGTCTTGCCGTGGCGTGCTGCCGACCACCGATAAGGACCTTGCCGGGAGTCTGGTGGCCTTCCTCGTCAGGGATCTTGCCAAGAATTGTCATCTTCTGATCCTCATCTGATCTTGAATATGTCTTCACAAAGATCTGCATGCCACCACAGAGGTGCCTTCCCGAGCCCTGGCCCCATGTTGATGACGGCGTTGGGGGCCGGGGGCTCAAGGGTGGATCATTCTGTTGGTGTGGGGCGAGCTGTCCCGGCAAGGGTCTTGCCGGGGCCGCTGAGGCCGCCCGGCAAGGGTCTTGCTGGGGGAACCTGCTTCGTCCCTCTGCTCTTTGTGGTTTTGGCCTTGGCGTTGCTTTGATTGCCTTGGGCTTCGGTCTTACCTTGGCTCACCTCCCCTATTCTGCTTGGTGTGGTCGTGGGCGCGGCTCTGACTGCCCGTGCACAGGTAAAGGGGTACAAAAGCGTGCCCCTCTTTTGTAGACCGACATTTACCATGGGGTGCCTTGGGCATCCCCAAGCTTAGGCTCTTGCCAGTCCTTATTCCAAAATCCATCAAACCTTTACCCAAAAACTTGAAAACTTCACAACACAAACTTCAACAGAAAATCTTATGAGCTCCACTAGTATAAGAAAATAAACCACCACTTTAATGTATTGTAATGAACTCATTCTTTATTTATTTTGGTGTTAAACCTATTGTATTCAAACTTCTCTATGGTTCATATACCCCCCGATACTACTCATAGATTCATCAAAATAAGCAAACAACACACGAAAAATAGAATCTGTCAAAACAGAACAGTCTGTAGAAATCTGATTTGTTCAAATACTTCTGGAACTCCAAAAATTCTGTAAAACTAGGAAAACCTGGATAATTTGTATTTTAATCTACTTCAAAAAGAGTTAGCATTTTATCACGTTCTGGTGAATTTTAACAATTATTTTCGTGAGCGGAAAGTTTCTATCTTTTTCAGCAAGATCAAACAACTATCACCCAAGAAGATCCTATTGGTTCTACTTGGCACAAACACTATTTAAAACATAAAAACACATCTAAACAGAGGCTAGATCAATTATTTATTACTAAACAGGAACAAAAAACAAAGAACAAAGATAAAATTGGGTTGCCTCCCAACAAGCGCTATCGTTTAACGCCCTAGCTAGGCATAAAAGCAAGAATAGATCTAGGTATTGCCATCTTTGGTATGCAATCCATAAGTGGCTCTCATAATAGATTCATAAGGAAATTTAATTTTCTTCCTAGGAAAGTGTTCCATGCCTTTCCTTAACGGAAATTGGAATCTAATAATTGCACCAATCGTTCTAAGGAAAGGTCTACGAAGAATAATAGGACATGTAGGATTGCAATCTATATCAAGAACAATGAAATCTACAGGCACATAATTCCTATTTGCAACAATAAGAACATCATTAACCCTTCCCATAGGTTTCTTAATGGAGGAATCCGCAAGATGCAAATTCAAAGAACAATCATCAAATTCACGGAAACCTAGCACATCACACAAAGTTTTTGGAATCATGGAAATAGTAGCACCCAAATCACATAAAGCATAGCATTCATAATCTTTAATCTTAATTTTAATAGTAGGTTCCCACTCATCATAAAGTTTTCTAGGGATAGAAACTTCTAGTTCAAGCTTTTCTTCATGGGATTGCATTAAAGCATCAACAATATGTTTAGTAAAAGCTTTATTTTGATTATAAGCATGAGGAGAATTTAACACGGATTGCAGCAAGGAAATACAATCTATTAAAGAGGAAATATCATAATTAAATTCCTTGAAATCTAAAATAATGGGTTCATTGCTATGTAAAGTTTTGACCTCTTCAATCCCACTTTTATCAATTTCTGCATCAAGATCTAAAAACTCTGAATCATTGAGACGCCTTTTAACTGAAGTTGACTCATCTCCAGTCCCATCTTTATCAAGATTCATATTGGAAAACAAGGATTTAATAGGAGTCACATCAATCACTTTTAGATCTTCATCATTAACTAGAAGAACACGCTTTCACAAAGCAATCTTTTCTAGCACGCATCATAGCGGTTCTTTCTTTGCACTCATCAATGGAAATTCTCATGGCTTTGAGAGACTCATTGATGTCATGCTTAGGTGGAATAGATCTAAGTTTCAAAGAATCAACATCAAGAGAAATTCTATCCATGTTCCTAGCCAACTCATCAATCTTAGGCAATTTTTCTTCAAGCAAAGCATTGAAATTCTTTTGTGAACTCATAAATTCTTTAACACTAATCTCAAAATCACAGGGCATCTTATTAAATTTTCCATAAGAGTTGTTGTAGGAATTACCATAATTATTAGAGGAATTATTAGGAAACGGCCTAGAATTAAAGTTTCCTCTATACGCGTTGTTACCAAAATTGTTCCTACCAACAAAATTCACATCCATAGATTCATTATTATTCTCAATCAAAGTGGACAAAGGCATATCATTAGGATCAGAAGACACACTTTTATTAGCAAACAATTTCATAAGTTCATCCATCTTTCCACTCAAAACATTAATCTCTTCAATCGCATGAACTTTTTTACTAGTGGATCTTTCAGTGTGCCATTGAGAATAATTAATCATAATATTGTTTAGGAGTTTAGTTGCTTCTCCTAAAGTAATTTCCATAAAAGTGCCTCCCGCGGCCGAATCTAAAAGATTTCTAGAGGCAAAATTCAATCTGGCATTAATTTTTTGTATAATCATCCACAAATTCAAACCATGTCTAGGGTAATTACGTATCATTAATTTCATCCTCTCGCATGCTTGTGCAACATGCTCATGATCAAGTTGCTTAAAATTCATAATATCGTTCCTAAGAGAGATGATCTTAGCGGGAGGAAAATACTTAGAGATAAAAGCACCTTTGCACTTATTCCATGAATCAATACTATTTTTAGGCAAAGAAGAGAACCAAGTTTTAGCACGATCTCTAAGCGAAAATGGAAATAGTTTCAATTTAACAATATCATTATCCACATCTTTCTTCTTTTGCATATCACACAAATCAACGAAGTTGTTTATATGGGTAGCGACATCTTCACTAGGAAGGCCAGAAAATTGATCTTTCATAACAAGATTCAGCAAGGCGGTATTAATTTCACAAGATTCAACATCGTTAGTAGGAGCAATCGAGTGCTAATAAAATCATTGTTGTTGGTATTGGAAAAGTCACAAAATTTAGTATTATCTCGAGCCATCGTGACAAACAACCAATCCAACACATAAGCACACAAGAAGCAAGCAAAAAAAAGACGAACGGAAGAGGGGCAAAGAAAAGGCAAAGGTTTTCGAAAATCGTTTTAGAAGTGGGGGAGAGAAAAACGAGAGGCGAATGGCAAATAATGTAATGTGGGGGAGAAGAGTTTATGATGTGTACTTGGTATGTCTTGACTTGGCATAGATCTCCCCGGCAACGGCGCTAGAAAGCCTTCTTGCTACATCTTGAGCATGTGTTGGTTTTCCCTTGAAGAGGAAAGGGTGATGCAGCAAAGTAGTGTAATTATTTCCCTCAATTTTTGAGAACCAAGGTATCAATCCAGTAGGAGACAACGCACAAGTCACCTAGTACCTGCACAAACAATCAAGAACCTTGCAACCAATGCGATAAAGGGGTTGTCAATCCCTTCACGGTCACTCGCAAAAGTGAGATCTAATAAAGATAGTAAAGTAAATATTTTTGGTATTTTTGTTGTATAGATTGGAAAGTAAAGATTGCAAAATAGTAAACGAGATGCGATGTAAAAAAAGAGATGCAATATAATAAGAAAGAGACCCGAGGGCCATAGGTTTCATGTCACAGCCCTAGCCTTGGCCTTGCTTGTCATTGCATAATCTTCTTGCATCATGTTTAAATTTCTCAGAAACTTGAAATGGGGATTGTTTCAAACCCTAGCATAAAAGGAAATCAATAGGTTCAACCAAAATATTTTTAGTGAACCCAAAGTGGCTTTCAGAAATGTTCATCATCTTTGGAAAATACTAGAAACAGTAACCAGAGGTGATGCACATTTTTCCATGACATATTTGGTCACTAAATTAAATCATATCATAATTGCATTTGGGCATTTAAATGCTTTAAAATATTTTAAATGCTCAAATAATCATAAACTAAAATGTTTACTGTTGGATATATTATAAACAGTAGCCATGATTAGTTTCATGATTTTTGGGATTGTTTTAATATTTTAATTAAAGCCACAAAGTTGCAGAATAATAGAAAACAGGAAATAAAAACAGAGAGAGAGTTTACCTGTGCAGCCCACCTGGTGCCCACTTCCGGCCCAGCCCACCAGGGGCTCCTCCCTGTCGTCTTCCCCTTGCCAGGAGGACGAGCGCGTGGCCGGCGCGCGCGAGCACGCGTCCGGCCACCTCCTGCTTGCTTGCCGCTGCTGGAATCGGCCCCGAGCGCCACGTGCATCGCCCCGACCTTCCCCTGGACCTCTCTCACTCTCCCTTGGCTCCCTCCTTCCCCTCCTCTGCTCTCTTCCCGCACGCGCCCGAACGGAGCCGCCACCACCGTCGCCGTTCGCCGTTACCACCGACCTCCCCACGCCCATTCGGATATGCCACGAGCTCCGCCTCGACCCCCGCGTCCTCTGCACCAAGCCAGGAGCCGCCAGGAGCTCCGTAACGACGTCCCCGACCCCTTCTTCCTCCTCGGGTCACCGGAGATCCCCTTCGCCGCCCGCTTGCTCCAACGCTTCCCCGAGCCAAACGAGCCGCCCATCCGACCCACGGTGAGCTCCGCCGTTTTCCCCCTGCTCCCTGAGCTCGTCCTCGTTCCCTAGCCGCCATCTCCACCGAGGCCGAGCACTCTGCTCCGCCGGCGACGCCGTCATCGTGGCCACAGCCACGCGGGCTCGAAACCGAGCGCGTCACCGCGTTTGCCACACTCCCAGGAGGCCGTAGCCCCTCTCCACGCCCCTGTTGTGCATCCCAGCGCCGAACCCGAGCACGCCCGAGCTCCGGCCGCCGCGGCCGAGCTCCCCGCCGTCGCCTCCGGCCGCCCCAGGGCCGGCTGGCGCCACCATCCGACGCGCGCTGGCCTGGGCTCTCGAACGAGCCCAACCACGCTGCTAACAGGGCCCCAGAGCCCGTTCCCGCGGCCCTCCGCCGCGTCTGGTCATCGCCGGCGGCTAAACGCCGGTGGTTTAGCCCCGGTTGACCAGGGATTTGACCTCCCCTGACGTGTGGGCCCAGACGCCTGTTTAATTAGTGTTAGGTTTAGTTAGTGTTATTTAACTTAGCTATTCAGATGAGCCACTGACATGCGGGCCTGCCCTGCTAATTACCTAGGGTTAGGACTAACAAAAAATTAGTTAGTCTAATGACACTGACACGCGGGCCCCACCGTCCAGGTTTGACTTGGACCGTGCCTCGTTGACCTGCTGACGTCATGTTGATGTCAGGCTGACGCAGTAATCTTTTTCTGGAATTTAAATAAATCCTAAATGATTTATTTATTTCAGAAAATATCCAAAACTTTGAAAAATCATAGAAAATAATCTATAACTCCAATGGAAATAATTTATATATGAAAAATTATCAGAAAAATTCAAGGAATCCATCTGTACCATTTTCATGCATGTTTGAACAACTTAAAGTTGCTGTTTAAGGCAATTTGCATAAATGGCATTTAAACTCTCACATATGGAGTTTGAATTTGAACCTAAGGTTCAAACCCACTCCATTTAACATGTTGCTAGTTGCATTAGCTCAACCACAACATATTGCCATGTCATGATCATGCATCATATTGTGCATTGCATTGATTGTGTTTCCTCCTCAGTTGCCGGTGGTTGTTCCCCCTCGGTAGACGTATGTTCCAACGATGAGATCGTTGACACTGATGAAGACTGAATGTTATCTTCAGAAGTGCCAGGCAAGCAAAACCACCTTGTTCATTCCAATACAATCCCACTCTCTCGCTCCTGCTCTCTTTTACTGCATTAGGACAACAACGATTCAACTGTTACATGCTGCGGTAGCTGAACCCCTTTATCCTCTGCATGACCTGTCATTCCACAGTAAATAGATGAAACCCACTAGCATGAGTAGGAGTTGTTTGAGCCCATGTTGTGCCTACTCATTCATGCTTGTTTGTCATGCCTGCTACTGCTTAGAGTTGAGTCGGGTCTGATTCATCGGGAATGAATTGGAATGGTGATGAACATGTCCTATTGGGTGTGAACTAAGTGTGTGAACACGATTTGGTAAAGGTAGCGGTGAGAGGCCATGTAGGAGTACATGGTGGGTTGTCTCATTGCAGCCGTCCTCAGGAACTGAGTTCTATGTTTGTGATCCATGAACAGTTACTACCACACATTGGGATCCTTAATTGACTCTCTCGGCTTCTTGATCACCCTTGTCCTCTGTCCAGGAGTTGCAAGTAGTTTCTGGTGTTTGTAGTATGCTGGGGGCCGCACGCAGTGCTGACCGTAGGGGTGGGCTGTGTTGCGGTAGGCACGTGGCACGGTGTACCGGCGCCCGTTTGGTGTTCCGGGAACCCTGTACACATCGTTTGGGGCTGTGAGCGAAACTCCGGCCGGATCTCTTCATGGATGGAACCCGAATAGGCGATAAACCTGGACTAGAGACTTGAGTGTTTAGGTAGGCTGTGGCCGACACCCTCGCCCGGCTTCCGCTTGAAGGTTGCCGAGGTACATGACGTGTACAGGGCGGTAAGTGGCGAGAGCGTGTGTGAAGAAGTACACCCCTGCAGGGTTAACATCATCTATTCGAATAGTCGGATTCCTCGGATATGGAAACTTGGACCCCTTGCATAGTTCATAGACAAGTGAAAGTGGATACTCTAAAATGCGCAAGATAAGCGTGAGTGCTATGGATGGCGTTCTCGTAGGGGGACGGGAGCGGATCCATAGTGGTGTATTGATATGGTGACTATGTGGACTCGTGTGCGCCACCTCAAAAGAGTTACTTGCAGTCGTAGTTCAGGTTAGCCACTGAGTCAAAGCTGGCTTGCTGCAGTCAAACTCCACCACCCCCTTTATTGATACTGATGCATGTGTAGTTAGTTCTGATGTAAGTCTTGCTGAGTACAATTGTACTCACGTTTGCCTATTTTATGTTTTGCAGAGAGACTTCAGTCTTGCTAGTAGTACCGCTTGGACTTCGACGTTTAGCTTGATACCTCAGCTACGATCTTGTGCCCTCGGCAAGATCTAGTGGATAGTCAGGCCTCTCAGCCTTTTTCATTTGTAGTTGTCCGTACTTAGACAAGTTAAGCTTCCGCATGTGCTTGTTGCTTGTATGCTCTGTATGTTGGGTCATGAGACCCATGTTTGTAATATCTCGCTCCTCGGAGCCTAATGAATAAATACTTGAGTCGTAGAGTTATGTTGTGATGCCATGTTGTATCTACTCATATCGGGCATATTGTGTGTATGATTGAAATGCTTGGTATGGGTGGGATCCGACTATCTAGTTGTTTATCCTTGGCAGCCTATCATAGGGGGAAATGTAGTCTAGTGCTTCTGAGCGATAGTAGTCCGCTACAGCCCGGTTCACCGGAGTCCTGCTAGCCCAGCACTACTGCTCGGAACACTTGACTGGCCGGCATGTGTTTCACGCCGTTCCTGTGTCTGTCCCTTCGGGGAAATGTCACGCGGTGACATCCGGAGTCCTGCCTAGCCTGCTACAGCCCGGGTTACCGGAGTCCTGTTAGCCCAGTGCTACAGCCCGGATTCACACGTTGATGACCGACATGCTCGATGTGATTCATGTATGCCTGTCCTCATAGGTTAGCGCCGCTTTGGGTTCACGACTAGCCATGTCGGCCCGGGTTCTTTGTCATATGGATGCTAGCGACACTATCATATACGTGAGCCAAAAGGCGCAAACGGTCCCGGGCCAGGTAAGGTGGCACCCGTGGGAATACCGTGCGTGAGGCCGCAAAGTGATGTGATGTGTTACATGCTAGATCGGTGTGACTTAGGATCGGGGTCCTGACAGCGTTGGTATCAGAGCCTGACTGCCTGTAGGATTACCAAGCCAAACTGGTCGAAGTTGTGTCTAGAAATGCTTTAGTTATATAAGGGAATTGATTGTGGAAGGGAACGTAAGGCTCTTTTTACTCCTTATACCTCATGGCCTTCTGATCTGAGTCATCCTCTTCTCTTCTACGGGGTTTAAGAAATAGGCTTCTCATCTATCTATCAGGATGACGTGTTACTAAACCGTAGTTGCCTAAGATTGTTGGTTTAAACCTCAGTTTAGTTCCTACTACTTCCATATGCTCATAACTGGTCGCAGGACTTTGATATGATGTTGTTGAGTGTCTATGTAAACTGTTGTGAATGTCTCAAATCTTTTCTGAGCATTTACAGCCGTTATGCTGTCCGAGTCATCCCAGGTTTCTAACTAGTCTGATGCATTTGCAAATCCTTTCTTTTCGTTCCCGGTGTCCTTTATGGTCGGAATAAGCACACTAATCGGTCTGTTGAGGTACCCCATTGCCTTGACATATATGTTGGAACTATTATTATGACCCTAGGTGTCTTAGGGGTTCATCTAGTAATCTAGCAATGCTATGTGTTCCCGGTGTGATGATTCTGGCCAACATTCTCGAAAGCATCCCGTGATGCCATCTAGTATTTAGGTATTCTATTCCTGGGTTGAACCCAAAATTCACTCTACTTACCTCATGTTGATAGTGTTGCTCGTACCTTTAGAATATTAGTAACCTTTGTGATAGCCCCGAGGTCCGTGGTATTTCCTTCTTCCAAATGCCATGAACCATCCTTGGCAGAAATTCGTTTTGAATCAAAAGATCACAACCAGGGTGTTCTTGAGGAGTACTCCATTTATATTGTGACTCTGCCAATTCTTCCTCTTCTGCATGGGTTATCCGGAAGAAATGTTGAGCTTTGCTCGATATACTAATCTATGCATCCACAACTCAGAAAGTTATATGTTCCTTTGAGTTGTCCCTTTTTGGCTATTTCCTGGCCCTCGTCTGTTAATTTATAGTCAGGAATAGTTGTGCATTCGTGTTCATCGATGCCTACTATTCTTGTGGTCCGTCAAGCCATTCTTATCCGAGAATGACTAGGAGAAACAAACTCCAGTACCTCATCCATTTCTAGGATTGGGTCAAAGTAATTGTACTCCACAGATCAAAATGCCAATCCAGCTCTTGTTCTGTTCTACCTTGGAGTGTACCATCTTTATGTCAAGAATGTCATGAGAATTGCACCACCTCTTATGAATTCTTGACGCAGTAATACTTCTTGCCATCATTGTTCATTCCTCGGTTTCGTGTTGTTGCAACCGGAATGCCGACAAGTGATTCATGATGTGTGAAATCAATACTCTGAGCAACTCGTTGCTTGGTAGTAAATGGACAATATTCTCATTCTTAGCGTGTTGGTTATCAAATCATCATCCTAAGATTGACCGTGCTACCTAGTCCTTATTCCTGGTGCACTCTTCGATCAATGAGTTAGGATTATTCAATCCCCTGCTTATTTGATCATGTCATCTTGCCCTGAAAAGCAAGATTGTTCTCGAGCTTAGTAACATACCGGTGGTTCGGGATATTCTGAATATCTTTTCGGAAGTATCACCAGGTTGTCACCTGACCGCTATGTTGAGTTCGTGATCAAGTTGGTTTCTTGTGAACCACCCCTTCTCCAAGAATCCGTGTTGGATATCCCTGAGCTGGTTGGTTAAGCTAAACAACAACTTGGAGAGTTGGAAGATAAGAGCTTGTCCGACTTAGTTCATGTTAAGGAATATCCTCTTGTGTGTGTGTATTGAAGAAAGATGATATCTTCACCGATTGGTCCTCATGACCAGTTGTTGGATCTATTGCCTTGTCAAAACTTTGACTTGAGTTTGGGCTATCGTCAAGTCAAATCAGAACAAACGATGTTCGTAATGTTGTCTTACTCGTGGTTGATTCCTCGAGCATACACCATTACATCTTTTGGTCTGACCAATGCTATCACCGTGTTCACATGATGGTGGAAGTCCAGTGATATGGAAATTTCGATGAGTTGTTGTTGAGCCCATCAGCAGCATTTTGTCTCCCCCGCGATTCATGTTGGACATTACACTAGTATTGGAAACTTTGTAAGCAATGCCTTCGTGTTCCATTCATGAAGCATATGCTTGGATGGAAGAAGTGACCTCCTAGAATTCATGTGCATTTGGTGTAAGTTGCCGCCATGAATTAGAGAAAGGTTTGTTTTGTTCCTCTAGAATCATCCCAAATCAGTCATGCATACGTGCAAAGTATTCTGTGGATTGAAGACTTGCAACCTTCATTCTATATTATCCCTAGCACACCAAGCCACTGATTGATTGGTTCAAGGAGAAGAAGTTCCTTCATGAGAGCTAATCATATGACTTATGCAAGGACTTCGTTATCCGCGATGATGGTTCCCAACCAGAACTCGGTGGTGTTTCATTATAAGACTATCATGTGGTCATGCTTGTCTAGGACAACGTGTTCACATGCTTGTAGCAGAACCAGCTCATGTTTTGGAGCTTGCTATCGTAGTTCATTTCCCGAGAGTCTCGCAACGTCATCTCGTCGGTTTGTGTTGCAAACTTTCTTTTCCAGACATGCTGTCTGAAATATCCTGTTTCCAACCAGATCTGAATCTCAGGCAAATATGATGGTTGGAACGTTTCCCGAGAACTATAATATTGGTCTCTCCGTAACCCGTTAAAGTGGATGTTGTGGCCAACACACCAGCCGGAAGACCTATTATCGTAGTATCTCGATTGAGGAAGTTGGCCACCTCCCCATAAGGATCTCGCAGGATTTACTTCTATAGTTATTCCTTGTGGATTTTTGTGTTCCGAAGTCCGACCTTTTACTTGATGTTCTAGATACCAAACCTTACCTATAACTGGGTTACGCTAGTACACCAAGGAGAACATTAGAAGCGGAGTGCTAAATGTCTCTCGGTCGATCATCCAGATTTTGTTTCCTTGGCTTCGCTAAGGTGAAATCTGAGAAGTGTTGTCTTCCTTTGCATCTGCATTGTCCATCACTATTCATCATGGTAGTATGTTGTGTTGCCAAGATCCTTGACACGGATGTTGGTAGAACCTTGATGATTATGGAAATGCTCAAGTTCTTGAGAGCACGTGTAAGCAAATCATCCCTTGCGTTGTCTTCAACAAGGTAGTCCACATCATCCATTGTGTTACGAGTATGCCATTCTTTCGAGTTCGTACACCCGATCGTTGTGATTGCCTTAGGCTGGTATAAAGAGTTCCAATGATCTCAGAATCAAAAGTAATTCTTTTTGCCACTTAAGGGAATATTTCTGCGAGTCACCTTCCTTAAGATGTCTCGTTGTGATATCATGGCAACCTAACTCCTCGCTACGTTGACACCGTTCACCACCCTCCTAGGTGTGGGAATTCCGCTACTTATTTAAACCCTTGTCTTATGCTCATTTCCATCATTCTTGATGTGTGTATCGTGTCTCATCTCGACAGATGTCGTTGTGTCTCGTTTTGGGAGTTGATCTTGAGTTGCCCGATCTTCGAGAAGATCGATTCCGGTAGAGTTCCTTTCCGTCGTCATCATGTTGGATGAAGATCCTGAAAGGAAGGACGCTATGATCGATTTGAAGCAAGGGAGCATGAAGATTGTGTTAGCTTGTGTCCCTCTGTCTTCTTGCCTCACGACTTGAATCTCGGGGCGAGATTCTTGTTTTAGTGGGGGTGAGTTGTCACAGCCCTAGCCTTGGCCTTGCTTGTCATTGCATCATCTTCTTGCATCATGTTTAAATTTCTCAGAAACTTGAAATGGGGATTGTTTCAAACCCTAGCATAAAAGGAAATCAATAGGTTCAACCAAAATATTTTTAGTGAACCCAAAGTGGCTTTCAGAAATGTTCATCATCTTTGGAAAATACTAGAAACAGTAACCAGAGGTGATGCACATTTTTCCATGACATATTTGGTCACTAAATTAAATCATATCATAATTGCATTTGGGCATTTAAATGCTTTAAAATATTTTAAATGCTCAAATAATCATAAACTAAAATGTTTACTGTTGGATATATTATAAACAGTAGCCATGATTAGTTTCATGATTTTTGGGATTGTTTTAATATTTTAATTAAAGCCACAAAGTTGCAGAATAATAGAAAACAGGAAATAAAAACAGAGAGAGTTTACCTGTGCAGCCCACCTGGTGCCCACTTCCGGCCCAGCCCACCAGGGGCTCCTCCCTGTCGTCATCCCCTTGCCAGGAGGACGAGCGCGTGGCCGGCGCGCGCGAGCACGCGTCCGGCCACCTCCTGCTTGCTTGCCGCTGCTGGAATCGGCCCCGAGCGCCACGTGCATCGCCCCGACCTTCCCCTGGACCTCTCTCACTCTCCCTCGGCTCCCTCCTTCCCCTCCTCTGCTCTCTTCCCGCACGCGCCCGAACGGAGCCGCCACCACCGTCGCCGTTCGCCGTTACCACCGACCTCCCCACGCCCATTCGGATATGCCATGAGCTCCGCCTCGACCCCCGCGTCCTCTGCACCAAGCCAGGAGCCGCCAGGAGCTCCGTAACGACGTCCCCGACCCCTTCTTCCTCCTCGGGTCGCCGGAGATCCCCTTCGCCGCCCGCTTCCTCCGACGCTTCCCCGAGCCAAACGAGCCGCCCATCCGACCCACGGTGAGCTCCGCCGTTTTCCCCCTGCTCCCTGAGCTCGTCCTCGTTCCCTAGCCGCCATCTCCACCGAGGCCGAGCACTCTGCTCCGCCGGCGACGCCGTCATCATGGCCACAGCCACGCGGGCTCGAAACCGAGCGCGTCACCGCGTTTGCCACACTCCCAGGAGGCCGTAGCCCCTCTCCACGCCCCTGTTGTGCATCCCAGCGCCGAACCCGAGCACGCCCGAGCTCCGGCCGCCGCGGCCGAGCTCCCCGCCGTCGCCTCCGGCCGCCCCAGGGCCGGCTGGCGCCACCATCCGACGCGCGCTGGCCTGGGCTCTCGAACGAGCCCAACCACGCTGCTAACAGGGCCCCAGAGCCCGTTCCCGCGGCCCTCCGCCGCGTCTGGTCATCGCCGGCGGCTAAACGCCGGTGGTTTAGCCCCGGTTGACCAGGGATTTGACCTCCCCTGACGTGTGGGCCCAGGCGCCTATTTAATTAGTGTTAGGTTTAGTTAGTGTTATTTAACTTAGCTATTCAGATGAGCCACTGACATGCGGGCCTGCCCTGCTAATTACCTAGGGTTAGGACTAACAAAAAATTAGTTAGTCTAATGACACTGACACGCGGGCCCCACCGTCCAGGTTTGACTTGGACCGTGCCTCGTTGACCTGCTGACGTCATGTTGATGTCAGGCTGACGCAGTAATCTTTTTCTGGAATTTAAATAAATCCTAAATGATTTATTTATTTCAGAAAATATCCAAAACTTTGAAAAATCATAGAAAATAATCTATAACTCCAATGGAAATAATTTATATATGAAAAATTATCAGAAAAATTCAAGGAATCCATCTGTACCATTTTCATGCATGTTTGAACAACTTAAAGTTGCTGTTTAAGGCAATTTGCATAAATGGCATTTAAACTCTCACATATGGAGTTTGAATTTGAACCTAAGGTTCAAACCCACTCCATTTAACATGTTGCTAGTTGCATTAGCTCAACCACAACATATTGCCATGTCATGATCATGCATCATATTGTGCATTGCATTGATTGTGTTTCCTCCTCAGTTGCCGGTGGTTGTTCCCCCTCGGTAGACGTATGTTCCAACGATGAGATCGTTGACACTGATGAAGACTCAATGTTATCTTCAGAAGTGCCAGGCAAGCAAAACCACCTTGTTCATTCCGATACAATCCCACTCTCTCGCTCCTGCTCTCTTTTACTGCATTAGGACAACAACGATTCAACTGTTACATGCTGCGGTAGCTGAACCCCTTTATCCTCTGCATGACCTGTCATTCCACAGTAAATAGATGAAACCCACTAGCATGAGTAGGAGTTGTTTGAGCCCATGTTGTGCCTACTCATTCATGCTTGTTTGTCATGCCTGCTACTGCTTAGAGTTGAGTCGGGTCTGATTCATCGGGAATGAATTGGAATGGTGATGAACATGTCCTATTGGGTGTGAACTAAGTGTGTGAACACGATTTGGTAAAGGTAGCGGTGAGAGGCCATGTAGGAGTACATGGTGGGTTGTCTCATTGCAGCCGTCCTCAGGAACTGAGTTCTATGTTTGTGATCCATGAACAGTTACTACCACACATTGGGATCCTTAATTGACTCTCTCGGCTTCTTGATCACCCTTGTCCTCTGTCCAGGAGTTGCAAGTAGTTTCTGGTGTTTGTAGTATGCTGGGGGCCGCACGCAGTGCTGACCGTAGGGGTGGGCTGTGTTGCGGTAGGCACGTGGCACGGTGTACCGGGCGCCCGTTTGGTGTTCCGGGAACCCTGTACACATCGTTTGGGGCTGTGAGCGAAACTCCGGCCGGATCTCCTCATGGATGGAACCCGAATAGGCGATAAACCTGGACTAGAGACTTGAGTGTTTAGGTAGGCTGTGGCCGACACCCTCGCCCGGCTTCCGCTTGAAGGTTGCCGAGGTACATGACGTGTACAGGGCGGTAAGTGGCAAGAGCGTGTGTGAAGAAGTACACCCCTGCAGGGTTAACATCATCTATTCGAATAGCCGGATTCCTCGGATATGGAAACTTGGACCCCTTGCATAGTTCATAGACAAGTGAAAGTGGATACTCTAAAATGCGCAAGATAAGCGTGAGTGCTATGGATGGCGTTCTCGTAGGGGGACGGGAGCGGATCCATAGTGGTGTATTGATATGGTGACTATGTGGACTCGTGTGCGCCACCTCAAAAGAGTTACTTGCAGTCGTAGTTCAGGTTAGCCACTGAGTCAAAGCTGGCTTGCTGCAGTCAAACTCCACCACCCCCTTTATTGATACTGATGCATGTGTAGTTAGTTCTGATGTAAGTCTTGCTGAGTACAATTGTACTCACGTTTGCCTATTTTATGTTTTGCAGAGAGACTTCAGTCTCGCTAGTAGTACCGCTTGGACTTCGACGTTTAGCTTGATACCTCAGCTACGATCTTGTGCCCTCGGCAAGATCTAGTGGATAGTCAGGCCTCTCAGCCTTTTTCATTTGTAGTTGTCCGTACTCAGACAAGTTAAGCTTCCGCATGTGCTTGTTGCTTGTATGCTCTGTATGTTGGGTCATGAGACCCATGTTTGTAATATCTCGCTCCTCGGAGCCTAATGAATAAATACTTGAGTCGTAGAGTTATGTTGTGATGCCATGTTGTATCTACTCATATCGGGCATATTGTGTGTATGATTGAAATGCTTGGTATGGGTGGGATCCGACTATCTAGTTGTTTATCCTTGGCAGCCTATCATAGGGGGAAATGTAGTCTAGTGCTTCTGAGCGATAGTAGTCCGCTACAGCCCGGTTCACCGGAGTCCTGCTAGCCCAGCACTACTGCTCGGAACACTTGACTGGCCGGCATGTGTTTCACGTCGTTCCTGTGTCTGTCCCTTCGGGGAAATGTCACGCGGTGACATCCGGAGTCCTGCCTAGCCTGCTACAGCCCGGGTTACCGGAGTCCTGTTAGCCCAGTGCTACAGCCCGGATTCACACGTTGATGACCGACATGCTCGATGTGATTCATGTATGCCTGTCCTCATAGGTTAGCGCCGCTTTGGGTTCACGACTAGCCATGTCGGCCCGGGTTCTTTGTCATATGGATGCTAGCGACACTATCATATACGTGAGCCAAAAGGCGCAAACGGTCCCGGGCCAGGTAAGGTGGCACCCGTGGGAATACCGTGCGTGAGGCCGCAAAGTGATATGATGTGTTACATGCTAGATCGGTGTGACTTAGGATCGGGGTCCTGACATTTCACTAGTTGCTTCTCTCAAGATAGCATGTATTATGGTGGGTGAACAAATTACTGCCGAGCAATTGATAGAAAAGCGCATAGTTATGAAGATATCTAACGCAATGTTCATGAATATAGGCATCACGTCCGTGTCAAGTAGACCGAAACGATTCTGCATCTACTACTATTACTCCACACATCGACCGCTATCCAGCATGCATCTAGAGTATTAAGTTCATAAGAACAGAGTAACACATTAAGCAAGATGACATGATGTAGAGGGATAAACTCAAGCAATACGATATAAAACCCATCTTTTTATCCTCGATGGCAGCAATACAATACGTGCCTTGCTGCCCCTACTGTCACTAGGAAAGGACACCACAAGATTGAACCCAAAGCTAAGCACTTCTCCCATTGCAATAAAGATCAATCTAGTAGGCCAAACTAAACCGATAATTCGAAGAGAATTGCAAAGATATCAAATCATGCATATAAGAATTCAGAGAAGAACCAAATAATATTCATAGATAATCAAGTTCATAAATCCACAATTCATCGGATCTCGGCAAACACACCACAAAAGAGTATTACATCGAATAGATCTCCAAGAACATCAAGGAGAAATTTGTATTGAGAATCAAAGAGAGAGAAGAAGCCATCTAGCTAATAACTATGGAGCCGAAGGTCTGTGGTAAACTACTCACGCTTCATCGGAGAGGCTATGGTGTTGATGTAGAAGCCCTCCGTGATCGATTCCCCCTCCGGCAGATCGCAGGAAAAGGCCCCAAGAAGGGACCTCACGGGTACAGAAGGTTGCGGTGGTGGAAAAGTGCTTTCGTTGCTCCCCCTGATGTTTCTAGGGTATAAGAGTATATATAGGCGAAAGAAGTACGTCGGTGGAGCTACGAGGAGCCCACGAGGGTGGGGGCGCGCCTACCCCCTGGGCGCGCCCTCCTGCCTCGTGGCCGCCTTGTTGCGTCTCCGACTGCATCTCCAAGTCTCCTGGTTTGCTTTTTGTCCAAGAAAGATCATCACGAAGGTTTCATTCCGTTTGGACTCCGTTTGGTATTCCTTTTCTGCAAAACTCTAAAATAGGCAAAAAAACTAGCATTGGGCCTCCGGTTAATAGGTTAGTCCCAAAAATAATATAAAAGAGCATATTAAAGCCCATTAAACTCCAAAACAGATACTATAATAGTATGGAACAATAAAAAATTATAGATACGTTGGAGACGTATCAGTATTCTATCCAAAGCGCTAGGGTCATCGTTGTTCCCTTTGAAGGGCCTCTTCGTAGGTCCGCCTCTTGAGCCGTTGAACCCTGCATTGACTGCTGGGTCCTCGGTGTCGCTGCTGCTATTTTTACTTTGGCGCTTGTTCCTGTTGCGCCTAGATTCCATTGCCCTCACGTGCTTCTGAGGTGCCAGAGTCGCTCCTGTGGGAGCTACGGGCCGGCCAGCTGTCCTTGCCCGTGCAAAAGCGGGTCATCAATGAGGTGAGAGCCTCCATGGTCCTCAGCTTGTCATGCCCGAGCTGACGGGCGAGCCATTCACCCCAGATGTTTTGCCACTACAAACTTTGCTCTATTTTGTGACGCTTCACTCGTGTCACGTATAACCCTTTTTTGTCGCGGAAAATACACCGGCGACGTTTTTTGACCGTCACCCCCACTGTCACCGAAGCACCTTCATAGAAAATAAAATCTCGATGGTACCACTTTCTCCATCACGCAAGATTGTATCTTAGGTGATGGACGCAAAACCTTCGACTAAACTATCTTCTGTGACGGCGAAAAAATGTCACTAGAACTGTCATCGTATATATCAACAACTGACCCAACATGTTTGACCAGTCAATGAATCTGACGTATGGGCCCATAATATGCTGATGTGGCGCCTTACAGCCGAGGTTTTATCACTAATGGTGCCCGTAAGTGATAATCAGGTTTAACCGGCCAAAGATCCTGACATGGGCCCATGGGATGCTAACATGGCCGCTTACATGTGGGTCTAGAAGCTGGTGACGACACGCATTTCCATCCTATTACTGTCACAGTTTATTCATTATTGCAACTGCCAACCAAATTTGAATTTGAATTTGAATTTTAAAATTTATAAAATATCAAATATAAGAATGAAATGACTTTCGTTAAACCTGAAAACATACATGGTTAAGACAATTCGGATAATGATCAGCCAACAGAGGAAGTATCACACACGACATAAAAGGAAACATACAAGTTACCATGCATTACAAAATATAATAAGTGACGACCATAAGTTTTCGGACGAAGAAGACCACCATCAGGACTACAACATGGTGTTGTCAAAGCCCCCAAAGCGGGTTATGACATGTTGTTGTCAAAGCCCCCAAAAATAGGTTGATACATGCTTTTGTCAGAGCTGCCTTGCATCCATAAGAGAAAACCTGAAGCTCCTTCCAGCTGTGATTGCTTTTGTCCCATAGAAGAAGTTTTCTCCTCATGTGCCTTCTTGAGAGCTGGAAATTCATCTAGCTGCTTTGTTTTCATCTATTCGATTTCCTGTTGTTGCGCTGCCATTCTTGCATTCAGCTCTTCTTGATACCTATCAGATGCTATGATCTCGCAGCTACCGCCTGAGTTACAAGACTCTCTTCAAGATCTCTAATGTGTTCGTGAGAGGTTGACTTCTGCCTGGAGGTAGATGACTCTTCCATGCTTGCGAGGAACATGCTATGCATGGAAACACCCTTGAGAACCTCTACAACAATCTGCACATATGTTTCTGGCTCTACATCTACTGCTGAAGTTGTGCGTTGCTTGTCCTTCTGCAGTATGGTTGAAGCATTGTTGGTACGGTCTTACAAACATAATATTTTGGCTGGCACATTACATGTGAAATAAAGAAATTGCAGAATGCTTACGATTGCTTTTGATGCAGTCTCATCATTACCCCATCCTTCTTTCTGGTGTGGGTTGCTTCAAAAAATTCAACAAGAGTAGGTTTCTGGTTTTTCTCTTTACACTAGTACATCAAACAAGATATGATGAACGTTATTGCCATTTACTTATGAAAAATATGATAATTTGCATGTGCGAAGCTGGAGTGCTTACCCAACTGTGATAAGCTGCAATGTAGCTTCTAGAGCCAGTTCTATGGGGGAGCTTCACAACACTTTAGTTTGTTTTATTCTTGGCTGTGACACCCCAAAATTCTTACCTTGTTTTATTAATTAAAATTTTGCCAGGAAATTTAATCTTTTATTTTCTAGACTTTTTTGTTGATTTCAGAGCTATTCTTTTCCTTATTATTATGGAGTTTTTACCTCAAGTGAAAAAAAACTTCCCACTTATATTATTGGACTTGTTTGCCCTTTCAAGAAAAACGTTTCTATTGTCAGTAGAATTTATTTGCACAATTGTTTCTCTCTGAGCTTTATTCCTTAAAAAGATTTTTCATTAGTTTTGGAGCTCTTTTTGAACTACAACCCTTTGATAAATTTATTTAAAATTCAAACCAAAATTTGGGGATTTCATGTGATGTTTTTAAAACACTTCTATGCAAAAACATCTTTTATACATGGGATATTTTGAGATCTACACCAAGTTTTCAAAATTGGTCCAAATGGCAGTATTACACTACAACCCATTTAAATATTTCATTCTAGCTTCCACCAAAATTATGGGATGTTCATAGGAGTATATTATCCAACTTTATGCAAAAACCCTTTTATGTTCTTTCAAAAATTTGAGTGAATCAACCTCATTTTTATTCTGGCCCAGTTGGGTGTTTTCTACTGCATCCCTATTTAATGTTGCTCTAATGCCCTTGAGCTTTTTTCCTTCTTATAGCCCATGCTACAAAACCCTTAAGTCCAGGCGAGTGGACCCATTGGAGGATTGTAAGTGCATGCAATTATGCCTTTTTCTTTCTGTCCAAAACTGAAGTTTTGTAAAACTTGCATTAGCAAGTTTTTGTTTTTGGCAAACTAACCTTACCACCTTCTCATTCATCTAAAGAGACTGTGATCTGGAAATTTGAGCCACCCCAAGAGTTGCCTAGATACCATTGGCATTCTGGAAAACACCTTGAGTGCATGGCCAGATTCGGCATGATTTTTAGTCTGCAATACAAACTTGATCCTCTGACCAGACCAACATGTCCCATGGTTTTTCCCTAGCCCATAGCCCCACCCTGCTAACCCTCTTGTGGATTGAAGCCCCTAGCATGCCTTGCCATATTGCCGAGCACGTGGCGTGCGTGCTCTGGGCGCGCCCTGAGCACGCGTTTTGCACGTGCGTGCGCACGGGTCGCCGCGTCGCGCCCCGGCCCTTGCTCGCCTGCAGAGCCGCACCCCGACCTCATCCACTCACCAGAACATGCCAGCTCGCCCCTGGCGCCCTACAGCGCCGCCGGTAGAGACCTCTTGGCGGCACGCCGACGGCCACAGTACGCCCTGCCATGGACGGCGCCACCCAAGCCACAACTCCTCGCCAGCTGCCCTCGTGAGCAGGCCGCCCTTATCCCCAAGCCCGTCCGCTAGCACCGACCCTGCTCCGGCCATCGCCACGTCGCTCTGCCACAACAGAAGTGGTCGGCCGGTGATCTTATCCCCGGCCGCCGCAGAACCGCCATCGATCGCCTATTTAAGGACCCCCGAGCTCGTCCAGGCCTCAAGCAACCTCTCTCACTCCCTCACTGATCCTCCCATAGCAGTAGAAAGACCAGAGATGGTCGTCTTCTTCTTCTCTGGCAACCACAGCCGCCGCCACTGTCTCGACCATTCCGGCACCACCAGGGCCTCCCCCTCTCCACCCTCTTCACCAGAAGCTCTCCCTACATCTCATGAGTCCATCCCCATGCTCAATTTTGACCAGGAGCCACCGGAGGCAAGAACCCACTCTGCCCGACGGCCACCGTCTACTTCGGAGCTTGCTGCCGGCGCCTCCGTCCACCCCAGGGACCGTAGTGACCACCGAAGGGACTGCCTGGACCCCCTGAGCCCGCGGATGGCTTCGGTTTCTCGAACGGTGCCGCCGTTCGCCGGCGAGCATCGCCGGAGCCCCGCCCCGCTCGGACAGAGGAGGGAGAAGAGGCGCGGCGACTGGTCAAACCTGACCAGTGGGCCCCTTGGACACACTGTCAGCGACCCAGCCCCGCCCGCGTGGTTTTAAGTGGAAGCGTAAAACCCCCAAGTACGTCTCCCCTACTCCGAAAGCGTATTCTTATTTGAAACGTTTTCTTTTTCTGTTTTATTTTAAAAACAGAGTTTGACTGAAACTTTGATTGGCTATAACTTTTTAAATATAAATCCAAATGACCTGATTCCTTGTCTGTTGTTTCCCAAATATTGTCTAGTTTATTTTCATATTTATTTCAAAATTTTCCAAACAATTTTTTGTACTGTTTTTAAACCATGTGTTAATTTGAATATTTTCAAAAATAGGATTTGTTGGAGAGAGAAGAAAACTTTCAAAAGCTTTGAAGAACACCTCACCTCTCCACACCTTGAAGGCAAGCATTTTTGAACTCTGGCATAATATTATCGTGTGTTGTCTGATACAGTTACAACACCATCGTGACACAGAGTATCCGTTATTTGTTTGTGAGGATATGATCATATTTGCATAATGATGATCTCTTGCTATTGGAGCTTGATATGTTTGCGATAGTAATCATTTTCACATGCCTTTTATGCCTACCGGGAGGAAGGCGAGAAAGTCTCTGTCTTGGGTAGACACGATGCTTATCTCTGGTTCCCCGTCGAGACGGTTGTGTCCGGTATGGCAAGATGAGGTATGATGAGTAGTGATACTGTCTGTTGGATTGAAACATATTTGTTATACTAATCATGCAGGAAGAGCTTAAGCCTCCTGAGTCGGCCGTAGATCGAGTCTTGTTCCAGTAACCCCCAAACTTGTTTCTGTGCTGCCACTTGTCCCTGCCGTAGGTAGGGTACGGTTCAGTAAGTTGTCAATCCCTGTCTTAGCACACACCGTACAGAGAGGCCATGGTGGAAGATACCGGCTGCATCCGGTAGGCATGCCACCTGGTCCGGGGGCATGGGTGTTTCCGGTTGGGACCGAGAGGGGGCACCCCTTAGAGCGCGCGATAGAAATTCGATCCCATGCTACGCCAGGTTGTAGCCTCCCCACTTAGAGTTTTGCTTAACAAGTGTCGTGGGTGATTGTGGACGTGAGTAAAGTTAAGTTGGTGTGTGCATGTCAGGTGTGTTTTCGACTAAAAGACCGTAGACGGAATTAGTGCTGATGGACTAAAGAAATCCGTTACTCGTGGGTAAAGAGTACACCCTCTGCAGAGATTAAACCTATTCGAATAGCCGTGTCCATGGTTAAGGACTACAGTCTGGGATGGGTCAAGTGTCGGTCTTAGTGTCGGTCTTCGGAGGAGAAACCGTTAAACCAGAACATGGATCATGACTTGTGACGTATGATGATTATGATTATTATTATCATGGACTAACCACTTATGTTATTTGAATTAATGAGTATCCCTGGAACGGTTCTACCTCCTGGATATTCACTGTGATTATTCTTATATAAGCCCTTTATGTGGTGTCTCTCAGACGCCTGACTGTGGCATGATTGTCAATTCATTTACTTATAAGCCCTTTATGTGGTGCCGCTCAGACGCCCGACTGTGGCATGCTTGTCAATTCATTTAACTATAGGCCCTTTATGTGGTGTCGCTCAGACGCCCGACTGTGGCATGCTTGTCATTTCATTTACTTATAAGCCCTTTATGTGGTGTCGCTCAGACGCCCGACTGTGGCATGCTTGTCATTTCATTTACTTAGAAGCCCTTTATGTGGTGTCGCTTAGACGCCCGACTGAGGCATACTTTATATTGTTATCCTTTCGAGGCATCGCTTCAAACACCCGATCGGTGCATTCTATTTCTACTCGCTGATTGCATATTCATATTTGACATTATTATCCTGCTGCATGCATCATAAGTTCCATTTATGACTGACGAAGTGATCATAGAATTTTTCGAAACATGATTATCAATGGCTATATTATACCTGTGTTCTCAATGTTTGCAAGTACATTCAAAGTACTCACTGGCTTGTCCCTGGCTATTGTCTTGGCCAGATTTCTTGCGTGGAAAGGGCCATTGCGATGACAGCCCCGGAACCTACGCAATGGAGATAGCAGCCTCGCGAAGATAGGAGTTATCCAGGTCAACTGTTCCTGTGGGAAATGGAGTCCCATAGACGCTGATGATCCACAAACCGCTTCTGCCATCAACCACTAGAAGCCAATTGTTGTGCTCAGAGGCCAGAATGGTCTTGTACTACATATTATGTACTTTGCTTGGAATTTCTGTATCAAGTTGGTGCCTCATCAGCTTATAGTAGTCCTGGGGCTGATGAGCACAAGGGCCATTTTCTGGGAAATTATATCCCGAAAACCCGGTCCCGACAAACTTGGTATCAGAGCCAGGCTGACCATTGGCTAATCCTATCTTGGCCAGGTCGATAAACCTAGGTTAACCAACCCACCAGACCTTAACCAAATCCCGGCCAAGCTTCTCGTGTAAGATAGCCACACAGTGACCCGACACCTTTTGGCAGTCGGTGCCCAACCTATCAACCTAGCCTGTCGATCACGCGCCAGTGACCGGCCCCTAAATAGTCTTTTTCGCAAGCGTGCGAAGGAAGACTTCGTCCCCTTTTTCTATAAAAAGGGCACGCTTGCCTCAGCCCAGCACAACACAGCCTCTACCCCAAACCGAGCTAGAATGCCTGGCCCCATTGTTCACAATGAGACCACAGCGACCAACCTTGGAGGTTTTGTGACCGTGCTAGCAAACCTCACCCACCGTGCCTTCGCGTTAGAGGAACCCCCAGAATATGTTGTGTACCAAGGGCCCATGAGCGGTGAAAGCCGTTAGTTCTGGGCCACTGTGCATGTCTATGGTAGGGGTCTATCGCCAGAACGCTCCTACAGGTTCACCGGAAGGACAACTTCCTTTGAGCCACAAGCCATCCAACTAGCTGCTCGAGAGGCTATAGTTCAACTCCGGCACTTGTCGCCCAGGGTTAACTGCCGCTCCTTCTACTACTACCCCAGCCGTGACGGGTATGGTAGACCACCCCAAGTTACCAACGGAGACCACGAGACGGACCCTGCATTATTGCATCTGGTGCGCTATGTAAGTGCACTAGAGGGACTGTTCGATCAAATCACCCTTGATCTGATCGCAGCTCGTGGAGAACTGGTTCATCGAACCCCGGCAAGAAGGGAAGATGAGCCCGACGCCAACAACCCAGTCGTGTTGTTCGGACAACCAATCGAGACCTTGAGGTCAACCCCAGCCATCAACCAAGGTGCTTTGATGACCCCAGAAGTGCTTTGTCGCCTTTTGGGAACCCACTCCAACGGGATTGTGGCCATCAATCCCCGCGATGGTCATCATCGCTACACGACCCTGCAGTTCATCAACCCCCTCCGGCTAACCCCGACGGTGAAGCCAATGGAGAAGCCTCGGCGTCCACAAGGCACGCCCGCTTAGATATGAACGAGGTAGACTAAGCCACTCGAGTAGTACCGAGTCTTAGTACGGCCTCACCCTGTAATTGCGTGATCTTGTATCGCCACAATGTTGTCTGCATGTGCGCCCCTATTTTAAATAGTAACTGTGCATAAGTATCTTGATGTGCGGTTGCCTTTTTAATACCGGGCATAGCTACCAAAAACCAACCCTGATGGCACCCACAGTAACACGTCACTTTTGTGAGATGTATGTATCTGTGGCTTTGACCTCGACCCCATGAGAGCAGACCAGCAAACTAGTGCCCCTCACCGCGGTAAATAACCCAGCCCGGAGGCTATATAAATGGCCACCTTGTGACCTTGCCAAGTACCCCTCACCTTGTGCACCACCCTCACACACATTTCTTGCCATGCTGAGCCCTAGCATTTATCTGAGGACCCCTGATGCGACCCCGGGTAGCTTTGTTAAAATATTGTGGGACTTTACCTACAGTACCATGGGTTCTACCCAGCCACTCAATACGAGCTGCTCAAATAGAGAATCACCTCATCCACCTCGAAATATTGGGCAGTAGTGCACATCCCTCCCGTAAACTCAAATCAAGACCCAACGGAAGTCTCCTTCCTGGGGAAATCTATGCCGACTCCGCAAATGACCATAGAAGCGGCTGCACACGAAGTGATTGTTCGCCTTCGATTTGCGGTACCCTATGCCAGCGAACGAGGGTATTATTACTTTCCAAGCCGTGCAGCACCTGAAGAAGTAGCATCCTTCCCTGGTGGACGAATTGAGAGAGACCCAGTACTGGCCAACCTTGTCTAGTATGTCATCGCTCAAGAACGTTTGACCCAGCGAGTAATGGGTTATCTCCAGAGCCTCGCTAATTTAAATCCTTGGATCGCCATCGGCAGACCACTGAGACCCGACCAAGAGAGGCGCGTTCATCGACTGGTCAACCCGCTTCCTCCGATAGAAGAAGAGTGTGCCCCAGTACCAGAGACGTTTTCTCGGGATCCTATCCTTTTACCGTTTTCATTGTAAACGTCATAGCTATGTTTATTTGTGTGTTGCAGCTTATGATTGTACCCTAAGTTTGTGCTATGAGTAAACTCTTGGTTTCAACTAATGGGAGTATCATTTTTAAAACAGCCCTTAGCAAATATTGAGGACGAGATTTTTTTAAGGGGGGGGGGGGTAGTGTTGTGACACCCCAAAAATTTTACCTTGTTTTATTAATTAAAATTTTGCAAGGAAATTTAAACTTTTATTTTCTCGACTTTTCTGTTGATTTCAGAGCCATTCTTTTCCTTATTATTATGGAGTTTTTACCTCAAGTGAAAAAAAACTTCCCACTTATATTATTGGACTTGTTTGCCCTTTCAAGAAAAACATTTCTATTGTCAGTAGAATTTATTTGCACAATTGTTTCTCTCTAAGCTTTATTCCTTAAAAAGATTTTTCATTAGTTTTGGAGCTATTTTTGAACTACAACACTTTGATAAATTTATTTAAAATTCAAACCAAAATTTGGGGATGTCGTGTGATGTTTTTAAAACACTTTTATGCAAAAACATCTTTTATTCATGGGATATTTTGAGCTCTACACCATGTTTTCAAAACTGGTCCAGATGGCAGTATTGCACTACAACCCATTTAAATATTTCATTCTAGCTTCCACCAAAATTATGGGATGTTCATAGGAGTATATTATTCAACTTTATGTACAAACCCTTTTATGTTCTTTGAAAAATTTGAGTGAATCAACCTCATTTTCATTCTGGCCCAGTTGGGTGTTTTCTACTGCATCCCTATTTAATGTTGCTCTAGTGCCCTTGAGCTTTTTTCCTTCTTATAGCCCATGCTACAAAACCCTTAAGTCCAGGAGAGTGGACCCATTGGAGGATTATAAGTGCATGAAATTATGCCTTTTTCTTTCTGTCCAAAACTGAAGTTTTGCAAAACTTACACTAGCAAGTTTTTGTTTTTGGCAAACTATCCTTACCACCCTCTCATTCATCTAAAGAGACCGTGATCTAGAAATTATGGCCACCCCAAGAGTTGCCTAGATACCATTTGCATTCTGGCAAACACCTTGAGTGCATGGCCAGATTTGGCATGATTTTTAGTCTGCAATATGAACTTGATCCTCTGACCAGATCAACAAGTCACATCGTTTTTCCCTAGCCCATAGCCCCACCCTGCTAACCCTCTTGTGGATTGGAGCCCCTAGCATGCCTTGCCATATTGCCAAGCACGTAGCGTGCGTGCTCTGGGCGCGCCCAGAGTGCGCGTTTTGCACGTGCGTGCGCACGGGTCGCCGCGTCGCGCCTCGGCCCTTGCTCGCCTGCAGAGCCGCACCCTGACCTCATCCACTCACCAGAACACGCCAGCTCGCCCCTAGCGCCCTACAGCGCCGCCGCTAGAGCCCTCTTGGTGGCACGCCGACGGCCACAGTACGCCCTGCCATGGACGGCGCCGCCCAAGCCACAACTCCTTGCCAGCTGCCCTCGTGAGCAGGCCGCCCTTATCCCCAAGCCCGTCCGCTAGCACCGACCCTGCTCCGGCCATCGCCACGTCGCTCTGCCACAACAGAAGCAGTCGGCCGGCGATCTTATCCCCGACCGCCGCGGAACCGCCATCGATCGCCTATTTAAGGACCCCCAAGCTCGTCCAGGCCTCAAGCAACCTCTCTCACTCCCTCACTGATCCTCCCGTAGTAGTAGAAAGACCAGAGATGGTCGTCTTCTTCTTCTCCGGCAACCACAACCGCCGCCACTGTCTCGACCATTCCAGCGCCACCATGGCCTCCCCCTCTCCACTCTCTTCACCAGAAGCTCTCCCTACATCTCGTGAGTCCATCCCCATGCTAAATTTTGACCAGGAGCCATCGGAGGCAAGAACCCACTCTGCCTGACAGCCACCGTCTGCTGCGGAGCTCGCCGCCGATGACTCCGTCCACCCCAGGGACCGTAGCGACCATCGAAGAGACCGCCTCGACCCCCTGAGCCCGCGGATGGCTTCGGTTTCTCGAACAGTGCCGCCGTTCGCCGGCGATCATCGCCGGAGCCCCGCCCCGCTCGGACAGAGCAGGGAGAAGAGGCGCGGTGACTGGTGAAACCTGACCAGTGGGCCCCCTGGACCCACTGTCAGCGACCCAGCCCCGCCCGCGTGGTTTTAAGTGGAAGCGTAAAACCCCCAAGTACGTCTCCCTACTCCGAAAGCGTATTCTTATTTGAAACGTTTTCTTTTTCTGTTTTGTTTTAAAAACAGAGTTTGACTGAAACTTTGACTGCCTATAACTTTTTAAATATAAATCCAAATGACTTGATTCTTTTTCTGTTGTTTCCCAAATATTGTCTAGTTTATTTTTATATTTATTTCAAAATTTTCCAAATAAATTTTTTGTACTGTTTTTAAACCATGTGTTAATTTGAATATTTTCAATAATAGGATTTGTTGGAGAGAGAAGAAAACTTTCAAAAGTTTTGAAGAACACCTCACCTCTCCACACCTTGAAGGCAAGCATTTTTGAACTCTGGCATAATATTATCGTGTGTTGTCTGATACAGTTACAACACCACCGTGACACGGAGTATCTGTTATTTGTTTGTGAGGATATGATCATACTTGCATACTGATGATCTCATGCTATTGGAGCTTGATATGTTTGCGATAGTAATCATTTTCACATGCCTTTTATGCCTACCGGGAGGAAGCCGAGAAAGTCCCTGTCTTGGGTAGACACGATGCTTATCTCTGGTTCCCCGTCGAGACGGTTGTGTCCGGTATGGCAAGATGAGGTATGATGAGTAGTGATACTGTCTGTTGGATTGAAACATATTTGTTATACTAATCATGTAGGAAGTACTTAAGCCTCCTGAGTCGGCCGTAGATCGAGTCTTGTTCCAGTAACCCCCATACTTGTTTCCGTGCTGCCACTTGTCCCTGCCGTAGGTAGGGTACGGTTCAGTAAGTTGTCAACCCCTGTCTTAGCACACACCGTACAGAGAGGCCATGGTGGAAGATACCGTCTGCATCCGGTAGGCATGCCACCTGGTCCGGGGGCATGGGTGTTTCCGGTTGGGACCGAGAGGGGGGCACCCCTTAGAGCGTGCGATAGAAATTCGATCCCATGCTACGCCAGGTTGTAGCCTCCCCACTTAGAGTTTTGCTTAACAAGTGTCGTGGGTGATTGCGGACGCGAGTAAAGTTAAGCTGGTGTGTGCAAGTCAGGCGTGTTTTCAACTAAAATACCGTAGACGGAATTAGTTTCGATGGACTAAAGAAATCCGTTACTCGTGGGTAAAGAGTACACCCTCTGCAGAGATTAAACCTATTCGAATAGCCGTGACCATGGTTAAGGACTACAGTCTGGGATGGGTCAAGTGTCGGTCTTAGTGTCGGTCTTCGGAGGAGAAACTGTTAAACCAGAACATGGATCATGACTTGTGACGTATGATGATTATGATTATTATCATCATGGACTAACCACTTATGTTATTTGAATTAATGAGTATCCCTGGAACGGTTCTACCTCCTGGATATTCACTGCGATTATTCTTATATAAGCCCTTTATGTGGTGTCGCTCAGACGCCCGACTGTGGCATGATTGTCAATTCATTTACTTATAAGACCTTTATGTGGTGTCGCTCAGACGCCCGACTATGGCATGCTTGTCAATTCATTTACCTATAAGCCCTTTATGTGGTGTCGCTCAGATGCCTGACTGTGGCATGCTCGTCATTTCATTTACTTATAAGCCCTTTATATGGTGTCGCTCAGACGCCCGACTATGGCATGCTTGTCATTTCATTTACTTAGAAGCCCTTTATGTGGTGTCGCTTAGACGCCCGACTGAGGCATACTTTATATTGTTATCCTTTCGAGGCGTCGCTTCAGACACCTGATCGGTGCATTCTATTTTTACTCGCTGATTGCATATTCATATTTGACATTATTAACCTGGTGCATGCATCATAACTTCCATTTATGACTGACAAAGTGATCATAGAATTTTTTCAAAACATGATTATCAATGGCTATATTATACCTGTGTTCTCAATGTTTGCGAGTACATTCAAAGTACTCACTGGCTTGTCCCTGGCTATTGTCTTGGCCAGATTTCTTGCGTGGAAAGGACCATTGCGATGACAGCCCCGGGACCTACGCAATGGAGATAGCAGCCTCGCGAAGATAGGAGTTATCCAGGTCAGCTGTTCTTGTGGGAAATGGAGTCCCATAGACGCTGATGATCCACAAACCGCTTCCGCCATCAACCACTAGAAGCCAATTGTTGTGCTCATAGGTCAGAATTGTATTGTACTACATATTATGTACTTTGCTTGGAATTTCTGTATCAAGTTGGTGCCACATCAGCTAACAGTAGTCCTGGGGCTGATGAGCACAAGGGCCATTTTCTGGGAAATTATATCCCGAAAACCCGGTCCCGACATTGGCACATATCTCCTATGGATTGGAGCATAAATTCAATTTTGACCACATGGTATAGTAACAATTGAATATGTCAGATTAAGCATGAATTACCTGGTAGTGCTCATTTTCCTACGGTTTTACTAGATCTATCCAGTCTTTATCTGTAATAGTCATTGGCTTCAATAGCAATGCTTGCTTGTCAGTAATATTTTTAACCTTACTGTAAAATTTTGCCTTAAGTCGGTGCCTATGTGACCGCATGCTTTTCTGAGTGATACCATCAGTCACTGCTCTGGCCAATTTAGCAATGTTTGGAAGCTCAAACCTTTGCTGCAGACATCATACACACATGCATGTTATAACATTTAGAGCAGGAAGATAAAAAATGTGGTATGGCACAATTGCAAAACGGATTCATTTCATGGCTGACCTTCAAGTCATCAAAAAATCCAGGAAGTAAATGTTGGTTCCCCTCTACATTTTACTCCTTCAACTTGGTTTTTATGGTCATCTTAGTTTTGACTTGATAGCCAACCTCTGAACTAAGTTTTGCTGCTTGTAGAGGGTCAATAGGCCTGTTTTCTCCCTCCATGAAGTCCACCTTCATCTTACTTCCCATCCTTCCAATATATTTCTCTAAACCATATGAACAAGTAGGTCCATGCTCACCTCATTCTTCTTCTCCTTGGAACGATTTGTTCTTTCTACTATATGTTTTTGTGTGCACAAGCCCGTGTCCTGTTTTTCTGCCCCAGGATCAACAGCTTCATGATTTTCATCTGAATTGTCAGATTTTCTGCTGACATGAGCTGCAAATCTTGTGTCATGTCCTCATCATCATGTTGTTCACGCACCTGGGAATCATATAGGGCATAGTTTATGGCTGCTCTAGATCTTGTGCGTACTGGAGTTGGATGAATAGTAGCTTTAGTTTGCTTCTCCTGTCTTGCCTGAAAGACAAGAGTGTACTTAAACACCAACGTGATGCAACTACAAGATGCTGTAAAATTAAAATGTACTAGACATGTATATTTTGGTACCTCGACTGCTTGGGGCAACCATGGGGCGTCATCACCTCCCTCTGGATTATTGTCACCTTTGTCATCGTCATTTTCCTCTTATGAACCCTTTGCTTCATATACAGGGTCATTCACTAACTCTTCCTCCTCCTGTAAATCCATTTTCTGCTTGCTTTGCCTTTTTTTCCTGTGTATTTCCAGCAACGTTAGAAGCACCATATACAAATTTGTATGCAAGTTCACAGATATCCCATATAACTGGGTTTGAATCCATTCCATTCTCCGTAATTTTGCCGACAAACGGATAGCATTCGCCCTTATGTTTTCTTGCCTCCTTTTCTCGAACTCATTTGTTGTGTCTGGTGTAGCAACTGCAGAACAAAGACGTAACAATCGGATCTATAAAAGAATCCACAAACATATAGCGTGAATACGCAATCACTACAATAGGGAGTACAAATGTGGAATGACGTTCTTCCAAACCTAGAACTGAATTGTGAACACCTGTACGGTGGCCAAATTGTAATAACTCGAACGAACGCGACATGAGTAACAACATGTGAACAAATCTACAACACACATGCAGGAAACACCCGGATACGAACCATATGGTTGAAATCGTGTGGGGTTAACAATGGAGTTCATGAATACTAGCTAATAAATCAAACATGGCTACATACACATATGCCCAGAAGGATCTTCAGTAGATGGGTATTGAGCGAAGGGTGACGATTGTTACATGTCCGTTCATGATTAGTTCTTGTCTTCAGTGTGACAAGATCCTTGCGGACCTTGCCGCTGCGAAGGTTGCCTGCCGTCATGTCGATCGACGGTGACAGCAAGGGAAACCTATGCGGCTGGGAGCGTTTGAGATCGGGAGGAGAAGAGCGGGAGGAGGGGGCGGAGGAAAATTATGAGTGAGGTTTACTGATGGCAACAAATGAGGTATTTATTAATGGTGAGGAAAATTTAGTGCGACCCCTTTTGGAATTGCGGGCAGGAAGGTAAAATAGCCAGGGAGCGAAAAGACAGAGGGAACCAAAACAAATTCAGCATACAAACTAACTTTTTAATAGAAACATGACAGTTCTCAGAAAGAACGTGACCACTTTTAGAAATAACATGAACACTTTCAAAAATAACGTGAACGCTTTCAGAAATATGAATCAGGCACTTTGTACACGCATGTGTTTTATATTCCGATCTTCTTTGTGCACGCATCTGTGGGTTTGATGCATCGTATTCTGTCGGTGTACTAAAGTAGGGGTACCTTAGTACCCCGAACTTGTGCACGGGCAGTAGTAGCGTCCCGCGGCAAGGCTTGCCAGGGGAGCGACAAGAGTCTCCACGGCCCTTTCTAGGCCGAACGAAGGCCAAGTGATCGAGCCAAGAAGACCAAGCCCCGGCAAGAGGAGCTTGCCGGGCCAAGAAGGCGAGGTCCGACAAGAGGAGCTTGCCGAGCCAAGGCGACAAGACCCCGGCAAGAGGAGCTTGCCGGGGCGACTAAGCCGAAGCACCAAGGACCCGGCGGGAGGAGCTCGCCGGGACGGCCAAGCCAAGGCACCCCAAGAGAAGCCCGCCGCGGCGCATCGCGCGCCCCGGCAAGGCCTGACGAGCGGCAAGCTCTCGCGTGCGGCAAGACAACCACCGCGGCAAGCCACTTGCCGCGGCAAACCACCACCTCAGGCATGCGCTCCAGCTCACCTGCCCACGCGTCACTCTGGGGCTTCCCCAGAGACACGTGGCGGGGCGCCGCGCAGCCTAAGACGCCCCCGTGGCAAGTGGAGGTGCCCCTAACGGTCCGCCTCAGCACTGTTCAGGCGATCCAGACGGGCATTTAATGCCTTTGTCCCCCGCCGTCAGAGTTAGGTGCGATAGCACTGTGCGGCCACTGTTCGCACAGTTCCTTGCCATTTTTACCCTCACCTGCGTTGCTGCCTGTGGAAAACCCCTTGGCATATAAAAGGAGGCCCATGCGCACGTAGAAGAGGGGGGATCGAACCCTAGAGGAGGAACAGAAAACCAGGAGGACGCTCAGTAGACCCTCGTCTACGTCCAGCTCCAACTTACTGTAGGTTCTTGCGCTCCAGAGCAAGAACTCAAATCAACCAGACATGCCGCAGTAGGGTTTTACGCATCCGTGCGGCCCGAAGCTGGGTAAAATCGTTGTGTGTGTGTGTGTCGCCTCGATCTGCTCTTTGTGCATCCTCCGCCCCCGCCGAACCGACAAGGGGCTCCGTCCCCATAGGTGCTCGTGGAGGCCAATATCCCCCGACATCTTTGGCGCGCCAGGTAGGGGAGCGTCGAGGTTGTGTGAATCAGATCCGGCGTCCGCGCGAGCCAGACTCTCATCGTTTGCGCCAGCATGGCGCCAAAGAAGAAAGCTCCGGAGGTGACCGGCCCGTCAGCGTCGAACCCACCGCCCATGGAGCAGACGGGTGGTGGGGAGGACGCCGGCGGAGGAACGGGCACCGTCGAACCAGTTCTTGGTCCCGCGGCGTCCGAGCTCGCCCCGCGCCCCTCTCAGGAGGCGCGAAACCAGCAGCGTCATGGTACCCATGGTACCATACGCTCGCTGGACCCGAGCCACGCTGGTGGATCCCAGGGCGCTCAGGATAGGCATGCGATCCAGCGTGCCGGGACGAGCGTCGCGCGGCTGCCTGGACCGGGTGCTGCTCCTTCTAACATGGTTAGGAGTTCGAGCACATCCCGCTCCTCGCGCCGCTCGCCGCCTCTGCCCGCCACCCCAGCGGAAGCTCTCGCGCGAGCTCAGCTGCTCCTAGACTACCCTCCAACGGCGGACAAGCTCGACGGCTGGAGGGCAACCATCCAGAGCCTCATCGGTTTCGCCAACGGTGACACACCGCGGCAGCACAGCGCGTCGCAGCCACGGCCAGTCACCCAGGCGAGAACCGATGGCGCCAAGAATGGCGGGGGCGCGACCATCGTGCACTCCCCGCCCCAGAAGCCACGGTCGCCGACTCGCCGGGTTCACCTCGACGATGACTCCACCGCGTCGTCGAACCCGCGAACTCGTCGCGACCAACGCCAAGTCCTTCACGAACGAAGGGAAGAAGATGCTCGAACCCGCATCGAGCGCAGAAGAGAGGCGCGGCGTCAATCAGACCAGCACGTTGGGCCCACTGGAGACATGCACGCGCCGGGGGAACCAGGCGAACTGCCGTATTCGGTAGGTTGCCCTGCGTTCACCCGTGAGCTGCGGCAAGTCCAGTGGCCCAGCACAAAGAACTTCAAGCCCGACGTGCCCGAGAAGTACGACGGCAAGTTGCATCCGTCTGAGTTCCTCAGCATCTACACCATTGCGGTGCAGGCTGCCGGGGGACGGGACGATAAGATCCTTGCCAACTACTTCCCGCTGGTACTCAAGCCCAACGTCAGATCCTGGCTCATGCACTTGCCGGACGGCTCCATCTCCTCCTAGCCAGATCTATGCCATCAGTTCGTTGGCGCCTTCACGGGCGGCCACAAACCCCATGGCCAGGCGAGCGACCTTCATCTGCTCGTTTAGAAGGAGGGGGAGCCTTTGCGCAAGTTCATCCAGAGGTTCAGCCGTGTGCACTACAACATCCCAGACGTCCAACCCGCCGCGGTGATCAGCGCGTTCCACCAGAACATGCGTAACCGCAGGATGCGGGAGGAGATGGCGATGTGCAAAATCAAGGAGGTCAGCGAACTTTACGCCCTGGCCGACAAGTATGCACGCGCTGAGGAGGGGAGGAGGCTCCCCGGAGAAAGTGTTGGAGAAGGAGACTCCAATAGTGAAGGTACCGCCCCGGCAAGGAGAGGCCAGCGGCGGAACGGCAAGAAGAAGAAAAACCCAGAGGTACTGGTTGTCGAGAAGTCCGGCAGCGAGGGCTCCGCCAAGAAAGCCCAGGCGGGAGGCCCCGGCAAGGAGGTTGCCGGGTGCGCCAACTGCCGGGCGGTGGCGGCTGCCGATAAGCGGGACGGTACCGACAAGAAGTATTGCAAGATCCACCGCACCAGGGGCCACGACCTCCAGAGTTGCAAGCAAGTCGAGCGACTCGTCGACCTGCAAAAGGCCGAGTACGCACGACGCGACAAGGAGAGGGCCCAGGCAGGCGGCGGGGGATCCGGCACGAAGCGTCCCGGCCCGGGGGAGCGCCGCGGCAAGGACAAGCAGAGGCAAGCAGACAGACCTCCCCGGGGGCGCGACAAGAGCGAAGACGAAGACGACGACGAAGACATGGAAGACCCCGAGACCAGCGAGTAGGAGTTCCAGAAAGCCACTGGGGTCTTGTGTGTGGACGGCGGTGCCTCCCTGCACGCTTCCCACCACCAGCTTAAACGGTGGGTGCGGGAGGTCAATGCAGCGGAGCCACCCGTCGAGTCACGCAGACCCCTGAGATGGTCCAGCACGCCTATCATCTTCGACATTGAGGACCACCCTGATCGCACAACCGCGGTCAGGTGCTTGCCAATGTTGGTTTCCCCAACAATCCGCAACCTCAAGGTCACTAAGATGCTAGTTGATGGCGGGGCCGGCTTGAACCTGATCTCCTCTGTTGTTCTCCGCAGACTCCAAGTTCCCGACAGCGAGCTCGAAGAAACCGGCACATTCCAAGGAATCAACCCGGGAAGGAGCAAGCCGAAGGGAAAGATCACGCTGCCGGTAACATTTGGCAGCGAGCTGAATTTCATAACTGAGAAGGTCACCTTTGACGTCGCCGACCTTCCGTTGCCTTACAACGGGATCCTCGGCCGACCAGCACTCGCCAAGTTCATGGCGGCCTCTCACTATGCGTATAACATGATCAAGATGCCTGGCCCGATAAGCGTCATTTCTGTCCCCGGCGACAAGAAGGACGCCCTTATCTGCGCCGACCAAATATACCGGGACGCAACAGCAGCGACGGCCCGCGGCCCGCTTACCGCTGAAGCTTCCGGGGGAAAGAAGAAGTCCAGCAAGTGCTTTGGCGCCCACTCCGGCAAGCGCGCCTCTTCGGAGTGCTGCGCTGCCGTTGAGGACGTGCCATCCAGCCCCGCCGGCATGAAGACCAAGTCCGGCGAACGCCCTGGCGCCCACTCCGGCAAGCGCGCCTCTTCGGAGTGCTGCGCTGCCGTCGAGGACGTGCCATCGAGCCCCGCCAGCAAGAAGGCCAAGCCCGACGAATGCTCTGGTGCCCACTCCGGCAAGCGCGCCCCTTTGGAGTGCCGCGTCGCCGTTGAGGACGCACATCGAGCCCCGCCGGTAAACACAAGGAGACGACGGCTGCTCCACCAGCGACCAAGAAGGTGCCCGCCGAGGAGGACGGCACTGGTGGTACCTTCACCATCAGTGCCACTCTCGGCCCCAAATAGGAAAGCGCGCTCGTTGCTTTCCTGCGGGCGAATGTCGATGTGTTTGCCTGGCAACCATCTGACATCCCCGGCGTTCCCAGGGAAGTGATTGAGCACCACCTTGCCGTCTGTCCTCATGTGCGGCTCGTCAAGCAGAAGGTCAGGAAACAAGCGGTGGAGCGCCAAGAGTTTATCGCGGAGGAGATCAAGAAGTTGGAAGCGGCAGGCCTCGTCAGAGGCGTGCTCCATCCGACGTGGTTGGCCAATCCTGTCGTCGTGCGCAAGGCAAACGGGAAGTGGAGGCTTTGCATCGATTTCACCGATGTCAACAGAGCTTGCCCTAAAGATCCATTCCCCCTGCCGCGCATCGACCAGATTGTGGACTCCACGGCCGGATGCGACCTGCTTTCATTCCTTGACGCCTACTCCGGGTACCACCAAATCTTCATGGCCGAAGAAGACAAAGAGAAGACTGCGTTCATCACTCCATGTGGCACGTACTGTTTTGTGCAGATGCCTTTTGGACTGAAGAACGCAGGCTCGACGTTCGCGAGGGTTGTCCACACTGCTTTCGAGCCACAGATCCACAGAAATGTGGAGGCCTACATGGACGACATTGTGGTCAAGAGCAGAGACAAGGCAACCTTGGTTCAAGACTTGGAAGAGACCTTTGCGAACTTGCGCAGGATCAGCCTCAAGCTCAACCCCGAGAAGTGCATGTTCGGAGTTCCCTCCGGCAAGCTTCTCGGGTTCTTCGTGTCTCAGCGTGGGATCGAAGCCAACCCCGACAAGATCAAGGCCATCGAGCAGATTGAAGCACCAACGCGTGTCAAGGACGTGCGAAGACTTGCCGGCTGCGTGGCGGCTCTCAGCAGATTTATTTCCAGGTCTGCGGAACGCGCCCTGCCGTTTTTCAAAATCTTGAAAAAGGCGGGTCCAGTAAAATGGACTCCGGAAGCGGAGGCTGCGCTGCAAGACTTGAAGAAATACCTGTCCTCCGCTCCTATACTTGTCGCGCCTAGACCGCAAGAGAAGTTGCTGCTCTACCTAGCGGCAACCAATCAAGTGGCTAGTGCTGTGTTAGTTGCGGAGAGGGAAGCTGATGACGAGCCAGCAGCCACGGCAAGCGCGTCCGACGGCAAGCAGGGGGCTTCCCCGACAAGCTCTGCCCCGGCAAAGGCGGATCCGCGCAAGCGCAAGGGGAAGTGCAGAGGAAGAGGATGGTGCAGCGCCCAGTTTACGTCGTCAGTTCCCTCCTGCAGGGGGCTAGGTCGAGGTACTCTGGTGTGCAGAAATTGCTCTTCGGCCTCCTCATGGCATCGAGGAAGCTGCGCCATTACTTCCAAGCACACGAGATCACAGTGGTCACTCGCTTTCCGCTTAAGAGGATACTGCAGAATCCCGAAGCGACAGGCAGGATTGTCGAGTGGGCACTAGAACTGTCAAGCTTTGGCCTCAAGTTCAAGAGCACATCGACCATCCAGAGCCGAGCATTGGCAGAGTTCATAGCAGAGTGGACGCCGACACCAGACGAAGAAATTCCAGAGACGAGCATCCCCGGCAAGGAAGCAACCAAAGAGTGGGTGATGTACTTTGATGGTGCCTTTTCGCTGCAAGGCGCCGGTGCCGGCGCGCTGCTCATCGCGCCCACTGGAGAGCACCTCAAGTACGTCGTCCAGATGCACTTTCCCAAGGAGCAAGCAACCAACAATACGACAGAGTATGAAGGTTTGCTCGCCGGTCTCAGGATCGCGGCGGAACTTGGGATCAAGAAGCTCATTGTCAGGGGCGACTCGCAGCTCGTCGTCCGCCAAGTGAAAAAGGATTACCAGTGCCCGTTGATGGAGGCTTACGTTGATGAAGTGAGGAAGCTGGAAGAGCGCTTTGATGGCCTGCAAATGGAATACGTTCCAAGAGCAGAAAACGACATCTCCGACGTCCTGTCAAAATGCGCCGCACTAAAGCTACCTGTGGAACCAGGGACTTTTGTGCTCAAGCTGACTCAGCCATCCGTGACACCATCGACTGGGCCAAGCAAGAAGAGAAGACCGGTCTCTGGTGGCTCTCTCCCGGCAGAGCTTCCCGAAGCCGCCGCCAAGAGAGTCCCCGAGATCGACGCCAAGAGTGCTGAGGAGCTGCCCGCTCCGGCAAGCCCCAGGGTTTGCCCCGACGAAGCAGGCGCTCCCGGCAAGCCACGCCCCGGCAAGCTTGCCGAGGAACGTCAAGCTCCGGCTGAGCCCCAAGTCCTCGCCGTAGAAGCTGATGTTCCCGCAGCCGCCGACATGCCTTTGGTCCTCGTCGTCGAGCCCCAGGCTCCGACGTGGGCACAGCAGATCGTCCGTTCCCTCCAGGCAGGAGAACTTCCCGAAGAGCAAGAAGAAGCTGAAAGAGTAGCCCGGCAGTCCAGTATGTACCAGTTCGTCGACAGCGCGCTGTACAGAAGAGGACGCAATGGGGTGAAATTGAAGTGCATTCACCGGGAAGACGGACAAAAGCTGTTGGCGGAGATACACGGAGGCATATGTGGACACCACATTGGCGCCAGAGCATTTGCCGGAAAGGCGTTCCGGCAAGGCTTCTTCTGGCCCACAGCCCTCCAAGATGCAACTGCACAAGTAACCAAGTGTGAAGCGTGCCAGTTCCATTCCAAGAAGATACACCAGCCAGCTCAAGCTCTCCAGACGATGCCTTTATCCTGGCCCTTCTCGGTCTGGGGGCTCGATATCCTCGGCCCCTTTCCCCGATCCGTCGGGGGCTTTGAGTACTTGTTCGTTGCCATCGACAAGTTCACAAAGTGAGGAAGGTGACCGCCCAGTCCGCGATCAAATTCTTCAGGTCGATTGTCTGCCGCTTCGGGATCCCCAACAGGATCATCACCGACAATGGTACGCAGTTCACAAGCCACGCCTTCATGCAGTACACCCAAGATCTCGGCACCAAGGTCTGCTTCGCTTCTGTTGCTCATCCCCGGAGCAACGGTCAAGCGGAAAGGGCCAACGCCGAGGTACTGCGCGGGCTCAAGACCAGAAGTTTTGACAAGCTGCTCAAGCGCGGACGGAACTGGATCGAGGAGCTGCCGGCGGTTCTTTGGTCAGTCAGAACGACGCCAAATCGAGCCACCGGCCAGACACCATTTGCTCTAGTCTATGGAGCAGAATCAGTTACCCCCACGGAACTCGTATACGGGTCACCTCGAGTGCTCGCTTATGATGAGCTTGAGCAAGAGCGGTCGCGTGAAGATGACGCGCTGCTCCTCGAGGAAGATCGTCTCCAGGCCGCTGTGCGATCCGCTCGCTACCAGCAAGCTCTGCGTCGCTATCATAGCCGCAAAGTTAAAGCCAGGAGCCTCGAGGAAGGCGACCTTGTTCTTCGGCGCGTTCAGTCGGCCAAGATACACAACAAGTTGACGCCGAAGTGGGAAGGCCCTTACCGGGTGAAACGAGTCACGAGGCCCGGCGCCGTCCGCCTCGAGACCGAAGATGGTACTCCGGTGAGCAATTCCTGGAACATTGAGCATCTTCGCAAGTTTTACCCGTAAGGCGCGGTTGTCGGACCCCGTCCGGCAACCAACTCTTTGTACAAAAGTCTTGCCGCAGACGCATGTAATCCTTTGTACAAAGCCAGGCGCAGACCCTGGCCGCAATGACGCGCTGGGGCCCCCCAAGTTTTAGCATGCATGCTGAGTCGAGTCTCGTCCTTGGTTAGGGTTGATAGTGCCTAACAGTCGCTAACCCCTAACTTGGAGGTCGAGTCCGTGTCTTTTTCCCGTCCTTTCCCTTTGGCTCGCGGGAACTGCCTACCCTTGCCGAGCCGCTCAAGGACGAAGAAGGGGAGAAAGACGAGCTAGCACCCGCCTCCTGGCAAGCCAGAGTTGCCGGGGGCTGCAACCTCAGATAAGTCTTTACATCCCTTATCATGCATTCTCTCGTGAGCTGCGGAATGGGAAAACCTTGCTTCCTCCTAAAAGGCTATCGTGCTCTCTTAAGCGGCAAACCCCGGAGCGCGTTCCCGGGGCCCGCTTCGGATAGTAGCCGCGGCGGCAAAGGGGAGGAAGCGAGGGGCCAGAACCCGCCTTCTCCCTGCCTCCGCCAAGAGCGTGAGGAGGGCCAAGGGGCGCGGGGACGGCAGGGTCCGTTGCCGGGCGGGGAAATGTCTATCTTAACGGTGCAAAGGGTCCGCCCCTTGCCGCGGGATGCACCCGCGAGACAAATGATCCGGCAAACATCCCCTTTTCATTAAAAACATTCCACTCAGGTACAGTTCAGAGAGAATGAAAAACATGAAAGATGGGATTACAAGATTTAAATGCAACTAAGGCCCGAGGGCTTACAAGATAAAAAGAGATAAGGTGCCCGTAATCCCTTTCTTGTCTCTCTCCTCAGGAGGTAGGGCAAGGAGGCTGAAGGAAATATGCCCTAGAGGCAATAATAAAGTTATTATTTATTTCCTTATATCATGATAAATGTTTATTATTCATGCTAGAATTGTATTAACTGGAAACATAATACATGTGTGAATACATAGACAAACAGAGTGTCACTAGTATGCCTCTACTTGACTAGCTCATTAATCAAAGATGGTTATGTTTCCTAGCCATGAACAAAGAGTTGTTATTTGATTAACGAGATCACATCATTAGTTGAATGATCTGATTGACATGACCCATTCAATTAGCATAGCACCCGATCGTTTAGTATGTTGCTATTGCTTTTATCCATGACTTATACATGTTCCTTTAAACTATGAGATTATGCAACTCCCGTTTACCGTAGGAACACTTTGTGTGCTACCAAACGTCACAACGTAACTGGGTGATTATAAAGGTGCTCTACAGGTGTCTCCGAAGGTACATATTGGGTTGGCGTATTTCGAGATTAGGATTTGTCACTCCGATTGTCGGAGAGGTATCTCAGGGCCTTCTCGGTAATACACATCACATAAAGCCTTGCAAGCATTGCAACCAATGAGTTAGTTGTGAGATGATGTATTACGGAACGAGTAAAGAGACTTGCCGGTAACGAGATTGAACTAGGTATTGGATACCGACGATCGAATCTCGGGCAAGTAACATACCCATGACAAAGGGAACAACGTATGTTGTTATGCGGTCTGACCGATGAAGATCTTCGTAGAATATGTAGGAGCCAATATGGGCATCCAGGTCCCGCTATTGGTTATTGACCGGAGACGTGTCTCGGTCATGTCTACATTGTTCTCGAACCGTAGGGTCCGCACGCTTAACGTTACGATGACAGTTATTATGAGTTTATGCATTTTGATGTACCGAAGGAGTTCGGAGTCCCGGATGTGATCACGGACATGACGAGGAGTCTCGAAATGGTCGAGACGTAAAGAATGATATATTGGAAGCTTATGTTTGGACATCGGATGCATTCCAGGTGAAATCAGGATTTTACCGGAATACCGGGAGGGTTACCGGAACCCCCCGGGGGCATAATGGGCCAACATGGGCCTTGGAGGAGAGGTGATAGGGCTGCCCTCATGGGCTGCGTGCCTCCCCCCTTCCCCTAGTCCTATTAGGACTAGGAGAGGTGGGCGCCCCCTCTCTCTCTCTCCCCCTTGGAGAATCCTAGTCCAACTAGGATTGGGGGGGGGGGGGGGGAATCCTACTCCCAGAGGGAGTAGGACTCTCTGGCGCGCCAGGCTTGGCCGGCCAGCCCCTCCCCCTTGGCTCCTTTATATACGGGGGCAGGGGGCACCTCAGAGACACACAATTGATCATTGAGATCTTTCCTTAGCCGTGTGCGGTGCCCCCTTCCACCAAATTCCTCCTCGATCATATTGTTGCAGTGCTTAGGCGAAGCTCTGCGCCGGTAACACATCAAGATCGTCACCACGCCGTCGTGCTGACGGAACTCTTCCTCGACGCTTTGCTGGATCGGAGCCCGGGGATCGTCATCGAGCTGAACGTGTGCCAAGAACTCGGAGGTGCCGGAGTAACGGTGCTGTGATCGGTTGGATCGCGAGGAGAACGTACGACTACTTCCTCTACGTTGTGTCAACGCTTCCGCTTCGGTCTACGAGGGTACGTAGACAACACTCTCCCCTCTCGTTGCTATGCATCACCATGATCTTGCATGTGCGTAGGAATTTTTTTGAAATTACTACGTTCCCCAACAGTGGCATCCGAGCCTAGGTTTTTATGGTTTGATGTTATTTGCACGAGTAGAACACAAGTGAGTTGTGGACGATACAAGTCATACTGCCTACCAGCATGTCATACTTTGGTTCAGCGGTATTGTTGGACGAGACGATCCGGACCAACCTTACGCGTACGCTTACGCGAGACCGGTTCCCTCGACGTGCTTTGCACATAGATGGCTTGCGGAAGACTGTCTCTCCAACTTTAGTTGAACCGAGTGTGGCTACGCCCGGTCCTTGAGAAGGTTAAAACGGAGTCTATTTGACAAACTATCGTTGTGGTTTTGATGCGTAGGTAAGATGAGTTCTTGCTTAAAGCCCATAGCAGCCACGTAAAACTTGCAACAACAAAGTAGAGGACGTCTAACTTGTTTTTGCAGGGCATGTTGTGATGTGATATGGTCAAGACATGATGCTAAATTTTATTGTATGAGATGATCATGTTTTGTAACCGAGTTATCGGCAACTGGCAGGAGCCATATGGTTGTCGCTTTATTGTATGCAATGCAATCGCGATGTAATGCTTTACTTTATTACTAAGCGGTAGTGATAGTCGTGGAAGCATAAGATTGGCGAGACGACAACGATGCTGCGATGAAGATCAAGGTGTCGCGCCGGTGACGATGGTGATCATGACGGTGCTTCGAAGATGGAGATCACAAGCACGAGATGATGATGGCCATATCATATCACTTATATTGATTGCATGTGATGTTTATCCTTTTATGCATCTTATCTTGCTTTGATTGACGGTAGCATTATAAGATGATCTCTCACTAAATTATCAAGAAGTGTTCTCCTTGAGTATGCACCATTGCGAAAGTTCTTCGTGCTGAGACACCACGTGATGATCGGGTGTGATAGGCTCTACGTTCAAATACAACGGGTGCAAAACAGTTGCACACGCGGAATACTCAGGTTTAACTTGACAAGCCTAGCATATAACAGATATGGCCTTGGAACACGGAGACAGAAAGGTCGAGCGTGAATCATATAGTAGATATGATCAACATAGTGATGTTCACCATTGAAACTACTCCATCTCACGTGATGATCGGACATGGTTTAGTTGATTTGGATCACGTGATCACTTAGAGGATTAGAGGGATGTCTATCTAAGTGGGAGTTCTTAAGTAATATGATTAATTGAACTTAATTTATCATGAACTTAGTACCTGATAGTATCTTGCTTGTCTATGTTGTGTAGATAGATGGCTCGTGCTGTTGTTCCGTTGAATTTTAATGCGTTCCTTGAGAAAGCAAAGTTGAAAGATGATGGTAGCAATTACACGGACTGGGTCCGTAACTTGAGGATTATCCTCATTGCTGCACAGAAGAATTACGTCCTGGAAGCACCGCTGGGTGCCAGGCCTGGTGCAAGAGCTACGCCAGATGTTGTGAACGTCTGGCAAAGCAAAGCTGATGACTACTCTATAGTTCAGTGTGGCATGCTTTACGGCTTAGAACCGGGACTTCAACGACGTTTTGAACACCATGGAGCATATGAGATGTTCCAGGAGTTGAAGTTAATATTTCAAGCAAATGCCCGGATTGAGAGATATGAAGTCTCCAATAAGTTCTATAGCTGTAAAATGGAGGAGAACGGTTCTGTCAGTGAGCATATACTTAGAATGTCTGGGTATAACAATCACTTGATTCAACTGGGAGTTAATCTTCCGGATGATTGCGTCATTGACAGAATTCTTCAATCACTGCCACCAAGCTACAAGAGCTTCGTGATGAACTATAATATGCAAGGGATGACCAAAACTATGCCCGAGCTCTTCGCGATGCTGAAAGCCGCGGAGGTAGAAATCAAAAAGGAGCATCAAGTGTTGATGGTTAACAAAACCACTAGTTTCAAGAAAAAGGGCAAAGGGAAGAAAAAGGGGAACTTCAAAAAGAACAGCAAGCAAGTTGCTAATCAAGAGAAGAAGCCCAAGTCTGGACCTAAGCCTGAAACTGAGTGCTTCTATTGCAAGCAGACTGGTCACTGGAAGCGGAACTGCCCCAAGTATTTGGCGGATAAGAAGGATGGCAAGGTTAACAAAGGTATATATGATATACATGTTATTGATGTGTACCTTACTAATTCTCGCAGTAGCACCTGGGTATTTGATACTGGTTCTGTTGCTAATATTTGCAACTCAAAACAAGGGCTACGGATTAAGCGAAGATTGGCTAAGGACGAGGTGACGATGCGCGTGGGAAATGGTTCCAAAGTCGATGTGATCGCGGTCGGCACGCTACCTCTACATATACCTTCGGGATTAATATTAGATCTAAATAATTGTTATTTAGTACCAGCGTTGAGCATGAACATTATATCTGGATCTTGTTTGATGCGAGACGGTTATTCATTTAAATCAGGGAATAATGGTTGTTCTATTTATATGAGTAATATCTTTTATGGTCATGCACCATTAAAGAATGGTTTGTTCTTACTTAATCTCGATAGTAGTGATACACATATTCATAATGTTGAAGCCAAAAGATGCAGAGTTGATAATGATAGTGCAACTTATTTGTGGCACTGCCGTTTAGGTCATATCGGTGTAAAACACATGAAGAAACTCCATACTGATGGACTTTTGGAGTCACTTGATTATGAATCACTTGGCACTTGCGAACCGTGCCTTATGGGCAAGATGACTAAAACACCGTTCTCCGATACTGTGGAGAGAGCAACAGATTTATTGGAAATCATACATACTGATGTATGTGGTCCAATGAATGTTGAGGCTCGTGGCGGATATCGTTATTTTCTCACCTTCACTGATGATTTAAGCAGATATGGGTATATCTACTTAATGAAACACAAGTCTGAAACATTTGAAAAGTTCAAAGAATTTCAGAGTGAAGTGGAAAATCATCGTAACAAGAAAATAAAGTTTCTACGATCTGATCGTGGAGGAGAATATTTGAGTTACGAGTTTGGTCTACATTTGAAACAATGCGGAATAGTTTCGCAACTCACGCCACCCGGAACACCACAACGTAATGGTGTGTCCGAACGTCGTAATCGTACTTTACTGGATATGGTACGATCTATGATGTCTCTTACCGATTTACCGCTATCTTTTTGGGGTTATGCTTTAGAGACGGCCGCATTCACGTTAAATAGGACACCATCAAAATCCGTTGAGACGACGCCTTATGAACTGTGGTTTGGCAAGAAACCAAAGTTGTCGTTTCTTAAAGTTTGGGGCTGCGATGCTTATGTGAAAAAGCTTCAACCTGATAAGCTCGAACCCAAATCGGAAAAATGTGTCTTCATAGGATACCCAAAGGAGACTATTGGGTATACCTTCTATCACAGATCCGAAGGCAAAATCTTTGTTGCTAAAGTCGGAAACTTTCTAGAGAAGGAGTTTCTCTCGAAAGAAGTGAGTGGGAGGAAAGTAGAACTTGATGAGATAACAGTATCTACTCCCTTATTGAGAAGTAGTACATCACAGAAATCTGTTTCTGTGACACCTACATCAAATAGAGAGGAAGCTAATGATAATGATCATGAAACTTCAGATCAAATTTCTACTGAACTTCGTAGATCAACCAGAGTAAGATCCGCACCAGAGTGGTACGGTAATCCTATTTTGGAAGTCATGTTACTAGACCATGATGAACCTACGAGCTATGAAGAAGCGATGGTGAGCCCAGATTCCGCAAAGAGGCTTGAGGCCATGAAATCTGAGATGGGATCCATGTATGAGAACAAAGTATGGATTTTGGTTGACTTGCCCGATGATCGGCAAGCAATTGAGAATAAATGGATTTTTAAGAAGAAGACTGACGCTGATGGTAATGTTACTGTCTATAAAGCTCGACTTGTTGCAAAAGGTTTTCGACAAGTTCAAGGGATTGACTACGATGAGACTTTCTCACCCGTAGCGATGCTTAAGTCTGTCCGAATCATGTTAGCAGTTGCCGCATTTTATGATTATGAAATTTGGCAAATGGATGTCAAAACTGCATTCCTGAATGGATTTCTGGAAGAAGAGTTGTATATGATGCAACCAGAAGGTTTTGTCGATCCAAAGGGAGCTAACAAAGTGTGCAAGCTCCAGCGATCCATTTATGGACTGGTGCAAGCCTCTCGGAGTTGGAATAAACGCTTTGATAGTGTGATCAAAGCATTTGGTTTTATACAGACTTTTGGAGAAGCCTGTATTTACAAGAAAGTGAGTGGGAGCTCTGTAGCATTTCTGATATTATATGTGGATGACATATTGCTGATCGGAAATAATGTAGAATTTCTGGATAGCATAAAAGGATACTTGAATAAGAGTTTTTCAATGAAAGACCTCGGTGAAGCTGCTTACATATTGGGCATTAAGATCTATAGAGATAGATCAAGACGCTTAATAGGACTTTCACAAAGCATATACCTTGACAAAGTTTTGAAAAAGTTCAAAATGGATCAGGCAAAGAAAGGGTTCTTGCCTGTGGCACAAGGTGTGAAGTTGAGTAAGAATCAATGCCCGACCACTGCAGAAGATAGAGAGAAAATGAAAAATGTTCCCTATGCTTCAGCCATAGGCTCTATCATGTATGCAATGCTGTGTACTAGACCTGATGTGTGCCTTGCTGTAAGTTTAGCAGGCAGGTACCAAAGTAATCCAGGAGTGGATCACTGGACAGCGGTCAAGAACATCCTTAAGTACTTGAGAAGGACTAAGGATATGTTTCTCATTTATGGAGGTGACAAAGAGCTCGTCGTAAACGGTTACGTCGATGCAAGCTTTGACACTGATCCGGACGATTCTAAATCGCAAACCGGATACGTATTTACATTAAACGGTGGAGCTGTCAGTTGGTGCAGTTCTAAACAAAGCGTCGTGGCGGGATCTACATGTGAAGCTGAGTACATAGCCGCTTCGGAAGCAGCTAATGAAGGAGTCTGGATGAAAGAGTTCATATCCGATCTAGGTGTTGTACCTAGTGTATCGGGTCCAATGAAAATCTTTTGTGACAATACTGGTGCAATTGCCTTGGCAAAGGAATCCAGATTTCACAAAAGAACCAAACACATCAAAAGACGCTTCAACTCCATCCGGGATTTGGTCCAGGTGGGAGACATAGAGATATGCAAGATACATACGGATCTGAATGTTGCTGACCCGTTGACTAAGCCTCTTCCACGAGCAAAACATGATCAGCACCAAGACTCCATGGCTGTTAGAAACATTACTTTGTAATCTAGATTATTGACTCTAGTGCAAGTGGGAGACTGAAGGAAATATGCCCTAGAGGCAATAATAAAGTTATTATTTATTTCCTTATATCATGATAAATGTTTATTATTCATGCTAGAATTGTATTAACTGGAAACATAATACATGTGTGAATACATAGACAAACAGAGTGTCACTAGTATGCCTCTACTTGACTAGCTCATTAATCAAAGATGGTTATGTTTCCTAGCCATGAACAAAGAGTTGTTATTTGATTAACGAGATCACATCATTAGTTGAATGATCTGATTGACATGACCCATTCAATTAGCATAGCACCCGATCGTTTAGTATGTTGCTATTGCTTTTATCCATGACTTATACATGTTCCTTTAAACTATGAGATTATGCAACTCCCGTTTACCGTAGGAACACTTTGTGTGCTACCAAACGTCACAACGTAACTGGGTGATTATAAAGGTGCTCTACAGGTGTCTCCGAAGGTACATATTGGGTTGGCGTATTTCGAGATTAGGATTTGTCACTCCGATTGTCGGAGAGGTATCTCAGGGCCTTCTCGGTAATACACATCACATAAAGCCTTGCAAGCATTGCAACCAATGAGTTAGTTGTGAGATGATGTATTACGGAACGAGTAAAGAGACTTGCCGGTAACGAGATTGAACTAGGTATTGGATACCGACGATCGAATCTCGGGCAAGTAACATACCCATGACAAAGGGAACAACGTATGTTGTTATGCGGTCTGACCGATGAAGATCTTCGTAGAATATGTAGGAGCCAATATGGGCATCCAGGTCCCGCTATTGGTTATTGACCGGAGACGTGTCTCGGTCATGTCTACATTGTTCTCGAACCGTAGGGTCCGCACGCTTAACGTTACGATGACAGTTATTATGAGTTTATGCATTTTGATGTACCGAAGGAGTTCGGAGTCCCGGATGTGATCACGGACATGACGAGGAGTCTCGAAATGGTCGAGACGTAAAGAATGATATATTGGAAGCTTATGTTTGGACATCGGATGCATTCCAGGTGAAATCAGGATTTTACCGGAATACCGGGAGGGTTACCGGAACCCCCCGGGGGCATAATGGGCCAACATGGGCCTTGGAGGAGAGGTGAGAGGGCTGCCCTCATGGGCTGCGCGCCTCCCCCCTTCCCCTAATCCTATTAGGACTAGGAGAGGTGGGCGCCCCCCCTCTCTCTCTCCCCCTTGGAGAATCCTAGTCCAACTAGGATTGGGGGGGGGGGGAATCCTATTCCCAGAGGGAGTAGGACTCTCTGGCGCGCCAGGCTTGGCCGGCCAGCCCCTCCCCCTTGGCTCCTTTATATACGGGGGCAGGGGGCACCCCAGAGACACACAATTGATCATTGAGATCTTTCCTTAGCCGTGTGCGGTGTCCCCTTCCACCAAATTCCACCTCGATCATATCGTTGCAGTGCTTAGGCGAAGCTCTGCGCCGGTAACACATCAAGATCGTCACCATGCCGTCGTGCTGACGGAACTCTTCCTCGACGCTTTGCTGGATCGGAGCCCGGGGATCGTCATCGAGCTGAACGTGTGCCAAGAACTCGGAGGTGCCGGAGTAACGGTGATGTGATCGGTTGGATCGCGAGGAGAACGTACGACTACTTCCTCTACGTTGTGTCAACGCTTCCGCTTCGGTCTACGAGGGTACGTAGACAACACTCTCCCCTCTCGTTGCTATGCATCACCATGATCTTGCATGTGCGTAGGAAATTTTTTGAAATTACTACGTTCCCCAACAGCGAGAAGGGCAAAAGGGGCGCCCAGACGAGCTACGGGTGGCAGAAGGCGCCAAGAGAGCATCTGGGGCTCCGGAGGCCGGATGGAGATGGCGACGCCGGAAGCGGAGCTCGAGAAGGAGGTGGCGGGACGTCAACACGCTGTCGAGGGCATCTAGCCCTCGTACTCCAAGTTGACGGCCTTGCCGCCAGCCTCTTCCGCAGCCTCGCCACTCCGGCCGCCCGAGAAGACGAAGCCCCGGCAACAGGAGCTTGCCGGGCCGGAGAGAAGACCCCGATGGTCGTCGCCGCGAGCAGGGGTGGTGACGGCGTCTGGGGCGAGGTTGGAAGACGAGGAAGCGGCCATGCCGCCCGCCCTCTTCCTCTTCCGCATCCTCCCTACGCCAGCCGCCCAAGGAGACGACCCCGGGGAGTTCACGGCGCCAGCGACGCGGACGATGGGGGCCGCCGGTGCCACGCGGAGCTGCGACCGGCACCTAGTCGGACCCGTCATCCCGGCGGCCGCTCCCCTCGTCGTCGCTGTCGCTCCCCTCCTCGTCACTCTCGCTCGAGGAGGAGCCTTCGCTGTCGGAGGAGCTATCCATGCAGCACCGGGCCCGGGTGCCGAGGTCCCCGAAGGCCTTGACGGAGAGGAGATCGCCCTCCATCAGCTTAAAATGGAGGGTGAACCCCTCCATCAAGCTGTGGATCCGGGCGAACGTCTTCCACCCGCGGCCAAGACACATCACGCCGGGGGCTCGGGATTCGACGTGGACTCGCGTACCACTGATCCCGCAGCCCCTCATGCGCAGTCTCAGCGTCTCGTGTTGTTCCGCCTCCAAGACGTCCGCGAAGGGAGCCAGGAGGCGGAGGCGACGGTGAGGCGCCCGGCGCAGCCTCATGATGAACTCGCAGGGGTCGTCCCCGAGATGAACCACCGGGGGAAACGGAGCCGCCGGCGGAGGCGAGGCCGGCGCGCCGCCCCGTCCGCCTTGAGCGCCTCGGCCCCGTCCACGGCCTCGTCCACGACCTCGCCCCTACCCCTTCCCCTTACGGTTGGCTCCGCCGCCGCGGGTGCAAGGGGAGGAGGGGCGCGCTGCCTGACGGCAACCCTTGCCGCCACCGAAGAAGGACCAGGGTTCCCTTCCTCCATGACAGTTGGGGAGAGGGGACCAGGGCTCTAAGAGAAGAAAAATAAGGAGGGAGTGCGGATCCTCGTCATCCCCTTCCGCTCCTTATAAAGGGGCGGAGTGGGGGCTCGGCCGCCCTGCCCAACCAATCAAAGCAGGGGAAGGGCAGGCGACGGGCCCGACCCTCTACTTCGACCCGCGTCGGCCCGGCTTCCTGCCTCCACCACCGCGACCCCAAGCGCATGGAGGACGCGTGGCGGGCGAGCAGGGCCGAGGCGACAGATGAGGCGACCTCCCCCCCCCCCACCCGAAAGTGGGGGCGGATGTTTCGCCTTTCCAGATAAAGGGGTCATGCCCGACGTGACGCATGCCTGCGGGCCTCAAGCCCCGCGCACGCCACCCACGTCACGCACGTCTCGCACGCCTCGCCCCCCCCCACGACGCCGCGATAAGCGCGCGCCACTTGGGAAGGGCGCGACGAGCACGGAGTTAAGGAGCAGCGCGATCCAGGCCACGCGTGCCCGTGCACTGTTAGGGCCTGGCCCAACAACGCTCGGCACCGTGTATGGCCCAGACCCGGGGGCTCCTGTCGGTGTACTAAAGTAGGGGTACCTTAGTACCCCGAACTTGTGCACGGGCAGTAGTAGCGTCCCGCGGCAAGGCTTGCCAGGGGAGCGACAAGAGTCTCCATGGCCCTTTCTAGGCCGAACGAAGGCCAAGTGATCGAGCCAAGAAGACCAAGCCCCGGCAAGAGGAGCTTGCCGGGCCAAGAAGGCGAGGTCCGGCAAGAGGAGCTTGCCGGGCCAAGGAGACAAGACCCCGGCAAGAGGAGCTTGCCGGGACGACTAAGCCGAAGCACCAAGGCCCCGGCAGGAGGAGCTCGCCGGGACGGCCAAGCCAAGGCACCCCAAGAGAAGCCCGCCGCGGCGCACCGCGCGCCCCGGCAAGGCCTGACGAGCGACAAGCTCTCGGGTGCGGCAAGACAACCACCACGGCAAGCCACTTGCCGCGGAAAACCACCACCTCAGGCATGCGCTCCAGCTCACCTGCCCACGCGTCACTCTGGGGCTTCCCCAGAGACACGTGGCGGGGCGCCGCGCAGCCTGAGACGCCCCCGTGGGAAGCGGAGGCGCCCCTAACGGTCCGCCTCGGCACTGTTCAGGTGATCCAGACGGGCATTTAATGCCTTTGTCTCCCGCCGTCAGAGTTAGGTGCGATAGCACTGTGCAGCCACTGTTCGCACAGTTCCTTGCCATTTTTACCCTCACCTGCGTTGCTGCCTGTGGAAAACCCCTTGGCATATAAAAGGAGGCCCATGCGCACATAGAAGAGGGGGGATCGAACCCTAGAGGAGGAACAGAAAACCAGGAGGACGCTCAGTAGACCCTCGTCTACGTCCAGCTCCAACTTACTGTAGCTTCTTGCGCTCCAGAGCAAGAACTCAAATCAACCAGACATGCAGCAGTAGGGTTTTACGCATCCATGCGGCCCGAAGCTGGGTAAAATCATTGTGTGTGTGTGTCGCCTCGATCTGCTCTTTGTGCATCCTCCGCCCCCGCCGAACCGACAAGGGGCTCCGTCCCCATAGGTGCTCGTGGAGGCCAATATCCCCCGACATCTTCTTTTCGTGAAGAAGTCTCAAATTAATTGGGCATTGTATGGTTGTGCTCAGATTTGAATCCAAGCATGTTGATCGATGAATACATGCATGTGTGCATTTTATTTGCACCAGCCAACCCTTAATGTCTACTACACAACCTTCTTCTTGTAGACGTTGTTGGGCCTCCAAGTGCAGAGGTTTGTAGGACAGTAGCAAATTTCCCTCAAGTGGATGACCTAAGGTTTATTAATCCGTGGGAGGCGTAGGATGAAGATGGTCTCTCTCAAGCAACCCTGCAACCAAATAACAAAGAGTCTCTTGTGTCCCCAACACACTCAATACAATGGTAAATTGTATAGGTGCACTAGTTCGGCGAAGATATGGTGATACAAGTGCAATATGGATGGTAGATATAGGTTTTTGTAATCTGAAAATATAAAAACAGAAAGGTAACTAATGATAAAAGTGAGCACAAACGGTATTGCAATGTGTAGAAACAAGGCCTAGGGTTCATACTTTCACTAGTGCAAGTTCTCTCAACAATAATAACATAATTGGATCATATAACTATCCCTCAACATGCAACAAAGAGTCACTCCAAAGTCACTAATAGCGGAGAACAAAACGAAGAGATTATGGTAGGGTACGAAACCACCTCAAAGTTATTCTTTCCAATCAATCCGTTGGTCTATTCCTATAAGTGTCACAAACAGCCCTAGAGTTCGTACTAGAATAACACCTTAAGATACAAATCAACCAAAACCCTAATGTCACCTAGATACTCCAATGTCACCTCAAGTATCCGTGGGCATGATTATACGATATGCATCACACAATCTCAGATTCATCTACTCAATCCAACACAAAGAACCTCAAAGAGTGCCCAAAGTTTCTACCGGAGAATCACGACGAAAACGTGTGCCAACCCCTATGCATAGGTTCATGGGCAGAACCCGCAAGTTGATCACCAAAACATACATCAAGCGAATCACGTGATATCCCATTGTCACGACAAATACGCACGGCAAGACATACATCAAGTGTTCTCAAATGTTTAAAGACTCCATCCGATAAGAGAACTTCAAAGGGGAAACTCAATCCATTACAATAGAGAAGAGGGGGAGAAGAAACATAAGATCCAACTATAATAGCAAAGCTCGCGATACATCAAGATCGTGCCAAATCAAGAACACGAGAGAGAGAGAGAGAGAGATCAAACACATAGCTACTGGTACATACCCTCAGCCCCGAGGGTGAACTACGACCTCCTCGTCATGGAGAGCGCCGGGATGATGAAGATGGCCACCGGTGAGGGTTCCCCCCTCCGGTAGGGTGCCGAAACAGGGTCCCGATTGGTTTTTGGTGGCTACAGAGGCTTGCGGCGGTAGAACTCCCGATCTAATCTCTGTTATGGAAGTTTTAGGGTACGTGAGTATATATGGGTGCAGGAAGTATGTCGGTGGAGCTTCGGGGGCCCCACGAGGCAGGGGGCGCACCCTAGGGGGGTGGGCGCGCCCCCCACCCTCGTGAGCACCTCCCTTAGCTGCTGACGTGGGGTCCAAGTCCATCCGGTAGCTTTCCTTCCAAAAATAACTTCTCCCGTTGATTTCGTTCCGTTTCGACTCCGTTTAATATTCCTTTTCTTCAAAACACTGAAATAGGCAAAAAACATCAAATCTGGGTTGGGTCTCTGGTTAATAGGTTAGTCCCAAAAATAATATAAAAGTGGATAATAAAGCCTAATATTTCCCAAAACAGTAGATAACATAGCATGGAGCAATCAAAAATTATGGATACGTTGGAGACGTATCAGGCATCCCCAAGCTTAATTCCTGCTCGTCCTCGAGTAGGTAAATGATAAAAAAGATAATTTTTGATGTGGAATGCTAGTTGGCATAATTTCATTGTAATTCTTCTTAATTGTGATATGAATATTCAGATCCGAAAGATTCAAGACAAAAGTTCATATTGACATAAAAACAATTATACTTCAAGCATACTAACAAAGCAATTATGTCTTCTCAAAATAACATGGCCAAAGAAAGTTATCCCTACAAAATCATATAGTCTGGCTATGCTCTATCTTCACCACACAAAGTATTTAAATCATGTACAACCCCGATGACAAGCCAAGCAATTGTTTCATACTTTTGAGATTCTCAAAACTTTTTCAATCTTCACGCAATACATGAGCGTGATCCATGGATATAGCACTATAGGTGGAATAGAATGGTGGTTGTGGAGAAGACAAAAAGAGGGGAAGATAGTCTCACATGAACTAGGCGTATCAACGGGTTATGGAGATGCCCATCAATAGATATCAATGTGAGTGAGTAGGGATTGCCATGCAACGGATGCACTAGAGCTATAACTATATGAAAGCTCAACAAAAGAAACTAAGTGGGTGTGCATCCAACTCGCTTGCTCACGAAGACCTAGGGCAATTTGAGAAAGCCCATCATTGGAATATACAAGCCAAGTTCTATAATGTAAAATTCCCACTAGTATATGAAAGTGACATAACGAGAGACTCTCTATCATGAAGATCATGGTGCTACTTTGAAGCACAAGTGTGGTAAAAGGATAGTAACATTGTCCCTTCTCTCTTTTTCTCTCATTTTTTGGGCCTTTTCTCTTTTTTTATGGCCTCTTTTCTTTTTTTTCGTCCGAAGTCTCATCCTGACTTATGGGGGAATCATAGTCTCCATCATTCTTTCCTCACTTGGGACAATGCTCTAAAAATGATGATCATCACACTTTTATTTTTCTTACAACTCAACAATTACAACTCAATACTTAGAACAAAATATGACTCTATATTTATGCCTCCAGTGGTGTACCAGGATATCCAATGAATCAAGAGTGACATGTATGAAAGGATTATGAACGGTGGCTTTGCCACAATACGATGTCAACTACATGATCATGCTAGCAATATGACAATGATGGAGCATGTCATAATAAACGGAACGGTGGAAAGTTGCATGGCAATATATCTCGGAATGGCTATGGAAATGCCATGATAGGTAGGTATGGTGTCTGTTTTGAGTAAGGTATATGGTGGGTGTATGATACGGCGAAAAGTGCACGGTATTAGAGAGGCTAGCAATGGTGGAAGGATGGGAAAAAGTGCATATAATCCATGGACTCATAATTAGTCATAAAGAACTCATATAGTTATTGCAAAAATCTAGAAGTTATCAAAGCAAAGTATTACGCGCATGCTCCTAGGGGGATAGATTGGTAGGAAAAGACCATCGCTCGTCCCCGACCGCCACTCATAAGGAAGACAATCAATAAATAAATTATGCTCCGACTTCATCACATAATGGTTCACCATACGTGCATGCTACGGGAATCACAAACTTTAACACAAGTATTTCTCAAAGTCACAACTACTCAACTAGCATGACTCTAATATCATTACCTCCATATCTCAAAACAATCATCAAGCATCAAACTTCTTTTAGCATTCAGAACACTCATAAGAAAGCTTTACAAATCTTGAATACCAAGCATATTATTATTATTAAGCAAATTACCATGCTATTTAAGACTGTCAAAATAATCTAAGTGAAGCGTGAGAGTTCATATATTTCTTCAAAATAAAACTACCACCATGCTCTAAACGATATAAGTGAAGCACTAGAGCAAAAAACAAGCTACTCTAAAATATATAAGTGAAGACCAATGAGTAGTTAAATAATTATGCAACTATGTGAAGACTCTCCCACATTTAAGTATTTCAGATCTTGATTATTTATTCAAACAGCAAGCAAAGCTAAAGAAAATAAAATAACACTCCAAGCAAAACACATATCATGTGGTGAATAAAAATATAGCTCCAGGTAAAGTTACCGATGAACGAAGACGAAAGAGGGGATGCCATCCGGGGCATCCCCAAGCTTAGATGCTTGGTTATCCTTGAATATTAACTTGGGGTGCCTTGGGCATCCCCAAGCTTAGGCTCTTTCCACTCCTTATTCCATAGTCCATCGAATCTTTACCCGAAACTTGAAAACTTCACAACACAAAACTTAACAGAAAATCTCGTGAGCTCCGTTAGCGAAAGAAAACAAAACACCACTTCATGGTAATGTAATGAACTCATTATTTATTTATATTGGTGTTAAAACTACTGTATTCCAACTTATCTATGGGTTATAAACTATTTTACTAGCCATAGAGTCATCAAAATAAGCAAACAACACACGAAAAACAGAATCTGTCAAAAACAGAACAGTCTGTAGTAATCTGTAACTAATGCAAACTTATGGAACTCTAAAAATTCTAAAATAAATTGGTGGACCTGAGTAATTTTTCTAGTAATCATATGAAAAGAGAATCAACTAAATATCACTCTCCAGTAAAAAGTTGAAGCTAATCTCGTGAGCGCTAAAGCTTCTATTTTTTACAGCATGATCATAAAGACTTCACCCAAGTCTTCCCAAAGGTTCTACTTGGCACAAACACTAATTAAAACATAAAACCACATCTAAACAGAAGCTATATGGATTATTTATTCCTAAACATAATCAAAAAGCAAGAAACTAAAATAAAATTGGGTTGCCTCCCAACAAGCGCTATCGTTTAACGCCCCTAGCTAGGCATGATGATTTCAATGATGCTCACATAAAAGATAAGAATTGAAACATAAAGAGAGCATCATAAAGAATATGAATAGCACATTTAAGTCTAACCCACTTCCTATGCATAGGGATTTTGTGAGCAAACAACTTATGAGAACAATAATCAACTTGCATAAGAAGGTAAAACAAGCATAACTTCAATATTTTAAGCACATAGAGAGGAAACTTGATATCATTGCAATTCCTACAAGCATATATTCCTCCCTCATAATAATTTTCAGTAGCATCATGAATGAATTCAACAATATAACCAGCACCTAAAGCATTTTTTTCATGATCTACAAGCATATAATTTTTATTACTCTCCACATAAGCAAATTTCTTCTCATGAATAATAGTGGGAGCAAACTCGACAAAATAGCTATCATGTGATTGAAAATTAAGATCAAGATGACAAGTTTCATGGTTATCATTATTCTTTAAAGCATTCATGTCATCACAATAATCATCATAGATAGGATGCATACTTTTATCATAGTGAATTTGCTCATCAAAGCTTGGGGGACAAAAAATATCATCTTCATCAGACATAGCTTCCCCAAGCTTGTGGCTTTGCATATCATTAGCATCATTGATATTCAAGGAATTCATACTAACAACATTGCAATCATGCTCATCATTCAAAGATTTAGTGCCAAACAATTTAATGCATTCTTCTTCTAACATTTTGGCACAATTTTTTCCTTCCCATCATACTCATGAAAGATATTAAAAAGATGAAGCGTGTGAGGTAAACTCAATTCCATTTTTTTGTAGTTTTATTTTATGAACTAAACTAGTGCTAAAACAAGAAACAAAAAGATTCGATTGCAAGATCTAAAGATATACCTTCAAGCACTCACCTCCCCGGCAACAGCGCCAGAAAAGAGCTTGATGTCTACTGCACAACCTTCTTCTTGTAGACGTTGTTGGGCCTCCAAGTGCAGAGCTTTGTAGGACAGTAGCAAATTTCCCTCAAGTGGATGACCTAAGGTTTATCAATCCGTGGGAGGCATAGGATGAAGATGGTCTCTCTCAAGCAACCCTACAACCAAATAAAAAAGAGTCTCTTGTGTCACCAACACACCCAATACAATGGTAAATTGTATAGGTGCACTAGTTCGGCGAAGAGATGGTGATACAAGTGCAATATGGATGGTAGATATAGGTTTTTGTAATCTGAAAATATAAAAACAGCAAGGTAACTAATGATAAAAGTGAGCACAAACGGTATTGCAGTGTGTAGAAACAAGGCCTAGGGTTCATACTTTCACTAGTGCAAGTTCTCTCAACAATAATAACATAATTGGATCATATAACTATCCCTCAACATGCAACAAAGAGTCACTCCAAAGTCACTAATAGCGGAGAACAAACGAAGAGATTATGGTAGGGTACGAAACCACCTCAAAGTTATTCTTTCCAATCAATCCGTTGGGCTATTCCTATAAGTGTCACAAACAGCCCTAGAGTTTGTACAAGAATAACACCTTAAGATACAAATCAACCAAAACCCTAATGTCACCTAGATACTCCAATGTCACCTCAAGTATCCGTGGGCATGATTATACGATATGCATCACACAATCTCAGATTCATCTACTCAATCCAACACAAAGAACCTCAAAGAGTGCCCAAAGTTTCTACCGAAGAATCACGGCGAAAACGTGTGCCAACTCCTATGCATAGGTTCATGGACGGAACCTGAAAGTTGATCACCAAATCATACATCAAGTGAATCATGTGATATCCCATTGTCACCACAGATACGCACGGCAAGACATACATCAAGTGTTCTAAAATCTTTAAAGACTCAATCCGATAAGATAACTTCAAAGGGGAAACTCAATCCATTACAAGAGAGAAGAGGGGGAGAAGAAACATAAGATCCAATTATAATAGCAAAGCTCGCGATACATCAAGATCGTGCCAAATCAAGAACACGAGAGAGAGAGAGAGATCAAACACATAGCTACTGGTACATACCCTCAGCCCCGAGGGTGAACTACTCCCTCCTCGTCATGGAGAGCACTGGGATGATGAAGATGGCCACCGGTGAGGGTCCCCCCCTCCTGCAGGGTACCGGAACAGGGTCCCGATTGGTTTTTGGTGGCTACAGAGGCTTGCGGCGGCGGAACTCCCAATCTAATATCTTTTCTGGAAGTTTTAGGGTACATGAGTATATATGGGTGCAAGAAGTATGTCGGTGGAGCTTCGGGGGCTCCACGAGGCAGGGGGCGCGCCCTAGGGGGGTGGGCACGCCCCCACCCTCGTGAGCACCTCCCTTAGCTGCTGACGTGGGGTCCAAGTCCATCCGATAGCTTTCCTTCCAAAAAATAACTTCTCTAGTTGATTTCGTTCCGTTTCGACTACGTTTGATATTCCTTTTCTTCGAAACACTGAAATAGGCAAAAAAACAGCAAATCTGGGTTGGGCCTCCGGTTAATAGGTTAGTCCCAAAAATAATATAAAAGTGGATAATAAAGCCCAATATTTCTCAAAACAGTAGATAACATAGCATGGAGCAATCAAAAATTATAGATACGTTGGAGACGTATCAACCCTCAAATTTGTTTTGTAGTGAGTAGTCACTTGCCTCGACCATGTCAGTTCAAGAATGGTTGAGTCTAGACATGTAGATTGTGTCCTGCATAGGACATGCATCTTCTTCTCATGAAGAAGCCTCAAATTAATTGGGCATTGTATGGTTGTACTCGGATTTGAATCTAGACATGTTGATCGATGCATACATGCGTATGTGCATTTAATTTGCACAAGGAAACCCTCAAATTTGTTTTATAGTGAGCAGTATCTTGCCTTCACCATGTAACTTCAAGAATGGTTGAATCTAGACATGTACATTGTGTTTTGTGTATGACATGCATCCTCTTCTAGTGAAGAAGCCTCTATTGAATTGGGCATTGTGTGGTTGTACTTCGTTTTGAATCTAGACATGTTGATTGATGCATACATGAATTTGTGCGTTTAATTTGCACAAGCCAACCCTCAGAATTGTTTTGTAGTGAGCAGTGAAGGAAATATGCCCTAGAGGCAATAATAAAGTTGTTATTTTATATTTCCTTATATCATGATACATGTTTATTACTCATGCTAGAATTGCATTAACTGGAAACTTGATACATGTGTGGATACATAGACAAAACACCATGTCCCTAGTAAGCCTCTACTAGACTAGCTCGTTAATCAAAGATGGTTAAGTTTCCTAAACATAGACATGTGTTGTCATTTGATGAATGTGATCACATCATTAGGAGAATGATGTGATGGACAAGACCCATCCGTTAGCTTAGCATATTGATCGTTCAGTTTTATTGCTACTGCTTTCTTCATGTCAAATACATATTCCTTTGACTATGAGATTATGCAACTCCCGGATACGAAAGGAATACCTTGTGTGCTATCAAGCGTCACAACATAATTGGGTGATTATAAAGATGCTCTACAGGTATCTCTTAAGGTATTTGTTGGTTTGGCATAGATCGAGATTAGGATTTGTCACTCCGAGTATCGGAGAGGTATCTCTGGGCCCTCTCAGTAATGCACATCATAAGAAGCCTTGCAAGTAAAGTGACTAATGAGTTAGTTGCAGGATAATGTATTACGGAACGAGTAAAGAGACTTGCCGGTAACGAGATTGAACTACGTATGAAGATACCGACGATCGAATCTCGGGCAAGTAACATACTGAGGACAGAGGGAATAACGTATGTTGTCATTACGGTACGATCGATAAAGATCTTCGTAGAATATGTAGGAACCAATATAAGCATCTAGGTTCCGTTGTTGGTTATTGATCGGAGAGGTGTCTCGGTCATGGCTACATAGTTCTCGAACCCGTAGGGTCCGCACACTTAACTTTCGATGACGATTTTGTATTATATGAGTTATGTGATTTGGTGACCGAATGTTGTTCGGAGTCCTGGATGAGATCACGGACATGACGAGGAGTCTTGAAATGGTCGAGAGGTAAAGATTGATATATAGGATGATAGTATTCGGACACCGTAAGTGTTTTGGAGGGTACCGGGTACATATCGGACTACCGGAAGGGTTACCAGAACCCCTGGGAGGTTAACGGCCACATGGGCCAAAGGGGAAGGGGCACACTGTTGATGTCAAAACCGGCGGATCTCGGGTAGGGGGTCCCGAACTGTGCGTCTAAGGTTGATGGTTACAGGAGACAGGGGACACGATGTTTACCCAGGTTCGGGCCCTCTCTATGGAGGTAATACCCTACTTCCTTGCTTGATCTTAATGAATATGAGTATAATAAGAGTTGATCTACCACGAGATCGTAATGGCTAAACCCTAGAAGCCTAGCCTTTTATGACTATGGTAATGAGTATATCCTTTCCGGACTAACCCCTCCGGTTTGTATAGACACCGGGGAAATCTAGGGTTACATAGAGTCGGTTACATAGGAAGGAATCTTCATAGTTGATCGCCAAGCTTGCCTCCCATGCCAAGGAGAGTCCTATCCGGACACGGGTATAGTCTTCGGCCTTCATGTCTTCACAGCCCATCAGTCCGGCCCATGGATAACAGGCCGGACGCCCGAGGACCCCTTAGTCCAGGACTCCCTCAGTAGCCCCCGAACCAGTCTTCAATAGCGAGGTGTTCGGCACAAAAAATTTCTTCGGCATTGCAAGGTGGGTTCCTCCTTTAATGATTTCCAAGTAGTGTATTCGGCCGTAGATTCAACGTCTCCCCTCGGCTTCGGTGCGCTTAATAACCTTGTCTTCCATGTGTCGAGCGAATGCGGGGGGTCATGGCATTTTTGCAAATAACACCCCGGTTAGACCAGGAAGAGCGCCTATTTAAAGAGATCGGATCTTAGATCCATTCAATATCTCGCGGAGGAAAATACCCAAAGACTACTAGGAGAATCCATTCCAACATGGCCAACATTCCTAGTTCCTCCTTCGACTCAGAGGCGAGTGGGAGAGGTGCTCAGTGGCCTGCAGCCAATTAAAGAAGCTGCAAACGCAGGGATTCCTCCCCCTGCAGATCTGGTCCCTGTTCGAGCAGGGCAAGCTTCCCTTAACAGTGAGACCCAGGCGGAGGATTTTCCCAATCCATCCGGGGGAGCGAGTTTGTTTCATACCTTATCCGCTAAGGGGCGTTTGGTTTCCAATCCATCCATTCCTCCGGGGACTTCTGGAATACTATGGCCTTCAGCTGCATAACTTTACTCCCGCCTCCATTCTGCATATTGCGGGCTATGTCGCTTTGTGCGAACTGTTCCTGGGCATTGAGGCCCATTTCGAACTGTGGAGAAAGTTGTTCTGTCTTGTCCCACGCAACCACCAGGGGTCAATATTTGAAGTAGGCGGAGCCGAAGTATTGCGCGTCGCCGGTACCAGATACCTGTCCGGCACACCAAGGAAGGCATCTGAAAAATGGCCTTCCGAATGGTTCTATATAGAAGACGTCGCTCTTCCCGACCCAGTTCGCAAGGGTCTCCCAGAATTTGCAAGCGTTCCGTTGAAGAAATGTCACAGCTGGCATCCCCGAAGTCTCGAAGAGGAGGACAGTGCGGAGGTTCGTCAGCTCCTGGGCAAGATAAGGATGCTTGTCCAGTCTGGTTTTACAATAGTAGAGGTAATGGCGGCCTCCATAGTGTGAGGGGTTCAGCCACTTCAATACAGAGGGCTCCCAATGTGGCACTACAATGGGGAGGATGATGCCTCCTGTTGTGGTCAGAAAGGTCCGGACACCCCCGCCGCTCTAGCCAAGATACTGGACGAGCTGTTTAAAGGGAAGGAAGAAGAATTTCTCTGCATCAATCGCAGAGACGGGTACAACCCTCCCAGCTGGGTAAGTCCTAACCCCTTTGCTTTTATTCACTCCGCTCTCTTAGCCATCTTTAACGAATTCCCAATTCGTCTATTTTGAAATAGCACTGGTGGAAGGTAACCGAGGGGCTTAATAGCCCTGCCCCACAGCCGAAGAACCACAACCGGGAGCTTGATCCTGGGTTCGAAGAGGGCCTGGATATATTCGTGGTACTTGCGGAAGGGTTGTTTTACCAGGCGAGCTATGACAGCACAGAAGTGGCCATCATCGCCGATTATCATGGTCTTCTTCTAGCTTCCCACGTAAGTAGTCAGGAGAAATCCCCCTCTAAAGAGTTTCCTCGCACTGCCTCACCCACCGCACTGTCTCATGCTTCAAAGGGGAGGCGTTCGGCACATCATGCTACGCCGGGGATGACTCCAAGAAGAGCGGCTCCCGCGCCGAGCAAGGCCTCGAAAAAGAAGGTCGGCGAAGACAAGGCCGGTCCTTCGTCGAAGAGGTATGGGTTTGAAGCTATGCTTTGGCAGTCGTACCCAACCGTGATTGTTATGTTGGTCCTGTATCAGGAAAAAGGTTCGCCAGACTATGTCCGGGGATTCGGCCGGTCGCACTCCCAACAACCGGGATTTAGATCCCACCGGAGAGGTGAGGGCCGCTATGTGGACAACGCCGTACTGTCCTTCGGCCGAGGGTTCGGAAGACATGCCCGTTACCAACTCAGAAGTAGAGAGCGCCATGAATCATCGGTGTTGTAGGGCTGTCTTACGAGACCCCAAGTTCTCGGGAGAGGCATTCAATGCCTTCAGCTCGGCTGACCCATACATCCGAGCTGCTCGAGATGGGCTTAGAAAAGCCACAAAGCAACATTTGACAGATGTGCAGGTAAGTTTTTCTTTGTCCGAAAAGGATAACCATATGCCCGTAGCCCTCGAGACTGAAAGCAGTTGGTATAACTGATTTAAGGATCATTTTATAACCAGGTCCTTATAGAGAAGAATGGCCTGCTAGCCCAAGAGCTGGAGCAGTGTCGGGCACAACTAAATGCTACTACCGCCGAACTGGAAAACTTTAATAAGGCGTCTTCTGGTAACATTCCCCTCCATCGAGGAACAATAATTGTACACCAATTGTACTAATATTGTTGTTGATCGCATAATAGGATCGCCCTATCAACTTGAAGAGAAGTTGAATATCGCCCAAGAGGGAGAAAAAGAGGCGAAAAGGCTACATGCCGCAGGCAAGCGTGTGCTGACCCGAGTCAGAGGGGAGAAAAACAAGCTACATGATTCCAACACTGCATTGGGTGAAGAATTGAAAGATGTGCGAGCCCAGCTAGCCAACTTCGTGAAGGAGAACAAGAAGCTGCAGGGCGGCATATTCAATATGTGTCTGAACTATTTTTAAAGTAGTTCGGAGATAAATGGAACTGATATAGTTATGATTGCAGGTATATTAACGGGCCGTCCTGAAGAGGAGGTGTCCGGATCATCAAGTGATCTGCTGCAAGGGCTGTCGCAAGTGCACGAACAGGCTCGGCTGGCGATGCGGAGTGTTGCCAAGGCCCTATGGCCATCCGCCTCCCCTCCAGGAAGTATGGAGGAGCTTGTAGAGCTGTTCAAAGGAGCGCGGCGGCGTATCCGACTATAGAAGATATTGGCCTGCCGAGAGGGTGCACGAGAGGCCTGGGCCATGGTGAAGACGCGATATACCAAGCAGGATCCTAATCACATGGCCCGTGTCAGACCGCTAGGGCTGAATGGGGAAGAAATTCCCATTAGTTTAGTATAGGAGCAAGTAGAGGTGGCCGCCAAATATTCCCAACAGGATTGTAAATTAGACCGCCTTTTGGACGGTGTAGAGGAGGAAGTGTTTGAGTCCAAGTGACTACGTACTTTCCTTGATATATGTAACTCTAGCTCAATTGTATAGCATTTGTCATGGTAGACCTTTTCACTTCAACCTCCGGACCCGAAGGTGCGGAGTGTTTCCGAATACCCGCACAGCCGAATAGACCGGGGTATGCACGGAAACTAGGCATAGGGGTCATAGTTTCTTGAACAGACAAGTTCTATCCGACTAGCAATGTTATATTACATTGAGATTGTAAGAAACATCTTCCAGAGAGAATAGTTCCGTTAAGGGTTCCTTTCCCTGGGTGTGCATGCATTAGTGTACATGTCCGAATTGTGATGTAAAAATCACAGTGTGTATAGCTTCTAGGGGTTCACAATGGAGTGAGTGCACAAAGCCTCTTTAATTCACCGACCGAATATTCCCTTAAGAATGCTAACTTTTGGCTTCACCCAGTCTGAGGTAGACATCCGGATGACCCGGCAGTAACAATCGCAGAGGTGCTCCCTTTATGCCCTAGCCGAACTAACGGGAACGTAGGGCATAAGCACAGGAGCCAAGCAATCCAGCTTGGCCAAAACTTAAGTCATATCGATGCATATAGTGGCGAAGAAAAGGTACATATGGAAAAACTCATATGTGAAGAGCTTGATGCTCAAGGAATAATAATAAAAAGCTTCTGTTCAAGAAGCCCCCAGGTATAATGGACGTACATATTTAAAGATGTATGCGTCAGGGGTGTGCGGTCTAGCCGTACGAAAGATTTAAAGCGAGAAAGAAAAAAGTAATCAGAAAAGAGAGAAAAAATAATGGAAACTACAGGGGAGAAGGAGACGAACAAGGAGTTCGGCGCCAGGCATAGAATCTTTGGAGTCTGGCCGCGTTCCAGGGGTTCGGCTCGAGGCGATTGTTTGATGCATCACGAAGAAGGTACGCCCCTCTGGTGAGAACTTCGTCAATTATGAAGGGACCCCCCCATTTGGGCTTCAGTTTGTCATTTTTCTTCTCCGGCAGGTGTAGAACGAGTTCGCCAATGTTGTAGGTCTTCGCCCGTACTTCTTTGCTTTGATATCTTCGAGCCTGCCGTTGGTAAAATGCTGAACGGGCTTTTGTGACATCGCGCTCCTCTTCCAGGGCATCTAGGTTGTCCTGCCGATCAAGCTCGGCTTCTCTCTCTTCGTACATACGCAATCAAGGTGAGTCGTGGATAATATCGCAGTGCAATACAGCCTCCGCGCCATACACCATGAAGAAAGGTGTGTATCCGGTAGTACGGTTGGGCGTGGTCCGCAGCCCCCAGAGTATGGAGTCAAGCTCCTCAACCCAGTGCTTGTCTAATTCTCTCAAAGACCGCACTAGTCTGGGCTTGATGCCGCTCATAATAAGACCATTGGCTCATTCGACTTGACCGTTGGTTTGCGGGTGGTAGACAAAGGCATAATCGAGTTTAATGCCAAGATTAGTACACCAGGTTTTTACCTCGCCGGCTGTGAAATTAGAGCCGTTGTCGGTGATGATGCTGTGTGGGACACCATAACGGCGCACAACACCGGATATGAATTCTATCACCGGGACGGACTCAGCCATTTTGACCGGTTTAGCCTCTATCCACTTAGTGAATTTGTCCACCATGACCAGCATATATTTTTTCTTATGGCTTCCCCCTTTAAGGGGTCCAACCATATCCAGTTCCCAGACCGTGAAAGGCCAAGTGATGGGGATAGTTTGTAAGGCAGTTGGGGGCATGTGGCTTTGGTTGGCATCCGACGGAGCGTTGGACAAGGTCCTGCGCGTCTGCTCGGGCTATTGGCTAATAAAACCCAGTACGGAAGGCCTTTCTAACAAGGGCCCGAGCTGCGGCGCGGTGTCCGCCGAGACCAGCATGAATTTCCGCTGAAAGCTGCCGCCCCTCTTCCTCGGAGATACATCTTTGAAGTACTCCGGTAGTACTTTTCTTGTAGAGCTCTCTGTCGTGAACCTTGTAGGCCTTCGAATGCCGGACAATGCGGCGAGCCTCATTCTAGTCTTCGGGGACCTCCTTCCTATTAATGTAGGCCAAGAAGGGTTCAGTCCATGGGATAATGACTGCCATAATGAGATGGGCCGACGGTGTTATTTCGGTGGCTGAGCCCCCAATACTATCGGTGTGTTCGGGATTTGGGGTTGTATTCGGATCTGGACTGTTGTTGCCGCCTCCCCTTGCCACACCATGGATGGCTTAAAAAGCCTTTCTAGGAAACTGTTGGGTGGGACGGGGTCGCGCTTGGTGTCAATGCGAGCAAGGACGTTCGCTGCCTGATTACTTTCCCGGGTGACGTGATGAAATTTGAGCCCCTCGAACCGAGCCGATATTTTTAAGATGAAATTACGATAAGCTGCCATCTTTGGATCTTTGGCATCAAAGTCTTCGTTTATTTGAGATATTGCGAGGTTTGAATCCCCGTGCACCTCTAGGCGTTGTATGCCGATGGATACAGCCATCTGAAGACCATGCAATATGGTCGTATTCGGCTGCGTTGTTGGAGTCTGTGTATAGTATTTGGAGTACATACTAGACGACATCTCCACTGGGGGATGTTAACACGACTCCCGCTCCTAGCCCTGCCAGCATTTTGGTGCCGTCAAAATACATAACCCAATTGGAATATGCGTCGTACTCTTTAGGGAGTTCGGCCTCTGTCCATTCGGCGACGAAGTCAGCCAGTACTTGGGATTTGATGGCTTGACGTGGCTTGTATGTTATGTCAAATGGAAGTAGCTCTATGGCCAATTTGGCGATCCATCCCGTGGCATCGGGGTTGTTTGTTATGTCATTGAGTGGGACTTCAGAAGCCACCGTGATTGAACACTCCTGGAAGTAGTGTCGTAGCTTTCGGGATGCCATGAAGACCGCGTATGCTATCTTTTGGTAATGGGGGTACCGGGATTTGCATGGTGTGAGGATAGTAGATACATAGTATACTGGTTTTTGATGTGGGAATTTGTGTCCGTCCTGTTCTCGTTCAACGACGAGCACGACGCTCACCACCTGATGTGTTGCCGATATGTATAGCAACATGGGTTCGCCAGCGTTTGGTGCGGCCAGGATTGGCTTGCTTCCTAGGAGGGCCTTTCTTTCCTCCAGTCCAGCAGTCGCCGCGTTTGTCCATTCGAAGTTATCGGTGCACCGTAAGAGGCGATAGAGTGGTAGTGGATTTTCTCCTAATCGGGAGATAAAGCGACTTAACGCTGCCACACAACCAGCTAGTTTTTGGACTTGTTTGAGGTCTGTTGGCGTAGCCAACTGCGATAGAGCTCGGATTTTAGCTGGATTTGCTTCTATTCCTCTATTGGAAACAATGAAGCCCAGCAGTTTTCCAGCGGGGACGCCAAAGACACTTTTCCGGGTTGAGTTTAATGTCATACGGACGGAGGTTGTCGAATGTAAGACGTAAGTCTTCTATTAGTTTTTCAACGTGCCTAGTTTTGATGACGACGTCATCGACGTAAGCTTCTACTATCTTGCCGATCTGCTTCTCCAGGCATGTTTGAATCATGCGTTGGTATGTGGCACCGGTGTTCTTGAGCCCGAAGGGCATGGTATTGAAGCAGAATGGCCCATATGGGGTAATAAATGCTGTTGCAGCTTGATCGTACTCCTTCATTTTGATTTGATGGTATCCGGAATATGCATCAAGGAAACACAGTGAATCGTGTCCTGCGGTGGCGTCAATGATTTGATCAATGCGGGGGAGGGGGAAGGGATCCTTAGGGCAAGCCTTGTTGAGGTCTTTGAAATCGACACACAGGCGCCAGGATTTGTCCTTCTTTGGTACCATCACCAGGTTTGCCAGCCAGTACGGATGTTTGATTTCTCTAATGAATCCGGCTTCGATAAGCTTGGCTAGCTCCTCCCCCATGGCTTGTCGCTTGGGTTCGGAAAAGCGCCGCAGTGTTTGCTTGACCGGTTTAAACCCCTTTAATATATTGAGGCTATGTTCGGCCAGCTTGCGTGGGATCCTTGGCATATCTGAAGGGTGCCAGGCAAATATGTCCCAGTTTTCATGCAGGAATTCTCATAGTGCAGCGTCAACTGTTGGGTTCAGTTGCGCTCCGATAGATGCTGTCTTCTTGGGGTCCGTTGGGTGGACCTGGAATTTGACTATTTCTTCTGCTGGTTTGAAGGAGGTGGATTTGGGGTGTTTGTCGAGGATCACATCGTTCCTGTCCACCGTGGAGCGCAGTGCGGTTAATTCTTTGGTTGTGAGGTCTTCGGATAGCGCCTCAAGGGCCAGGGATGCGGTTTTGTTTTTAGCACGGAGTGCTATGTCCGGATCACTGACAAGAGTGATTATACTGTTTGGTCCGAGCATTTTGAGCTTCATATACCCGTAATGAGTTATAGCTTGGAAGCGTGTAAAAGCATCCCGCCCCAACAGGGCGTGGTATTCCACTGCTGAAAGGGGCCACATGGAAAGTGATTTATTCAGACCGATAATTCTCCGCGTGCCGAATACCATGTCAAGTGTGATTTTCCCGCGCATCGCGCCTCTCGACTCGGAATGATTCCTTGGAAGGTTGTGCTACTTTGCTTGATGCGGTTCCTATCTATTTCCATTTTGTGGATTGTGTCCTCATAAATGAGGTTTAGTCCGCTGCCGCCGTCCATGAGGACATTAGTAAGTTGAAACCCGACCACGATGGGACTTAGGACTAATGCGGCCGGCACTTGGACTGTCCTGTACTTCGGTTCGTCACCGGCATTAAATGTTATAGCCGCGTCGTTCCAAGGGTTTATTGCAGCGATTTGGCAGACTTCGGCGAGGTCGCGAAGTGCCCTTTTGCGCTTGTTGTTTGAAGCAAATGTCTCAAAGACCGTCAATACTCTTGTGTCGTCGTTTTCTGGAGGGTGCTGTTCTGGGGTGTCCTTGATAAGGATGTCCTCGCCTCTCTTGGCTACTTGCTAGAGTATCCAACATGATCTAAGGCTGTGGTTTGCCATGGTATATGGTGTCATGTGTATTTTGCATGGGCCATCGAGCCATCCCTCCAGAATGGTGCCGTGCCGCGTAATGGGTTTATGTTTCTTGACTGTTGGACTGGGCGTGCCACGGGGGTGCGCCCTCTTCGCCTATAGGAGGAGGTGAGTTGGGACCGATGGTTCCCAGCAAGCTGCTTGAGTTTTCCAGGGGCTTTCCATCGCGTTGTACTTCTGTACTATAGTTTCTAAGTCAGCAAACTTCAGTATGCGGCGGCGATTGATGGCGTTGAGGATTCCTTCGTCCGTGCAATTGTTGCAGAACGCTGATATCGCGTCCTCGTCGCGGCAATATTTTACCTTGTCTTTCACAAGGAGGAATCTGGCCCAGAAGTGGTGGACCGTTTCCTGAGACTACTGTTTTATGCTCATAAGAGCGTCTATGTACGGGTGGGTGGGTGGAATTAAATCCGAAACCTGACCTGAGCGATTATCCGGAGTCTGAAGACCTTCCAGACTCAACAGTCCGGGCTCCGGAGTATCTTCTGATTGTTTAGGACTGCCGTCCGATTCTATGTTCGGAGGGCTGGTCGCATCCTTTCGTTGGTGGGTATCTGGTTCTTCCTGATCGGCGATCCAGACATATTCCTTCTTCGATATAGAAGAAGACTCGCCGTCCTGCTCCTCGACTACCGCTATCTAGTGGGTGACCGGTGGAGTTTTGATTTCTCCTTGATCAGTTTTAGGCCCGATCCGGTCGTAATTTGTGGCGATTCCCAAAGCGGCGATGCGATCTAGGAGCTCGTTCAAGGACGAAAACTCTGCCGGATCCATTTGCTTGGAGTGTTCGGAGTTGATGCGAAGGGATTTTTTGATGGCCCGAGAGGTCATCGTCGGCTCAATGGCCGAACGGGCGATCATGGTAAAGCCACCCAGCCGGAGGGTTTGGCCTGGGGCCAGGACTTCCCCGGAGGTGATGTTGTTTTAAGGACAAGGCGAGCCATCGAACCTTTTGTTGATGGCACAATGGAACTCTCAATGAAAGCACCAATGTCGGTGCCAAAACTGGTGGACCTCGGGTAGGGGGTCCCGAACTGTGCGTCTAAGGTCTATGGTTACAGGAGACAGGGGACACGATGTTTACCCAGGTTCGGGCCCTCTCTATGGAGGTAATACCCTACTTCCTGCTTGATTGATCTTGATGAATATGAGTATTACAAGAGTTGATCTACCACAAGATCGTAATGGCTAAACCCTAGAAGCCTAGTCTGTTATGACTATGGTAATGAGTATATCCGTTCCGGAATAACCCCTCCTGTTTATATAGACACCGGGGGAATCTAGGGTTACATAGAGTCGGTTACATAGGAAGGAATCTTCATAGTTGATCGCAAGCTTGCCTCCCACGCCAAGGAGAGTCCTATCCGGACACGGGTATAGTCTTCGGCCTTCATGTCTTCACAGCCCATCAGTCCGGCCCATGGATAACAGGCCGAACTCCCGGGGACCCCTTAGTCCAGGACTCCCTCACACACCAGCCCACAAGGGGCTGGCGCACCCCTCCTAGGACGCCGGCCGAGTGAGAGAAGGAAAGGGGGGAGTCGGCCTCCCCCTTCCTTTCCTCTCCCCTCTCTTCCCTTTTTCCCTCCCCGGTAAAAGGAAGGGGGGGGGGGGCGAATTGGACTAGGCCCCCAAGTAGGATTCCTCCTACTTGGGGCGCCCCATCGCAGCTCCCCTCCCCCTCCCACCTATATGTACGTGGGGGGCGCCTAGAACACACACCAACAATTGTTAGCCGTGTGCGGCACTGATACGTCCATTTTGCATCATGTTTTTTATTGTTATTTATAATGTTTTTATCCATAATAATGCTTTTTGGAGTAATTCTAATGCCTTTTCTCTCATAATTTGCAAGGAACACACCAAGAGGGAGGATTCCGGCAACTGGAAATCTGGACCTGGAAAAGCTACGTCAGGCCACCTATTCTGCACAACTCCAAATAAGCTGAAACTTCACTAAGGTTTTTTATGGATTATTTAAGAAATATTGGAGCCAATAAACACCCAGGCGCGCCGTGGTGGGTTGTGGCCTCCTCGGCCCACCTCCGGTGCCCATATTTTGGTATATAAGTCATTTTGACCTAGAAAAAATAGGGAGAAGGCTTTCGGGACGGAGCGCCGCCGTCTCGAGGCGGAACTTGGGTAGGAGCACTATTGCCCTCCGGCGGAGTGACTCTGTCGGGGGAACTTCCCTCCCGGAGGGGGAACTCATCATCATCATCATCATCACCAACAACTATCCCATCTTGGGGAGGGCAATCTCCATCAACATCTTCAACATCACCATCTCATCTCAAACCCTAGTTCATCTCTTCTATTCCATCTTGTTACCGGAACTATAGATTGGTGCTTGTGGGTGACTAGCAGTGTTGATTACATCTTGTAGTTGATTACTATGTGGTTTATTTGGTGGAAGATTATATGTTCAGTTCCATTATGCTATTTAATACCCCTCTGATCATGAGCATGTTTATTTTTTGTGAGCAGTTACTTTTCTTCTTGAGGTCACGGGAGAAATCATGTTGCAAGTAATCATGTGAACTTGATATGTGTTTGATATTTTGATAGTATGTATGTTGTTATTCCCTTAGTGGTGTCATGTGAATGTCGATTACATGACACTTCACCATATTTGGGCCTAAGGGAATGCATTGTGGAGTAGCAGTTAGATGGTGGGTTGCAAGAGCGACAGAAACTTAAACCCCAGTTTATGAGCTATTCCGCGAGGGAACGATTGGATCGTAGAGTTTAATGCTATGGTTAGAATTTATTCTTAATACTTTTCTCGTAGTTGCGGATGCTTGCGGGAGGGTTAATCATAAGTAGGAGGTTTGTTCAATTAAGAACAACACCTAAGCACCGGTCCACCCACATATCAAATTAACAAAGTAGCGAACACAAATCGAACCAACATGATGAAAGTGACTAGATGAAATTCCTGTGTACCCTCAAGAACGCTTTGCTTACTATAAGAGGTCGTCTTGGACTTTCTTTTGACTCAAAAGGATTGGGCTAACTTTCTGCATACTTGTTACTATTATCGTTACTTGCTCGTTACAAATTATCTTGCTATCAAACTATTCGCTACTTACAATTTCAGCACTTGCAGACATTACCTTACTGAAAACTACTTGTCATTTCCTTCTGCTCCTTGTTGGGTTCGAAACTCTTACTTATCGAAAAGAGCTACAATTGATCCCCTATACTTGTGGGTCATCAAGGCTATTTTATGGCGCCTTTGCCGGGGAGTGAAGCGCCTTTGGTAAGTGGAATTTGGTAAGGAAACATTTATATAGTGTGCTGAAATTTATTGTCACTTGTTACTATGGAAAACAATCCTTTGAGGGTTTGTTCGGGGTATCTTCACCTCGTCTGGAACCACAATTAGCTACCCCTCAACCTATTGCACCTACTGAAAATATTGAATATGAAATTCCTTCGGGTATGATAGAACAACTGCTAGCTAATCCTTATGCAGGAGATGGAACAGAACATCCTGATATGCACTTGATATATGTGGAACAAATTTGTGGATTGTTTAATCTTGCAGGTTTACCCAGGGATCAAGTTGTGAAAAAGGTTTTCCCTTTATCTTTGAAGGGAAAAGCATTGACATGGTATAGGCTATGGGATGGTATTGGATCATGGAATTGGAATCGTTTGAAATTGGAGTTCCACCAGAAATTTTATCCTATGCATCTAGTTTATCGTGATCAAAGTTATATATATAATTTTTGGCCTCGTGAAGGAGAAAGTATCGCTCTAGCTTGGGGGAGGCTTAAGTCAATGTTATATTCATGCCCCAATCATGAGCTCTCAGGAGAAATTATTATCCAGAATTTTTATTCTCGGCTTTCTCGTAATGATCAAACCATGCTTGATACTTCTTGTGCTGGTTCTATTATGAAGAAGACTACTGAATTCCAGTGGGATCTTTTGGAAAGAATTAAATGCAACTCTGATGATTGGTAACTCGACGAAGGTAAAGAGTCAGGTATTAAACTTAAGTATGATTGTGTTAAATCTTTTATGGATACCGATGCTTTTCAAAAGTTCAGCACTAAATATGGACTTGACTCTGAGATAGTAGCCTCCTTTTGTGAATCATTTGCTACTCATGTTGAACTCCCTAAAGAGAAGTGGTTTAAATATCACCCACCTATTAAAGAAGAAATTAAAGAACCGGTACCAGTTAAAGAAGAAACTATACTTTATAATGTTGATCCAGTTGTTCCTTCTGCTTATATTGAGAAACCACCTTTCCTTGTTAGGATAAAGGAACATGCTAAAGTTTCAACTGTGGTTAACAAAAGCTATGTTAGAACACCTAAACCTGATGAACAAATTAAAGTAGAACCTAGCATTGCCATGGTTAAAGATCTCTTGGAAGAAGATATGGATGGGCATGTTATTTACTTCTGTGAAGAAGCTGCTAGGATTGCTAAACCTGATAGAAAAGATAAACATAGACCTGTTGTTGGCATACCTGTTATTTCAGTTAAAATAGAAGATCATTGTTATCATGGTTTATGTGACATGGGTGCTCGTGTGAGTGCTATTCCTTACACTTTATATCAAGAAATTATGAAGGACATAACACTTGCTGAGATAGAAGAAATAGATGTTACTATTAAACTTGCTAATAGAGACACTATATCACCAATTGGAATTATTAGAGATGTTGAAGTCTTGTGTGGGAAAACAAAATACCCTACTGATTTTCTTGTTCTTGGTTCCCCACAAGATGACTTTTGTCCCATTATCTTTGGTAGACCCTTCTTGAACACAGTTAATGCTAAGATAGATTGTAAGAAACAAACTGTTGGTGTTAGCCTTGGTGATGAGTCTCATGAGTTTAATTTTTCCAAGTTTAGTAGAAATCATCATGAAAAAGAATTGCCTAGTAAGGATGAATTCATTAGTCTTGCTTCTATTGCTGGGCCACCTACTGATCCTTTAGAACAATATTTGCTAGACCATGAAAATGATTTACATATGCATGAAAGAAATGAAATAGATATAGTTTTCTTTGAACAACGTCCTCTGCTTAAACACAATTTGCCTATTGAAAATCTTGGAGGTCCTCCTCCACCTAAAGGTGATCTGTGTTTGAATTAAAACAATTGCCAGACACTTTGAAATATGCTTATGTTGATGAAAAGAAGATATATCCTGTTATTATCAGTGCTAAGCTTTCAGAACATGAAGAAGAAAGATTATTCAAAGTTCTAAGGAAGCATCGGGCTGCTATTGGATATACTCTTGATGATTTAAAGGGCATTAGTCCCACTCTATGTCAGCACAAAATTAATATGAAACCTGATGCTAAACCCGTTATTGATCACCAACGTCGGTTAAACCCAAAGATGAAAGAAGTGGTAAGAACAGAAATATTAAAACTTCTGGAAGCAGGTATAATCTATCCTATAGCTGATAGTAGATGGGTATGTCATGTTCATTGTGTCCCTAAGAAAGGAGGTACTACTGTTGTTCCTAATGATAAGAATGAACTTATTCCACAAAAAAATGTTATAGGCTATAGAATGGTAATTGATTTTAGAAAATTAAATAAAGCAACTACAAAATATCATTACCGTCTACCTTTTATTGATCAAATGCTTGAAAGATTATCTAAGCACACACACTTTTGCTTCCTTGATGGATATTCTAGCTTTTCACAAATACCTGTTTCTCAACCTGATCAAGAAAAGACCACTTTTACTTGTCCTTTTGGAACCTATGCTTATAGACGTATGCCTTTTGGTTTATGTAATGCACCTGGTACCTTTCAAAGATGCATGATGGCTATATTCTCTGATTTTTGTGAAAAGATTGTTGAGGTTTTCATGGATGATTTCTTTGTTTATGCATAGTCTTTTGATGATTGTTTAAGCAATCTTGAGCAAGTTCTGCAGAGATGTGAACAAACAAATCTTGTCTTGAATTGGGAGAAGTGCCACTTTCTGCTTAATGAAGGCATTGTTTTGGGTCATAAATTTTCTGAAAGAGGTATTGAAGTGGACCAAGCTAAGGTTGATGCAATTGAGAAAATGCCATGTCCTAAGGACATCAAAGGTATTCGCAGTTTCCTAGGTCATGCTGGTTTCTATAGGAGATTTATCAAAGACTTTTCTAAAATTTCTAGGCCTCTTACTAATCTCTTGCAAAAGGATATCCCTTTTGTTTTTGATGATGATTGTCTTGAAGCCTTTGAAACACTCAAGAAAGCCTTAATATCTGCACCTATTGTTCAACCACCTCATTGGAACTTGCCTTTTGAAATTATGTGTGATGCTACTGATTATGCTGTTGGTGCTGTTCTAGGACAAAGAGTTGATAAGAAATTGAATGTTATTCATTATGCTAGTAAAACTCTAGACAATGCTCAAAAAAATTATGCTACTACTGAAAAAGAATTCTTAGCAGTGGTGTTTGCTTGTGATACATTTAGACCTTATATTGTTGATTCCAAAGTAACTGTTCACACAGACCATGTTGTTATAAAATATCTTATGGAAAAGAAATATGCTAAACCTAGACTTATTCATTGGGTTCTCTTGTTGCAAGAATTTGATTTACATATCATTGATAGAAAAGGAGCTGAGAACCCTATAGCTGATAACTTATCTAGGCTTGAAAATGTGCTTGATGACCCACTACCTATTGATGATAGTTTTCCTGGTGAGCAGTTAGCTGCAATAAATGTTGCTAATAGTACTCCTTGGTATGCTGACTATGCTAATTATATTGTTGCTAGATATTTACCACCCAGCTTTACATACCAACAAAAGAAAAAATTCTTCCATGATTTAAGACATTACTTTTGGGATGACCCACATCTTTATAAAGAAGGAGTAGATGGTATTATTAGACATTGTGTACCTGAGCATGAACAGGGACAAATCCTATGGAAATGTCGCTCTGAGGCTTATGGAGGGCATCATGCTGGAGATAGAACTGCTCACAAGGTATTACAGTCTTGATTTTATTGGCCTACTCTCTTCAAGGATGCCCATAAGTTTGTCTCATCTTGTGATGAATGTCAAAGAATAGGTAATATCGGTAAGCATCAAGAAATGCCTATGAATTATTCACTTACTGTTGAACCATTTGATGTTTGGGGATTTGATTACATGGGACCTTTTCCTTTCCTCTAATGGGTATACACATATTTTGGTTGTTGTTGATTATGTTACTAAATGGGTAGAAGCTATTCCAACCAATAGTGCTGATAACAACACCTCTATTAAAATGCTTAAGGAAGTTATTTTCCCAAGGTTTGGAGTCCCTAGATATTTAATGACTTATGGTGGTTCACACTTTATTCATGGTGCTTTCCGTAAAATGCTTGCTAAGTATGATGTTAACCATAGAATTGCATCACCCTATCATCCTGAGTCTACCGGTCAAGTTGAACTTAGCAATAGAGAAATAAAATTAATTTTGCAGAAGGCTGTTAATAGGTCCAGGAAGAATTGGTCTAAGAAATTAGATGATGCACTTTGGGCTTATAGAACAGCATATAAAAATCCTATGGGTATGTCTCCTTATAAAATGGTTTATGGAAAAGCTTGTCATTTGCCTCTTGAGTTAGAACATAAAGCATTTTGGGCAGTTAAAGAACTCAACTATGATTTCAAACTTGCTGGTGAAAAGAGGTTATTTGATATTAGCTCATTAGATGACTGGAGAACCGAATCTTATGAAAATGCAAAGTTATTCAAAGAAAAGGTTAAAAGATGGCATGACAAAAGAATCCAAAAGCGTGAGTTTAAAGTCGGAGAATATGTTCTTTTGTACAACTCTCATTTTAGATTTTTTGCAGGGAAGCTCCTCTCGAAATGGGAACGCCGATATGTCATCGAGGAGGTTTACCAGTCTGGTGCCATCAAAATAAATAATTCCAAAGGTACTAACCGAAGGTTGTCAATGGACAACGAATAGAGCATTATATCTCAGGTACACCTATTAATGCTGAAAGTAATATTATCCAAACTTTGACACCGGAAGAACAAATAAAAGAGTCCTTTTGGAGCACTCCAGAATCATGAAAATAAGGAGGTACGTGATACGGTAAGTATACGGACTCCGAAAAATCCGCAAAAATATTTTTTATCAGTTTTGGAATATTTTAGAATTTTGGAAATAAAGAAACTACAAGGAAGCATCCCCTGGCCTGGCGCGCCCAGGTGGGTTCTGCCCACCCGGGACACCTTCCGTACTCCATTTTTCTTCCATGTACTTGTCCTCCATGATAAAAAATCTATATATACTTCCCGAACCTGTTAACCAACACATCGCGGAGAAATCCTCTATTCTCTTTTTTTGTTGTTTCCTGCATAGATTTGAAAATATGTCCTCCCAAGACTCTGAGGGTGAGAGCTATGTTGTTAATCTCATCGCAAACCCCAAGTCTTATGGGGACGAGGGGCAATATAGCTGGACCTCCGAGGAAGAAGAAGATGAATCGATTCCTTCCCGGTTCAAGGACGAGAGCATGGGGGTGTTTTGCAAAGAGGATAATAAAACTCGAGATAGATAATTGCGAGTTGATGATGGAGAATTTTACCCTCAGTCAGAAGCTGAAGGAAGTAAAGGGCAAATCCCCTACCTTTTCTTCACCACCACCATCTTATTCACCACCAAAGGAGAACTAAGTATCGGGTATGGGCACTCCCCTTGGCTTCCGCCAAGCTTGGGGGAGGCGCCCCGGTATCGTATCATCCCAGTATCCTTTTGCTTTTACTTATCTTAGTTCGATCTTTTGCTTTAGATGAAATAAAGTTTAGTTCGATCCTTTCCTCTTTGAGAGCTTGCTTAGTAATCTATCATTGTAATCGTGTGGAAGTTATATAATAAAGTTTAGTTTGAGTTCTTGCTTTCTTTACTTTCATGTTGCAAATAAAGAAAATAAATAAGAAAGAAATAAATAGGGAAAAGAAAGTAAATAAAAAGAAATGATATAAATCAATAAGATTATATACTAATCCTATGGTAGGTGATAGCACCACGTAAGGAAAAGTATAAGTAAGAACATTTTATTAGAGATTGACAAACATAGCATTAGTCAATGATGCAACTCATGAAGGAATTAATAAGTGAAGAGAAGATTCACATATAAATATACTATCCTAGAAATCTTTTGTGATTGTGAACCCTCATCAAAATATTATATGCCAAAATTGTTGACGTTGGACAAGGAAGACAACTTAATGGTTTATGTTTGTTTATATTCACATATAAGTCATATTGTCATAGATCCTTCAACAAGTGGTGCTTGCCCCTACCTTTGCTAGCAAAAAATTCCGCACTAAGTAGAGATACTACTTGTGCATCCAAAAACCCTTTAACCCAAATCTTTTTCAAGTGTCCACCATACCTACCTATGGATTGAGCAAGATCCCTCAAGTAAGTTGTCATCGGTGAAAAAAGGCAATAAAAATTGCTTCTAAATATGTGAGATCATTTAGTGTAAGAGAAAATTGAGCGTTGTACGAATTTGGATGACAAAGAATAAAAGCAACAGACTGCATAATAAAGGTTGTCATCTTAAGGGGCAATACAACATCACGTTCTCTTGCATTAAGGGATTGAGCATGCAAACAAATAAGCGCATGGCAACCTCTGCTTCCCTCTGCGAAGGGCATATCTTTTACTTTTATGTATTTACTTTTATGCAAAGAGTCAAAGTTTTCCTTATATTCCTTTTTATTTTCTCTTTTGGCAAGCATCATGTGGTGAGGAAAGATCTAGGCACATATGTCAAGTTGAATATAGATATCATGAGTTATTATTGTTGACGTCACCCTTGAGGTGAGCACGTTGGGAGGCGAAACTATAAGCCCCTATCTTTCTATGTGTCCGGTTGAAACATTTTGCTCATGGGTACGAGGTGAGTGTTAGCAATCATAGAAGACTATATGATAGTTGAGTATGTGGACTTGCTTAAAAGGCTCCGACATGTGACTCATCCTGAAAACATGATGAATTGTAGTTGCAAAGTTGACTGAGAACATAGTTTGTTGGTTTCTAATAGAGTTTTTGCTTCATACTTCGATTATGTGATGAACTGTTACTTATTCATAGGATGTATATGATGCAAGTTCTATGATAAAAGTCCTATGTTTAAATTTGTTGTCGTTATAATAATCAACATGATGCTTCTATGTCCGTATTTTTTTATCGACACCTCTCTCTCAAAGCATGTGGACATGTTTTCGATTTTGGTTTTCGCTCGAGGACAAGCGAGGTCCAAGCTTGGTGGACTTGATACGTCCATTTTGCATCATGTTTTTTACTGTTATTTATAATGTTTTTATCCATAATAATGCTTTTTGGAGTAATTCTAATGCCTTTTCTCTCATAATTTGCAAGGAACACACCAAGAGGGAGAATTCCGACAGCTGGAAATCTGGACCTGGAAAAGCCACGTCAAGCCACCTATTCTGCACAACTCCAAATAAGCTGAAACTTCACAGAGATTTTTTATGGATTATTTAAGAAATATTGGAGCCAATAAACACCCAGGCGCGCCATGGTGGGTTGTGGCCTCCTCGGCCCACCTCCGGTGCCCATCTTTTGGTATATAAGTCATTTTGACCTAGAAAAAAATAGGGAGAAGGCTTTCGGGACGGAGCGCCGCCGTCTCGAGGCGGAACTTGGGCAGGAGCACTTTTGCCCTCCGGTGGAGAGATTCTGCCGGGGGAACTTCCCTCCCGGAGGGGGAAATCATCGTCATCATCATCACCAATAATTCTCCCTTCTTGGGGAGGGAAATCTCCATCAACATCTTCAACAACACCATCTCATCTAAAACCCTAGTTCATCTCTTGTATTCAATCTTGTTACCGGGACTATAGATTGGTGCTTGTGGGTGACTAGTAGTGTTGATTACATCTTGTAGTTGATTACTATATGGTTTATTTGGTGGAAGATTATATGTTAAGATCCATTATGCTATTTAATACCCCTCTGATCATGAGCATTTTTATTACTTTTGTTCTTGAGGTCACGGGAGAAATCATGTTGCAAGTAATCATGTGAACTTGATATGTGTTTGATATTTTGATAGTATGTATGTTGTTATTCCCTTAGTGGTGTCATGTGAATGTCGACTACATGACACTTCACCATATTTGGGCCTAAGGGAATGCATTGTGGAGTACCAGTTAGATGGTGGGTTGCGAGAGTAACAGAAACTTAAACCCCAGTTTATGCGCCATTCCGTAAGGGACCGATTGGATCCTAGAGTTTAATGGTATGGTTAGAATTTATTCTTAATACTTTTCTCATAGTTGCGGATGCTTGTGGGAGGGTTAATCATAAGTAGGAGGTTTGTTCAAGTATGAACAACACCTAATCACCGGTCCACCCACATATCAAATTATCAAAGTAGCGAACACAAATCGAACCAACATGATGAAAGTGACTAGATGAAATTCCCGTGTACCCTCAAGAACGCTTTGCTTATTATAAGAGACTGTTTTGGCCTGTCCTTTGCCTCGAAAGGATTGGGCTACCTTGCTGCATACTTGTTACTATTATCGTTACTTTCTCATTACAAATTATCTTGCTATCAAACTATTCGCTACTTACAATTTCAGCACTTGCAGACATTACCTTACTGAAAACTACTTGTCATTTGCTTCTCCTCCTCGTTGGGTTCAATACTCTTACTCATCGAAAAGAGCTAAAATTGGTCCCCTATACTTTTGGGTCATCGGGAGCCCCCCTCCACAGTTTACGCCTTCGGTCATATTCTTGGAGTGCTTAGGCGAAGCCTTGCGAGGACCACTTCGCCATCACCGTCACCACGCTATCATGTTGATGGAACTCCCTCGACACTTTTCGGATCAAGAGTTCGAGGGACGTCATCGAGCTGAACGTGTGTAGAACTCAGAGGTGCCGTACGTTCGGTGCTTGATTGGTCGGAACAAGAAGAAGTTCGACTACATCAACCGCGTTGTCAAACGCTTCCACTTTCGGTGTACGAGGGTACGTGGACACACTCTCCCCCTCTTGTTGCTATGCATCTCCTAGATAGATCTTGCGTGAGCGTAGGTAATTTTTTGTAATTGCATGCTACGTTTCCCAACAGTGGTATCAGAGCCGGGTCTATGCATAGATGATATGCACGAGTAAAACACAAAGAGTTGTTGGCGGTGATCGTCATACTACTTACCACCAATTTCTTATTTTGATTTAGCGGTATTGTTGGATGAAGCGGCCTGAACCAACCTTACATGACCATGTTCATGAGACTGGTTCCACCGACAGACATGCAACTAGTTGTGCATAAAGGTGGCTGGTGGGTGTCTGTTTTTCCAACTTTAGTTGAATTGAATTTGACTGCGGCCGGTCCTTGTTGAAGGTTAAAACAACAAACTTCATAAATCACCATTGTGGTTTTGATGAGTAGGTAAGAACGATTCTTGCTAGAAGCCCGTAGCGGCCACGTAAAACTCTCAACAACAAAGTAGAGGACGTCTAACTTGTTTTTGCAAGGCATGTTGTGATGTGATATGCTCAAGACATGATGTGATATACATAATTGTATGAGATGATCATGTTTTGTAAAATTTACTGGCAACCGGCAGGAGCCTTATGGTTGTCTCTTTATTGTATGAAATGCAAACACCATGTAATTTCTTTACTTATCACTATGCGTTAGCGATAGTTGTAGAAGCAATAGTTGGCGAGACGACCATGATGCTACGATGGAGATCAAGGTGTCAGGCCAATGACGATGGAGATCATGACGGTGCTTTGGAGATGGAGATCAAAGGCACAAGATGATGATGGCCATATCATGTCACATAGTTTGATTGCATGTGATATTTATCTTGTATGCATCTTATTTTGCTTAGTACGGTGGTAGCATTATAAGATGATCCATTAACTAAAATTTCAAGGCATAAGTGTTCTCCCTGAGTATGCACCGTTGCGACAGTTCATCATGCTGAGACACCACAAGATGATCGGGTGTGATAGGCTCTTTGTTCACATACAACGGGTGCAAGACAGTTTTGCACATGCGGAATACTTGGGTTAAACTAGACGAGCCTCGCATGTACAAACATGGCCTCGGAACATTGGAGACCGAAAGGTCGAATGTGAATCATATAATAGATATGATCAACATAGAGATGTTCACCATTGACGACTACTCCATCTCATGTGATGATTGGGCATGGTTTAGTTGATTTGGATCACGTATCATTTAGATGACTTGAGGGATGTCTATCTAAGTGGGAGTAAGTGATTTGATTAATTAAATTAATTTGTCATGAACTTAGTCCTGATAGTTTTTGCATATCTATGTTGTAGATCAATGGCCCGTGCTACCGTTCCCTTGAATTTTAATGTGTTCCTGGAGAAAGCTAAGTTGAAATATGATGGTAGCAACTACATGGACTCGGTCCATAACTTGAGGATTATCCTCATTGTTGCACAGAAGAATTATGTCCTTGATGCACCGCTAGGCGAAAGGCCTCCTGCAGGAGCAGATGCTGATGTTATGAACGTCTGACAAGCTCGATCTGATGACTACTCGACAGTTCAGCGTGCCATGCTTTACGGCTTAGAATCGAGACTTCAAAGACGTTTTGAACATCATGGACCATATGAGATGTTCCAGGAATTGAAGTTAATATTTCAAGCAAATGCCCGAGTTGAGAGATATGAAGTATCCAACATGTTCTATAGCTGCAAGCTGGAGGAGAATAGCTCTGTTACTGAATACATACTCAAAATGTCTGGGTATCATAATCACTTGACTCAGCTGGGAGCTAATCTTGCAGATGATAGTGTTATTGACAGAGTTCTCCAATCACTACCACCAAGCTACAAAGGCTTGGTGATGAACTATAATATGCAAGGGATGGATAAGACAATTCCGGAGCTCTTCTCAATGCTCAAAGCTGCGGAGGTAGAAATCAAGAAGGAGCATCAAGTGTTGATGGTTAACAAGACCACTAGTTTCAAGAAAAAGGGCAAAGAAAAGAGGGAGAACTTCAAGAAGAATGGCAAGCAAGTTGACACTCCCGGGAAGAAGCCCAAATCTGGACCTAAGACTGAAATTGAGTGCTTCTACTGCAAAGGGACTGGTCACTGGAAGCGGAACTGCCCCAAGTATTTAGCAGTTAAAAAGGATGGAAAAGTGAACAAAGGTATATGTGATATACATGTTATTGATGTGTACCTTACTAATGCTTGTAGTGGCACCTGGGTATTTGATACTGGTTTGGTTGCTTATATTTGTAACTCGAAACAAGGGCTACGAATTAAACGAAGATTGGCTAAGGACGAGGTGACAATGCGCGTCGGGAATAGTTCCAAGGTCGATGTGATCGCCATCGGCACGCTACCTCTACATATACCTTCGGGATTAGTTTTAGACCTGAATAATTGTTATTTGGTGCCAGTGTTGAGCATGAACATTATATCTGGATCTTGTTTAATTCGAGACGGTTATTCATTTAAGTTAGAGAATAATGGTTGTTCTATTTATATGAGTAATATGTTTTATGGTCATGCACCCTTGAACAGTGGTCTATTTTTTGAATCTCGATCGTGGTGATACACATATTCATAATATTGATGCCAAAAGATGCAACGTTGATAATGATAGTGCAACATATTTGTTGCACTACCGTTTAGGTCATACTGCTATAAAGCACATGAAGAAACTCCATGCAGATGGACTTTTGGAATCACTTGATTATGAATCATTTGATACTCGCAAACCATGCCTCATGGGCAAGATGACTAAACTCTGTTCTCCGGAACAATGGAGTGAGCTAATGACTTATTGTAAATAATACATAATGATGTATGCGGTCCGATGAGTGTTGAGGCTCATGGCGGTTATCGTTATTTTCTAACCTTCACAGATGTTTTGAGTAGACATGGGTATATCTACTTAATGAAACAGAAGTCTGAAACATTTGAAAAGTTCAAAGAATTTCAAAGTGAAGTGGAGAATCATCATAACAAGAAAATATAATTTCTATGATCTGATCATGGAGGCGAATATTTGAGTTACGAGTCTGGCCTTCATTTAAAACAATGTGGAATAGTTTCACAACTCACGCCACCTGGAACACCATAGCGTAATGGTGTGTCCGAACGTCATAACCATACTTTATTAGATATGGTGTGATCTATGATGTCTCTTACCGATTTATCACTATCGTTTTGGGGTTATGCATTAGAGACAACTGCATTCATGTTAAATAGGGCACCGTCTAAATCCGTTGAGACGACACCGTATGAACTGTGGTTTGGCAAGAAACCTAAGCTATCGTTTCTTAAAGTTTGGGGTTGCGACACTTATGTCAAAAGGCTTCAGGCTGATAAGCTCGAACCCAAATCGAAGAAGTGCGTCTTCAGAGGATACCCTAAGGAAACAATTGGGTACACCTTCTACCACCAATCTGAAGGCAAGACATTTGTCGCCAAGAATGGAAACTTTCTAGAGAAGGAGTTTCTCTCGAAAGAAATGAGTGGGATGAAAGTAGAACTTGATGAGGTAATGGTACCTTCTCTCGAATTGGAAAGTAGCTCATCACAGAAAATTGTTCCCGTGATGCCTACACCAACTAGAGATGAAGCTAATGATAATGATCATGAAACTTCAGATCAAGTTACTACCGAACCTCGTAGGTCAGCCAGAGCACGTTCCACACCAGAGTGCTACGGTGATCCTATTCTGTGTCAGGACCCCGATCCTAAATCACACCGATCTAGCATGTAACACATCATATCACTTTGAGGCCTCACGCATGGTATTCCCATGGGTGGCACCTTACCTTGCCCGGGACCATTTGCACCTTTTGGCTCATGTATATGATAGTGTCGCTAGCATCCATATGACAGAGAACCCGGGCTGACATGACTAGTCATAAATCCAAAGTGGAACTAACTTACAGGGACAGGCATACATGACCCAGCAACAAACGTGTCGGTCATCAGCGAGTGAATCCAGGCTGTAGCAGCTGGGCTAACAGGACTCCAGAGGATCCGGGCTATAGCATGCTAACAGGACTCCGGTAGACACCGCGTGACATTTCCCCGAAGGGACAAACACAGGAACAAAGAAGGACACATGCCGACCAGCCTAAGTGTTCCGGAGCAGTAGCAAGCATGACAACAAGCATGAATGAGTAGGCACATCATGGCTCAAACAACTCCTACTCATGCTAGTGGGTTTCATCTATTTACTGTGGCAATGACAGGTCATGCAGAGGAAAAGGGGTTCAACTACCGCAGCATGTAACAGATGAATCGTTGTTGTCCTAATGCAATAAAAGAGAGCAGGAGCGAGAGAGTGGGATTGTATCGGAATGAACAAGGGGTTTTTGCTTGCCTGGCACTTCTGAAGATAGTATAGCTCTTCATCGGTGTCATCTAACTCATTGTCGGAACACGTCTATCGAGAGGGAACAACCACCGGCAATAGAGAAGGAACACAATCAATGCAATGCACAATGTGATGCACGATCATGATATGTCAATATGCTGTGATTTGAGCTAATGCAACTAGCAATGGGTTAAATGGAGTTGGTTTGAACACAAGTTTCAAATTCAACTCCACATAAGGCATTTGAAATGCCATTTATTCCAAAATTTCATATAAAGTGGCTGTAAGTTGTTCAAACATGCATGAAGATGCCATAAACAGATTCTTTGGATTTTTTTGATAATTTTTCATATATAAATTATTTCAATCTAAGCTACGGTTGATTTTCTGTGATCTTTAGAAGTTTAGGTTATTTTTGAAATTCATAAATCAATTTTTATTTAATTTAAATTCTAGAAAACCTTTACTGTGTCAGCACTAGGTCAGGATGACGTTAGCGAGTCAACTGGGCGGTGCAGGTCAAACCTGACCTATGGGGCCCGCGTGTCAGTGTCTATCTATCTAATAGAATTAATTAACACTAAACTAACACTAAGCCTAAATTAGTTAGGGGCCTGGGCCCACATGTTAGTGACTTAGTGGGTTAACTAAACGTTAGATAGCACTAAGCTAAAGTTAGCAGGGTCTGGTCCCACCTGCCATTGATCCAGGGGAGGTCAAACCCTTGGTCAAACGAGTCAATCGCACCAGAGTTGACCCGCGGCTCGTCGCCGGCGAAACCAGAGGCGGGGGAAACGTTCGGGTTTGCATCTCCGGTGACCAAAAGGGCAGACAAGGGCATGTATGCGGAGCTGGGACTCGCCCGCATCCATCTGTGCAAACGACAGGGGCTGAGGTGGCCCGAGCTCGCCGGAGGCAAGCTCGCGGCTGTGGCCGGAGTTCGGGCATGCACGGGGACGGGGCTACGAAGCACTGCGTGAGCAGAAGAGAGGCTCCATGGGTTCCTGGGATCACCAGGAGCACGCCGGGGTAACTACTACAAGCGGAGGAGCTCGGAGACTACATGGCAACGACGATGGCTGACGGCGGCGCGGGAGCTCGCGGGGCAGCAGGTGCGGCACGAACTAGAGGAAGAGGGTGTAGGGGAAATGGAGAGGATCTCACAAGGGGTCGGATGGGGCCGACGATGGGCTCGGGGACGTCATGTCGGCGGTGAATCGACGGCAGCGGTGATCGGCTCCCGAGGTGGAAGACGGTGGTGATGACGACGCTACGGCGCGTCCCGGCTCGTTTGACTCGGTGGATATGATGAGGACAACATCTCAGAGCTTGTGGGAACGACGCGGGGGCGAGGGGTAGCCGTGGCCGCGGCAACGATGACCGGCGGTGACGGCAGCGTTCGGTCGTGGGAGAGAGAGGGCGGTAGAGGAGGGGATGAACACGGGAGAGAGTGAGAGGGGTCTGGGGGGTGCGTGGCGTCTCCAGGGAGCCGCGGAAGGAAGCAGGGAGGCAGGAGTTGGCCTAGGCGCATGCTCGCGTGCGTTGGCCACGCGCTTGTCCTCCTGGCATGGTGGAGAAAACGACAGGGCTACGCTGCTGGGCTGGGCTGCCAGCTACAGTGCTAGACCAGGTAGGTCGGCCCAGATAACTCTCTCTATGCCTTTTTTCCTATTTTGTTTCTGTTTTTCTATTTTGCATGTTTGGTTGAATTTGGTTACTGGGCCAAAACAATTTTGTAAATGTTGAAACCTTTTGTGGATGCTGGAATAATTATTCCAGGGCCCCACACAAGTTTTAGAATTATTGGGTCTAGGGAATTATTTATAGAAATTTATAGCCCCAATTCAAATACTTAGTGACTTAATTCAGAGACCAAAAATGCCAATGAAAAATATGCATCACCACTGAATAGGGTTTTCACCTTTTTCACTAGATCATGAACATTTTTAAAGGGCATCTTGGTTTCATTCAAAATGTTTTTACTTGAACCTATTTGATTTGATCTGGTGCTAGGGTTTGATCAATCCCCATTTCAAATTTAACAGGAATTAAACATGATGCACGGATGCTTATGCGACTAACTGCAAACAAATTCTAGGGCTGTGACAACTCACCCCCACTAAACAAGAATCTCGTCCCGAGATTCAAGACGTGAGGTAAGAAGACAGAGGGGACACAAGGCCAACACAATCTTCATGATCCAAGTTGCACTTCATAAGGGCGTTGATTTTTTGGCATCACGTTGATCTTGACATCCTCGCTTTTGAGATCTTCACCCACGCGATGACGACAGAAAGAAACTCTACTGGAATTGATCTTCTCGAAGATCGAGCTACTCAAGATTTACTCGTGGAATGAGATGTTGAAACATCTCTTGAGTTGAAACACAAAATACACATCGAGAGGGATGGGAGAAACAAATGATGAAGTTCAATTTGGTAGGCAACATGGAATAAGATGGTGCATGGTTTCAAAGTAGCAAGGAAATAATTGCCATGATTCCATAATGGGGTACCTGACTCATAGAATTATTCCCTCAAATGGCAAAAAGAATTACTTTTGATATAGAGATCATCGAAACTATCTATACCAGCCTAGGGCAAATCACAATCGATTGTTTGAAGGATTTCAGAAGAATGGCATACTCGGACTAGAATGGATGATGTGGACTACCTTGTTGAAGACAACACAATGGATGATTTTTGCTTATCATCAGAAATGGATGGGACCCATGGCAGGACCACTTTTGAAGATGACCCTGAACAGCATTACTGAGAAAGGCAACCCATGGGAAATTGGCACAATGGCGGTGCAAGCTGGGAACAAAATGCGAATGTTGGAATGTTCCAACCATCATATCTGCCTGAGATTCAGATCTGATTGGTGATAGGATACTTTAGACTCAGCATGTCTGAAAAGAAAGTTTGCAAAACAAACCGACGAGGGGACATTGCGAGATTCTCGGGAATCGAACTACGATAATAAGCTCCAAAACATGAGTTGGTTCTGCTACATACATGTGAACACGTTGTCCAAGACAAGCATGACCACATAGTAGTCTTACAACAAAATGCTACCGAGTTCAGGTGGGGAACCATCACTAATGACATCGAAGTCTCCATGCGTGGAAGTCCAAAGAATTCACCTTAGAACAGACTCCTTTATCTTGAACAAATCAATCAGTGGCTTGGTGTGCTAGGGATGCATATGGAATGAAGATGATCAGTCTATCAGACCATAGAATAGTTTGCACGTACATGATTGACTTGGGATGATTCCATAGGAAGAAAATCAAGCTTTCTCAAACTCACGGTGGCAACTTACATCAACACACGTGAATTAGAGGAAGTCACTTCTTTCATCAAACATATACTTCATGAGCTGGCACGAAGGAGATGCTTACAAAAGTTTCCAACACTAGCTTGATGTTCAACATAATCATGGAGAAATTAAGGATGTTGTTGATGGGCTCAACAACAATTTATCAAGATTTCCATAAGATGGAGTTCCATGACTATGTGAACAAGGCGATAGCATCGGTCAGACCAAAGGATATACTAGTGTATGCTTGAGGGACAACCGCAAGCAAGACAACATTACGAACATCGTTGGTTCTGATTTGATTTGACAATAGCCCATACTCAAATCAAGGTTTGGACAAGACAATAGATCCGATCACTGATCATGAGGACCAATTGATGAGGATATAATCTTTCTTCAACACACACACACACACACACAAAATATATCCCTTAGGGATGAACTAAGCCAGGTAAGCTTTTATCTTCCAACTCTCCAAGTTGTTGTTTAGCTTAACCAACTAGCTCAGGGTATTCAAACACAGATTCTTGGAGAAGGGGTGGTTTACAAGAAACCAACTTCGTCATGAACTCAACATAGTGGTCAGGTGACAACCTGGTAATACTTCTGAGAAGATATTCGAAAAATCATGAACCCCCGATATGTTACTAAGCTCGAGATCAATCTTGCTTTTCAGGGCAAGACGATGCGATCGAGTGATGGATTGACACAATCCTATCTCATTGACCGAGGAGTGCACCAGGGAAAATGGACTAGGTGGCATGATAAATCTTTGAATGATAATTCAATACCAACACGCCAAGAATGAGACTATTGTCCATTAACTACCGAGCAACGGGGTTGCTAGGAGTATTGATTTCACACATCACGGTTCACTTGTCGACATTCTGACTTCAACAACACGGAGACCAAGAAATGAACAATGACGGCGAGAGGTATCACTGTATCAAGAGTTCATAGGAGGTGGTGCAATTCCCATGACATTCTAATATAAAGGGGGTAATAATCCAGGTAGAACAGACTAGAAGCTGGATTGGCATTCTTAATCTGCGGAATACAATTGCTTTGACCCAATCCTAGATATGGATAAGGTACTGGAGTTTGTTTCTCCTAGTCATTCCGGAATAGAACGGCTTGACACACAACAAGAATAATAGGCATCGACGAACGAATGCACACATACTCTAGACTATCGATTAATAGACAATGGTCGGAATACAAGTGAAGAGTAACAACTCAAGGAACATATATCTTTCTGAGTTGTGAATGCAAAGATTAGTATGTCGAGCAAAGCTCAACATTTCTTCCGGATAACCCATGCAGAAAGGTAGAACTGGCAGATTCACAATGTAGAATGGAGAACTCATTAAGAGCACTCTGGTTGTGATCTTTGGTTCAAAGAACTTCTGCCATAATCAATTAATGGTATTTGGAACCCCCCTGACTTGTTCTCGGCGCCATCCTCTCCTATACATATAGAAACCTTCAGAAAATAACCTAGATCGGAAGTTCCGCCGCCGCAAGCCTCTGTAGCCATGAGAAATCAATCTAGGCCCTCTCTGGCACCCTGCCAGAGGGGGCCATCATCACCAGAGGCTATGGAGGAGGATCCCGGAGGGGCCATCATCGCCATGAAGGCCAAGGACCAGAGGGAGAACCTCTCCCCATCAAGAGGGAGGCCATGGAGGAGGAAGAATAAGGGGGAGAACCTCTCCTTCTCTCTCTCTCTCGGTGGCGCCAGAGTCCCATCGGGAGGGGACTCATCGCCGCGGTGATCGTCTTCATCAACATCACCATCAGCATCACCATCATCATCTATTTTACGCGGTCCACTCTCCCACACCCCGCTGTAATCCCTACTTGAACATGGTGCTTTATGCCACATATTATGATCCAATGATGTGTTGCCATCTTATGATGTTTTGGGTAGATATCTTTTGTCCTTGGGTTGATTGATGATCTAGATTGGTACGAGTTGTATGTTTTATTTTGGTGCTGTCCTATGGTGCCCTCCGTGTCGCGCAAGCGTGAGGGATTCCCGCTGTAGGGTGTTGCAATACGTTCATGATTTGCTTATAGTGGGTTGCTTGAGTGACAGAAGCATAAAACCGAGTAAGGGGGTTGTTGCGTATGGGATAAAGGGGACTTGATCCTTTAATGCTATGGTTGTGTTTTACCTTAATGATCTTTAGTAGTTGCGGATGCTTGCTAGAGTTCCAATCATAAGTGCATATGATCCAAGAAGATAAAGTATGCTAGCTTATGCGTCTCCCTCATATGAAATTGCAATGATGACTACCGGTCTTGTTAACAATTGCCTAGGACAATTCCGCATACCGATCCATCATTATTCCACACTCGCTATTTATAATATTCAGTAATATATTCTAAATTTATGATAATAACAACTACTTTTATGTTTTAGCTCTCCGATATCATGCAAAGTTATCCTCTTCATACCCACAACGTAGTTTTATTTCTCGTTTCTAGTCGGAAGCAAACGTTCGGTGTACGTAGAGTTGTATCAGTGGCAGATAGGACTTGAGAGAATATTGATCTTACCTTTAGCTCCTTGTGGGTTCGAAACTCCGTACTTATCACTTCCACCTTTGGGAATTGCTATGATGATTCCCTACACTTGGGGATTATCAGAGTTGTATATGATGCAACCAGAAGGTTTTGTCGATCCTAAAGGTGCTAAAAAAGTGTGCAAGCTCCAGCGATCCATTTATGGACTGGTGCAAGCATCTCGGAGTTGGAATATACGCTTTGATAAGGTGATCAAAGCATATGGTTTTATACAGACTTTCGGAGAAGCATGTATTTACAAGAAAGTGAGTGGGAGCTCTGTAGCATTTCTAATATTATATGTGGATGACATATTGTTGATTGGAAATGATATAGAATTTCTGGATAACATAAAAGGATACTTGAATAATAGTTTTTCCATAAAAGACCTCAGCGAAGCTGCTTACATATTGGGCATCAAGATCTATAGAGATAGATCAAGACGCTTAATTGGACTTTCACAAAGCACATACCTTGATAAAGTTTTGAAGAAGTTCAAAATGGATCAGGTAAAGAAAGGGTTCCTGCCTGTTTTACAAGGTGTGAAGTTGAGTCAGACTCAATGCCCGACCACTACAGAAGATAGAGAGAAAATGAAATTCATTACCTATGCCTCAGCCATAGGTTCTATCATGTATGCTATGTTGTGTACCAGACCTGATGTGTGCCTTGCTATAAGTCTAGCAGGGAGGTACCAAAGTAATCTAGGAGTGGATCACTGGACAGCGGTCAAGAACATCCTGAAGTACCTGAAAAGGACTAAGGATATGTTTCTCGTTTATGGAGGTGACAAAGAGCTCATCGCAAATGGTTACGTCGATGCTAGCTTTAACACTGATCTGGATGACTCTAAGTCACAAACCGGATAAGTATTTATATTGAATGGTGGAGCTGTCAGTTCATGCAGTTCCAAGCAAAGCGTCATGGCGGGATCTACGTGTGAAGCGGAGTACATAGCTGCTTCGGAAGTAGCGAATGAAGGAGTCTGGATGAAGGAGTTCATATCCGATCTAGGTGTAATACCTAGTGCATCGGGTCCAATGAAAATCTTTTGTGACAATACTGGAGCGATTGCCTTGGCAAAGGAATCCAGGTTTCACAAAAGAACCAAACACATCAAGAGACGGTTCAACTCCATCCGTGATCAAGTCAAGGAGTGAGACATGGACATTTGAAAATACATACGGATCTGAATGTTGCAGACCCATTGACTAAGCCTCTTCCACGAGCAAAACATGATCAACCCCAAGACTCCATGGGTGTTAGAATCATTACAATGTAATCTAGATTATTGACTCTAGTGCAAGTGGGAGACTGAAGGAAATATGCCCTAGAGGCAATAATAAAGTTGTTATTTTGTATTTCCTTATATCATGATAAATGTTTATTATTCATGCTAGAATTGTATTAACCGGAAACTTGATACATGTGTGGATACATAGACAAAACATCGTGTCCCTAGTAAGCCTCTACTAGACTAGCTCGTTAATCAAAGATGGTTAAGTTTCCTAACCATAGACATGTGTTGTCATTTGATGAATGAGATCACATCATTAGGAGAATGATTTGATGGGCAAGACCCATTCGTTAGCTTAGCATATTGATTGTTCTGTTTTATTGCTACTGGTTTCTTCATGTCAAATACATATTCCTTTGACTATGAGATTATGCAACTCCCGGATACCGGAGGAATACCTTGTGTGCTATCAAACGTCACAACATAACTGGTATCTCCAAAGGTGTTTGTTGGGTTGGCATAGATCGAGATTAGGATTTGTCACTCTGAGTATCGGAGAGGTATCTCTGGGCCCTCTCGGTAATGCACATCATAAGACACCATGCAAGAAAAGTGACTAATGAGTCAGTTGCAGGATGATGTATTACGGAACGAGTAAAGAGACTTTCCGGTAACGAGATTGAACTACGTATGAAGATACCGACGATTGAATCTCATGAAGTAACATACCGATGACAAAGGGAATAACGTATGTTGTCATTACGGTACGACCGATAAAGATCTTTGTAGATTATGTAGGAACCAATATGAGCATCCATGTTCCGCTGTTGGTTATTGACCGGAGACCTGTCTCGGTCATGGCTACATAGTTCTCGAACCCGTAGGGTCCGCACGCTTAACATTCAATGACGATTTTGTATTATATGAGTTATGTGATTTGGTGACCGCATGTTGTTCGGAGTCCCGGAAAAGATCATGGACATGACGAGGAGTCTCTAAATGGTCGAGATGTAAAGATTGATATAGGATGATAGTATTCGGACACCGGAAGTGCTGCGGAGGGTACCGGGTACATATCAGACTACGGAGGGGTTACTGGAACCCCTGCTACCTCTTGAGCACTGCGTTGGTTTTCCCTTGAAGAGGAAAGGGTGATGCAGTAAAGTAGCATAAGTATTTCCCTCAGTTTTTGAGAACCAAGGTATCAATCCAGTAGGAGGCCACGCTCAAGTCCCTCGCACCTACACAAACAAATACAAACCTCGCAACCAACGCAGTAAAGGGGTTATCAATCCCTTCACGATCACTTACGAAACTGAGATCTGATAGATATGATAAGATAATACTTTTGGTATTTTTATGATAAAGATGCAAAGTAAAATAAAGCAAAATAAACGACGCAAGAAATTGCTAAGTGTTGGAAGATTAATATGATGGAAAATAGACCCGGGGGCCATAGGTTTCACTAGTGGCTTCTCTCGAGAGCATAAGTATTACGGCGGGTGAACAAATTACTGTTGAGCAATTGATAGAATTGAGCATAGTTATGAGAATATCTAGGTATGATCATGTATATAGGCATCACATCTGCGACAAGTAGACCGACTCCTGCCTGCATTTACTACTATTACTCCACACATCGACCACTATCCAGCATGCATCTAGAGTATTAAGTTCAAAAGAACAGAGTAATGCTTTAAGTAAGATGACATTATGTAGAGGGATAAACTCATGCAATATGATATAAACCCCATCTTGTTATCCTGGATGGCAACAATAGAATACGTGCCTTGCTGCCCCTGCTGTCACTGGGAAAAGAAACTGCAAGATTGAACCCAAAGCTAAGCACTTCTCCCATTTCAAGAAAGATCAATCTAGTAGGCTAAACCAAACTGATAATTCGAAGAGACTTGCAAAGATAACCAATCATACATAAAAGAATTCAGAGAAGATTCAAATATTGTTCATAGATAAAATTCATCATAAACCCACAATTCATTGGTCTCAACAAGCACACCGTAAAAGAAGATTACATCGAATAGATCTCCACGAGAGAGGGGGAGAACATTGTATTGAGATCCAAACAGAGAGAAGAAGCCATCTAGCTAATAACTATGGAACCGAAGGTCTGAGCTAAACTACTCACGCATCATCGGAGAGGCTATGGTGTTGATGTAGAAGCCCTCCGTGATCAATGCCCCCTCCGGCAGGACGCCGGAAAAGGCCCCAAGATGGGATCTCACGGGTACAAAAGGTGACGGCGGTGGAATTAGCTTTTCGTGGATGCCTCTATTGGTTTGGGGGTACATGGGTATATATAGGAGGAAGAAGTACGTCGGTGGAGCAACGTGGGCCCCACGAGGGTGGAGGGCGCGCCCAGGGGGGTAGGCGCGCCCCCTACCTCGTGCCCTCCTGGTTGATGTCTTGACGTAGGGTCCAAGTCCTCTGGATCATGTTCGTTCCAAAAATCACGTTCCCGAAGGTTTCATTCCGTTTGGACTCCGTTTGATATTATTTTTTCGCGGAACTCTGAAATAGGCAAAAAAATAGCAATTTGGGCTGGGCCTCCGGTTAATAGGTTAGTCCCAAAAATGATATAAAAGTGTACAATAAAGCCCATTAAACATCCAAAACAGAATATAATATAGCATGAAGCAATCAAAAATTATAGATACGTTGGAGACGTATCAAGCATCCCCAAGCTTAATTTCTACTCGTCCTCGAGTAGGTAAATGATAAAAACAGAATTTTTGATGCGGAATGCTAGTTGGCATAATTTAATGTAACCCTCTTAATTGTGGTATGAATATTCAGATCCGAAAGATTCAAGATAAAAGTATAATATTGACATAAAAGTAATAATACTTCAAGCATACTAACTAAGCAATTATGTCTTCTCAAAATAACATGGCCAAAGAAAGTTCATCCCTACAAAATCATATAGTTTAGTCATGCTCCATTTTCGTCACACAAGAATGCTCTCATCATGCACAACCTCGATGACAAGCCAAGCAATTGTTTCATACTTTAGTAATCTCAAACATTTTCAACCTTCACGCAATACATGAGCGTGAGCCATGGATATAGCACTATGGGTGGAATAGAATATAATGATGGGGGTTGTGTGGAGAAGACAAAAAAGGAGAAAGTCTCACATCAACGCGGCTAATCAATGTGCTATGGATATGCCCATCGATTTATGTTAATGCAAGGAGTAGGGATTGCCATGCAACGGATGCACTAGAGCTATAAATGCATGAAAGCTCAACAAAAGAAACTAAGTGGGTGTGCATCCAACTTGCTTGCTCACGAAGACCTAGGGCATTTGAGGAAGCCCATTGTTGGAATATACAAGCCCAGTTCTATAATGAAAAATTCCCACTAGTATATGAAAGTCACAAAACAAGAGACTCTCTATCATGAAGACCATGGTGCTACTTTGAAGCACAAGTGTGAAAAAAGGATAGTAGCATTGTCCCTTTTTTAATTTCTCTTTTTTTGGGCCTTATTTTTTATTTGGCCTTTTTCTTTTTTTGGGACAATGCTCTATGAATGATGATCATCACACTTCTATTTATTTACAACTCAATGATTACAACTCGATACTAGAACAAGGTATGACTCTATATGAATGCCTCCGACAGTATACGAGGATAGGCAATGAATCAAGAGTGACATGTATGAAAAATTATGAGCGGTGGCTTTGCCACAAATACGATGTCAACTACATAATCATGCAAAGCAATATGACAATGATGAACGTGTCATGATAAACGGAATGGTGGAAAGTTGCATGATAATATATCCTGGAATGGCTATGGAAATGCCATAATAGGTAGGTATGGTGGCTGTTTTGAGGAAGATATAGGGAGGTTTATGTGTGACAGAGCGTATCATATCACGGGGTTTGGATGCACCAGCGAAGTTTGCACCAACTCTCAATGTGAGAAAGGGCAATGCACGGTACCGAAGAGGCTAGCAATGATGGAAGGGTAAGAGTGCGTATAATCCATGGACTCAACATTAGTCATAAAGAACTCACATACTTATTGCAAAAATCTACAAGTCATCAAAAACCAAGCATTACGCGCATGCTCCTAGGGGGGTAGATTGGTAGGAAAAGACCATCGCTCGTCCCCGACCGCCACTCAGTTACATAACGTTTACCATACGTCCATGCTATGGGACTTGCAAACTTCAACACAAGTATTTCTCAATTCCACAACTACTCAACTAGCACAACTTTAATATCACTACCTCCATATCTCAAAACATTCATCAAGCATCAAACTTCTCTTAGTATTTTGCACACTCATAAGAAAGGTTTTACTAATCTCGAATACTTAGCATATTAGGATTAATTTTCCTATTTAAGAAAATTACCATTCTATTTAAGACTCTCAAAATAATATAAGTGAAGCATTAGAGAATAATAGTTTCTACAAAACAAAACCACCGCCGTGCTCTAAAAGATATAAGTGAAGCACTAGAGCAAAAACTATATAGCTCAAAAGATATAAGTGAAGCACATAGAGTATTCTAATAAATTCCGAATCATGTGTGTCTCTCTCAAAAGGTGTGTACAGCAAAGTTGATTGTGGTAAACTAAAACGAAAAGACTGAAATCATACAAGACACTCTAAGCAAAACACATATCATGTGGTGAATAAAAATATAGCTCCAAGTAAAGTTACAGATGGAAGTAGACGAAAGAGGGGATGCCTTCCGGGGCATCCCCAAGCTTTGGCTCTTTGGTGTCCTTAGATTATCTTGGGGTGCCATGGGCATCCCCAAGCTTAGGCTCTTGCCACTCCTTGTTCCGTAATCCATCAAATCTTTTACCCAAAACTTGAAAACTTCACAACACAAAACTTAACAGAAAATCTCGTGAGCTCCGTTAGCGAAAGAAAACAAAAGACCACTTCAAGGTACTGTAATGAACTCATTATTTATTTATATTGGTGTTAAATCTACTGTATTCCAACTTCCCTATGGTTTATAAACTATTTTACTAGCCATAGATTCATCAAAATAAGCAAACAACACACAAAAAATAGAATCTATCAAAGATAGAACATTCTGTAGTCATCTGTAACTAACACAAACTTCTGGAACTCAAAAAATTCAGCCAAAATAGGATGACCTGGACAATTTTTTTATTGATCATAATCAATTGGAATCAATATTTTATGACGTTCTAGTGATTTTTTACAAAAAATTTTCGTGAACAGAAAGTTTCTGGAATTTTCAGCAAGATCAAATAACTATCATCCAAGTATATCCTATAGGTTTAACTTGGGACAAACACTAATTAAAACACAAAAATTTGGAATGTTATACATAGATCATTCTTGCATATCATATTTTATTGCATTTTCGTTTCACGATCCACGAAATCCTAAGCAACTCAAGGACCCTCGGAGAGAGTTGGGGATTTCCCGGTTTTCATATTTGATTTTTATCAAATATTGAAACGAGGATTTTGGTTTTAATTATTTTTCTCTCCGAAAATATTTCATAATAAAATATATGAGAGGAGATAATATGACTTCTCCAAAATAATTGAAATATTGGAGGAAAAATATTAAAATCAAATATTTGATTTTATTTGGATTTTATTTGCATTAGAAAAATTGCACGTTTTCAAAATTGCATTTTAGGGCCAAGAAAATGTTCATGTCGTTCTAAATATTTTATTTAGATGGCAAAAATTTGTTTTGGCATTTTTAGATTTTTATTTCATTTTCCAGGAGTTATTTTCTGTTCGGCAGAATTGTTAAAAAAAAGCTTCCAGCGCCCGACTGGGCCAAGGCCCAGCCGAGCCGACCCATCTTCCCCACGCCGCCGTCTCCCACCTGGAGACCGTGCGCGCCGCCGCCGATTTGGACCGCCGCCTTTCCCCCTCCTCCAAGCCACCCCCTCCCTCTCTTAAATACCGCCCCAGCCCCGCCACCATCACCAACCCCGCTGCCCACCGCCCCGCCTCCCGCAGCCGCGCTGCCGCCTCCCGCGCCTCTCCGCCGCCGCCCCACCGCTGCAGTCCCGCCACCCGAGCCCCGCCTCGCCGGAGGTACCCCGCCGTTCGCCGCCGCCGTTTTTTTAGAAAACCGATTCGGTTTTAAAAAACCCTAGTTCGTTTTTTTCAGGTCGGTTCGCCGGTTTTTCCCGGTTTATCTATTTAGTGGATGTTCGTCCGTACGTTCTTTTTAACGAATGGTTTTCGCTCGATAGTTACAGACAACAAACGCTCTTTCATTAGCTTGTTCGTCAATTTTCTTTTTCTCGGATTTTTCTGCGATTATTTTCGATTGTGATTTCTGATCCGATTTTCGTTTCAGTTTATCTTTTCGCTCGTTTATCGGAATCAGGTGATTCAAGCGCCTAGATCTTTGTCTCGAGACCCTCTTTCTGTTAAGTCAACTCAAACAAGATTTTGGTGCTGTAAATTTTTACTTTACTTCAGATTAGTAAACGGATCTTGTTTCTTTCGTCGTTTGAGTTTTGTTGCTCCGTTTGATTTGATTCTTTTTGCAAACCGGAGTTTTTAAGTTGAACTTTCTGGCCAATTCTTCTTATTTGAGTTTTGCCCGTGCATCTTTGCTTGATTGCTTATGTATGCTATTGTTTGTTTGTGATAGAATTCCCGGAGTGCGAAGCGTGCTACTACGAGTCCCTAGGTTTCGCGGATTGTCAGCAAGGCAAGTAACACATTGATCATACTCTTTCCATACCCAGTTTTTATGCATTAGTATCAATCCTCAAACATTGCATGATTAGGATGTCATTAACATGTGGGTTGGGAAGTAGTTGATGAGGTAGAACCCATTGCCCTATTATATTCAAACCCTTGGGAGTTACTTCTATGTATTGCTTATGTTGTTATGCTATGCTCGTAGACGTGGTTTGGGTGAGTGAAATCCATGACAAATGTGAGATTGTTAATTAATGGTTCAACTTAAGGTGGCAACTTAAATACACATCTGGGTGGACTGCGGCACCTGGAGAATCCAGTGTTGCCTGTATTTTTTGGAAATCCCGGGGTTCCGTGTGATTTTCCTATGGACCGCCACCCAGGCTCAAAGGGAACTGAGATGATTCATGCTAGAAACTTCCGTGTGCAGGCACAAGCTATTATGGGCTCTAGCATAATTGAGTAAGTTACGTGAAGCTCTCGAAGAGGTAGATCACCAGGTAGTGGGTTGTAGGTTTGGTATGGTCTGCCTAGAGTAGAGAGTTAATGTTTCTGAAAGACTGTGTCTCGGTCATCCATTTCTCAAACACCATGTAGTGCGAGAAATCCAACGGAGGCGGTCGAGTCTTGTGGGGAAAAGTGCGAAAACCTCTGCAGAGTGTACAAACTAATCATGGTTAGCCGTGTCCCCGGTTATGGACAATCTTGAGTATCTAGTACTTGGAGTATCTTAAGTATCTCATCACTCTTAAATTAATATTGTTGGGTTGATAATTACTTTAATTGGGATTGAGTTGGAGGAACCTTATCAATGATGTTTCAACTACCATGATAGTTATATTAAAATCTATTCCTTTATTGTAGGAAAAAATTGGCTTTTTGCAAAAACTATAACCATAGAGCTTTCCACCAGCCAAATATGCATGTAGTGATAGCATTATTCTGTTCTTGCTCTACTGTGTTATATTGCCAGCATATTCCATGTGCTGACCCATTTTCGGGCTGCAATGTATTATGTTGCAGACTTTTCAGACGAGGAGTAAGGTTCGTTAGGTCGTTACCGTGCAGCTCAGCTATGCCGTTGGAGTTGATGGACTCACTTTATCTTCCAAGCCTTCCGCTGTTATCGTATTAGATGGCCTTAAGCCATATTTATTGTAATAAGTTCTCTTTTGAGACATCCGATGTAATAAGTGTGTGATTGCTACTTTGTTATAAATCCTTCGAGTATTGTGTGTGTCAGCATTACAATCCAGGGATGACACTGAAGCACAGAGACTTGACCGTTTGAGGTCAGGTCGCTACAATCCATAAGTGGCTCTCATAATAGATTCATAAGGTAATTTTATTTTATTTCTAGGGAAGTATTCCATGCCTTTCTTTAAGGGAAATTGGAATCTAATATTTGCTTCCTTCATATCAATAATTGCACCAATCGTTCTAAGGAAAGGTCTACCAAGAATAATAGGACACGAAGGATTGCAATCTATATCAAGAACAATGAAATCTACGGGTACATAGTTCCTATTTGCAATAATAAGAACATCATTAATTCTTCCCATAGGTTTCTTAATAGTGGAATCCGCAAGGTGCAAGTTTAAAGAGCAATCATCAAAATCACGAAAACCTAGCAAATCGCATAAAGTTTTTGGAATCGTGGAAACACTAGCTCCCAAATCACACAAAGCATAGCATTCATGATCTTTAATTTTAATTTTAGTAGTAGGTTCCCACTCATCATAAAGTTTTCTAGGGATAGGAACTTCCAACTCAAGTTTTTCTTCATAAGATTTCATCAAAGCATCAACGATATGTTTAGTAAAAACTTTATTTTGGCTATAAGCATGAGGCGAATTTAGCACGGACTGCAACAAGGAAATACAATCTATCAAAGAGCAATTATCATAATTAAATTCCTTGAAATCCAAAATAGTGGGTTCATTAATATCTAGAGTTTTAATCTCTTCAATCCCACTTTTACCGATTTCCGCATCAAGATCTAAAAACTCTGAATTTTTGGAACGTCTTCTAGGTAAAGGTGGCTCATATTCAATCCCGTCATTATCAAGATTCATATTGCAAAACAAAGATTTAATAGGGGACACATGAATAACTTTTAGATCTTCATCTTTATTCTCATAGAAACTAGAAGAACACGCTTTCACAAAGCAATCTTTCTTAGCACGCATGCTAGCGGTTCTTTCTTTGCACTCATCAATGGAAATTCTCATGGCTTTGAGAGACTCATTGATATCATGCTTAGGAGGAATAGATCTAGGTTTCAAAAAATCAACATCAAGAGAAATTCTATCAATGTTCCTAGCCAATTTAAGCAATTTTTCTTCAAGCAAAGCATTGAAATTCTTTTGCAAATTCATAAATTCTTTAACACTAGTCTCAAATTCAGAGGGCATCTTATTAAAATTTCCATAAGAGTTGTTGTAGGAATTACCATAATTATTAGAGGAGTTACTAGGGTACGGTCTAGGATTAAAGTTTCCTCTATACGCGTTGTTACCAAAATTATTCCTACCAACAAAATTCACATCCATAGATTCGTTATTATTATAAATCAAAGTAGACAAAGGCATATCATTAGGATCGGAAGAAACACTTTTAGTAGCAAATAATTTCATAAGTTCATCCATCTTTCCACTCATAACATTAATTTCTTCTATCACATGCACTTTTTCATTAGTGGATCTTTCGGTGTGCCATTGAGAATAATTAACCATAATATTATCTAGGAGTTTAGTAGCTTCTCCTAAAGTGATTTCCATAAAAGTGCCTCCCACGGCCGAATCCAAAAGATTTCTAGAAGCAAAATTCAATCCGGCATAATTTTCTATATAATTATCCAAAGATTCAAACCATGTGTAGGGCAATTACGTATCATTAATTTCATCCTCTCCCAAGCTTGTGCAACATGTTCATGGTCAAGTTGCTTAAAATTCATAATATCGTTTCTAAGAGAGATGATTTTTGCGGGAGGGAAATACTTAGAGATAAAAACATCTTTGCACTTATTCCATGAAACAATACTACTATTAGGCAAATACGAAAACCAAGCTTTAGCACGATCTCTAAGCGAAAAAGGGAATAACTTCAATTTAACAATATCATTGTCCACATCTTTCTTCTTTTGCATATCACACAAATCAACGAAGCTATTTAGATGAGTAGCGGCATCTTCACAAGGAAGGCCGACGAATTGATCTTTCATGACAAGATTCAACAAAGCAGCATTAATTTCACAAGACTCAGTATCGGTAAGAGGAGCAATCGGAGTGCTAAGAAAATCATTGTTGTTGGTGTTGGTAAAGTCACACAATTTAGTATTATCTTGAGCCATCGTGACAAGCAAACAATCCAACACACGAGCAAACAAGAAGCGAACAAAAAAGAGGCGAACGGAACAGAGAGGGCGAATAAAACGGCAAGGGTGAAGTGGGGGAGAGGAAAACGAGTGGCAAATGGCAAATAATGTAATGCGGGAGATGAGTTTGTGATGGGTACTTGGTATGTTGACTTTTGTGTAGACTCCCCGGCAACGGCGCCAGAAATCCTTTTTGCTACCTCTTGAGCACTGCGTTGGTTTTCCCTTGAAGAGGAAAGGGTGATGCAGTAAAGTAGCATAAGTATTTCCCTCAGTTTTTGAGAACCAAGGTATCAATCCAGTAGGAGGCCACGCTCAAGTCCCTCGCACTTACACAAATAAATACAAGCCTCGCAACCAACACAATAAAGGGGTTGTCAATCCCTTCACGGCCACTTACAAAAGTGAGATCTGATAGATATGATAAGATGATATTTTTGGTATTTTTATGATAAAGATGCAAAGTAAAATAAAGCAAAATAAACGATGCAAGAAATTGCTAAGTGTTGGAAGATTAATATGATGGAAAATAGACCCAGGGGCCATAGGTTTCACTAGTGGCTTCTCTCGAGAGCATATGTATTACGGTGGGTGAACAAATTATTGTTGAGCAATTGATAGAATTGAGCATAGTTATGAGAATATCTAGGTATGATCATGTATATAGGCATCACGTCCGCGACAAAGTAGACCGACTCCTGCCTGCATCTACTACTATTACTCCACACATCGACCGCTATCCAGCATGCATCTAGAGTATTAAATTCAAAAGAACAGAGTAATGCTTTAAGTAAGATGACATGATGTAGAGGGATAAACTCACGCAATATGATATAAACCCCATCTTCACTACAAAAAATACACTTCCATGATGATACGTGTTTGTCACATTAGGTCGCGTTTTTTTGTCATGCATGTACATCCATGACAAATTTATGACAGAATCAAGATAGTCATACATGTGCTGTCGTAGAAGTGTTCCATGACATTACCAAAATTATCATCACGGAAGTGTCCACTTCCATGACGATAAATCGCGCGTCACAGAAGTGCTTTCGTCAAGGGTGACCGACACATGGCATCCACCGTAACGGAACGCCGTTAAGCTATCGGGTCGGGTTTTGGATCCGATAACCCATTAACAACCCCGACCAATGGGAAATTTCCACGCATAAAATTCTTATTGGCCGGACAAAACACGTGTCAGCTCGCCAGTGGGTCAGATAGGCGCCTATGATATGTCGACACGTGGCACGGCCCAACAGTGGCCCATTCCGGTGAAAAAGGCCGGCCCAGTAAAAATTAGCAGGCCAGCCCATATAAGGCCTACTTGTGTCAGGTCCATTTAAGCCCACGGCCCATACAAGATGTGCCAATTCGGCCCGTTAAAGATTTTACACCATTGCAGCCCATCGTCAGTTCGAGCCCGTTAACAACCCACTATATACTTGGGCTCAATATCGGCCCGATGAGATTTGGGCCTGTTAACGGCCCATTTAATGGATGGGCCAATTTTCGGGATGTACATCTTTCGGCCTTTTAGCGACCCATTTAAATGTTGGGCTAATTTCCGGCCCGGTGTGTCTTTCAGCCTGTTGACGGCCCATAAATCTGATGGGCCATTTGTAGTCGGACCTAAGTTTCGGCCTTTTAGTGGCCCATTTAAGTGTTGGGCCAATTTCTGGCCCGGTGTTACTTTCAGCCTGTTTACGGCCCATAAATCAGTTGGGCCAATTGTAGTCGGACCTGAGTTTTGGCCTTCTAGCGACCCATTTAAGTGTTGGGCCAATTCCCGGCCCTATGTGCCTTTCGGCCTGTTAACGGACCATAAATGAGTTGGGCCATTTGTAGTCGGACCTTAGTTTTGGCCTCTTAACGGCCCATGCCCTTCATGGTCCAATACCAGCCTGGTTTCTCTTTCGGCCTGCTAAAGGCCCACAACACAGTTGGGCCATTTACAATACGAGCTGACTTTCGGCCTCTTAGCGGCCCATGCTCTTCATGGTCCAGTACAAGCCTGCTGTCTCTTTCGGCCTGCTAAAGGCCTACAGTATAGTTGGGCCATATGTAGCCCAAACTTAGTAACGGCCTGTTAACGGCCCATGAAATAAATTGGGGCCACCTGTTGCCCGCTTCGATGTCGACCTATTAACGACCCGGGAGGTAAGAGGGCCGACCATTAACTTTCGGCCTAGTAACGGCCCATTAACTCAATGGGCCCACTAAAGTTCGTTCATGTCTTTAGGCCAATTAGATAATTTGAGCCCATTACGATGAGCAAAGGTACGGCATACAGGGAATAACGTTGCACATCCAGAATATATTACAGGAAATTACATCCACTAGGCAATCAAAGATTGATGCCAGTGCAAATAAATGTGCAGAACCTAACCATCTACAACGTCACAATCTGCAACCTCAGCACAGATGACGCCCATAAGCATGTGGGCAAGATCTTGCTGCTTTGCCACACTGTCTCTGAAAACATTGATCAGTTGTTGTGTCGCACGACTCTACACCTCTGATTCATCCACCATTTCCATCATTGCTTCATCCATTAATTGGTTCACAAACATACATTTATTCCCTTGCATTCGAGACAGAGGATACTGAACAGATTCAGATGGCGATTTTGGCAGGCTTGTATTATTGATGGTGGAGAGTGTCTTGACCACTGCATCATAACGTAAATTAGGACGGGAACCAAACAGATTAATCATGAGTTATTGCCATATTACCTGGCCTAGATTTACTGGAAAGAAACAATGGGGTTGCCTTGCTGTTTTCAGAGTTTGTCTTCTTATCTTCAGCAGCCTGCACAAAATTAACACACTAGCATTGCTATCATTGGCCAAGTCAGATAATAGGAAAGCAACATTGACACAATGAACGTTTGGGAAACTAGCCTACACCAAATTAACACAATATGGCACATCTATCATCAGCCAGGTAAGGTAATACGAAAGCAACATTGACACAATGAATGAATGGGCAACCAGAGAAGCACTACAATTCAGTAATGTGTATGATATGAGATAGCACATTCATGCAGCTCAGTACACAAAACTACCAGGCAGTTTTCCTTACAAAAATCAACATTGGCGCCTTTAACATTTTGCTACAACTAATTTTAGATCAGATAAAGGTTAGATTCACGCCGATTAATAAAATACATGCTGATGTAAAAATATAGTGATATACAACAGGTACTTACATCAGCACTGGAGCACAGAGAATTCCCGCAAGATATTTTCCTCGAATACGATCCCAATGGAGGAAGTTTTGTATCGTTTAACCTTATTTTCTAAAAGAGAGACGGGTAAGAAACATGTAGAAAATATGATAAGAATGCTATAAAATTTCATGATGCGAGGATACGCACACGCTTCTTAGAATGGAGTTGACATTCTTTTGCTGGACTGGAGCGGACTAGTTCTTTGGCCACTGGAATCTACTTATTATCAGTGGGAGTTGGGTTTCTCTGTGCTGGAGCAGTATCTATGAAAAATGGAGTTGGTTTATTATCTCCTGGCGTTTGGATCTTTTGCAAAGATCTGGTTTGCAACCCTTCAGATTCTAACATCGCCGTCTTCCCCTTGCATGCCTTATATAGAAGAATGGTGATTCAGTTATAAAACATGCTACAACAGAGATGGAATAGGTACTGAAGAATAGAAAGGCATGACATATTGACATGTATTCACTCCATCCGGAAATAAATGGATGCGTCTAGGCATATTTCAGTTCTAGATACATCCAGTTTTATCCATTTCTGCGACATTTAATCCGGATGGAGGGAGTATGATGTAAGAGCTAGGGATACAACAAGACAACACAGTAAAAAAACACTGAAAAACCCACTGCAGAACCAAAGTATTCAAACCCACTGATATGAGATAGTACACTCATGCAACTCAGGATGGAAAACTACCAGGCAGTTTTCCTTGCAAAAATCAACATTGTGGCCTTTAGTCATACATTTTGCTACAACTAAATTTAGATGAGATAAAGCTTGGATTCACTCCGATTAACAAAATACATGCTGATGTAAAAATATAGTGATATACAACAGGTACTTACATCTACATTGGAGCACAGAGAATTCCTGCAAGAATCTTTCCTCATAAACGATACCATTGCAGAAAATCTTCTATCTGTTAAGCTTATTTTCTAAAAGAGAGATGGGTAAGAAACATGTAGAAAATATGATCAGCATGCTATAAAATTTCATGATGCAAGGATACGCACACGCTTCTTAGAATCGAGTTGACATATTTTTGCTGGACTGGAGCGGGCTAGTTCTTTGGCCACTGGAATCTATTATCAGTAGGAGTTGGGTTTCTCTGTGCTGGAGCAGTATCTATAAAAACTGAGTTGGTTTATTATCTCCTGGCGTTTGGATCTTTTGCAAAGGCCTTGTTTGTAACCTTTCAGATTCTAACATAGTCATCTTCCCCTTGCATGCCTTGTATAGAAGAATGGTGCTTTAATTATAAAACATGCAGCAGCAGAGAGATGGAATAGGTACTGAAGAATAGAAAGGCATGACATATTGACATGTATTCCCTCCATCCGGAAAAAAATGGATGGGTCTAGGCGTATTTCAGTTCTAGATACATCCTTTTTTATCCATTTTGGCAACATGTAATCCGGACAGAGGGAGTATGGTGTAAGAGCTAGGGATACGACAGGACAACACATCAAAAAAACACTAGTTGAATGTAAAACTGTATGCTAGCGGAATACGTACAGAAATAACTAAGGCAACATACACGTGTATGATTGGGAAAATAAGATGGCATTGCAACAGAGCACTAGAACAACACTTCAATGTAAAAAAACATGGTATGGTAGATAGATGAAGTACATACTGATGAATAACAATGCATAAGATATTCAGAAGCTTGATGTCCAAATTAAGCAGATGGCAGTGCGATAGAGTAGAATGACATTACCTGAATTTGAAAACATGTTATCATGAATGGAATAGGTACTGAAAAACAGGAAGGCATCACATATTTACATGCATGATCAGCATGCTAAGCACATGGCATTGCAACAGAGTAGATACACTCCAGGACATTATATGCATGTTGTACCCATATCACAGGCCAAGTTAGAGCAAGGATCTTGTGGGGTGAAGAGGATTCATCATCTTTCTGCAAGTCTTCTGAAGAACTGCCTTTACATGTTCCATCATAATGGGTATCATTGACATCAAGTTTATTGGCCTTTACATTCCGTGAGGTTCTTGTGGATATATCAGTGTGTGCAATTATATCTGACATGCATGGAAGACAACTAGTAGTTAGATTTATGTAACTAGCAAAAAGGCACGTGCATTGCAATGGAGGAAAAATTACCACACACTCTTTATTCACAAAACATGGTCTATAATCTGAGTATTTGTAGCTACGGCCAAACAAAGATGGTCTTAACCTATAAAAGTGCAGTTTAAGATTCTACAGGTGTTCTATTTCAACACGGCTTGCATGTGGATTTAATTTGTACAAAGAAATGGGCAAGTGATCATGCATTTATTCATGTCAAGTTTGAAATGAATGTTGTTACAAGTGAGCAAGGAAAATGACAAAAACAAATGATGACACATTAGCACACTATGGAGACATGTGTGCATTAATGGCAGTTTTTAGTTTAAGAATCACCAACTTAGGATAACTCTTGAACACTTTTTTCACATGCATATTTCTTAAATGCATGAAGAGTTGTTAAAAATGTATTTGAATCAGTACCGATATGAAAAAACACGGATAATGCATTGTTGATTAACGTTGAAGCCTAGATAGTATATTTTTTAATTGTTAATAGGTAAAATAACATCATATTAAGATTCCACATATTTTTCTAATCAAATTCCATATATAACATGTTAAGTTTGGAGTTACAGTTTAGAAAATATGAGTACTTAAAAAAACATTTGAGATGTACAGCGGGTTTAATGTAAAAAACAATAGGGGGTTTTCTATAAAATAGCAAAACGGACTAAGAATATCTACTTCTTTTATTAGTAGGTATAGATGAGTGCCTGTAGGAGACGACATAAATAGTAGGACTGGGGTTAACTAGCAGCAACAGGTCTCATAAACTAAAGGGAGAACACAGATCAAAGCTACAGAATATGTATTGTTTGTACTCGAGATTAACTAGATGGCACACAAATGTTTTAAAGAACAACAGAGGAAATACTAGAAGTGGTATAATACTATAATCACCAGCCTGTGGGATAGCATTGGCTGATGGATGATAACTATGGAACAATTTACCTAAACAACAAGTATCTTAGCTGAACTATGGAACAACGTTAACTCCTGAACAAGACCTGTGAGAGATCAGCATGAATATACAGTGAAATGTGATGATCTATTTTCCTTGCTTAGATGAATAACAAAGCCATAAATGTTGCACACAAGTAAGATGAGGGTACAACCTATCGGGCTGCCATCCATAGGAGTGAGCATCATGTGCTGACTTGTCGATGGCCCTGCAGTTGTTGTGGTTGTGCATGTCGGGCACGCGCATTCGATGCAGGGAACTATTGAGTGGGGACTATAGCTCCCTTCTGGTGTATGCTTCCCTTGTTGGAGCAGCTGCGGTGAGTCGGAAGACGGTGTGACTGAAGATGCAGATAATGCATAATGTTAAGAACGACATATCTCTTTGATCTGAGGAAATACACTAAGAGATCACCAGCAAGGTACGAGAGTGGTCACGCGTCTGTTGACTGAAGACTAAACTGGGGTCACACGATTTTATTTTATTTTGGTACTGTCCGATCTACGCCGGATGGCTGGCCGTCTTGTGCCTCCCGGCTGACACTGTTCGGAATCTTCCCCGAAGAGCCAGCGACCAACGGCAGAGCAGCCTGCCTCCGCCGTCCGTGGCCCCGACAAAAACCCCGCTCCCCGCCCCACCGCACTGCCGTGGTTGCGCCGCCCCGGGCTAATCCACAAAGACTCCCCGTCATCCAGATCCGGCGGCGGCAGTACCTTCAACCCACACAACTCTAAAAGATAGCCATCTAAGCGTTGCTTCTGCGACGAACTTGCGGCACCGCACCCTTACGTTAGACACCAGCCAACCGGCAGCCTAGGAGCTCCGCTGCCTCGAGGGGTGCTGCTTCCCATTGCAAATCGATTGGCCCAGAATAAAAATTCAAACAACTGACGCCTAAATAAAGTGATTTGAGATGAGGGCGCGCCCTATCTGGCGGCATGGTGAAGTAGGCAGGTCCAGCTACCGAGTCGGTGAGGGCGGCGCGGTTGCGGTGGCGACCGGCAGCAGGGAAAGAGCGATGTTGTGACGGTCGACGGCTACGCCAAAGTAGCGCCAGGACTCTGGATGGATCCGAAGTTGGAGCCGCTCTGGCGCCGTGAACAACGAGGGGGCTGAATCGGCTCCAGTACGGTTCACGTGGCCGTCATCGAGGCAGCACCAGCAGTACGGAGTAAGAGGCACACGGTGCAGTGCACGACGGCAAATGGACAGCGTCTCCGGCATTAGGGAGGAGGACAGCAGTGAAATTGGTGCGATGGGGGCGCCATGAAGGTGGGGCTGAGGTTTCGCCGCTCGGGAGAAGGGAGCTTCCCGGGGAGAAGGTGATTTGGCGCCCACGAGGTATGAATGGGTGCGGGCGGGGGGAATTGGGAGGGGAGTGGAACCATGTCTTACGGACGCATTTGTGTGAAATGTGAGGGGGAGTTATAGTTCTACCCTTTCCTATAGGCTTCTCGGCTTGGGTCTATGTCGGTGTACTAGAGTAGGGGTACCCTAGTATCCCGAACTTGTGCACGGGCAGTCGCAGCACCCCGCGGCAAGGCTTGCCGGGTGACCGCCAAGGTCCTCTGTGGTTCCTTTGGAGCCATTCAAGAACAAAGTATTCAAGCCAAGGAGACAAGGCCCCGGCAAGAGGAGCTTGCCGGGAAGGCCACTCAAGGCACAAGACCCCGACAAGAGGAGCTTGCCGGGAAGGCCAACCAAGGCATCTCAAGGAACTTGCCACGACGCGCCACGCGTCCCGGCGAGGCCCGGTGAGCGGCAAGCCTCCGGACACGACAAGACAACGACCGTGGCAAGGCGTTTGCCGCGGCAAGCTACCACTCCGTACCCACGCTCCAGCACATCCACCAACGTGTCGCTCTGGGACCCTTCCAGGCGTACGTGGCGGGAGGTTGTGCAGCCAGCGGTACGCGGTGGCAAGCGGCGCTGACAAGATTGCCATCGTGGCGAATGGTGGCGTCCCTGACAGTCCCTTTTTGCACTGTTTGGGCGACGCAGATGGGCATTTAATGCCCTTGTCCCCTGCTGTCAGGGTTAGGTATGATACACTATACAGGTAGCTGTACCAACCGCAACACCTTTCCATTTTTACCCCTGTCTACGTTGCCACCTGTTGGTGACCCCTTGAGCATATAAAAGGAGGCCCATGCGCAACGCAGACGGGGGGAAGAACACTCACGCTCGGTCTCGTTAGCTGCTGGTGTGTACTGTAGCACTCAGCGCTCCTGAGCAAGAACTCAATACAAACCACAAAGTAGGAGTACGGTTTTACGCATCCATGCGGCCCGAACCTGGGTAAACTGCTCGTGTGCTTCGCCTCGATCTGCTCTTTGTGCGATCTCCGCCCCCGCCGAACCGAAAGGGGCTCGGTCCCCATAGGTGCTCGTGGATCAGTTTCCCCGACATCTTTGAAGGAAATAACATTGCAATCACTACCCAAAATAGAGTTATATTACAAGATAGCTTGTCGCGGCTCTAATAGATTGCTTTCGTAACATGACCAGCAGCGACAAGAAAAGAAGAAAACGGGCGGCCTAGTCTACACGATCGCCCTCAACCCTCTTGATCCCGCTCACCTTGTCCATAATGGGTGCGACAAGGGCCTTGAGAGCCTCCAAATCAGCATCCGGCGGCAGGGTCTTGAGGACGTTGGTGAGGTTGAGGCCCGGGTTGCGGAAGGCCACCTTCACCAACACCTTTTGAAGAGCTCCCCGCGCAGATCTTGCGCGACTCGTCGGCCAGCTGCTTTGGGATCCTCTCCCGGAGTCGCTGGAGGGCCGTCGCCACGCCTTTGAAGAACAAGGTGAGCTTGGCGCTGGACTGAGGTTCTCATCGGAGGGATACCCGAGATCCTCCATCCCCACCTGCGCCAGCTCCCTGTCAATGTCTGCGACAGCATTCACAAGACCCTCCGTCCAGTGCTCCACAGTCTCCCTAAAAGTGTTCTGGGCGGCAGCAGCACTCTCCAGCAGCGCCTTGTCGGCCTTGATCTCCTCCTTCAAGGCCACCTCCTGCTCCCTGGCGCCGTCCAGCGTCTTGGTCAAAGTGGTCAGCTTCAACTCAAGATCTGCGTTGGAGTCCTTGGCGGCGCTGAGCTCCTTGTCCTTCTCGGCGAGACGGGCCTGCAGCTCTGAGTGGTTGTAGGCGTCCTTCTCCCGCTCACGCTTGAGCGCGGCAAGCTCCTCGCCGCTCGCCTTGAGATCGGCCTCCAGCTGCGCCACCTTCGTCTCCAGCTCCTTCTTGGCGGCCTCGGCAGCTGCGGCAGCGTCCTCTGCTTGCTTGAGAGCTCCGCCGAATGTTCGCTCGCGCGCGGCAGGCTCCTCCTCGTGGCTATCGAGGTTGATCTTCCGCTGCGCCAGCTCTCCCTCCTGCGCAGACAGCTTCTCTGCGGCAAGCCGCTGCTGCTCTTCGACGTCAGCCTTCTCGAGGAGGAAGGCCTTCTGTGCCTCAGCGAGCTGCTCCCGCTCCTCCGCCAGGGACCGGAGAGCTGCCTGGTTGAGACCTCGGAGCTCCTCCGCGTGCTTCTCAACTTCTGCTCCCGCCTTCGCGACAAGCGCCTCGTGGGATTCCAGCTTGGCTTGCCGAGCGCGGTAGAGCGACAACAGCTTCCGCAACAGCCGCTCCTCCTCGGGCTCACCGATGCTGCTGCTTGGCGCGTCAACAAGCGTCAGCCCAGCGGAGGCGAGCACCTCTCCGTCGAAGCTTTCTCCTTCGACCGGCACCCTGGACATTGACGCCCAGGGGAGGTTGATGAAGACGCCATCGCCGACCTTCAAGTAGACGCCTGGCTGGGGCTCTTCGGAGCCTGGCGCTGCGGCAGCGGCGGAAGGGTCGGCGGTCGGCGTAGCGCCTGGCGCTCCTGCGGCCTCAGGGCCGTTAGTGCGATCACCAGACCCCTCGTCAGCTGCTACGGCGGTAGCCTTGGCGGCCTCCTCGCTGGCGGGATCATCAGCGCCGGCCGCTTCTTCGGTGGCAGCGGCGTTGTCGACAGCAACCTCGGTCTCCATCGGCTCCGCAGCAGATGGGTCTGACGGCCGGAAAAGGAAGAAAAGTCAAGCAAATATCCAAAAAGAAGATCAAACGAAGAAGAACCCAAGGGAAGTTTCGAAGCAAGAGGTTTACCTGTACCGGGCTCTGCAGTTGTGGTCTCCGCCGCCGGGGGGCCGCTGGTGCTGTCCCTTGCCCGAGACTTCTCCCTTGCCGGTGAACTCCCCCTTGCCGGAGAGCTCTCCCTTGTCGGAGGATTCTTCCTTGCCGGAGAACTCTCCCTTGGCGGTGTAGTCGAAGCAGATGGCATGTCAGGGGCGGTCTCAGGACGCTCCTGGTGGGGCTGCTCTGCTCCTACACAAACCAGCAGTCAGATATCAGCAAACAAAGAGTATCCATGCACGCCTAACAGCAGGAAGCAAACCATATACTTACGCTGGGGGCTGCGCTGGGGGCTGCTCTGAAGAACAGTTGCCGGGTCCAGCAAGGTTGTCTCGGACGCACCCCCTGCTGTCGCGGTGGGTTCGTCCTCGATGATAATCAACGGGACCTTGGCTCTCTTTGCCGCTCTCTGGGCCAGAGTCCTAAAAAGGAATAAGTTCAGAGTAAAGCAAATGAGATACAAGGAAAAACAACATGAATTGAAGAAATACAAGTACAACAAGAATCTTACTCTTCTTCTTCCTCGTCGGAGCTGAGCGCGGAGAAGTCAAAGCCTGGCTCACCTCCGGCGCGAGGAGGCGGAGGAGTAGGTTCCCTTGGCCGCTTGGCGGGAGCAGTGGCGGTGGTCTGAGACGACCCCGCTCCAGCTGCCGCCGCGGTATGAGAAGCAGCAGGAGAAGAAGCGGCGGTCCGGGAAGACCCTGCTCCAGCTGTCGCAGCAGCGTGAGGTGCCCCCGCGGCAACAGAACTTGCCACGGTGGAACGTGTCGCGGGGCGCGGCGGCTGTTGACTCGTCTGCCGCTCCGCTACGTCCCCGGCCTTGCGGAGACGCCTTCTTGGTCGAGCCGGGGGCTCTGCTTGTGGCAAGCTGCCCGAAGATGAGGAGGAAGAGGAGTCGATCTCCAACGAGCCGCTCGTATCCTCGGCGGGCTCGCTCGACTCGATGCCATGCCCGGCAGGCTCTTCCTCGCTAGCAAGCCCCTCTCGCTCGGCAAGGCTTGCCGCCTCCGCTGCCTCTGCCTCCTCCACGGTGAACCCAAACTCGCCCGCGGCTGCGGCTGCCGCCGCCTCTTCCAGCCTAGTGGCGATGTGCTTTATCTCCTCGTCGGTGGTGTCCCGGGTGAGGCCCTTCTGCTCGTCGGAGCGGATCGGCATTTCTACCAAGCCATCAAAGAATGCCTGCACGACGTCGTCTGCAGGCTCTTGCCAAGCTGGGTCAATTCCATGCGAGTCGCACAGCGGCATCATTGCACGGATGCGGCTGAGCGAGGAATTGTAGCACAGTGGAACGACACCCCTCGGCAACCTGAACACTTCGGGATGTTGAGGGTCGTATTTGAACAACTCCTGGAGAATCGCGTTAAGCTCCAGAACAGTGAAGTTGAAGTTGAGGCCCGGACGCAGCCTCATGATATCCGCCGCATTCTTGAACTCCCAGGCGGGTCTCCTCCTCTCCTACAGGGGGGCGATGCGGCGGCGAAGGAAATATGCGCCAACGGCGCCTACAGTGAGCCCGGCAAGCCTGAGGCGTTGGATCCGGGCGACGGCAATCTTCAGCCTGTCATCTTCCGGGGCCACGTTGCTCCAATCGCTGCCGCACACTTCTGGAGTTTGGCGCCGGGCGTAAACGGCTTCGGGTCCTCCTCGACAATCCAGCACCAGTCTGCTCTCCATTCCTCCCACTTGCTGCGGAGCTCTCCCTCCAGATAAGCTTCCTTCTTGCTGGCTTTTGAGATCCAGGCGATTCCGCCAGATAAAGGCTCTCCTTTCTCAACTCGGGGCATAAAGAAGTGGCAAAAAAGGGCTACATTTGGATGGACTCCGACAAAGTTTTCGCAGAGATGTGCAAAAACTGCCATGGTCAGGACAACATTGGGGGTGAAGTCAAGGAGGCGTAACCCGTAGGTGTTCATAATATCACAGAAGAACTCAGAGAAAGGCGGGAAAAGCCCGCAGTAGAAGAACAAGGCGAAAAGGGGGTATCCAGTTGGAGCCATTTTCCAAGCGACGGCTGGAAGTAACTTCGTGCGCGGGTGCGCCCGCGTCTCCGTCGACCAGAAGAGGTAGTAGTACTCCCTCAGGTCCCTCGCGGCAAGCTTGGGGGGGAAGATTGCCCGCTCCTTTCGCAGCGCCGCTAGCCGCTGCGCCTCGGCCGACTTCACGACCTTCCCCTTTTCGGCTTTCGGAGCCATGGCGGAGGTGGTGAGGGAGGTCGATGGCGTTGGTGGTGCTGGTGGCGATGGGGGGCAGAGCGCTGCTCTCTTTTGGCTTTGGGAAGAAGGGGAGTGGCGGAGATTTTCAAGGTTGGAATAGCAACTGGTTGATGGGCGGACTGACCCTGTTTCCCCTGCTTATAAGGAGGGAGGGGGCGGACGTTTCGCCTTTCCGAATAAAGAAACCACCCACGATCTCTCCCACGACGCCGCAATCAACGCGTGTCGTTCGGGGAGGGCGCGGTGGATACAGAGTGGGATACGGCGTGACCCAGGCCGCGCGTGCCCGTGCCCTGTTTTGGGCCTGGCCCAACAACGCTTGGCACCATGTATGGCCCAGGCCCGGGGGCTCCTGTCGGTGTACTAGAGTAGGGGTACCCTAGTATCCCGAACTTGTGCACGGGCAGTCGCAGCACCCCGCGGCAAGGCTTGCCGGGTGACCGCCAAGGTCCTCTGTGGTTCCTTTGGAGCCATTCAAGAACAAAGTATTCAAGCCAAGGAGACAAGGCCCCGGCAAGAGGAGCTTGCCGAGAAGGCCACTCAAGGCACAAGACCCCGGCAAGAGGAGCTTGCCGGGAAGGCCAACCAAGGCATCTCAAGGAACTTGCCACGACGCGCCACGCGTCCCGGCGAGGCCCGGTGAGCGGCAAGCCTCCGAACACGACAAGACAACGAGCGCGGCAAGGCATTTGCCGCGGCAAGCTACCACTCCGTACCCATGCTCCAGCACATCCACCAACGTGTCGCTCCGGGACCCTTCCAGGCGTACGTGGCGGGAGGCTGTGCAGCCAGCGGTACGCGGTGGCAAGCGGCGCTGACAAGATTGCCATCATGGCGAACGGTGGCGTCCCTGACGGTCCCTTTTTGCACTATTTGGGCGACGCAGATGGGCATTTAATGCCCTTGTCCCATGCTGTCAGGGTTAGGTATGATACACTGTACATGTAGATGTACCAACCGCAACACCTTTCCATTTTTACCCCTGTCTACGTTGCCACCTGTCGGTGACCCCTTGAGCATATAAAAGGAGGCCCATGCGCAACGTAGACGGGGGGAAGAACACTCATGCTCGGTCTCGTTAGCTGCTGGTGTGTACTGTAGCACTCAGCGCTCCCGAGCAAGAACTCAATACAAACCACAAAGCAGGAGTAGGGTTCTACGCATCCATGCGGCCCGAACCTGGGTAAACTGCTCGTGTGCTTCGCCTCGATCTGCTCTTCGTGCGATCTCCGCCCCCGCCGAACCGAAAGGGGATCAGTCCCCATAGGTGCTCGTGGATCAGTTTCCCCAACAGTCTGTGTACTGAGGGTCGGGGATAGTAGAGTAACTTTGCTTCTCCCCAAATAGTGGGCGGGAGCGATTTCGGGCGAGGAGGGCGTGTTTTGAACTATAGTGGGCGCGAGCGATTTCAGGCGAGGAGAGCGTTTTTTGCTGACCATGGTTTATGAATTATTCGGCACATGTCATTTCGGCCGAGGAGAAGGCGCGCTTGGATGAAGTTACTAACCTACCCTCGATGTACAACGGGCCAATTGATGCGCGTCCCACATAGGACGGTAATTTCGCGTCTCCCATTTATTTGCTCGGGCAAATTCCATCGAGCAGAGAGGATGTTTAACGGTTCGTTCAAATTTTGGGAGAAGGAGCATCCACGTCTACCTTACCAAGTCGATTCGGATCAAATTTTGAAATATTAGCTTGCCACTTCTTTTTTAGATGGAGATATGATGCTCGGGAGTAATGTGTTTTTACATGCTCGTTGCTAGCGATTTACTATATGACAAATAGTTGACCCCCTCAAAAACGCAAATCAAACCCAAAATGAAATATCTTGATTCAATGAAATAGCTCGTTCAGTAGGTCAAAATAGTGAACTAAATCCAAAATTGAACACCTCAATCGAGTAGCATGTTGTACATTATTATAGTACTCCATGAACATGTTGAAAGTCAAATTAATGAACTTGTTTGATATACGCATATATCTGTTCATGTGTGGATTGCAGACAACATGTTCTCCAATTTAAATATTTGAATGCAAGTTTATATCGAAACATGGTTTATATCAGTCTTTGATGCATAAAACGCGACCTCTCCCTCTCCCGGACTCCTGTTCTCTCTCTCTCACCGACAATCTTCAATTCTATCGCACGCATCCGACACAAAAACCTTGTTGGTCCCTCTCCCTTTCTCTCCATCTCTCTCTCTCTCTTTGTGTGTAGGGGGGGGGTCTTTCTAGTTCGCATGCATATATACACCATCTATAGGTCTGTCTCGCACACTATGTATGATACTCTAGCTAGTCCAAGCTAGATATCTTGGGTGCACTCATCGTACGCACACAGATTCCTTGGCTCTTTGCCTGTAACTCTCTCACACAGCATTATTTCGTCTCGGAGCTCTTCCCCCCTCTCTCAAACTCTCCATCCACCTGGGTCACACATACACATGCATATCTCACTCGCACTCGATAGGCCCATCTAAAACTCTATCTCTCCCCCTCGTTCTCTCTCCATATCACACGCGCAGACACACAATCTCATGCCCAGCTAGCCAAGTATGATGGTGTCTCACTCAATTGTAGGCACACGCAGTCCCCCCTATATGTATATGACTAGCTAATCTTAGTCTCCATCACAAACATGTGCATGGTCTATCTCGATTTCTCTCGGGGCATCTTTCTATCGCGCACGCACTCCCTCGATCTCCCACCCATATAGTCCCCTCACGATCTCGACGGGATCTCTCTATCACAAACACACCCTCTCTCCCTCCCCATGCGTCCATGCCATCCATGTGTCCCTCTCGACCTTTGTTCCTTTTTGGCCACACCTCTATTGGACATGTGCTACAGGGGTGTCTCTCTCCGTTGCAAACAATCACACACTAGCTATCTTTGTGTATCTCCTCGCCTTGCTTTTCCATCTCGGAGATGCATGCATGATATGTTCGCATAAGAAACGAAAAAAGACTCTCTCTTTCTAATTTATCGTTTGTTGTCACTTTCTCTTCCACACGCATACTCTTTTTGCACACTTACTCATTCCCCTTCACACGCACTTGATCTGTCTCGACTGAGGCACTCTCCTCGGTCCATAGCATACAGATTTATTGAAAAGTCAAACATCACAAAGTTTGACCATGTACATGGAGAAAAAGAATTACATCTAGTACGGCAAACATATACCATTAGATTCACCATGAGATGTAGTTTTGTATGATGTATCTTTGGTATTGTAGATATAAATAACATTTGCGTAAACCTGATCAAAGTTTCCAAAGTTTGACTTCTAAAAAATTTACATGCACTGCATTATCGAGCAGATGGAATATCTCTTTCCCCCTCTCAGCTATCTGACGCACCACTCAGCCTTATCGGGGCTCCTCAATATCTCTCAAACTTTATTGGTCAGTTTGGTTCGTGACCTGACCCTCATGCCTTGATGGCCGGTACTGCCTGGTGTGGACGTGAGATGTAAAATATTTCTGCCTGGCTAGGCTTGCGTGGTGATGAAGCGTTTGGTTCATGCGTGCGCCAGGCAAAGCATCAACGTCCCATCAATCAATCCATGCATCAATTATTTAATGCTAATATCCATCCATGTTGTTGTTAGCCTCGTGGCCACACGACCAGGCACGGCCAGGTGTTCGAAATTGGTCGCCTGGGCCAGGCTACTTGCAGTGTCTGGAGTTCAGCCAGGCTAATTAAAGTGCAAGGGAACCCAGGCCAGGCGGGCTTTCTTTTTCACAGGGTAGCAACCAAACAAGCATGCATGAAATCCAGCCACAACACCAGGCCAGGCAAAAGATGCTCAGGACGCAAGCCAAACTGGCCTTATATCTCCCTGGTTCACACATACACATGTCTCGCTCGCGCTATACATATAGACCCATCCAACACTCTTTGCCCTTGTTCTCTCTCCATGTGACACGCACCCCCCTAAGTACCATAATCCCTCAATCCATCATAGGCGCAAGCACTCCCCCCTAGATCCTAAGTATAATTATCTCTTACTAGCCATCAGGAACACATGTATTGTCTCCTTCCATCCATACGTCTATCTCGATATCTCTCGGGGCATCTTCTATTGCGCACACACCTTGTCACTCGATCTCCCACCCATGTAGTCCCATCACGATCTCCAGGGGATCACTCTATGACAAACATACACTCTCTCCTCCCCATGTCTGCATTTTCTCCGTACATCTCTCTCGACCTCTCTCCCTTGTTTGTCAGACCCCTCTTGGCCACGTGCTAGGGGTCTTGCTCTCTCGGTTCCAAACAACCACACACTATCTCCTCACCTTGCCTCCGTTGTCGAAGATGCATGTGTGATATGTTTGCATAAGACACGCATGCTTTTTCTCTACTTTTATCGTGTGTTGTCCATCTCTCTTTCACACACGCACACACACTTTTTTTCACTCTCTCTCTCTCTCTCTTGTTAGGGACTCTGTCACGTCCATAAGCATATGGATGTTTTGAAAGTTCAAACCTCAGAAAAGTTTGACCAGGTATATGTGGAGAAAAACATTTACATCTGGAACGATCATTAGATTCATCACAACATGTACTTACTTCATACTATCATTTATCTTTGGTATTGTAGATATAAGTAATTTATTTATAAACTTGGTCAAAGTTTCAAAAGTTTGACTTAAAAAATGTTGGAACTACATTATCGGACGGAGGGAGTAGCTCTTTCTCTCTCTCTCTCTCTCTATGAGTTATCTCTCATGGGCCTCCCCTCTCACTCGAACTCTCTATACCGACGGATTATACGCTCACTTTGTCAGCGTATAGCTCCGTATATTGTTTAGTTGACCGATGAGGGAGTCCTGGATTAGGGGGTGTCCGGATAGCCGGACTATACCTTCAGCAGGACTCCGGGACTATGAAGATACAAGATTGAAGATTTCATCCCGTGTCCGGAAGGGACTTTCCTTGGCGTGGAAGGAAAGCTTGGCGATACGGATATGTAGATCTCCTACCATTGTAACCGACTCTGTGTAACCCTAGCCCTCTCCGGTGTCTATATAAACCAGAGGGTTTTAGTCCGTAGGACAACATATAACAATCATACCATAGGCTAGCTTCTAGGGTTTAGCCTCCTTGATCTCGTGGTAGGTCTACTCTTGTACTACCCATATCATCAATATTAATCAAGCAGGACGTAGGGTTTTACCTCCATCAAGAGGGCCCGAACCTGGGTAAAACATCGGGTCCCTTGTCTCCTGTTACCATCTGCCTAGACGCACAGTTCGGGACCCCCTACCCGAGATCCGCTGGTTTTGACACCGACATTGGTGCTTTCATTGAGAATTCCTCTGTGTCATCGCTTTTAGGCTCGATGGCTCCTCCGATCATCAATAGCGATGCAGTCAAGGGTGAGACTTTTCTCCCCCGACGGATCTTCGTCTTCGGCGGCTTCGCACTGCAGGCCAATTCGCTTGGCCATCTAGAGTAGATCGAAAGCTACGCCCCTGGCCATCAGGTTAGATTTGGAAGTTTAAAATACACGGCTGACCTCCGCGGGTACTTGATCTTCGACGGATTCGAGCCACAGCCAAGCGCGCCGCACTGTCATGATGGGCATGATCTAGCTCTGCCGCCGAACAGTGCCCTAGAGGCCGCACACGCATCGGTTCCGACCCTCGATTCGGAACCAACTACGCCGATCGAGGATGAGTGGTTGGACGCCGCCTCGGGGGCTATGATCCCAACGGTGATCGAGCCGAACACCAGCCCCGCACTCCGCAAGGCCCGTGACTCTGAGGGACCAGACTCCACTCCGGACTCCGAGCCCTCCTCGCCCCTGCCGATCGAATCCGATTGGGCGCCGATCATGGAGTTCACCACCGCGGACATCTTTCAGTACTCGCCCTTTGGCCATATCCTGAAGTCACTAAAGTCTCTCTTTATCAGGAGAGCCCTGGCCGGATTATGGTCAGCAAGGTTGGGATACAGACAATGAAGAAATTCAAAGCCTACCCACCACCCATTTGGTAGCCACTATCGATAATTTAAACGACGTGCTCAATTTCGACTCCGAAGACATCGACGGTATGGACGACGATGTAGGAGACGCACATGATCCAACGCCTATAGGGAATTGGACAGCCACCTCATCTCATGATGTGTACATGGTGGATACACCTAAAGGAAGCAACGACGAGGAACACATGAATGCAATGAGGGATTATTCTCTCGAAAAGCAATTAAAGCGGCGATGTAAACGCCTCTCCAAGCCACGCCTAGATAAAGACAGCAGCCATACAGACCCAGACATAGGGCAGGATGAGCCGGCAGACGACGAGCATGCCTTTGAGCAACCATCCCAACAGGGCAACTCGGGCAAACAAACCGAACAACCCGTCCCCGGCATAAACAACATTCCGTATGACCTTACACCGGATAAGCTCATGGAGTAGAAGAACCTCCACAAAAGGCTCGTTTCTACTGCACGTAGCCTGAAAAAGCAGAAGCGGAAGCTCAAAACTGCGGAAGACGCACTCAGAATCAGGTGGAGCAAAGTACTTAACACCGCAGACAAATACGGCGGCAGTTGCCGCACAAAAAGCTATCCGAAGCAAAAGCTACTGCCGGAATTCGACGAGGAGGCCTTAGAGCCCCCGCAGTCAAAAAGTAAGAAAGCCACCCGGTCGGATAGACGACCCCATGGCCAGCACGGAGCGGCAAGCGGCGCCGCACACAAGCCGGCACGCGATCCACTCAAGGATTCGCATCAAAAAGATGGCCCAGCCAGATCTATTTATGGGCCAAGAGAGCACGACAGTCAATGCCGGAATCAAAAGCTCGCGGCAGAATCAGAAAAAGTCGCCCCTCAAAGATAATAGGGACGAGCTATCCAACTTAAACAAAATCTTGGATAAGATATGTCAGATACACAGTACTCCCGGGAAGCCTGCAAACCATACCCACAGAGATTGCTGGGGTTTTAAGCAATCCGGCATACTCAACGCCGAACACAAGGGGCTTGACACACCAAGCGAAGACGATGACGAACCCCAAAAGCAGAGCACCAGGAAACAAAAGAATTTTCCACAAGAAGTAAAAATAGTAAACTTACTTCACATAACAAAACAAGCGGCGCCCATAGAGGTACGCGCCATACGGCCTATCCCAAAGGAGTCTCGCCACTGGTTGTCAAAACCAATCACCTTCGATCATCTGGATTACTCTAGAAGTATCAGGAACGCATGCTGGACTGCCTTGGTACTCGATCCAATAATCGACGGACTCCAGTTTACAAATGTCCTGATGGACGGCGGCAGCGGTCTAAACCTGATATATCAGGACACAATCCGCCACATGGGGATAGACCCAACAAAAATTCGCCATAGCGAAACCTCCTTTCAAGGGGTAACGCCAGGTCCGGATACCCATTGCATGGGTTTTCTCCGGCTTGAAGTTATGTTCGGATCCCCCGATAACTTCCGTTGCGAAAAGCTAACTTTTCACATCGTCCCATTCTCAAGTAGCTATCAAGCACTGCTGGGACGCGAAGCTTTCGCCCGCTTTAATGCAATACCGCATTATGCATCTCTTACGCTTAAGATGTCCGGTCCACGAGGCATCATCTCACTACAGGGAAGCATGGAACTCGCCCCCCACACGGAAGATTGTGCGGCTGCCTTAACAGCCCCACAATAAAACGGCTTCACCAGCCAAAAAATCCAAACAGGTCGTTAAGACCACGGACACGGTAGACGAGTCCGGCATAAACATATAATTAATAAAGGCTTAATAGCCGTATACCCCTACGCTAGGGGCTCCGCGCATATAAAATACGAGACAATCAAGCTCAATTTTACCCATTTCAATTTATACTTTGTTTATTTAGTATAACTTCTGTTCGACACGACCTTTTTTCAACGAAGTTCCTCTTTTTTACAGATGAACACCGTGATGCGCCCGTCCAGGATACGGCACAGTGGAGACACAGGCGCAGACGTGCAGCAGGGACCCGTTCCAAGGATTCTTTTCAGATTAAGACCCTGCGTAAACCTTTTTTTACTGTCTCTTGTTGATACACGTCCTCCGGTTTTTCGGTATAATCAAGGAGGAGGCTGGTGTCTTGGCATGTGGCCACGTCAGAATTTTGCGCATACCTGGACACTAGGGGCTTATAACTAAGGGCGTTGTCCCGCCCGCACTCATAAAGACCGAATACCTTAGGGAGTGTTCGGCGTCGCGAGTTTGGCCTTATATGCATCAGCTCCGAATCATGTCTTTGGTCAAATGTTGGGTTGCCCGGCTCCTGTGTTTTGCTGCCTTACGTTCCGCTCTATCGGCTAAGGCGGCACCAGGAGAACTACTGCGATTGTGCCCCGGTTCGGCCAGGCAAGCACCTCAGTAGAGAAAGCCGAAAACTGACTGTCATGATATAGCGTGAGACTAGTCAACCACTCGATGACTCACCGGAATTTATAGGATTCCTCCGCATTAACGAAGGGTCTTTTCCCGGCCAGGCACACATGCGCCCCGAATTCGGGCGAGCGCAGGCGCCACCAGGGGCTATCTTAGTAGCCTCACTGTCAAGCTCCTATGGCTAAGTGAGAGTGATAAAGCATTATAGTCCGATTGCCTAGCTCGCTGCACTATCACCTCCTTTGTAGGACCAAGACGTTGGATCAAGTGTGAAAATGCGCCTTCTGCGAGCACCCCCGCATTATTTGCGTGGGGGCTGAAGCCGACGACTGCCATCTTTCAGATTATATATATATATATATATATATATATATATATATATATATATATATATATATATATATATATATATATATATATATATATATATATATATATATCTTAAAACGGCCGCACATGAGGTGTTACAAATACTTGAAGGCACAAGTATAAAAGGCGTCTACAATTTATCAAAATATTGTTTTACAATAAAATATGCTATTCGAACATAGCATCCTTCGAGCACTGCGTCTCTATTACACGAGCGCCTTGAAGGACTTCCTGAAAATAGTGCTCGGCAGGTACTCGGCTTTTGTCCGAATCTCGGGATGCAACAATGGTGGTCTCCATCTCCGCCCAGTATGTCTTGACACGGGCAAGAGCCATCCGTGCACCCTCTATGCATGCTGACCTCTTCATTGCATTAATACGCGGCACCGCACCAAGGAACTGCTGCACCAAGCTAAAATAACTCTTCGGCTCCGATCTCTCCGGCCACAGATGACTCATGACGCACTTCATGGCGAGTCCGGACAACCTATTCAGCTCGGCCCATTCGGCCAGACGATCGGCCACTGACAGTGGACGCTCTAGATTGTGGAACTATGACCAGAAGAGTTTCTCCACTTCGCGATCTTCTTGATCTTGAAAGTGTTCGGTCGCATTAGCAGCACTTGCCGCCAAATCCAGATAGGTGTCCGCCGTACTCCACAACCGGTCCAACGGAGCATGCTTAGGATCACAAAATTTCCTCCGCAACATAGAGGGCTTTCCAGCCGCGATCTCTCCGGCCTGACGCAGCTCCTCCTTCACAGCTCTCATCGCAGAGCGAGCGTCCTTGGCATCGGCAACGGCCTTCTCCAAGTCCGTCGGTTCCGCCCGGTCTTCTTTTTCCAGAAGCCTGCAACGGTTAGCAGCGCTCTTCAGCTTCACGGCCATCTCGACCATCTCTTTCTTGCTTTGGCAGTGAGCAGCCTGTTCGGCTCTCAGCTCTTCAAGGGACTTCTTGGCAGCCGCATCACTTTTTCTGGCTTGCTCCTTGGCTCGGGCAAGTTCCGTCCGAAGACTCTCCATGGAAGTCGCACCATCTGCATCAAGCACACACATAGTAAGATACTGGCGTAAGCTCCTCTTACCAGGCGCCACCGAAGGGGTTACATACCTTGTGCCTCGTCAAGCCGCTTGTTAACAAGCACGATGTCGGCCTCTGCCACGTCAAGCTGCCGCTTTAGCTCGGCAAATTCATCAGTCCGGCTGGACGCCGGACACTTCGTCACCTATATACGAAGACGACATTTTAGACCTGGGGTTATGATCCTCTACGCGCCGTCAATTTTGACAACGCAAAGAGTCTCAGGGGCTACTATGTGCACAGGGCACATCCTATTTATGCGCCACTATTAAAAAAGGGTGCATTATTCCGCGTACCTCAAAACCCGTCAGTAAACTTTTGACGGCCTCGTGCAATCCGCTTTCCGCGGATGAAACCCTTTCAATCACCATGCCCATCAATGCATGATGCTCCTCTGAGATAGATGCTCGCCCTAGCAGATCCTTCAGCTCCTCCGACTGTGCACCGGACAGTGCCGGACTCGTCCTATGGCCTTTTTCGAAGGACGGATGCGGAGAGCCTTGGGGGGCCATATGGCTGCCTTCCGGCCCTGCCGGATTCGGAGAAATCCTCCGCGACGATACCTCAGGGTCGCCCACCTCTCTAGGCGGTTCGGCAGGGGGAGGCGTTTCGCTCTCCATCATCTCTCCAGAAGAAGATCCCCTGAAGACGAGCTCTGCTGAGAAGGGCTGAGGTCCGAACTACAAGGTAAATTTTCGGTCACTCTTCTCAGATATAAAACAAGGATTCTTCTCAAAGAAAAACCTCTCTCTACTTACGGCTCGATGGAGGGCTGGCCCCCTTGAGGGCATAGTTCGGCCGAGGTATCCCCCGGCACAGGACCCTCTGACAAAGATCTCTTCCCCCGTTTTGAGGCCACGGTCTTCGGGTCTTCAGAGGCGGTCCTCTTCTTTCCTAGAGGAGAGGAACTTTTGATTCCTTCCCTCCGGACAGCCTCCTTCGAGGAGGCCGTAGTTTCCTTGTCCCCTCCCTTGCTTTCCTTCAAAGGCACAATCTTCAACATCCTGACCAGCACGGTATCCGATGTGGTCTCGGGGAGGGGAGCCGGACACCTGATTAGCTTTGCTTTCGCTATCCACTCCTGTTTAAAGAACAGTTCTTTAGAAGCAAGTTTTATGACAAATATACGTATAGCGAGTCCGGGCACGAGGCTACTTACTTTAGTATCCGGGCGATTGCAACTCAGGCCTGCGTCCTCGGTCAAGTCCGGACACGTCGCTTGTGATCCAAGAACAACTTATACATCTCCGCGGGCGTTGCGCCCATGAAATGCTGGAGAGCTCGCGGTCCCTTCGGATTAAACTCCCACAGGCGAAGGGGGTGACGTTTGCCGAGCAGGGTTCGGCGGATCAGCATCACCTGTGTCACCTTGACCAGGCTGAGGTCTCTTTCTAAGAGATCCCTAATGCGGCCCTGCAACAAGGGCACATCCTTGGATGACCCCCAGTCAAGTCCTTTATTGACCCATGACGCTAGCTGAGGTGGGGGACCCGAGCGAAAGGCAGGTGGCGCCACCCACTTGGTGCCCCTGGGAGCGGTGATATAGAACCACTCTCGTTGCCATAAGTTGAACTCCTCTTGAAAAGAGCCCTCGAGCCATGGAGCATCAACATTCTTGCTTATAACAGCGCCTCCGCACTCAGCGTGCCGCCCCTCGATCATCTTCAGCACTACCTTAAAGCTCTTGAGCCATAGTCTGAAGTGAGGATTAACATGGAGGAAGGCTTCACACACGACGATGAAAGAAGAAATGTGGAGGATGGACTCCGGAGCTAAGTCGTGAAATTCCAACCCATAATAAAACATGAGCCCCCTCACGAAGGGATCCGTCGGGAAGCCTAGCCCCCGAAGGAAGTGAGACATGAACACCACGCTCTCACCAGGCCTGGGAGTGGGAATGACCTGCCCTTGAGCAGGCAACCTATGCGAGATTTCGCCGGTCAAGAACCTGGCCTCTCTCAGCTTTAGCACGTCCTCCTCCGTAACGGAAGAGGGCGCCCATCGGCCTCGAAGGTCGGAACCGGACATTGTCGAAGATCCGAGGCGCCCGAAATTTGGAGCCTTGTGTGTTGGAACTCGAGGCAAAGGGCGAAATCGTTTGAGATTGAAAGAAAGGAGTAAGGCCTTGGTCTCTTTATAAGAGGTTGAATACCAAGGGCCAATCCCCGTAACCGTTTGGGACTCGCCTTTAATCGAGAAGACATGCCAATGGGCACGATTGGGTTACCCACATCCGTATTGATGAGAATCCCGTAAATAAAGGGGACATGATCTCTGCTTCGACAAGACGTGCCAAGGAAACCGCCTTGCAAAATGCGCTGAGGTGGGGGAGTAAAAAATGATTCGAATAAAGACTTGGCCGTGGTGTGGTGTCATGCTACGGAATACGTCAGCAGATTAGATTTGTGTAAATATTATTCTCTCTACGGCAATATGTGGAAACTATTTTGCAGAGCCGGACACTATACTTAGTGTTCAAAATCTTCTATGAAGTATTTGGAGGAGGACCCTGCCTTGCAATGCCGAAGACAATCTGCGCGCCGGACTCGTCATCATTGAAGCCTGGTTCAGGGGCTACTGAGGAAGTCCTGGATTAGGGGGTGTCTGGATAGCCGGACTATACCTTCAGCCGAACTCCTGGACTATGAACATACAAGATTGAAGACTTCGTCCCGTGTCCGGAAGGGACTTTCCTTGGCGTGGAAGGCAAGCTTGGCGATACAGATATGTAGATCTCCTGCCATTGTAACCGACTCTATGTAACCCTAGCCCTCTCCAGTGTCTATATAAACCGGAGGGTTTTAGTCCGTAGGACAACATATAACAATCATGCCATAGGCTAGCTTCAAGGGTTTAGCCTCCTTGATCTCGTGGTAGATCTACTCTTGTACTACCCATATCATCAATATTAATCAAGCAGGACGTAGGGTTTTACCTCCATCAAGAGGGCCCGAACCTGGGTAAAACATCGTGTCCCTTGTCTCCTGTTACCATCCGCCTAGACGCACAGTTCGGGACCCCCTACCCAAGGTCCGCCGGTTCGGGACGTAGGGTTTTATCGAACGGAGGGAGTAGCTCTTTCTCTCTCTCTCTCTCTCTCTCTCTCTCTCTCTACTACCTCTCATGGGCCTCCCCTCTCACTCGAACTCTCTATACCGACGGATTATACGCTCACTGTGCCAGCGTATAGCTCCGTATATTGTTTAGTTGATCGGTCAACCAATCCACATGCTGCCTTATCAGCTCGTGTTCTGTATCTTCGTGTGCTGGCCCATGTGGCAGTGGGTGAAAATAAGTAAACTAGAGGCCCATCTAACACGCGGTGAAGTAAACAAAGTTGAAACCACTCGGGGTAGCACCCCGCACGCTAGTAAATTGAGGGCGCATTGAGGACAAACTTCTTGCGCGGGAAGGACGCCTCGCGCACAATTCACCACTGCGCGGTGGCATGCATAGAAGGACGCACTCGCGCACACCCAGCACACAACACACACCAGCACACATGTACACCGGTGTTGCCGCCGGTTGAGATGGACGGCGAGGCAACCAACAAGCGGAGGCGGTTCAAGCCAAAACCGCATCCGGCGAGCCTGGACTTCATCAGCAGCCTCCCCGACGACACGCTGCTCGTCATCATCGGCCTCCTCCCCACCAAATCTGCCGTGCGTACCGCCCTGCTCTCCCGGCGGTGGCGCCCCCTCTGGCGCTGCGTCCCCCTCAACCTCATTGTCGACAGTTGCCTCTGCGACGGGGATTGCAAACGCATGGCCGCAGTCTCCAAGATCCTTTCATCGCACCCTGGGCCAGCCAAACGCCTTGACATCCGCATGTTCAGTACCAACTGCAAGGTCCAACCCAAGTTCTACGAGTGGTTCTTATCCCCCGCCCTAGATCAGCTCGAGGAGCTCAGCTTTGAAGCTGGACGATGTCGCTCTGTGCCGCCGTCCGTGCTCCGCCTCACGCCAACGTTGCGTCGCGCCAGCTTCAGCTCCTGCTATCTTCCCCAGATTAATGTCGCGCCCACTCTTCTTCTCCCTCAACTCAAGTAGCTCGACCTCTTCGATGTTGTCATCTTGAAGAAGGCTATGGAGCACCTGCTCCGCAGCTGTAATGCGCTCGAGTACCTTCGTCTTGAGCAGATCCACGGGATCATTAGCCTCCACATCGCCTCGACGAATCTCCGATGGATTTACGTGTCTTGCTGGCCCCGTAACAAGACATTAATTGGGAAGAGATCACTCCAGCTGTTCCACGTTATGGTCATTGATAATGCGCCTTTCCTTGAGAGATTGCTTGTATCGGATCTAGAAGGTCCAACAAAAATCAGGGTCATTGACGCGCCGAAATTGACAGCATTGGTGTACTCGTCTACCAAATTCTCTGAACTCTTTATTGGATCTATAATCGTTCAGGTACAACACTCATCTTCTTCTCCGTCTTCTTGAAATTCACATTTTTAAATTTCTTCTTGATGTATTTACGACCGTCTTCCAGAAAATGATTCCCACAAGCTTGACCCAGTCCATGCGCACAGTGAAAATCTTAGCACTAAAATCTATCGGCCCCAATCTGGATCAAGTTGTTGTGTTCCTTACATGCTTTCCGTGCACGGAGAAGCTACTCATCGAGGTGAAACTTCTTTCCTATAAGTAAACGGTAATCACAACGTAGCTCAATTTTTTTGTAATTTTCCCAAATTACGATGACAAGTGTAGTGTTCAAAACTGCATCTACGCACTGCACTGAAAGAAATGTTTTCAGTATTTTTTCTCACGTGATCACCTGCATCGTTTTTATGTTGTACTACTATAGTAGCCTAGGCTAGTCATAGTGGAAAGTAACTTATGGTTACCCTAAGAGCAAGTACTACCTTCGTCCTAGTTTACTCTTCCAATTTTGTAGTATCAAAATTTGACCATAGATTTAACTAACAAAATGTTAATGCATGTCACTAAGAACTATAACGTTGGATTCGTATCTGAACATAATTTCAAATTGTATAATTTTTAGTGACATGCATTGGCATTTTCTTAGGTAAATCTAGGGTCAAAATTTTATACTAAATACGAGGTAGTATTACAAAAGTGGGCTATGTAGGCCAAAATATGTGCCAAATTCACTTGTGATGCATTTGGCATCGATGCCCCTCCATTGCTCACCTGGTGTCCCAATCTGGATCACCTACTTTGCTCCGGTGCCAAATTAACTCACGCAATGAAAAAAACACTTCGTGGGAGAGAGAGAGAGGACTGAGGGAATAAAAAAACACTTGTTTGGGAGAGTGAGAGGCTGGTGTAGTTGGTTTGATTGATTTGTTTATACATGTGGGTCTGTGTGCACAGCGGTGCCAACTCTCTCACATCGCGAGAGCGGTGCCAAAATCTTTTGATTTGAGATCGATGCGTATTATGTGGCATACTTTTGCGAAATATGGCATCGGCCACATAGTGGAAGGCAACAAATGCCCAAGCTCTTCACGTGCTCCTAGTTAAATGAGGGGAAACAGTGAGAGAGAGAGAGAGAGTGAAAAAATATCACTAGCCAGCTAACCCTATCGTATGAGCGAATGATATTGGTACCTCTTGATGACACGACAATCTTATGCAACCAGCTGCTCTAATATGTTCTCTTCTTTTGCAGATAAAAAAAGACCCGAAACTGAAAAATGTGTTGCACTACAACAATCTCATCGAATGCCTTGATCTCCATCTTACAGAAATTGATTTGATCGACTACCGAGGTAGCACATCTGAGATTAAATTGGCCAGGTTCTTTTTTCTGGAGGCAAGTGTGCTCAAGGTAATGAGGTTTGGCGTTCTCTGGCGCAACAATGAATGGCGTGCTGATCACCGCAAGCGTCTAAGCCTAAATGACAAAGTCTCCGCAGAAGCTGAATTTGTTTTTGAAACACCAAGTGGTCAGAGACTCGAAAACTTATTTGCCCATTAGTGACTTGTCAGGGCGGTGGATTTTAGTTTGTACGATAATGCTGCATCCACCTAAAGTAACGAAAGTTCTTACGTAAACTTCCTAGTAATTCCCTCTTCATAGGTGCAGCATTACTCCTAACATTTGTAATATCAGTTTGAAACTTGTAATATTGCCGTGTCCTATTCCTGCGTTTTCAAAATCATGCGAATCAAACAGGTCCTGAGTTGGTGATGATGTTGTGCCTCCCATCTTTCACCAATAGCCGTCGGATCTAGATCTGACACATACAAACCAAGCTTCTCCATTTTTGCAAAAAGATGCCCGCACTTGTTCCCTATTTACAAACAACTCCTTGTCTCTCACAATCAGCCTCATCTCCTCCCCACCACATCTAGGAGTAGAAGGCCGTGGAAAAATCTGGCGCGATGGCCGCTGCTGGAGCCGTCCACCCCCAATCTTGGTGTTCCATGCAATGCACGGGCATGTACGCACGGGAAATTATGTCGAACAGGGCTAGTTGTAAGCAGGCTAGCTCTACAGCCATGATGATAGTGACTGCAGACGGTGAGGCTGACTATGGTATGCCAAACACGGCGCCTATAATCAGGTGTCATCTCCGGCGTAGGGTCTTGTCACTTCACTATGAGGAACAACACGTAATAATTTGACCAATGGGTAGTACAGTGCTAGTACTCCTACTACTACATTGGTAGTACTACTACTAGTACTAGTAGCACCACCGTCTGGATTTAGGAGTACTACCACGTCCATCTGGATTTTAGTATTGACTAGCAATATCTAGTAATGCATGTCACCAAAAATGTACTACGCCCTCTGTAAATAAAAACATGGTGTTTTATTCCTATCGGCGAGAGAACTTAATGTTTTTTTGCTAACTAGAGTACTATAATAGGATTACATGCAATGAACTAAACACTGCATGTCATGTTTGGTACTAGTCTCAAGTCATTGAAAGCATGCACAACCCACATCTCTCATTAGTTGATATGTCACGAAATAAGAAACAAGGAGGGAGTTAATGCACCATGCCTAAGTATTTTGGGATATTTAGTTTTCATAAGGTGACTTACACAACATTTTTGTTTACATCCATTAACATTTTATTAGTTAAATCAAAGGTCAAAACTTGGCGCAGAATGCAAAGGGGACCAATAAACCAGTAAACATCAAACTTCTCTCGTTTGGCCCCAACTAGAGGTCCGGTGAGATGACTATACTGCACCGGCACGGAGGGGGACGCAGCTTCATTGATTTACGGAAACTGCCTTTGGGTGAATGACATGTGGCCCCAGGGGGTGGCTGGCCCACCTATCATACAGACAAAGGCAGGTGCAGTAGAGGGACAAGGAGTAGTACGAAATCCTACGCACCTACGCATGCTAAAAGGGCTGAGTGATCACTCGAATCGCAAGACCAGTTGACTAGAAGCAACACTAGACCCATGGAGGCGATGAGCGCGAGCATCAGCCGGCTGTGCCAGATGGTCCACGACGCCGGCGTGCGGCCCGACAGGTAGTATTGCTTGAGGCCGCCAGGGCGAGGGGCCGCTTAGACGACAGCTTCGTCTCCTTCTTCGACGAGGTCCTCGTCGGTTTCCTCGACAAGTTCACCGTCGTCAAGAAGCTTGCGGATGACTTTGACGTAAGCCTCCAGCCGACGCACCCAGGCTCTGCGATGCCCGCCACCCTCAACGGCCACTATGGTAACAACCTCTTCGACGCACTGGTGGCCCTGCAACTGCCCGCCATCGCGCTGGATAATGTCCACCTCGAGGTCGCGCTCGCCGCGCAACGCCTGGCGCAGCAAGACACCATCAACATAATCATCCACGTCTACGCGCAAATCGTCCACAAGCACTAGTACATGTAAGAGGAGGACGATAGGACGCTGGCCTTCTTGGAGCACAGGGCAACCTTGGACGGCACTGTTCAGAAGCACGTTGAGCTCGCCGCCAACGCCGCTGCTCCTCACACGTCGGTTGGTGACCCGGCGCACTAGGGCGTGAGGATGTCGTTGAACGTTGATGGATCTGTATGTATTTTTATCCTTCCGTAAAATCCATGTAGTAGTATATGATACTACAGTAATTATCTTACCTTTCGCATCAACTTCATAATTTTTGTACGTACTCCATGCATGAACGGCGCCAGAAGCAAACTTCTCATTACTCTAGGCAAAATCGTTATTTTCTATCTATCGGTCGCGCCATGGAGCAGAACCAAATTTTACAAGTTACGAGTTCAAAAGGAAAAGGCTGCCGTGTCCGCGTCGCACCCCACACGGTTGGTCCGGCACGCCGCTCAAGCAGGAATGCGTGCGGTGTTGCATTTTCACTTACAAGTGGGACCGCAGTTGAGCAAACCGACTATCGGCAAACCCCCACCCCGCCTACCGCGCGATGGCTGAGAAAAGAGGACATGAGGGAGAAGAGATGGCTGTAGCACGGACTCCAAGAAAATTGGTGTCGGATGGGACTCGTGTGGGTGGCGTGTGCCGTACTGCTAGGCGTGAATGCTAGTTATGGCCCATGCCACCCCACTATATCGAGCCTATATCGAGGTACGTAGAACAAATTTCCTGCAGTCCGTGCTCAGCCCTCCTCTATCTCTCTTCTCAGCCAGCCAGCGGACGCGCGGAGCCCATCGTCTGTTTGCTCACATGCGGCCCCACATGTTAGTCAAAACGCAAGAGGACCCACTGAACCTGCACATCTTTCACCTTGATGCCCGCTTTTGGAGTTACTCAAGAGTAGTAAGATTCTATTTACAGTTTAACCCAAGATGCACATCACGTGGCTTCAACTACCACTCTATTTTCTTTCATGACACGACCTGGATGCTGGATGTCCCACGTGTCGGCAAAAGGAGGAAGAACCCGACCAAATCTTTGGTTCTGCCCTCGGACTAGACTAGTTGTGCTAACTTAAAAAATTTATTGTGTACTCCCTCCGTTCCAAAATACTTGACTTCCATTTGTCCAAAAATGGATGTACCTATATACTAAGACATGTCTACATACATATATATTTTGACAAATAGAAGGCATGTAGTATTATGCAACGGAGGGAGTAGAATGGATGCAAGTTTTTGTATTGGGAAGAAGAGTACATCCATATGCTGATAGAGCGCAATTTAGTAGATGTTCTATCACTTTTAGCTAGTATAGAATAGAGGCTAGACATGAGACTAGATGCGAGGAAGCAATGTCTACTTGTTTACACTCGAAGAATAAAGAAGCACGCAAGATCGAGCCTCCGCAGATCAACAATGAATGCATCGAGAAGGCACTAATCCAACTTACTACAGGACTAGTCAAAATTATCATTGGAATTCGTGCAAAACGGAGGTCCATTTGGGGTCGTGCGTTGGAGTTGGCCTAACAAGTGGGACCGCAATTAAGGAAACCGACTATCGGCAAACCCCCACCTCGCCTGCCGCGCGATGGCTGAAGTTAGAGAAACGGCGAGGTTGAAGATATTGCTCTCGCACGGACTCCAAGAAATAATATGGTGTCAGATGGATGCCGTGGTGGTGGCGTGTGCCGTACTCCTGGACGTGAATGCTTGTTCTGGCCCATGCCACCCTAGTACTCCTACTACTTACTCCTACTATATAGTATACTAGTAGTATCGAGGATTCGAGGTGCTGGTTACGTACAACGAACACATTAACATATGGCTACAGTAAAAACACCCGCCCGACGTGCGAAGCATGTGAAGCTAGTACAAATAGTGTACTACTATTGTTGATTGGCCTCATCCGATAACCTATTGCAATGCACGTACAATTATGTATTTGGAAAATATTTTTTTGCCTCATCGCACCACTCACTCAGAGAAGCGACTCGAAAGCCATTCATAAATTTAGTAAGTTTATCACAGGCATATCATTTTATTACATAGAACAACAGATCATCAACCCACATCGACAACGAGGATACATTATAAATACTAAAGTTTTCACCACACAACAAATAACAAGCAATGAAATGAAGGTGTTGGAAACGCTTGCGTTGAACCACAAGTGATTCTCTGGGATGGGCCATGCATTGTCGATCTGGAGACCAACACAGGACTGATCATCCAGGCTGAAGCGGCCTACTATATCAGTACTAGGGTAGGGAACCACGCAAATGTCCGAGGTATAGACACAGTTGCTTCTCATAAATGTGTCAACAGCGGTTGGATCGCCTTTCACCATCATCGGATAGTTTCGTCCAAGGAAGAGCGAGTTTTCTCCAAGACTATCAATTCTGTGCCAGGGAGAAGGAGTTGGCGCTAGCACACAAGTATCCATCCCGAATACCATACAACGGGTGTTGGAATAGGTCCGGAGAGTGCGACCATGGGAGACTACACCTGCTTCCTTAGCAGTAACATCATCAGTGGGCTGTATACACACAAGAAGAGGTGATCCATCGGAATTAGTTGCCAGGCGCCACAGAGTATATCGGCGCTGCTCGTCCTCATGCTCGTGATCATCACGATCGTCATCTCCCCCTTGGTTATAAAAATCTTCAAGTATAGGTGGTGGGATGTCCACAGGACCTTGGAAACACAAGAAGAAGGTTAATTAGTAAAGGGAAAGTTGCTAACCCGCATGCATGTGGATGAAACAATTATAATTACGATGGAAGACAAACGTACCGAAACAACGAGGATCCCAAGCAAAAACAGTGCCACGAGAGGTGGCAACAAACACAAGATCCTCGTATTCAATTGCATCATAGTACACATCCGTGTATAGAAACTGATTTTTGAGTAATATCCATCCAGTCGAACCACGAAGGACGGCAACTAGCTTGTCGAAGATAGCAACAACTTGATAGTTCTTGTACAAGCGGCATCAACTTGCACAAGGCGAGGTCTCCATCGTCCGCTCGCCAGCGAGCAGGGTCACGGCGAAGAAGATCGGGGAGATCAAACTGCTCCTTGACCCTTGGGTTCCTTGCAATGATGTTATTAGTTGAGTCGAGAATGGGCTTGAATGAACCTGCCATGCTAGCCGAGGTGATGACATCACACCGATCAATGAGTTCCTCAACCACGTCATCTTTCAGATTGGGGCAAGAATAATGGGGTCGTTTCCGGCCTGTTCCCTCCATGGAGAAGACGATCGAACAATGGCAGAAGAAAGGGTGAAGGGCTGAAGGAAAATGGAGGGGGAGAGGAAGAGCGTGCGACAGCAGTTCCAAATCGAGAGGGAAAGGCGAAGAGTCGGTGGACGGTTGCGAGTTTGCCACGGTTCACGAAGAGGCGCCTCGGCCTACATGTTCGTTCAGAAAAACTCCTACTACTCGTCGTCGTCTCACTGATATGTTGGAACGGTACCACATGTCAACGAAACATGGTGTGTAATTTCTCGTGCAAAATGCGATCTGGCCGCGTTGGCCCGAGGTGCCGCATTAGTTATCGACCTTTGTTTTTTTAATGGCGTGCTGAAAGTGCAACTATCCCTGGGTGGTTTTGGTAATTCCTAACAACATATAGCTCATTGAGCTAACATTATTTCAAGATGAATATTTCAGAAAAGCTCAATGGATGGCATGGCATGGATTAGGAAAGTGGATGTCGGGTGGTTGGTACGACATATGCCAACGGGTGGCTTATCTGTGTGGGAGCCAGTAAGACGTCGCCGGTGCCTGGAAGCGGGATAACGCGAAGACATGCACGCCGACGAATCTTACCCAGCTTCGGGGCTCTCCGTGGAGATAACACCCCTACTGCTGCTCTGCGGGGTCTCCGCATGATCATTCGGTGAACAAGTAACTACAAGGTGCTCCTTGAGCTGTTTGGCGAGAGGAAGAAGAAGGGCAAGGCTAGCTCTACTCTTCTCTCTATGTGTGTGGTAACCTAGATGAGATCAACCCTTTGCATGGGTGCCCCGGGGGGGTTTATATAGGCCTACCACCCGGGGGTACAATGGTAATCCGGCTGGGAGCGGGTCCCAGCCGTTAGTGTCTACGCTCGCCGGCTTCTGCGCCGACTGCTGGGGCCCGCCAGCTGGCAGGTCCCGCCGGCTGCTGGCATCTTGGTCGACAGGCAGGCCCTACTGCCTAGGGCCCTGTCGGCGGCTGATTACTGTTGCCACAATCCTGATGATGAGGGCTTTATCGAGGTAAGCGTGGCTACAGCGCCGCCGCCTGGCGGGCGATCGCTGTAGCCTCACGTCGTCTTGTCTTCTTAATGGGGCGCCTCCTTCGAGGGAAGGAGCAAGCCGGCTTTGGGGAAGCCGGCCAGGTCTTGGGCCGACTGGGGGAGGCCTGGCCGCCTTCGGGTGTCTCTCTGCCCAAAGGGGCCCACCGCCCGTGGGCTGCGCTGACAGCATACCGTGGATGGCGCTATAGTCATCATGGCAACAGTGCCGCACCGGACGGGTCAGGGCTACCCCGTACGGCGCACTGTGCCAGGCATGCTCCTGGTTTCTGGGGTGGCAGGCTTTACTGTAGCCACGCCCCGTCCCATCGCCGTTATGTGGTTGTGGCCCTCGAGGGTACGATCTTGACCGCGTCGTGGGAGTCGGCCTCTTGGAGTCGGCCTTCTCGTAGCCGGCCTCTCGGAGCCGGCCCCCTCGCGGCTTTCTTGATGAAGGTGAAGGCCGGGCCGGCTTCCGACAGTCAGCCTGAGAGGCAGCCGGCAGGGGGAAGGCGGCCCCGTGTCTTGGTTTCTTGGAGGCCGGATTGGCTTGTAAATTTTTTTGAGGTGCCAAGGGGAGCCGGCTTGGCTACCCGTGGTCATTTACCCCGACAGTAGTCCCCGAAGCTGGTCGAGCTTCGAGGTCGTCAAGGGGAACGAGAAGCTCGGTCAGCTTCCTATCTTGAGGAGTCGGCAGCTGGGAGCCGGCTCTGCTTGTACGCGCCGCCTTGGACGGGCGTCATGGTCTCATCAACGGGAATGTGGACCAGCCGCGCGCTGACCGCGCGCCTCCCCGTGTGTTACGTGGCAGAAAAGGCCTGCCATGGCGCGTGCGCGACGGGACGTCGCCACAGGCCCGGGCCCGCCACGCCTAGCCTCGGCCCCGGCGCGGATATTCTGCGGCCCAGGGTGGATGGTTTGCCTTCCCGTGGTGGTTTCGCCGCACCGTCAAGGTGCAGTAATTGCGGGACGTGGGGGAGTGGGCGCAGTTAATCCCACGTCCCCCACACCACGCCTCCTCGGCTCCGCCGCGAGGGTCTATAAGTAGGGGGAGGAGAGGGAGCGGCAAAGGCTCGCACGCCCTCCCTCGCTCCACCCTTCCTCATCTTCTTCTTGCTCTCTTCGCCGCCGCAGCGCCTCTTCGCCGCGCTGTTCCGCTGTAGCGGGGTCGCACGCGCCTCCGCCCTCACCGCATCTCACTCTTCACCGCGCCGCTCCAATGGCGCTGTCGAGCTTGTGGGATGGCTCCAACGTCCTTGATGAGCACATCGAGTTCCTCCGCCGGACGCGGCGTCTGCCCGGTGAGAACTACGTGTGGGTCCGGCACGCGCCGGAGAAGGAGGTCTCGCCGGCACCGGAGGAGGGCGAGTGGGTGATCTTCCGCTCGCACTGCATACGCGATTTCGGCCTCCCGGCGAGCGGATTCCTCCGCTCGTTCCTCGAGTTTTACCACCTTCAGCCGCATCACCTCACCCCCAACGCCGTGATGCTGCTGTCGGCCTTCGTCACCCTCTGCGAGGGTTTCCTTGGCGTCCTCCCCACCATAGAGCTCTGGGGGGAGTTCTTCTAGAGCAAACTCGGCACCGTCGTCGCCGGCGTGCCCGCCCCATGCGGAGCTTACATCGCCATGAGGCGGACTGGTGAGAACAATCCGTTCCCATCCATCCCGCTGATCCAGCCGGTGAAGCTCTGGCAGAAGTCTTACTTCTACATGAGGAACGTCGTCCCGCAAGGCGACTTTGTCAATCTGCCGGCTTACGTAGCCGGCTCGCCGGCTTCGAGGCCGGCCTCATGGAGCTACCGGGCGAGGACGTTGTCCCAGGCCCGGAACGCCGCCGTCGCCCGCCTCCGGGTGATGGTCCAGTCGGAGGGCCTTCTCGGAGCCGATCTGGTGGCCGCCTTCGTGGAGCGCCGGGTACTCCTGCTCCAAGGTCGGCCGCACATGATCTGCCAGATGAGCGACCGCTTCGACCCATGCCGGCTGAGCACCAGGGAGATGCCTCATGCCGAGGTGTCCTACCTGGTGAACTATATCGCCAACTGCAAGCTCGCCGAGGATTGGCGATTCGGCAAGGAGCCGTACTCTCGCGCCAACCTTCCGCCTGTCGTAAGTATTTCTTCCTTCCTTTCTTTTGTGTTGTCGGCTTCGATATGACCAGCCTCTGATTTGCCGGCTTGTCTTCCGCAGAATCCCCTACTTCCGCCGGCGGCGGGGGCCGCGGGGGCAGAGCGCGCGTTCCACCCCGACCGCATGATAGATGACGTCGATGATCCGGACCTCGGAGCGGCCGCCATGGAGGATGCCGCCGCGGGGGAAGGCGGCGAGGTGGGTGGCGCCGGGCTCGGAGCCGGCCTCCAGGACTGGGCGGACGACGACGAGGTCGAAACCGTCCCGCATCGCCAGCCGGCGTCGGAACCTCCAAGCGCGGGCTCTTCTGCCGCGCCGGCCGCCCGTGGCGCCGCACCGAAGCACCGGGCTGCGTCGACCTACTTCGGCAGCCGGCCGAAGAAGCCGAGAGGCACCGCCGCGGCAACCAAGCGGGACGAGGTGGCCGCGAAGGCGGCCCGCTTTCAGAAGGTCGTGAAGCGGCCGCAGGCGGTTTCAGCGTAAGTGCTAACCATCTTGTACTCTTGTCGTGCTCTTGGATTGGAGCTCTTCTAAATTCTTTCTTGATCGGCCAGCCAGGGCGCCGCTTTCCCTTGAACGGGGCCCTGCCGCCTCCGTGATTGGATCGGTCGGAGGGTCTTCGAGCTCCCGCCGCATGGACCCCCGCGCCGACCTTATGGAAGCTACAGCGTGGAACGCGGGGGAGGCGCAGGAGGAGCGGGAGGCGTCAGAGTGGAGGGCCGCCCAGGCGGCGAAGGAGTACGCCGACGCGGCGGCCAAGGTCCAGGCGGAGGCGACTACCGTGGAGAGGGAGGCAGAGGCCTCGCGCAGCCGGCCTCCGCAGCTCGTCATCCCCCTGAGGAGTGTGGCTCCCAACGCCCCCGTGCCTCCGTCTGAGGAAGCCGACCGCGGCCAGGCGGCGGCGGAGCGGAGGGAGGATGATGTGGTCGTCTTGGAGGAGGTGCCGCGGACGGCACCAACTGGAGCGGGCCAGGGCGGCCAGCCGGCTGCGGCGCCGGTGCAGCCGGCCGGGAGCGAGCCGGCAGCAGGAGCCGGCCTAGTGGTGCAGCCGTCATCACGCCCCCGTGCGGGGGAAGCTGCCCTTGTGCCGGAGCCAGACAGAGCTGCGACCGCCCGTCAGACGGCGGAGGCCTTGGAGGCGGCCAGCTCCAGCACGTCCGAGTGGGCGCCCAATGAGGAGACGGGTGAACTGAACGCGTCGGTCCAGGAGGTCCGGGGCCGGCTTCAGGCTCATGCCACCGCGCTGCAGCGATATACTCGCGATTTCCTTGTGACGCGGGCCGTCGTTCGGGTGAGTCTTCTGGCCTTGGCTGCTTTGCCTTTTGATTTCTTCTGTGGGGGCGCGTCAGCGCACCCACTGGGTGCAGTCCCCGAGTTTCGAGTCGGCTGTTGAGCAGGCGGCTCGGAACTTACTAGGTCCTGATAGTTATCTTATTCTTGCATCCTGTCTGATCTTCCAGGAGTATCATAACCGGAGTGCTGCCGCCTTCGACTCCCAGGCTCGGGAGCTGCGTCAGAAGAGCGAAGATCTGACCAATAGCTAGAGTGCGTGCTCCGTTTTCTTCGTATCCTGTGGGGGCGCGTCAGCGCACCCACTGGGTGTAGTCCCCGAGATCCGGGCCGACTGTAGAGCAGTCGGGTCGGATCTTCCCCGACGACTTCTTCCTTATTGCTTCTTCCTTCGTCTTCATGCTTGCAGGGGCCAACGCCGACTTGAGGGAGCATCTCGGCGGGGCCCAGACCGCCCTTCTCGCCAAGGAGGCCGAGCTCAATGCCTTAGTTCAGGAGCGCGACCGCCTGGCCAAGAAGTTGGCTGACCAGGAGGAGAGCCACAAGGCGGCCCTGTAGAAGGCGCAGGAGAGCGAGGCCGCCCTCAAAGCCGAGTTTGAGACCGAAGCGGCGAGCTGGGCTGAGGTGAAGCAGGCGCTGAGCGAGGGTTACAGCCGGATCGAGGACCTGATCGACGGTAAGCCGCCTCCCTTACTCCTTGCACGCCCCCTTGCCCTCTGATTCGTCTTCTGATTTGTGCTGCTTTTGTTCTCGGCGCAGACTATTTCCCCCGCCACTCCGTCGCGGCCTCCCAAGCCATCGAGGCCTACCGCGAGACACGCCATCAGGCGGGAGTTGAGATTGCGCCAGACGCGAGCCGGACACTTGAGGAGCAACTCTTGGCGATCCAAGCCCGGCTGCAGCCGGCACACTGCATGCTCCGCCACCTCCAGCGTGCCGGAGCGCAGGTGCTGGCCGCCCTCTGGCCAGGCGAGGCGATTCCCCGCACCCCGAGCCGGACTGTCGACTGGCTGGAGGTGGCAGTCGGCCGCTTTGAGGCCTGGAAGGCGTCCGCTGCTCGATCCGGCGCCAGGCGGGCGCTGGAGTTCGTCCTGGCCTGGTACCCCGGGCTGAATTTGGAGCAGCTGAGGACTTGGCGGGAGGAGGCTGATGAACAGCTGCTGGGGGTGCGGTCGGCTATCATCCAGCGCGCTTCGGCTCTTGCCGAGTTCACCGACACCAGCGTCTTCGCTCCTGAGGTGGACAACAACGGCGTCGCGCAGCCGGAGGAGTGGTTCGGGCTGAACTCGGTGGAGGGTGAAGACTCGGCGGAGGAGATCGCCTCCAGTGATGAAGGTGAAGACGAAGAAGGGGAGGAGGGCGAAGACGTCGAGCCGGCCGACAAAGCGACCAGCCCGCCTCAGCATGACCGTGCCTCCAGCAACGAGGCGCGTGCTAGCGCGCCCTCTGCGGGAGGCGGTGATCATGCCGAGGTTCACCAGCCGGCCACTCCTCCAGCCGGTGCTACTGTCTCCACCGACCTGCCCGACTCGCCAGCCGTTCCCTTGGCCTGATCTGCCGTCTTTGCTTTTCCTGCTTGTTACTCTTTGAACAACTTTATTAAGCTTGCACAGTTCCACCCACTGGGGGTGTATTCAAACTATGTTGAATGCTGGCCTTTTCAAGGTCTTTTGTGTAAATATAATCATGCATGTGTTTGGCTTCCATTATCGCATGCTTTTTATCCTTAGGCTGTTTCCTTTGCCGCCTTCCCTTGACTGCTGCCTTCCCAGCCGGCAGCTGCTCTGCAGTCTGTGGCTAAGGAAGAACTCGGCTATCTTTTTTGGGAAGGCAAGTACTCGAGCTTTCTTAGATTGTAGCAAAGTGAATGGAAACCGGCCAGCCGGCTACTCTTGTAGTCGGCCGGCGGTGGGAAAAAACCGGCTTTTGTTATATTAGTCCGTTAGTCCCTAGCCGTTTTTCGTGTGGGCATCCTTTCCTGCCTTTGGCTCTTGCCAGCCGGACAGCCGATTCTTCGAACTGCGACTTTTGGCAAGAGAGGGCTTTGGAGCCGGCACACTACTTGTCTGACCACGGGTAGGACTTCTAATATAACTTAAGGCGGCCAGTCCCCGGGCCGACTAGTCGAACCCGGTGCCGGACGAGAGAAGTAAATGAAATGACATAATCATAAGCATGATACTCTTCATTCATAGATGAAAGATGGCAGTCCCCGAGTTCTCCTCGGGGGTCCTATTGTCTCGTACTTAGTACAAAAGTTAGCGTGATAGATACTGCATTTCAACTGTAAAATCTTCGGAGGGGGTTGGCGTTCCATGGTCGTTCCGACTCCTTGCCGGAGTCGTCTCTCTTTCGTGCCTTCGGCTTCTGTGCGTCGATCAGGTAGTAGGAGTCATTTCCTAGCGCTCTGCTGATGACGAAGGGGCCTTCGCAAGGGGGCGAGAGCTTGTGCTGGCCGGCTGTTCGCTGGATCGGCCGGAGCACAAGGTCGCCCTCTTTGAAAGATCTTGGCTTGACCTTTCGGCTGTGGTAGCACGCAGACCTTGCTGGTAGATGGCAGACCGGCTGAGGGCTAACAGCCGGCTTTCTTCCAGTAGGTCGACGCCGTCTTCTCGTGCTTCGTTGGCCTCCGCCTCCGTGTACATGGTCACCCGAGGTGAGTCGAACTCGATGTCGGTTGGGATGACCGCCTCGGCACCATATACGAGGAAGAAAGGGGTGAAGCCGGTTGACCTGTTTGGGGTTGTGCGCAGACTATAGAGGACGGCCGGCAGCTCATCGAGCCAGCAGCCGGCCGAACGCTCTAGTGGCACGACCAGTCGGGGCTTGATGCCGGAAAGGATGAGGCCGTTGGCTCGCTCGACTTGGCCGTTTGACTGTGGGTGGGCAACGGACGCTAAGTCCAGTCGGATGCCCTGCGTCGCACAGAAACGTGTGAATGCTCCCTTGGCAAAATTTGTGCCGTTGTCGGTGATGATGCTATGCGGCACGCCGTACTGAGTTGTTATATCTGCGATGAATGTCACGGCAGTCGGCCCATTCAGCTTCTTGATCGGCTTTGCTTCGATCCACTTGGTGAACTTGTCCACGGCGACAAGCAGACGTGTCATGCCGCCGCGCGCCGTCTTGAATGGGCCCACCATGTCCAGACCCCAAACGGCAAAGGGCGAAGTGAGGGGGATGGTCTTGAGTGCCGAAGCCGGGAGGTGTTGCTTGGAGCTGAAGACTTGGCACCCTTTGCAATGCTTGACTAGTTCCTTGGCGTCGTCCAAAGCAGTTGGCCAAAAGAATCCATGGCGGAAAGCTTTGGCGACTAGTGATCTTGAGGCCGCGTGGTGGCCGCATTCGCCATGGTGAATGTCTCTGAGGATTGCTATGCCCCTCTCTTGTTCAACGCATCGCTGGAAGACTCCAGTGACGCTGTGCCTGACGAGCTCTTTGTTGACGATGGTGTATGCTCCGGCTCGACGCTGGACTTGTCTTGCCTCTGTTTCGTCAGCCGGCAGTTCTTGGTTTGTCAGAAAGTTGAGGATGGGCTGGGCCCATGATGGAGCTATGACTTCTTCTATTGCCAACGCGGCTACTACAACCAGGGTGGGCGGGCTGGGTTGTGAAATGCTGGGGTCGGACGCCGCCTGTGGTGCCGGTGCAGTCCCCGGGCCGATTGCCGCCGTCCCCGAGCCGGGTTCAGAAGTCCCCTGGTCGGGTGCGACTACGGAAGTCCCCGAACCACCTGCTGAAATCCCCGCGTCGCCTGCTTGGCTCTTCGAAGCGGATCCGGCTGCATCGGGGCTAGGCGGCACGAAGATGGAATCGGACTCTGGAGACGGCTTGATTGACGGCTTGAGGAGGCGTTGCAGAGAGACGCCGGTTGGAATTGCCTGCCAAGTGGAGCCTAATCGGGCCAGGGCGTCTGCTGGCCCGTTGTCGGCTCGTGGTACGTGAAGGAACTCGCATCCTTCGAAGTACCCGCTGATCTGCTGGACGAGGAAGCGGTAGCTCGCCATGTTTGCGTCCTTGGCGTCCCAATCGCCGGATGACTGCTGGACTATCAAGTCTGAGTCGCCGTAACACAGGATCCGGCGTATGCCGAGCTCTTTGGCAAGCCGGAGCCCGTGTACGAGCGCCTCATACTCGGCCACGTTGTTGGAGGCGGCGAAGTGAATTTGCAGCGTGTATCTGATTTTGTCGCCTTTGGGTGAGGTGAGGATGACGCCGGCTCCCAAGCCGGTGATCATCTTGGACCCGTCGAAGTGCAGGCGCCAGTGAGTGGAGTCGGGAGCCGGCGGCAGGTACTGGGTCTCGGCCCAGTCGACGAGGAAGTCGGCCAACGCTTGGGATTTGATGGCGGTGCGGGGCTGGTAGAAGATCGTGTAAGGGGCCAGCTCGATGGCCCATTTCGCCACCCGGCCGGATGCGTCCCGGCTGCCTATGATCTCGGCGAGCGGGGCGGTGCATACGACTATGATGGGGTGCTCTTGGAAGTAGGGCTTCAGTTTCTTGGCAGCAAAGTACACGCCATAGCACATCTTCTGGTAGTGCGGGTAGTTCTGCTTCGAGGTAGACCGCACCTCGCTCAAATAGTACACCGGCCTCTGGACCGACTGAGCTCGGCCCTCTTCAGGGTGCTGGACTACGATGACGGTGCTGACCACCCGGCTGGTTGTAGCGATGTAAAGGAGCATGGGCTCTTTATCGGTCGGCGCCGCCAAGACAGGCGACGTGGTCAGCATCTTCTTAGGTTCGTGAAAAGCTTGGTCGGCTTGGTCGTTCCACTCGAAGTGAGTGGACTTCTTCATGAGGCGGTAGAGGGGGAGAGCCTTCTCTCCGAGCCGGATGATGAAGCGGTTCAGGGAAGCCAAGCATCCGGTGAACTTCTGGACGTCTCGCAGCTTGGTGGGAATTGCCATTCTCTCAATGGCCTTGATCTTCATTGGGTTGGATTCGATGCCACGCTCGGAGACCAGGAAGCCTAGGAGCTGGCCGGCTGGTACTCCGAACACACATTTCTCGGGGTTGAGCTTGATCCGGAATCGGCGCAGGTTCTCGAATGTCTCCTTCAGGTCTTCTAGCAAGGTGTTGCACTTCTCTGTCTTCACCACGATGTCATCCACATAGACGTGGGCGTTTCGGCCGAGTTGCTTGAGGAGGCACTTCTGCATGCAACGCTGAAAAGTGGCACCGACATTTCTCAAGCCGAATGTCATAGTCAGGTAGCAGAAGGCTCCGAATGGCGTGATGAAGGCGGTCTTCAGGCGGTCGGCCGGGTCCAACTTTATCTGATGGTACCCGGAGTAAGCATCCAAAAAACTCAGCAGCTCGCATCCGGCTGTGGAGTCTATCACTTGATCTATCCTTGGCAGGGCAAAAGGATCTTTGGGGCAGGCCTTGTTGAGGCTCGTGTAGTCTATACACATGCGCCACTTGTTGTTCTTCTTCAGCACGAGGACCGGGTTGGCGAGCCACTCCGAAAAGAACACCTCCATGATGAAGCCGGCAGCCAGAAGCCAAGCTATCTCTTCTCCTACAATCCTTCTCTTTTCCTCCGACAGTCGGCGGAGGGGTTGCTTGACCGGTTTTGCACCTTCTCAGACATGTAATTTGTGCTCGGCGAAATCCTTCGGAACACCCGGCATGTCCTTGGGGGACCATGCAAAGATGTCCCGATTCTCACGGAGGAAATCGGCGAGCTGACCTTCCTATTTGCTGTTTAGGTTTGCCCCAATGACGGCAAACCTTTCTGGGTGCTCGGGGTCAAGAGGTATCTTCTTTGTTTCCTTGGCCGGCTGGAAGGAACCTTGGGCATCACACTCTTTGGGGTCGGGGGACAGGGCCGGCTGCTTGCCAGCCATGGCTACGACCTGGTCCAACTTCTTCTTCTCTTCGGCAATCACTAGGGACTCGGCCAGCCGGCTGCTGGCCGCTGCGTACTCGGCTGATTTCTTGTAGTCGTCGACTATGGTGATGATGCCCTTGGTGCTCGGCATCTTCATCTTGAGGTAAGCATAGTGGGGAACAGCCATGAACTTGGCCAAGACAGGTCGGCCAAGCAGTGCATGGTAAGAGCTCTCAAGGTCCACCACTTCAAACCAGATGGCCTCCCTGCGGAAATGATCCTTGTCCCCAAAGAGGACATCAATCTTGATCTTGCCAATGGGGGAGCAGGACAGATCGGGTACGATGCCGTGGAACACAGTCTGGGTAGGCGTGAGCTGCTTCGTCCTGACGTTGAGCTTCTTCAGGGTGTCGAGGTACATGATGTTGATGCTGCTCCCGCCGTCTATCAACACGCGGGAGAAACGGGCTGCGCGTCTGTCCGTTGCAAGGGTGGCGTCCAGAACCAGCGCATAAGAACCGGGAGATGGCATCACCTCTGGGTGGTCGGCCCGGCTCCAGCTAATGGGTTTTTCAGACCAGTGCATGTGCTCGGAGGGGTTGGAGGCAACCGCGTTGACTTCTTGGTGCTTGTGGCGCCTGCTGCGCCGGTCTTCGGGCTGGCTGGTGAAGACGACATAGGCGGCGTGCTCGTCGGGGAACTCGTCGTGCACGGCTCCAACTGCTGGCCGAGCGGCCGGCTGCTGCAGAGCCGGAGGCAGTGGACCAGCAGGTGGAGGCGGCGCGAGCCCTTCGCCTTTGGAGATTCGGGTGAGCCAGTTGCACTTCCGGGTTGTGTGATTGGATGGCTTCGCACCGCTGTGGAACTTGCATGGGGTGTCGAGGGTTTGCTCATAGGAGAAGGCCGGCTGCCAAGCCGGCTAGCAGCCTTTCTGCTTCTTGGGTGCAGGCCGCCCTTCGGGCTCCTCGCCCTCGACCGTGGCCACCTGCCGACTGGTGGACGGCGGCATGGGGCCCTTGCGCTTGTGGTTGTTTTGGTACGGGCGTCGGCCGGAGTCCCCAGCCGGCGTCTTGGGCGTCGGGTTGAGTACCTTTCCGGACGCGTCTACCCGAAGTTCAGTCTTCATTGAGGAGTCGGCGGTGGCGTAATTGTCCGCTATGACCAGAAGCTAGTCGAGGGTGGTCGGCTCGTCGCAGAGGAGCTTGTGTTTGAGGAGGGTGCCCTCTCGGCACCCGACTGTGAAGTATTCGATGCCTTGCACTTCGTGCACTCCTTCGCAAGAGTTGCGGAGCTCGGCCCAACGCGTGAGGTAGTCGCGAGTGGACTCGGCGGGGCCTTGTACGCACAAGGAGAGCTGTCTGGGCTTGGGAGCCCGCTTGTAGGTGCTGGTGAAGTTGCGGACGAAGGCTTCTGTGAAGTCTAGCCAGCTGTTGACGCTGTATGGCTTGAGGCTGTTGAGCCAGGTCCGCGCTGTGCCTTGGAGCATGCGGGGCACGTACTTCACGGCAACACGCCGGTTGCCGTTCGCGATGCGTACTGCGGTGGAGTAGTCGATCAACCAATCTTCCGACTTCACGGAGCCGTTGTACTTGGGCTTGTCTCTTGGGAGCGAGAACCCTTTGGGGAAGGGCTCGTCGCGGATGCGGGGGCCAAAGCAAGGCGGGCCAACATCATCCTCTTCTTCTAGCGCCAGAGATCACGCTAGGCGGTCGATCCGATGGCGGGCGTCATTCTCGCCGACTCCTTCGCGGCGACCTAGTCGGCCGCTGAGAGTCGGATGCGTGACATGCGGTGGGGTGGGATACCTTTCCCCACGAGGCGGAGGCGGAGGCGGGTTGCCCCGCCGCTCCACGGCTCGAGGGTGGCCCTCTGCGTCTCGCTCGATGGAGATCCGGGTTAGGCTTCGGCTGGCAGCCGGCTCTTTCTCGTGTCGCGCGCGGGTTCTACCCGCAGTCGGCGTCCGGGATGTCGCGCCGTGCTCTCGGCGCGGTGGGGGGCTTTCCTCACGGACGTCAGCCTCATGCCGCTGCGCGGCTGCATCGATTAGCTGCTGGATGCGTCTGGTCATGTAGGGGAGCTCTTCGGCCCCCAGTCCATCCAGCTCTTCTACGGCCGCCTGGGCGGCGCGCAGGTTCTCGAGTGGGGTGGCATAGACTGAGCGGTCGACTCCGAGCAAGTCGGCGATGACAGCGCCGCGCTGTCTGACGACGTCGACTCGGCTTGGCCCGCCAGGAGGTGGTGTGCCGAAGGCGGCGCGGTCGACTTCGCGCTGGTGGGCCTTGGTGAGGCGTCTCACGGAAGCTAGCTTCCGGCCCTCCGCGAGGAGGGCGAGGCGGCGAGCCTCCAGTGCTTCGGCGTCGGCATCGGCCGGGAGGGGGACGGACAGATCGTGGATCGCCGCTTGCGGGGCGTCGTGGGCGTTCTCGCCAGAAGCGCCGCCCTGGCTGATGACCATCACCTCGGTGGTGGCAACGTCACAGCCATCGGCTCGGGGAAGCGGGTCGTCGTAGATCACGATGTTGGCGGGGAAGGCGTCGAGCGAGGCAGTGTCGGAGTCGACATGCATCGGATCGGTGGAGCCAATGGACTCCTGGTCCACAACAGGCTTGCTGGAGACGTGGAGCTGGCCGAGGAGGTCGACCAGGCGGTCGGTGCCCGCGTCGGAAGCGGGATCGTCGGAGATGAGGGCCTCGCCAAGGGGATCGGCGAGGTCGCTTGCTGCACAAGCGTTGGTGACGCCTTGCAGCGCATCGTGGCAAACGCCGTCAGGCGTGCCAGGCTGGCTACGCTTGCTGGGGAGGAAGAAGGTTCCCGTCCAGAACAGGTCTCCGGACGACGGTGCACGTGGCCCCATGGTGGGCGCCAAATGTCGGGTGGTTGGTACGACATATGCCAACGGGTGGCTTATCTGTGTGGGAGCCAGTAAGACGTCGCCGGTGCCTGGAAGCGGGATAAGGCGAAGACATGCACGCCGGCAAATCTTACCCAACTTCGGGGCTCTCCGTGGAGATAACACCCCTACTGCTGCTCTGCCGGGTCTCTGCATGATCACTCGGTGAACAAGTAACTACAAGGTGCTCCTTCAGCTGTTTGGCGAGAGGAAGAAGAAGGGCAAGGCTAGCTCTACTCTTCTCTCTATGTGTGTGGTAACCTAGATGAGATCAACCCTTTGCATGGGTGCCCCGGGGGGTTTATATAGGCCTACCACCCGGGGATACAATGGTAATCCGGCTGGGAGCGGGTCCCAGCCGTCAGTGTCTACGCTCGCCGGCTTTTGCGCCGGCTGCTGGGGCCCGCCGGCTGGTGGGTCCCGCTGGCTGCTGGCATCTTGGTCGACAGGCAGGCCCTACTGCCTAGGGCCCTGTCGGCGGCCGATTACTGTTGCCTCAATCCTGATGATGAGGGCTTTATCGAGGTAAGCGTGGCTACAGCGCCGCTGCCTGGCGGGCGATCGCTCTAGCCTCACGTCGTCTTGTCTTCTTAATGGGGCGCCTCCTTCGAGGGAAGGAGCAAGCCGGCTTTGGGTAAGCCGGCCATGTCTTGGGCCGACTGGGGGAGGCCTGGCCGCCTTCGGGTGTCTCTCTGCCCAAAGGGGCCCACCGCCCGTGGGCTGCGCTGACAGCCCGCCATGGATGGCGCTATAGTCATCATGGCAACAGTGCAGCGCCGGACGGGTCAGGGATACCCCGTACGGCGCACTATGCCAGGCGTGCTCCGGGTTTCGGGGGTGGCAGGCTTTACTGTAGCCACGCCCCGTCCCATCGCCGTTATGTGGTTGCGGACCTCGAGGGTACGATCTTGACCGCGTCGTGGGAGCCGACCTCTTGGAGTCGGCCTTCTCGTAGCAGGCCTCTCGGGGCCGGCCCCCTCGCGGTTTTCTTGATGAAGGTGAAGGCCGGGCCGCCTTCCGACAGTCGGCCTGAGAGGCAGCCGGCAGGGGGAAGGCGGCCCCGCGTCTTGGTTTCTTGGAGGCCGGATTGGCTTGTAAATTTTTCTGAAGTGCCAAGGGGAGACGGCTTGGCTACCCGTTGTCATTTACCCCGACAGTGGATCCCTCAAAATTAAAAGGACAAAGGATTGGCTCAAGCTTCAAGAACAAGACTCTACATTTTATATTTTAGTGATCCAATATCACATTGAGTCCATAGGAAAAGCCAATGCTATTAAGGAGGGGTGAGGTGTTGCTTAATGAGCCTCTTGCTTCATGTGCTTAGTGATATGCTCCAAAATCCTCAACTACCTTTCCATATCCACATATGACCCAAACCTAAAGTCAAAATCGGCCCCACCGATTCTTTCTATCCGGAGCCACCGAGTTTCACATGTCATAGCCACTGCCACAAACCCTAGCAAATCGGTCTCACCGATAGGGATCTCGGTCTCACCGAGATGGGATTGCAATTTCTCTGTTTCCCTTCGTAATGTTTCGGTCCAACCGAAGTGAGCGATCGGTCCCACCAAGATTCCAATGTAAACTCACTGTTTCCCTTTTGTAACATTTCGGTCTCACCGAAAAGAGCGAATTGGTCCCACCGAGTTTACCTGACCAACTCTCTGGTTAGCTTATTACCAAAATTGGTCTCACCGATTTTGTGTAATCGGTCACACCGAGATTAAGTTATGCCCTAACCCTAACCATATCGGTCCTACCGAGTTGCATCTCAGTCCCACCGAAAATCCTAACGGTCACTAGGTTTGCTAAATCGGTCCGACCGAGTTTAATGATTCGGTCCCACCGAGTTTAGTAGATTGTGTGTAATGGTTAGATTTTGTGTGGTGGCTTTATATACCCCTCCACCCACTCTTCATTCGTCGAGAAAGCCATCAGAACAGATCTTCACTTCCAATACACATTTTCTGAGAAAGAACAACCTACACTTGTGTTGAGCTCAAGAAATTCCATTCCTACCATATGAATCTTGATCTCTAGCCTTCCCCAAGTTTCTTTCCACTCAAATCTTCTTTCCACCAAATCCAAATCATGTGAGAGAGAGTTAAGTGTCGGGGAGACTATCATTTGAAGCACAAGAGTAAGGAGTTCATCATCAACACACCATTTGTTACTTCTTGGAGAGTGGTGTCTCCTAGATTGGCTAGGTGTCACTTGGGAGCCTCCGACAAGATTGTGGAGTTGAACCAAGGAGTTTGTAAGGGCAAGGAGATCGCCTACTTCGTGAAGATCTACCGCTAGTGAGGCAAGTCCTTCGTGGGCGACGACCATGATGGAATAGACAAGGTTGCTTCTTCGTGGACCCTTCGTGGGTGGAGCCCTCCGTGGACTCGCGCAACCGTTACCCTCCGTGGGTTGAAGTCTCCATCAACGTGGATGTACGATAGCACCACCTATTGGAACCACGCCAAAAACATTCGTGTCTCCAATTGCGTTTGAATCCTCCAAACCCTTCCCTTTACATTCTTGCAAGTTGTATGCTTTACTTTCCGCTGCTCATAAACTCTTTTGCATGCTTGCTTGAATCGTGTGAGATTGCTTGACTTATGTTAAAATTGCTAAAATCTACCAAGAACTAAAATTGGGAAAAGGATAGATTTTTATTTGGTCAAGTAGTCTAATCACCCCCCCTCTAGACATACTTCCGATCCTACAAGTGGTATCAGAGCTTTGGTCTCCATTTGCTTTGATTTCCATAGCTTTTGGTGGTCATAGCCTTGGTTTCAGAACCTAGGAGAGTATGGCGTCTAGCGAGGGAAATTATCACCGTAGAGGTCCTTACTTTGATGGTACTAATTTTGCTAGTTGGAAGCATAAGATGAAAATGCATATTCTTGGACATAACCCCGTCGTTTGGGCTATTGTGTGTATTGGTTTGCAAGGTGTATTCTTTGATGGGAAAGAACCAAACCGTGAAGCTATCGCAGAAGAGTTGAAGATGCTGCAATACAGCGCTCAAGCTTGTGATATTCTCTTCAACGGATTGTGCCCCGAAGAATTCAACAAAATCAGCCGTCTTGAGAATGCAAAGGAAATTTGGGATACTTTGATTGATATGCACGAAGGTACCGACTCCGTCAAGGAATCCAAATTGGATGTGCTTCAAAGTCAACTTGACATGTTCAAAATGAAGGATGGTGAAGGTGTCGCTGAAATGTACTCTAGGCTTGCTCTTATCACAAATGAGATTGCCGGCTTAGGGAGTGAAGAGATGACCGATAGATTCATCATCAATAAGATCCTAAGAGCCTTCGATGGAAAATATGATACCGTGTGCACATTGATCCAAATGATGCCCAATTACAAAGATCTCAAGCCAACGGAAGTCATTGGAAGAATTGTTGCTCATGAGATGTCACTCAAGGATAAAGAGGAACTTCACAACAAATCAAGTGGTGCTTACAAAGCCTCATGTTAAGCCCCCACCTCATCAAGTGAGAAGCAAATCTTCAATGAAGAATTAAGCTTAATGGTGAAATTTTTTAACAAATTCTACAAGAGTAGAAGCAAAAATAGAAGCTCCAAGTCAAGGTCCTGCAATGACAAAAGATCTTCTAGTCGAGAGCGAAACTGCTACAATTGTGGGAGACTCGGACACTATTCCAATGAGTGTACGGCCCCCTACAAGAAAAGAGAAGACTCTCCCAAAAGAAGAAGCCTAAGAGAGGAATCACCATCTAGAGAAAGAAGGAGTAGAGATGATCGTTATGAACGAAGATACTCTCGGAGAAGCAAGGATTCAGAAAGAAAGGGAAAGTCATCAAGGAGCTACACAAAACGAAGACATCAAGCTCATGTTGGTGAATGGGTATCCGGACTCCGACAACCACTCCAAAAGAAGTTATCACTCCGGTTCCGAATATACTCAAGATGAAGGTGTTACCGGTCTAGCACTTGTGTCAACCAACTCCTACGACATATTTGACTCACCAAATGAAGGAGGTGGAACATGCTTCATGGCTAAAGGCCCAAAGGTATTACACCCCGAGTATGTTGATTTCAATAGTGATGAAGATGACTTGTTAGGTGATGATGATTTAATTGTTGACAACTCTAGTGATGAATACTATGATGAAACGTCAATTAATCATGCTAATCAAGATAAAACGAATGACAATGAAAAGGAGAAGATTGAGGCTCTAACTAAAGAACTAAACACTCTTAAGTTAGCTCATGAAACTATCTTAGGAGATCATCGAGAACTTTTAAGAACACATGAGAAATTACGCTTTGAAAAGCTCAACCTTGAGCAAGATCATGAGTTCTTAAAAGCTACCAATGATGATCTTCGTAAGAAAAGTTCTTCTTACATTGCCAAGCGTTTACTCTTATCCACTTACATGCCTCAAGTCAAGTCTAGTAATAAGAACAAAAAGGATTCTTCCTCTAGTAGTAACAATGATCATGTTAAATCCAATATTGTTGCTTCTAGTAGTTCTCTTGATTCCACTAATGATTCTCTTAGCCAAGTTACACTTGAGCAAGAAAATAGCCTATTGAAGGGAATTATAGAGAAAGGAGTGTACAAGAGCCCTGCCGGGAGTAAGCAATTCGAGGAAATTGTACGCAAGCAAGGAAGGCACCGGAAGAATCAAGGTATTGGTTTTGAACGAAAGTTCAATGCCAATGGAGTTGAGTGGGAAGAAGATCAATACCCCAACACAAATTTTGTTCCTCAACAAGAGAAGAATGATCCTACTTCTTTCAATGGGACACAAGCTCAAGATGATCTTCCACCACAAGACTACAAGCAAAAAGGCAAGGACAAGCTTCAAGAGGAAATTGATGCATTTGAAGAAGCTCCTAAGACCTTAGTCAAGTGGATTCCCAAGACTACTTCAAGTTCCACTTCATCAAGTACGACTACAACTCCAAGGATTCCCATCAAGATGGTGTGGATCCAAAAGAAGAAGAACTAGAGAGTTCTTGAGGGTGACTCCGCCAACATACTTCACTTTTATCATTTTGGCAAGAACAAGTGCAATCAACTTCCACATCTTGCACTAGTTCAAGGAGTCACAAACCCTCTTGTTGATAAGTCAAGGGACAAGGTAACCTAAAAGCTTTCATAGACATCATCTTGTGTGTGCATCACTCTATGTCTATGGATATCCTTGTTTGTTCCTTGTGGGACTAACCCATGTAGGTATTGAAAGTGCAATTCACTCCAATGGATAGCTCCAATTGATCTACATCAACATTGAGCATCCACATCTTCAACATCTACATGAAGTCATCATCGACAAAACCCAAGGTTAGTTCATCCCTCTTAGGGGGGATATCACATCTAGGGGGAGCTTTACTCTAAGAATTGAGCTAAAGCAACTCTAATGATGTGAGCACAACAATGCTTTATGTAAAAGTGGTAACCCCACTTGTGCTTAAACGATGAGTATGACCTATGATCAAATGTTCTCATTTGACTTCTAAGTCAATATACTCATATATAGATGACCTAGTCATCGCCAATTGCTTGATAGATGCTAGATTGGTTGTGCATGCTTTGCCACATACTTCAATTGCCATTTTATTGTGTGAGCATGTTTAGAGCATATTTTACTCATTCAAGGACATCCACTTGTTGTTTTGATTGATTGGATTTTTTTTCTTTCCTTGCCAAGTGGATGGACAAGAATGCCTAAGAACCTTCTCTAGCTATCTATGCATTTATCGTCTCAAACTCTATTCATGCTACATCACAAAATTTGATCATGTCAGATTCAAACCATTCTGTGTGAGGAGCACTCGGAGTCCCCGATTTGTCATAGACTTGAACTTCCAAAACTTCTTTGTGCTTTTTGCTCTGACCGATTCCTCCATTTCGGTCATACCGAGATCACTAAGTCGATCTAGGTTTTCACCGCGGTGCAATCGATTTGAACTTTTCGGTCACACCGAGTTGCTATAACTGTCAACAGTTATGCATCTCGGTGCCACAGAGTTGTTCCACTCGGTCACACTGACAGGGTCGGGCTATATATACTCACGGGAATTTTTTTTGGAAATTTCTCCGAAACCTCTTCACCCGCGCATAGCTCGCTCTGCCTCCTGGGTCTCCGGATCGTCCTCCTCGTCGCCAGCCGCCTCCAGTCGCTAGTCTCCGCCGCCGTCAAAGGAATTTCGTCTCTGCCGTTGCCGTCGTAGCGAGTCCGCCGCTGAACTAGGGTATGGACTCGATCACAGTGCTATTCCCCGTCCAATTCCTAGCACATTGTGTTCTTTATGAATCTTGCTACGATTGAAACACTCCTATCCAGTCAAAACAATCCTTAGAATAGTTGAGATTCGAAAATTTAGGTTTAGGTTTCCGCCGAAACTATCTCGGACCCACCGGGTTGCGGAACTCGGTTCCACCAATTCGGCCACGGCCATTGCACATGTGGTTCTCGGTCTGACCGAGAATTGCAAATCGGTGAGACCGAGTTCAGGACTTTGTGAAACCCTAGCAGTCTCGGTGCCACCGAACTGTGACTCGGTCTGACCGAGTTCACTAGTTTTGGTTCCAATAGCTGCTTCGGTATCACCGAGTTTGCAAATCGGTCGATCCGAAATGCTTTCTGTGAAAAACTAAAACTAACTTTTTGACTCATTCTTTTGCAAAAATCTCTGCATTTTGTGATGCTCATCCACTCTATCTCATCTATAAACTATTCACAGGGTCAGCAGTCTGAACTTCAACATGTCCGATCAGAGCGATAGCCAGAACAGATCTGAGGAGCAGGCTCATTTGAGTGAGGGCACTAGTCCCTCTAGCAGTTCTGATGAGGGTAGTAGGAGCACCCCAAGCAATCTGCCTAAAGCTGCCACTAGATAAAGCAAGAAGAGAACCTCTGAATCAGAGGATGGGGACTATGTGGCAGAAGAGGAAGCCACATCCAAGAGAAAGGTGCTCAAGAAAGAGTCTGGCTCAGCTGCAGCCATCAAACCTGGAATGCATAAAAAGGCACCTGCAAGAAGAGTTTCTACCTCTAAGCCTAGGAAGCCTGTACCTGAAGAAACCATGAAGCTCACCATGGAATCAGAAGAGGAAGCAAGTGGCCAAGATAAGAAGAAGAAGAGAGTCAGGACTACCACTGCCAGAGTTGTTGGTAAACCCTCTATGAGGAGAGACTCAGATGAGGAAGAGGAAGAAGAGGTTGCTGCACCAGCACCTAAGGCACAGAAACTCATGGGAGATGCCATAAGGTCAGGGGCTACTGCATCCAAGCCCAAGGAAGCACCCAAAGCTGCATCTAAGCCCAAGAGTGCACCAAAGAGAAACACCAGAAACATATCTGCTGCTGAAAAGAACAAGGCCCCAGTGCCTGATATTGCTGAAGAAGAAGAAGGTCAAGTGCTCAGGAAGCTTAAGCCCAAGATCCCAGACCATAATGATGCTCATCCTTTGGCTGAGGACATGAAAATTAGAAGAGATTCAGGGCTGAGGAAGTGGAGAGAAGAAGATCCATATGCTTCAAGGAGAAGAACTGCTGTGGATTACAGGTTTCACACCAAGGAACAGCAGGATTTCTATGAGACAGCGCTGCTAGAAAAGAAGCCTATAGTATGTGACATGAGATGGGTAGATTGGGAATACATCAAGGAAAATGAAGAGCACTGTCCTGGAGTGTATGACAGCTTCAAAGGTTGTGGAGTTGTAGACTTTGTTGGGCAGAAGCTCATAAAGTGGAATGAAGAGCTAATCATGCAATTCTACTCCACAACACACTTCTATCCAGATGGCAGGATTGTGTGGATGTCAGAAGGAACCAGATATCAGTCAACAGTTGCTGAGTGGGCACAACTCATCAATGCCCCAGAAGAGTAGGAAGATGACCTGGACATATATGCCAAGAAGAAGATGGATCACAATTCCATGTCCAACATGTACAAGGAGATCCCAAACAAGGCACTTGATACTTTCAAGTTTGGTTCAGTGCATTATCTTCTGTCAGGGCTACCCACTATTAATTGGATTCTGAGGCATACCCTATTGCCCAAGTCAGGTGATCACAAGATGATCCGAGGCCATGCAATAAACATGCTCCACATTTTTGATGTGCCACAGAAGTTCAAGGTGATGAGCCTCATGGTAGAGACCATTAAGAGGGCAGCAGCTGATTAGAAGAGGAGCTGTGGATATGCCCCACAAATTCAAGACTGATAAACTCAAAGATGGGCACAGGCACATATCTGCTGGACAAGGAACACCTGCCCATCCATCCAGACTTTGAAGACAATCAGGTTGTCATGAACAAGGATGAACCATCATCTACACATGCTCAAGCAAAGAAGGAGAAGGCAAAGATGGAGAAAGCTGCCAAGATGCCAATTCAAGAGGAGGCATCTGAGTGTTTCTTGAAGAACAAGCAGGAGCAGCTCAGTTACCTGATAGCATCCACTCTGAGGATTGAGAAAGGACTGGCCACCCTGACTAAAAACAAAGATAGTTTGGAAACAATCATGGAACAAAAGTTCTATGACCTAGATGTGAAGGTGACAGAGGTCCAGTCTGCTGTGGAACAACTACAAGAAGATATGCAGGAGAGGAAGGGCAAGACCACAACTGATGCATTTGCCAGGGTGCCTAGAGCTCAGAGATCATCTGCAGTGCCAGTTCCTGACACCAGAGCCACCACTTCTGCACCAACTATAGCTTCAGTTCCACCAGCTCCAGCTCCTACCCCAGCAGCTCCGACCACTTCTACCGAAGCCTTCGTCCTTGGCGTTATCCGGACTCCGCCAACTGAAGACCAAGCCTGAGAGTCGTTTAGTCCTATGCATCTTCTATGAACTTTTTGGTAACTTGTTGCCAAAGGGGGAGAAAAATGTATAGATCATAGGCTTCGAGAGAGAGAGTCTGCATTTGTTCTCTCTTGTCTTTTGGTTGAACTTTATTTGCTTTTGAGTGCTTGAGATACTATGCCGTAATTTGTGAGACATTGATGATCATGTGTTTGATCATAAGCTACACTTAATGCTTGTTGGATATCAGTTTATCTTTATGTTGATCATTCACTTTGCTTGGTGATGAGTGCATGCATTTAATTCTTATCATTTTGAGCACTCCACCAAGATGTATGTGACATGGAAGAGTAACCCATGATCCTAACTCTTTGTGCAGTTGCAGTCCAAAGAAAATCTTAAATATGCACAAATTTAGGGGGAGCTCTTACTTATCACATAATTCTCAAAGCGACGATATATTACATTCTTATTATCGTTTGTCGAAGCTTTGATCTATATGTTGTCATCAATTACCAAAAAGGGGGAGATTGAAAGTGCAACTAACCGTGGGTGGTTTTGGTAATTCCTAACAACATATAGCTCATTGAGCTAACATTATTTCAAGATGAATATTTCAGAAAAGCTCAATGGATGGAATGGCATGGATGAGGAAAGTGGATCCCTCAAAATTATAAGGACAAAGGATTGGCTCAAGCTTCAAGAACAAGACTCTACATTTTATATTTTAGTGATCCAAGATCACATTGAGTCCATAGGAGAAGCCAATACTATTAAGGAGGGATGAGGTGTTGCTTAATGAGGCTCTTGCTTCATGTGCTTAGTGATATGATCCAAAATCCTCAACTACCTTTCCATATCCACATATGACCCAAACCTAAAGTCAAACTCGGCCCCACCGATTTTTTCTATCCGGAGCCACCGAGTTTCACATGTCATAGCCACTGCCACAAACCCTAGCAAATCGGTCTCACCGATAGGGATCTCGGTCTCACTGAGATGGGATTACAATTTATCTGTTTCCCTTTGTAACGTTTCGGTCCAACCGAAGTGAGCGATCGGTCCCACCGAGATTGCAATGTAAACTCACTGTTTCCCTTTCGTAACATTTCGGTCTCACCGAAAAGAGCGAATCGGTCCCACCGAGTTTACCTGACCAACTCTCTGGTTAGCTTATTACCAAAATCGGTCTCACCGAGTTTGTGTAATCGGTCACACCAAGATTACATTATGCCCTAACCCTAACCATGTCGGTCCTACCGAGTTGCATCTCACTCCCACCGAAAATCCTAACGGTCACTAGGTTTGCTAAATCGGTCCGACCGAGTTTAATGATTCGGTCCCACCGAGTTTAGCAGATTGTGTGTAACGGTTAGATTTTGTGTGGAGGCTATATATACCCCTCCACCCACTCTTCATTCATGGAGAGAGCCATCAGAACAGATCTTCACTTCCAATACACATTTTCTGAGAAAGAACCACCTACACTTGTGTTGAGCTCAAGATATTCCATTCCTACCATATGAATCTTGATCTCTAGCCTTCCCCAAGTTGCTTTCTACTCAAATATTCTTTCCACCAAATCCAAATCCTGTGAGAGAGAGTTGAGTGTTGGGGAGACTATCATTTGAAGCACAAGAGCAAGGAGTTCATCATCAACACACCATTTGTTACTTCTTGGAGAGTGGTGTCTCCTAGATTGGCTAGGTGTCACTTGGGAGCCTCCGACAAGATTGTGGAGTTGAACCAAGGAGTTTGTAAGGGCAAGGAGATCGCCTACTTCGTGAAGATCTACCGCTAGTGAGGCAAGTCCTTCGTGGGCGACGGCCATGATGGAATAGACAAGGTTGCTTCTTCATGGACCCTTCGTGGGTGGAGCCCTCCATGGACTCGCGCAACCGTTACCCTCCGTGGGTTGAAGTCTCCATCAACGTGGATGTACGATAGCACCACCTATCGGAACCACGCCAAAAACATCCGTGTCTCCAATTGCGTTTGAATCCTCCAAACCCTTCCCTTTACATTCTTGCAAGTTGTATGCTTTACTTTCCGCTGCTCATAAACTCTTTTGCATGCTTGCTTGAATCGTGTGAGATTGCTTGACTTATGTTAAAATTGCTAAAATCTGCCAAGAACTAAAATTGGGAAAAGGATAGATTTTTATTTGGTCAAGTAGTCTAATCACCCCCCCTCTAGACATACTTCCGATCCTACAAGTGCCGATCAGTTTTGAAGCACCACTAACTGGTACTTTACACAGAGAAAATATAAACTACTCTACCAGTCCCCCACCTCCAGTACTAGTAGTATAAAAAAGATATATAGGCTGGAGCTTCAGCGCTTTCTTGCTAAGGGCTGCTCACTTGCTTCTCACACTACCACCCTCTCTCCAGATCTAAAAAGACGGTCCCTCTCTCCCTCCTCACCGGTGGTCACAGATCCACCGGGGAAGAGAAGGACGTGCAGTGTTGACGCACTCGTCGTCGGCGAGCGAGGTCACGCACTGACAACAAGGCCGTCCTCTCAGACCTAGCGCCCGCGTGGGATGGCCTCCGTCCCCAAGCTCGCTACCGTAGTGTGTGCGGAGGACGACGACCACGAGCGAAGCCACTTCCTGCCGACCCTCAGGTATGCTACCTCTTTTCGAGCCATAACCTTGTTCTATTGCCCCATCTGCTACGTCGTTGCATGTGGATCTTTTTCCACTCCACCATCTTCCCAATTTGCTATCCTCTACTCTGCTGGCCACGCAGACGAAAACCATAATTTGCACTATTAAAGGAAACCCTACTTCATGCAGACTAATCCATGTCTGGGTTGAATAAGGAAAGGAAGGGAGACTGTACTGTCAAAGAGAGTAGGCATCGAACCCGCATCTAGGTTGAAAAGGGGGAAATCAGTAGCTAAGTATCGAGTCTCGTGTCTCTTGGTTGAAGAAGGGTAGAAAGGCATGACAACGCAATAGAGAATGACTAGGTCGATCGGTTTGTTGTCCTCGCATAGGAAAAAGGTGGCTAAAGAGAACAAAAATGGGACCGTAATCCACATATGCTGCCTGGATATTTGTTGCTTTGGGCAACCATACCTCCCTCACCACTCTGCGTCCGTGGAGGTACATCGTACTGGTGCGCCCACTGTCCGAATGGGCCTCCCATGCTCTTATTGCCACTTTTTTGGCGGTTAGTATAACGCCAGCAGTCAAGTCAACCAATGCTACTACTAAAGTGATGCCACATTTAACTAATGCCGCTCTCAGTCTAATGCCACCCATAAATTTAAGCAATGCCATTTAATGTCACTAGATTATTTCAGGGTTAGCTGTTGATTGTGGATGTATTAAAGATTTTTCAGCTACAAGGCATTCTAATGCTGTTGCACAGCCAGTATACCAACGATGAAACTTGTTACTCTCGTCAAATTTTTGCACTATTAATGCTTATAGATTACATACCTCACTTTCATGAGATAAGATAAATTTTTTGTATAGTGTCACCAAGATGCCAAGGCGCTGATGTCATTTTATTTTGGTTAAACTGCACAGACAATTATGAAGACAAGAGGAAAGGTCAAGAGTGGGCACCTCCTCCTCCGGCTGTTCTCTTGAGGAGCTCTGTATGTTTGTCTCTAATGCCTGTCGACTACATACCTGACATCATGATGTAATGTTAAGTCATTTCCTTTTGTACAGTGTCACTGAATTGTCAAGGCGGTGATGGCATTTTATTTTAGTAGAACTGCACAAAATTTGATTAAAAGAGGAGGAAAGGTCAGGAATGGCTCACTTTTCCAGAAAAAACTATGTATGCCTTCCTCACATCAGCCGCTGTTGCTTTATTTATTCCTTCAAACAGGTGGTTAGAAACAGTCTTGCTACCTTTTCCCATTAAGAAATTGGAATGCTTATATTTGTGAGTCTATGCTTCAACTAGTGCCACTTTTAGAGTAATCACACTTTCAATATCTATGCAAACAGGGATGCTTGATTTTAGTGGAACTGCACAAAAAGTTCAACTGGTTCAACATTAGGAGCATGTTTTTTCCCAACCTTTATATCCAATTGGTGGCACTATGAGTTGTTCATTACGAATGTCGGCGTTCTGGGAACGGGGGTCCCCAGACTTGCCTACCTGCGACCTGCGGCGTGGCTCAAAGGGGGCCCAGCACGGCCCATCTTCATCAACACAAACCCAAGACCCTCGCGAGGGGCCAAGCCTCGCGGGGCGAACGATGCGGAGCTTCCTCGGGCGCAGCCTCATCAGGCTGGCTCACGAGGAGGCGGAGAGATCAAGGCGAGGTACCTCACGAGGTGCCCATGACGCAAGCCATGACGACCAAGGGTGTCAGGCAGGCGCCAGCCGTGCAGTGTCCTCCCTTTCCTCTTTGGTGCAAAGGGAGCAAGCGCAGGCGGGAGGATCAAGCAAAGGCACCCATTTCGGTGCAACGAGACCAAGACCAGCTCCGCGACAAGGGGGAAGTCACTGTGGAGCCCAAGCCAGCGTCACCTTAGAGCCTTTGGCAGGCGAGGACCAACTTTAGTCAGGATAAGTTTACCAGATGTTCCCCTTCAAAATGGCCAATTGTTGGCGCCCTTCCCGCTCAATATTTGGGAAGAGACCCAGGGCCTTTGCCTACAAATAGGACTAGCCACCCCCAGGGTAGAGCCAATTAGAATTGGAATGATCCAGACATCTAGCAATCGAGAAACCCAATCAGCTAGGATCCAGAGAGAAGGGCGATTGAACTCCTCCTAGCAGTTCGTCCCCCCAGCCAAGAACAGGCCCTCGCGAGGCTGTTCTTCCTTGTATTGTTCATCATCATCAGCCCAAGAGGCAATCCACCACACCACACTGGAGTAGGGTATTACACCACATCGGTGGCCCGAACCAGTATAAACTCTGTGTCTCTTGTGCTGTTCTTTTAGTAGTTTAGATCTTTGCGAGACGGAGAGGTAGAGGGCGTAATCCCGCGCGCACCCCAGAGTTCGAACCTTAAGGGTCTGCCGGAACCTGAAATCCGACATTTGGCGCGCCAGGTAGGGGTGCGCCGGGACTTGTCTTCCACCGCTCCGCTCTCCTCCGACCGTCGCGTCCATGTCCGACGCTCGTCGGGCCCGCGCCGAGCGCCGGGCCGCCATCGCTTCTCGCGTTGCCCAGACGGCTCCCCTCGGCGGGCGTCCTCGTCGTTCCTCGTCGCCTGCCATCAACGCCCGGCCCGGCGGGGAACGAGCAGCAAGCGTTGTCTCAGCATCCGTCCGTGCGGCAAGACGGCCGCACCGCTACTCCATCAGTCGCATTAGCTGGTTCTTCGTCCCGTGCGTTCCGTGCACCCTTGGAGGCCCGGGCTGCACTCATCGCGGCAAACGAGCTCCTGCGCTACCGTCCCAACGACGACGTCTACGAAGAGTGGCTCGACCGTGTGTCCGAGCTCGTCCGTGCCGCAGGGGGCTCTCCTGCGCCGTCCGTTCCGATACACTGCACCCCGCCCCGCGTGGGCAACAAAACTCCGGAGGCGTACCAGCCGCCTCCTCTTCAAGAAGACGCCATGGCTCCGAGGCGCGCGGCCCCTGGCCGGAACCCGCTCCGTCAGGCGCCGGCGCGTCAAGAGCAGAGTTGCCAAGAAGTCCCTCGCCCGCAAGAAGCTGCCCGGGCGCTCCCTGCTCCGGCAAGTCACGACCCTGCTCCTGCTCCCGCACGTCAAGACCCCGCGCTGCTCCCAGCTGCAGCGCATGGGGACCCGCAAGACCAAGTTCTCCACCAGCCAAGGCCCCCCGTGGCCACCGCAGGCTGCCATGCCTACACCACCAAGCTGCGTAGCGTCACATGGCCCGGCAAGTTCAAGCCAGACCTGCCTCCCCGCTACGACGGCACGGCCGACCCTGCAGAGTTCCTCCAGCTCTATGAGCTGGGCATCGAAGCTGCCAACGGGGACGAGAAGGTCATGGCGAACTGGTTCCCCATGGCACTGAAGGAAGGAGCTCGCACCTGGCTCCTAAATCTGGCTCCGGGCACGATCTCTTCCTGGGACCAGATGCGCACCCGCTTCATAGCCAACTTCCAAGGTACTCGCGACCGGCCGCCCGCCGTGAGCGACATGCGCCACTTCAAGCAACAACCCGGAGAGACCCTACAAAAGTATATCCAGCGCTTCAATACTGCGCGCCTCAAGATCCCCAAGGTGTCCGAGGAGGCCATCATCTTAGCCTTCTCCGATGGAGTGCGCGACGTCAAGATAAAGGAGGAGCTGGCGATGCATGAAGACCTGTGCACCTTCCTGGAGCTATTCAACTTGGCGACCAAGTGCGCCAGGGCTGAGGAAGGACGTCTCTCCCTCCTCGAGCTGCCTGCCGCAGACCCAGAAGAAAAGAAGCCCAAGGCCAAGGACGTGAAGCGCAAGGGGGTTGTCGTGCTCGCGGCAGAACCAGACACCAAGCGGGGCAGAGATCTGCCCGAATCCTCCAGGGGCAACCGGTACTGTGTGTACCACGACCTCCACACCCACAACACCAACGAATGCCAAGAACTCCGCGCCGTGCGAGAAGGAAGGATCGGCCGTCGTCCCGACCGTGCTGACCGGGGCTACGGCCGAGGAGGAGGAAGAAACGCAGGACACTGGGAAGACCGCGGCCCGCGCCAAGGATGGCGCGATCAACCTCGCGAGGACCGCTGGCGGGACATGCCTCGCGAGGGGGACTGGAGGGATCAGCCTCATGAGGACCGCCCACAAGGCAACGCAGGCCTCCCTCCACTGCCACCACAGCCAAGGAGGAACGAGGATCGCCATCAAGACGAGGGGGCTGGGGGCTTCCAGGAGCCACGTGCGATTGCCTGCATCCTGGGCGGAGCTCAAGCCCCTACCTCCCAACGCATCTTCAAGCAGTTTGCCCGCGAGGTGAATGCAGTCCTCCCCAAGCTCGAAGCAACGCGCCCTCTCAGGTGGTCGGCGTGCTCCATCACGTTCAGCTCAGCGGATCAGCTCAAGTGTACGGCCACAGTCGGAGTCCTCCTGATGCTTTGCTCCCCAGTCATCAGCAATGTACTGGTCACCAGGACCCTCATCGATGGTGGGGCAGGGCTCAACGTCCTGTCCGTGGAAACATTCAACAATCTCCAAGTGCCCTATGACCAGCTTCAGCCAACCAAGCCTTTCTCCGGAGTCACCGACGGTTCCACAGTCCCGATTGGGCAGGTCCGCCTCCCTGTCACCTTCGGGGCACGCAACAACTACCGCACCGAGCTCATCGACTTCGACGTCGCCCACATCCGCCTGCCGTACAACGCCATCCTCGGGTACCCAGCGCTGGCCAAGTTCATGGTCGTAACTCACCATGGCTACAACGTCCTCAAGATGCCAGGAAGTGGCGGAGTCATCACTGTGCCCTGTGAAGAAAAGGATGCAGTGTGTTCCCTGGAGCGAGCCTTTCAGGCCGCGTCACTGGAGGACCCGGATCACGGAAGCAGGAGGCTTCCCGAGTCCACCCCCAAGAAGAAGAAGACATCGTCAGGACCGGCCCCTCAGGAGGCAGGCCCCTCAGGGCCCGCGTCTGCACAAGGGGAACCACCTTCCATCGCATAGGAAAGCGCGCTCGGCGCCCTCCTCAGGCAGGGCTCGGGGGCTCTCCCCTGGAGGGCCACCGACCTGGCCAAGGTCACGAGGGACGTGCTTGGGCACCACGTGGGCTCGAGAGCAAGACCCTCAGGAGTTCGTCAGCAAGGCCATTCAAGAGCTACAGGAGTCAAGAGTCATGAGAGGATGCCGCCGTCTACCGGCTATGGCTCCCCATCCAGGCAAGGATGGTGGGCTGCGCGTCTGCATCGACGTACCAGGGCTCAACCGAGTCGTCTCGCTGGAGCGCCTCTGGCCCTCGCAGGTGGGGCGCTGCGGAGGTCCACCCCACAGCTACGCTCGCATGCCCTACGGCTTGCCGAGCGCGGCTGCTGCGTACCAGCGCCTCATGAGGGGCATCATGGAGGCTCAAGAGGCCAGGCGTTCCGCAGCCTTGGCAGAGATGGAGATGGTTCGCGAGGGGCCACCAGTGCCTCCGGAGCCTCCCGAGGCCCCAGGGCCTGGGGGCTCGTGAGGATCGGCTTCCGCAGCCCACCGAGTCTGCTGCACGGACACCCCTTCGTCCTCAACATCACCAGGTGACATCTTTTAAGTTTCATTCCCAGCTGGGAGCGCCCCCCAGGGCTGCATCATTCCCAGGCCGCGTGGGTCCGTCCCTGCGGCATGTATCCCTTTCGTTTTCATGTTGTTAGCTTACCCTGTTGGGGGCGCCCCTCGGGCTGCATGATCCCCAAGCCGCTCGGGGCCAGACCCAGCGGCATGTATCCCTTTTACGTTTATCTATGGTCATGCGTTTGGTCCACCATGCTTGATTATTCGTCGTTGGTCCACGGCACCCTTTCTTCTCCATGTCGACCACTTGCACGTTAAAGGGGGGTGCCTGAGCATCGTGACTCAGGGCTCTTACTGGCTCTCCAGCCCTCACCCTCTGGCCTTGTCCATGGCATCGCGACCTGGCATACCAGCGACGGCTGAGACCAGCTCGAGGGCCGGGACCCGAGGACGTAGAGTGTAGGCATCTAACCCAACTTGCAGGAACACATCACAAGATAAGGCCCAGTGCCAGGCGCAACCCGCCTAGAGGTAGGGCCCGTGAGTCCCGCGCTGGCTCACCCAGATACACCTCACCTAGCCTTACCGTGCCGGCCACGTGTCAGGGCGGGGCTGTACACGCCCCGGGGGCTCCTCCCGGAGGGGGCCCCCTCCCACGTACCAGTGGAAGCACCATGCTACGCGCTGGCTGACGACACTGCCGAGGAGCGGCTATGCCCGTACACATATGGAAGCGCTATGCTCCGCGCTGGTGATAAACAACTGAGGGTGGCCCCCGGGCCGCATCAACCTCAGGGAGCCCAGAGCTCAGTGTCTGGCCTCATCGCAACGCCTCCCCCCGGGAGTGCCGCGTGAGGGGGCTAGGCACGGGGGCTGCGCCTGGGTCACGCCCAGACGTACGCCACCCAGCCAGGCCCCTCGGGCCTGGTTCGTCGCGCGTCCCTCCCCGAGCGGAGCCAAGGTACAAAGTCCGTTTGAGCGTCAAGGGGGACTCCTGAGCATCACGACTCAGGGGCCTAACTGGTCCCGTAGCCCCTCACTTCCTAGTTCCGCAAGGCTAGCGCTGGGTGAGGTACGCGCGAGGCCGGGCTCTGCAGACGTAGAACGGTAGATCCACTTGCATCTCACCTCACAATTTGATGTTAGCGCGTCAAGGGGGGCTCCTAAGCATCGCGACTCAGGAGCCTAACTGGTCCCGTAGCCCCTCACTCCCTAGTTCCGAAAGGCTAGTGCTGGGTGAGGTACGCGCGGGGCCGGGCTCTTCAGACGTAGAACGATAGATCCACTCGAATCTCACCGCCCTACTTGCTGTTCGTGCGCCAAGGGGGACTCCTGAGCATCGCGACTCAGGAGCCTAACTTGTACTGTAGCCCCTCTCTCCTTTGGTCCCGTCCTGGTTTCCGGGCGGGGCTAATGCTGGGTGAGGTACGCGCGGGGCCGGGCTCTACCGGCGTAGAACACAAGCAAGTAGGGAGGAAATACATAAAATTCAAGGAATTTAAAAGCAAATATTATAGTCCATACTGTTATCTCAACACCAAGCGCAAGTTTAAACGCCTCCCCGAGGCATGATAGATGTGCAGAAATTAAAAGCAGAACATGAGCCGCAGCCGAATCACTTGTCGACGGTGGAGCCGCGCGGAGTGGCTTCGCCTTGTGGAGCAGCAGGGTCGGCAGCGCCTGGCTTCGGCTTGGTGCTGAAGGCCCGGAACTTCCCCAGCAGAGCCTCTGCGCGACCCTTCACGGCCTCGGGGGCGGCAGCAGCACCCTCGCCGCTTACCGGCTCCAACAGGCTGTCGAGGACGACGCTGGCGTCGCGAAGGTAGATGTGGGTGAAGACCCGCGTCAGCGCAGCAGAAGACAGGACACGCGCCTCGGCCTCGGCCGTGGGGCCAAGGCCAAGGGTGACATCCTCAAGAGCACGCACCAGGAAGGGAAGCAGCTTTGCGGGGCCGTCCTCGGAGCCAGCCAGCGGGCTCTCCAGGCCGCTCTCGTAAAGTGTCTTCAGCAAGGAACGAGCCTTCTTCTCCATGTCCACGAAGGCCACACGATCCTGGGCAAGAACCTGGGCCTTGCTGTCCAGCTCAACCTTCATCGCCCCCAACTCCTTCTTCAGTGCGTGTAGGCGGTCGCGGCGTTTCTCGAGCTTGGCCTCCTGGACCTCGACGGTCGCCTCGCGAGACCTCACGCCCTCTTCTCGCTCCTGGCGAAGGCGGGCCTCTTTCGCGAGATGGTCCCGCAGGCCTTGCAGCTCGTCCTCTAGTGCCTTGTAGCGACCGCGGACTTCAACCACCTCCCCCAGGGCCGCGTCATGAGCAGCCTTCGTCTCAAGGACGGCCTGCCTCTCCTTGTCGTAGGTCGTCGAGGCTTGAACCAGCACCACCCGAATCGAGGCGTCGGAGCGAATCCATCCTGAAGCCAGCTCCAAGCGCCCGGCCACCAGGCGAGGGTCGACGCCAAGAAGATCCTGTCGCAGCCGGTCCAGTCCAGCAACAGCACACTCCAAGACGGCGGGAGGAGTTGGAGAGACAGCAGTCGGTGGAACGGGAGGAGAAGGTAGCGGCGGCGAGACCACAGCATCCTGAGGCGGAGTCTGCTGCGCCCCAACGACTGAGGTGGCGGCAGCAGGCGAGGGCACCTCGGGAGTCACTTGGGCCATGGGGGCTGAGCTCGCTCCAGCCAGCTCAGCCAGACCTCGCGAGGATGACCGAGCAGGAGAAGCCCGTGCGTCGCGGTCACCTTCCCCCGCAGGCGGAGGCACTGCCGCGGATGGAGCCTCGGGAGCCCCCTTCGGCTTCTTCGCCGTGGGCGCCAGCCTATTCAAGAGATGCGAACATCAAGCCTCAGCAGCTGAACAAGAAATAAAGACAAGAGTCAAGCGCTTATGGGTCATCGCCGACAAGCTCGGGCAGCCTCCGGCCAAATTTGAAGCCTGACAGCCGGCTGGAAGGGTCAACCTCGGAGGCAGAAGGCGCGTCTGCAGAGAGGCCTCGGGGCGGGGGCAGACCCACGGGAGATCAGCCCTGTCCTGTCCTTCTTCGGGATCGGGGGCAAGCTCCCGCCGACCTGCTCGTCACCATCCTCGTCATCATCACTTGAAGAAAGGCGGAGAGTGCGGGGCCTGCCCCGGTGGAGGGGAGCCCTCGACTCTTCGTCGGTCGCCTCAGAGTCAGGCCCCTTCTCCCGCTCCTCTTCGTCCTCCTCTTCACCGGAGTCGCCGGAGGACACGTCCACAAGTCCCTCGGGAGACTCCGCGGGCACGGGCCCGTCCTTGTTGAAGGCAGGCATGGACTCCACCACCTGCTCCCAATCGTCGCGAAGGAACAAGGGCGTAGGAGCGCCCTCCAACCTCGCCACATCGCCCCCAACCAGAGATTGGAGCACCGCGGCCAGATCTTCGTCGCCCAAGGCCGCGGGGCTCAGATGAGGCCTCCACATCGGAGGTGAGTACCGCCGAAGTGGAGCCAGCTGGTGCTCCAGAAATTCCCTCAGCAGCGATGCGCCGGTCAGCTTCGCCGCCGCCATGCTGGCCGGCCTCAGATCCGCGTCCATCCTCTCCAGCACCGGCTTCGCACGGGGGTCCGTGAGTTCTGCACGGGCCCAATCACCGGAGCTCGTGGGCGGTTCCTTGGGCAAGATCAGCCGCGGGTGGATGCGCCCGCCGTATGTCAAGACCCATTTGCTCCTGAAGCCCTCAATCCTCTTCCCGGGCTTCGAAATGGCAATGGCGCCACTGTACGCGATGAAGCTCACGCACGCGGAAGGAGAACCGCGAGAGACCCGGAGGGAGAAGTAGTGGCGCAGCAAGGCCACTGAGGGCTGCACCCCTATGTGTGCCTCGTAGTAATAGGCAAAGATTGCCAAGAGAAGGATAGAGTTGGGGTGGAGATGTAGAGCTTGTAGCTTGTAATGGCGAAGGACAGAGAAGAAGAACTCGGAGAAGGGAGGCACCAAGCCAGCAACAATGGAGCTTACGAAGAGTGGATAGAAGGTGCTTCCTCGGCCCTCAGGGGTGGCAGAGCCGGCCTTGAACACCTGCGCACCGTCGATGCCCTGCGCCGCCGCCATCCGGCGTAACCGGGCGAGGCTCGGCTCAGACACGTTTGGCGAATCCAGGGCAGACAAGTACCAAGCTTCGGCCGGGGACTGACGAGGCGCCATGGCTTCTAGGTCACGCGGTCGACGTAGATCTGGAGATTTGGAGGAAGGAAGGAGAGGCGCAAGAAAGGGGATCTGAGCATCAACCAAGGAAGCAGAAAAAGCAAAGCCGGGGGGATGCTGCTCCTTTATCAACTCGCGCGGTTGCGGGGGCACCCACGTCCAATCAATCGCCGCACGGCGCCCAAGGCCGCAGGCTGTTAGGGTCCGCGGCGCTTCGCCCTTGCCCTTTCGCCTCTCAGCACGGCCAAGTCCGGGCGCGCCTTGGGCCCGGGGGCTACTGTCGGCGTTCTGGGAACGGGGGTCCCCATACTTGCCTGCCTGCGGCCTGCGGCGTGGCTCAAAGGGGCCCCAGCACGGCCCATCTTCATCAACACAAACCCAAGACCCTCGCGAGGGGCCAAGCCTCGCGGGGCGGACGACGCGGAGCTTCCTCAGGCTTAGCCTCATCAGGCTGGCTCACGAGGAGGCGAAGAGATCAAGGCGAGGTACCTCACGAGGTGCCCATGACGCAAGCCATGACGACCAAGGGCGCCAGGCGGGCGCCAGCTACGCAGTGTCCTCCCTTTCCTCTTTGGTGCAAAGGGAGCAAGCGCAGGCGGGAGGATCAAGCAAATGCACCCATTTCGGTGCAACGAGAACAAGACCAGCTCCGCGACAAGGGGGAAGTCACTGTGGAGCCGAAGCCAGCGTCACCTCAGAGCCTTTGGCAGGCAAGGACCAACTTTAGTCAAGATAAGTGTACCAGATGTTCCCCTTCAAAATGGCCAATTGTTGGCGCCCTTCCCGCTCAATATTTGGGAAGAGGACCAGGGCCTTTGCCTATAAATAGGACTGGCCACCCCCAGGGTAAAGGCAATTAGAATTGGAATGATCCAAACATCTAGCAATTGAGAAACCCAATCAGCTAGGATCCATAGAGAAGGGCGATTGAACTCCTCCTAGCAGTTCGTCCCCCCAGCCAAGAACAGGCCCTCGCGAGGCTGTTATTCCTTGTATTGTTCATCATCATCAGCCCAAGAGGCAATCCACCACACCACACTAGAGTAGGGTATTACACCACATCGGTGGCCCGAACCAGTATAAACTCTGTGTCTCTTGTGCTGTTCTTTTAGTAGTTTAGATCTTTGCAAGACAGAGAGGTAGAGGGCGTAATCCCGCGCGCACCCCAGAGTTCGAACCTTAAGGGTCCGCCGGAACCCGAAACCCGACAACGAAGGTACATGGTTTGCTACTATCTGAAGGAAATATGCCCTAGAGGCAATAATAAAGTTATTATTTATTTCCTTACATATCATGATAAATGTTTATTATTCATGCTAGAATTGTATTAACTGGAAACATAATACATGTGTGGATACATAGACAAACAGAGTGTCACTAGTATGCCTCTACTTGACTAGCTTGTTAATCAAAGATGGTTAAGTTTCCTAACCATGGACAAAGGAGTTGTCATTTGATTAACAAGGTCACATCATTAGTTGAATGATCTGATTGACATGACCCATTCCATTAGCATAGCACCCGATCGTTTAGTATGTTGCTGTTGCTTTTATCCATGACTTATACATGTTCCTTTGACTATGAGATTATGCAACTCCCGTTTGCCGGAGGAACACTTTGGGTGCTACCAAACGTCACAACGTAACTGGGTGATTATAAAGGAGTACTACAGGTGTCACCAAAGGTAGATGTTGGGTTGGCGTATTTCGAGATTAGGATTTGTCACTCCAATTGTGGGAGAGGTATCTCTGGGCCCTCTCGGTAATGCACACCACTTAAGCCTTGCAGCATTGCAACTAATGAGTTAGTTGCGGGATGATGTATTACAGAACGAGTAAAGAGACTTGCCGGTAACGAGATTGAACTAGGTATTGGATACCGACGATCGAATCTCGGGCAAGTAACATACCGATGGACAAAGGGAACAACGTATGTTGTTATGCGGTCTGACCGATAAAGATCTTCGTAGAATATGTAGGAGCCAATATGGGCATCCAGGTCCCGCTATTGGTTATTGACCGAAGATGTGTCTCGGTCATGTCTACATTGTTCTCGAACCGTAGGGTCCGCACGCTTAAGGTTACAATGACAGTTATTATGAGTTTATGAGTTTTGATGTACCGAAGGAGTTCGGAGTCCCGGATGAGATCGGGGACATGACGAGGAGTCTCGAAATGGTCGAGACGTAAAGATCGATATATTGGACGACTATATTCGGACATCGGAAAGGTTCTGAGTGGTTCGGGTATTTATCGGAGTACCGGAGAGTTACGGGAATTCGTATTGGGCCTTATTGGGCCATACGGGAAAGGAGAGAAAGGGCCAAAAGGGTGGCCGCACCCCTCCCCTTGGACTAGTCCGAATTGGACTAGGGAGGGGGGCGCCCCCCCTCCTTCCTTCTCCTTCTCTCTTCCCTTTCCTTCTCTCCTACTCCCCCTACAAGGAAGAACTCCTAGTTAGACTAGGAAAGGGGAATCCTACTCCCGGTGGGAGTAGGACTCCCCTTGGCGCGCCAAACATAGGGCCGGCCTCCTCCCTCCCTTGATCCTTTATATACGGGGGCAGGGGGCGCCCCATGGACACACAAGTTGATCTTCGTGATCGTTCCTTAGCCGTGTGCGGTGCCCCCCTCCACCATATTCCACCTCGAATATATCGTTGCAGTGTGAGGCGAAGCCCTGCGCCGGTAGAACATCAAGATTGTCACCACGCCGTCATGCTGACGGAACTCCTCCCCGAAGCTTTGCTGGATCGGAGCTAGGGGTGCGTCATCGAGCTGAACGTGTGCCAAGAACTCGGAGGTGCCGGAGTAACGGTGCTTGGATCGGTCGGATCGGGAAGACATACGACTACTTCCTCTACGTTGCGTCAACGCTTCCGCTTCGGTCTACGAGGGTACGTAGACAACACACTCCCCTCTCGTTGCTATGCATCACCATGATCTTGCGTGTGCGTAGGATAATTTTTGAAATTACTACGTTCCCCAAGAGTGGCATCCGAGCCTAGGTTTTTATGGTTTGATGTTATTTGCACGAGTAGAACACAAGTGAGTTGTGGACGATACAAGTCATACTGCCTACCAGCATGTCATACCTTGGGTCAGCGGTATTGTTGGATGAGACGACCCGGACCAACCTTACGCGTACGCTTACGCGAGACCGGTTCCCTCGACGTGCTTTGCACACAGATGGCTTGCGGGAGACTGTCTCACCAACTTTAGTTGAACCGAGTATGGCTATGCCCGGTCCTTGAGAAGGTTAAAACGGAGTCTATTTGACGAAGTATCGTTGTGGTTTTGATGCGTAGGTGAGATGAGTTCTTGCTTAAGCCCGTAGCAGCCACGTAAAATTTGCAACAAACAAAGTAGAGGACGTCTAACTTGTTTTTGCAGGGCATGTTGTGATGTGATATGGTCAAGACATGATGCTAAATTTTATTGTATGAGATGATCATGTTTTGTAACCGAGCTATCGGCAACCGGCAGGAGCCGTATGGTTGTCGCTTTATTGTATGCAATGCAATCGCCCTGTAATGCTTTACTTTATCACTAAGCGGTAGCGATAGTCGTAGAAGCATAAGATTGGCGAGACGACAACAATGCTACGATGGAGATCAAGGTGTCGCGCCGGTGACGATGGTGATCATGACAGTGCTGCGGAGATGGAGATCACAAGCACAAGATGATGATGGCCATATCATATCACTTATATTGATTGCATGTGATGTTTGTCTTTTATGCATCTTATCTTTCTTTGATTGACGGTAGCATTATAAGATGATCTCTCACTAATTATCAAGAAGTGTTCTCCCTGAGTATGCACCGTTGCGAAAGTTCTTCGTGCTGAGACACCACGTGATGATCGGGTGTGATAGGCTCTACGTTCAAATACAACGGGTGCAAAACAGTTGCACACGCGGAATACTCAGGTTATACTTGACGAGCTATGCATATAAGATATGACCTCGGAACATGGAGACCGAAAGGTCGAGCGTGAATCATATAGTAGATATGATCAACATGATGATGTTCACCATTGAAAACTAATCCATTTCACGTGATGATCGGTTATGGTTTAGTTTGATTTGGATCACGTGATCACTTAGAGGATTAGAGGAATGTCTATCTAAGTGGGAGTTCTTAAGTAATATGATTAATTGAACTTTAATTTATCATGAACTTAGTCCTAGTAGTATTAGCATATCTATGTTGTAGATCAATAGCTCACGTTGTTGCTTCCCTATGTTTATTTTGATATGTTCCTAGAGAAAATTGTGTTGAAAAATATTAGTAGCAATGATGCGGATTGGATCCGTGATCTGAGGTTTATCCTCATTGCTGCACAGAAGAATTATGTCCTTAATGCACCACTAGGTGACAGACCTATTGCAGGAGCAGATGCAGACGTTATGAATGTTTGGCTAGATCAATATGATGACTACTTGATAGTTTAGTGCACCATGCTTAACGGCTTAGAATCGGGACTTCAAAGACGTTTTGAACGTCATGGACCATGTGAGATGTTCCAGTAGTTGAAGTTAATATTTCAAGCAACTACCCGAGTTGAGGGATATGAAGTCTCCAACAAGTTATATAGCTAAAAGATGGAGGAGAATCGCTCAACTAGTGAGCATGTGATCAGATTGTCTGGGTACTACAATCGCTTGAATCAAGTGGGAGTTAATCTTCCAGATAAGATAGTGATTGACAGAATTCTCTAGTCACCATCACCAAGTTAGTAGAACTTCGTGATGAACTATAGTATGCAAGGGATGACGAAAACGACTCCCGAACTTTTTCATAATGATGAAATCGATGGAGGTAGAAATCAAGAAAGAGCATCAAGCGTTGATGGTTGACAAGATCACTACTTTCAAGTAAAGGGCAAAGGGAAGAAGGGGAACTTCAAGAAGAACGGCAAGCAAGTTGCTGCTCAAGTGAAGAAGCCCAAGTCTGGACCTAAGCCTGAGACTGAGTGCGTTTACTGCAAAGGGACTGGTCACTGGAAGCGGAACTGCCCCAAGTATTTGGCGGATAAGAAGGATGGCGAAGTGAACAAAGGTATATTTGATATACAGATTATTGATATGTATTTTACTAGTGTTCATAGCAACCCCTCGGTATTTGATACTGGTTCAGTTGCTAAGAGTAGTAACTCGAAATGGGAGTTGCAGAATGAACAAAGACTAGTTAAGGGTGAAGTGACGATGAAAGTTGGAAGTAGTTCCAAGATTGATATGATCATCATCGCACACTCCCTATACTTTCGGGATTAGTGATGAACCTAAATAAGTGTTATTTGGTGTTTGCATTGAGCATAAATATGATTTGATCATGTTTATTGCAATACGATTATTCATTTAAGTTAGAGAACAATTGTTGTTCTATTTACATGAATAGAACCTTCTATGGACATACACACCCAATGAAAATAGTTCATTGGATCTCGATCGTAGTGATACACATATTCATAATATTGAAACCAAAAGATGCGAAGTTAATAATGATAGTGCAACCTATTTGTGGCACTGCCGTTTAGGTCATATTGGTGTAAAGCGCATGAAGAAACTCCATGCTGATGGGATTTTGGAATCACTTGATTATGAATCACTTGATGCTTGCGAACCATGCCTCTTGGGCAAGATGACTAAAACGCCGTTCTCCGGAACAATGGAGCAAGCAACAGATTTGTTGGAAATCATACATACTGATGTATGTGGTCCGATGAATATTAAGGCTCACGACAAGTATCATTATTTTCTAACCTTCACAGATGATTTGAGCAGATATGGGTATATCTACTTGATGAAACATAAGTCTGAAACGTTTGAAAAGTTCAAAGAATTTCAGAGTGAAGTAGAGAATCATCGTAACAAGAAAATAAAAGTTACTACGATATGATCGCAGAGGTAAAACATTTGAATTACGAGTTTGGCCTTCAGTTAAACAATGTGAAATAGTTTCACTACTCACGCCACCTGGAACACCACAGCATAATGGTGTGTCCGAACGTCATAACCGTACTTTATTGATATAGTGCAATCTATGATGTTTCTTACCGATTTACCACTATCATTTTGGGGTTATGCATTAGAGACAGCTGCATTCACGTTAAATAGGGCACCATCTAAATCCGTTGAGACGACACTATATGAACTGTGGTTTAGCAAGAAACCAAAGTTGTCGTTTCTTAAAGTTTGGGGTTGTGATGCTTATGTGAAAAAAGTTTCATCCTGATAAGCTCAAACCCAAATCGGAGAAATATGTCTTCATAGGATACCCAAAGGAGATAGTTGGGTACACCTTCTATCACAGATCCGAAGGCAAGACATTCGTTGCTAAGAATGGATCCTTTCTAGAGAAGGAGTTTCTCTCGAAAGAAGTGAGTGGGAGGAAAGTAGAACTTGATGAGGTAACTGTACCTATTCCCTTGTTGGAAACCAGTACATCACAGGAACCAGTTTCTGTGACGTCAAAACCAACTAGTGAGGAGGTTGATGATGATGATCATAGAACTACAGAACAAGTTACTACAGAACCTCGTAGATCAGCCAGAGTAAGATCCGCGCCAGAGTGGTACGGCAATCCTATTCTGGAAATCATGCTACTAGATCATGACGAACCTACGAACTATGAAGAAGCGATGGTGAGCCCAGATTCCGCAAAATGGCTGGAAGCCATGAAATCTGAGATGGGATCCATGTATGAAAACAATGTGTGGACTTTGGTTGACTTGCCCGAGGGTCGGCAAGCAATAGAAAACAAGTGGATCTTTAAGAAGAAGACTGACGCCGAAGGTAACGTTACTGTCTACAAAGCTCGACTTATCGCAAAGGGGTTTCGACAAGTTTAAGGGATTGACTACGATGAGACCTTCTCACCCGTAGCGATGCTTAAGTCTGTCCGAATCATGTTAGCAATTGCCGCATTTTATGATTATGAAATTTGGCAAATGGATGTAAAGACTGCATTCCTGAATGGGTTTCTGGAAGAAGAGTTGTATATGATGCAACCAGAAGGTTTTATCGATCCAAAGGGTGCTGACAAAGTATGCAAGCTCCAGCGATCCATTTATGGACTGGTGCAAGCATCTCGGAGTTGGAATAAATGTTTTGATAGTGTGATCAAAGCATTTGGGTTTATACAGACTTTTGGAGAAGCCTGTATTTACAAGAAAGTGAGTGGGAGCACTACAACATTTCTGATAAGTATATGTAAATGACATATTGTTGATCGGAAATAATGTAGAATTATTCTGCAAAGCATAAAGGAGTGTTTGAAAGAAGTTTTTCGAAGAAGGACCTCGGTAAAGCTGCTTACATATTGAGCATCAAGATCTATAGAGATAGATCAAGACGCTTGATAAGTTTTCAATGAGTGCATACCTTGACAAGATTTTGAAGTAGTTCAAAATGGAACAGTCAAAGAAAGAGTTCTTTCCTGTGTTACAAGGTATGAAGTTGAGTAAAGACTCAAAACTCAACCACGGCAGAAGATAGAAAGAGAATGAAAGTCATTCCCTATGCCTTGGCCATAGGTTCTATAAAGTATGCCATGCTGTGTACCAGATCTATTGTATACCCTACACTGAGTTTGGCAAGGGAGTACAATAGTGATCTAGGAGTAGATCACTGGACAGCGGTCAAAATTATCCTTAGTGGAATAAGGATATGTTTCTCGATTATGGAAGTGACAAAAGGTTCGTCGTAAAGGGTTACGTCGATGCAAGTTTTGACACCGATCTGGATGACTCTAAGTCTCGATCTAGATACATATTGAAAGTGGGAGCAATTAGCTAGAGTAGCTCCGTGCAGAGCATTGTAGACATAGAAAATTACAAAAATACATAACGGATCTGAATGTGGCAGACCCGTTGACTAAACTTCTCTCACAAGCAAAACATGATCACACCGTAGTACTCTTTGGGTGTTAATCACATAGCGATGAGAACTAGATTACTGAATCCAGCAAACCCTTTGGGTGTTGGTCACATGGCGATGTGAACTATGGGTGTTAATCACATGATGATGTGAACTATCGAGTTAATCACATGGTGATGTGAGTTAATCACATGGTGATGTGACCTAGATTATTGACTCTAGTGCAAGTGGGAGACTGAAGGAAATATGCCCTAGAGGCAATAATAAAGTTATTATTTATTTCCTTACATATCATGATAAATGTTTATTATTCATGCTAGAATTGTATTAACTGGAAACATAATACATGTGTGGATACATAGACAAACAGAGTGTCACTAGTATGCCTCTACTTGACTAGCTTGTTAATCAAAGATGGTTAAGTTTCCTAACCATGGACAAAGGAGTTGTCATTTCATTAACAAGGTCACATCATTAGTTGAATGATCTGATTGACATGACCCATTCCATTAGCATAGCACCCGATCGTTTAGTATGTTGCTGTTGCTTTTATCCATGACTTATACATGTTCCTTTGACTATGAGATTATGCAACTCCCGTTTGCCGGAGGAACACTTTCGGTGCTACCAAACGTCACAACGTAACTGGGTGATTATAAAGGAGTACTACAGGTGTCACCAAAGGTAGATGTTGGGTTGGCGTATTTCGAGATTAGGATTTGTCACTCCAATTGTGGGAGAGGTATCTCTGGGCCCTCTCGGTAATGCACATCAATTAAGCCTTGCAAGCATTGCAACTAATGAGTTAGTTGCGGGATGATGTATTACGGAACGAGTAAAGAGACTTGCTGCTAACGAGATTGAACTAGGTATTGGATACCGACGATCGAATCTCGGGCAAGTAACATACCGATGGACAAAGGGAACAACGTATGTTGTTATGCGGTCTGACCGATAAAGATCTTCGTAGAATATGTAGGAGCCAATATGGGCATCCAGGTCCCGCTATTGGTTATTGACCGGAGATGTGTCTCGGTCATGTCTACATTGTTCTCGAACCGTAGGGTCCGCACGCTTAAGGTTACAATGACAGTTATTATGAGTTTATGAGTTTTGATGTACCGAAGGAGTTCGGAGTCCCGGATGAGATCGGGGACATGACGAGGAGTCTCGAAATGGTCGAGACGTAAAGATCGATATATTGGACGACTATATTCGGACATCGGAAAGGTTCTGAGTGGTTCGGGTATTTATCGGAGTACCGGAGAGTTACGGGAATTCGTATTGGGCCTTATTGGGCCATACGGGAAAGGAGAGAAAGGGCCAAAAGGGTGGCCGCACCCCTCCCCTTGGACTAGTCCGAATTGGACTAGGGAGGGGGGCGCCCCCCCTCCTTCCTTCTCCTTCTCTCTTCCCTTTCCTTCTCTCCTACTCCCCCTACAAGGAAGAACTCCTAGTTAGACTAGGAAAGGGGAATCCTACTCCCGGTGGGAGTAGGACTCCCCTTGGCGCGCCAAACATAGGGCCGGCCTCCTCCCTCCCTTGATCCTTTATATACAGGGGCAGGGGGCGCCCCATGGACACACAAGTTGATCTTCGTGATCGTTCCTTAGCCGTGTGCGGTGCCCCCCTCCACCATATTCCACCTCGAATATATCGTTGCAGTGTGAGGCGAAGCCCTGCGCCGGTAGAACATCAAGATTGTCACCACGCCGTCATGCTGACGGAACTCCTCCCCGAAGCTTTGCTGGATCGGAGCTAGGGGTGCGTCATCGAGCTGAACGTGTGCCAAGAACTCGGAGGTGCCGGAGTAACGGTGCTTGGATCGGTCGGATCGGGAAGACATACGACTACTTCCTCTACGTTGCGTCAACGCTTCCGCTTCGGTCTACGAGGGTACGTAGACAACACACTCCCCTCTCGTTGCTATGCATCACCATGATCTTGTGTGTGCGTAGGATAATTTTTGAAATTACTACGTTCCCCAACACTATCTTGCTACTCTTTTTGTACTGTCATTAGATAGTAATACTAGTGGTTTGCATGTGAATTTATTGGCAGGGTGGACCTACATTGGAGGTGCAGGACAGGATTCAATGATTGGATGCTCAATTTCGGTTGTATCGATTTCACCTCTTCCATCACTGCGAACATGGATATCCTTGGTCTGATGAAGAATAGGCGCTATATTTCTGCTCTGAACCAGCAAATCAATTCAGTATGAAATTGTCCAGGGCAAAACATAACTGTATCAGATTGTCCAGTGCAGAACATGACAGATGCTAAGCGGAAGAGACATGTTTAAACCGAAAATACAAGGTGCGGTATATGTTTACTAGCTGCTTGATATTTGTGCTGATAGAGATGTCTGCCCGTTGCTATTTGGCAAACCAACAAAGTGCCCACAATTTTGGTTGAATTGCACAAGAGAATAGTATAGTCACTGCATGCAGTGCCATTTGAAAATAGACACAAAAAGATTGGATAGTCACTTCATGGACTGCAGAAAAGTAGTACTGTATTATTTATTGGCCAACACTAGGTGCTTCATTGCTTTGGTCTGATTATACAATGGGCATCATTTTGCCTAAGTTAAAGTTTGTATTCCGAAAATAGTCTCGCCGTGTGATCGAGAGAAGACCAAATCATATTGCAGCGGATGTTCCTCCATCATGTCTGGTTCATTCTCATGGTTCCATCTATTGGTGAAACCACTTACGTTTGCAAGAGGAATTGTAGGCTTCACAAACAAATTTGTATTTCAGTCTGTACTGAATGTTGGCCAAGAGAAGCATCCATGTTAGTAGGAAGAACATATGTTTTTTCTAGATCTTTGCTTTTGGAGCTACATATTTGTATATGATCGGTGAGACATTGAGATGCATTAACATGTTGATCTTATGTATGGGAATCGTACTAGTTAGTTTTAGTTGCGACGCAAGATCCGAAGTGGCTGATCTTTGCTTTTGGAGCTACATATTTGTATATGATATGTGAATCATTGAGATGCATTAACAGTTACTTATTTCTGTTCGCTCAGTGTTTACAAGTTACTGATCGATCACTAGCTAGCCTACAAATGCGCTCCTGACAGTTTTATTTGCGACGCAAGATGCGAAGTGTCGGTGTACTAAAGTAGGGGTACCTTAGTACCCCAAACTTGTGCATGGGCAGTCGTAGCACCCCGCGGCAAGGCTTGCCAGGCGATCGCCAAAACTCTCCATGGTCCCTTTTTGGGCCATCCAAGAACAAAGTATTTGAGCCAAGGCCCCGGCAGGAGGAGCTTGTCGGGAAGGCCACCCGAAGAGAGCAAGGCCCCGGCAAGAGGAGCTTGCTGGGACGACCGCTCGAAGCACAAGGCCCCGGCAAGAGGAGCTTGCCGGGAAGGCCGACCGAGGCACGACAAGAGACTTGCTGCGACGCGCCCCGCGTCCCGGCAAGGACCGGTGAGCGACAAGCTCCCGGGCGCGACAAGGCATCAACCGCGGCAAGGCGCTTGCCGCGGCAAGTCACCACCCCGCGCCTGCGCTCCAGCTCATCCACCCACGCGTCGCTCTGGGGCCATTCCAGGCGTACGTGGCGAGAGGCTGCGCAGCCAGGGGCATGCGGTGGCGAAGCAACGCTGACAGGGTAGCCGTCGTGGCAAACGGTGGCGCCCCTGACGGTCCCTTTTCTGCACTGTTTGGGCGACCCAGACGGGCATTTAATGCCCTTGTCCCCTGCCGTCAGAGTTAGGTATGATAGCACTGTGCAAACAGCTGTACCCAACACAGCGTTTTCCAGTTTTGCCCCCGCCTACGTTGCCACCTGTGGGTAACCCCTTGCACATATAAAAGGAGAGGAGGGAGGAGGAGACCAGTCACGCTCGGTCTGATCAGTTGCCTGAGTGTACGGTAGCACTCAGCGCTCCCGCAACAAGAACACAATACAAACCACAAAGCAGCAGTAGGGTTTTACGCAACTGTGCGGCCCGAAGCTGGGTAAACCCCCTCGTGTGCACCGCCTCGATCCGCTCTTCGCGCGACCTCCGCCCCCGCCGAACCAAGAAAGGGGCTCGGTCCCCATAGGTGTTCGTGGAGGCAGATTTCCCCCGACACGAAGTGGTAGTTTTTTGAATAAAAATGCCTACCTATGAAGAAACTGACAAGCTACACTATCGATCCTACACCGATAAAAATGCCTACCTCTAAAGAAACTGACAAGCTACACTATCGATCCTACACGGATAAATAGCGGATCACACACGTACTACCTCCTTTCCGGTTTGCAGGGCTCAACTCAAGAAACGACCTACTCGATCCTACACGAATAAATAGCGGATCACGCACGTAGTAGTACCTCCTTTCCGGTTTGCAGGGCTTAATTCCAGCCTCTCACCAACCAAGGTAGTCCCTCCGTCCGGGTTTATTAGTCCCGTGAGCAAAGCAACAAGACCAAGGCATGACAATAATTAACGGCATGCAAAAGTTTAAGCCTAATAAATTCCAGCGATTTAAGTGGCTGCATGCGTGCCCTCGGCATGCAGAAGTTTAAGCCTAATTAATTCCAGCGATTTAAGTGGCTGCATGCTGCTTCGCGTACTGCCTGCGAGCGATTCTGAGTGCCTGCATGCAGCCGGCCGTAATTAAGGCAGCTAACTGATGCGAAAAAAGATACGATTTAAATCCGTGGAATCATTATTGACAAGGAGGGAGATGATTCGAGTGCACTTGTTTGACCGCCATGCCAGCATACGACCCAGATGGGACGGGACGACACAGTCATAATTTTAGTTTCTCTAGTTTTCCACGGCAAGCTGGCACACTAAGCCATTATGCATTGAATTCCGATGACCGTCGCGCTACCTTCCGCCTATAAGTACTGTTTCCCGGCCTTCTCCGGTGCCACCGTGACCCAACTCGCCATATCCTAATAAGCCCCCACCGGCCCGACGTCGCTCGCCACGTCCGCCATGCCCCCGCCCGCCCGCGGTAGGCGATACCAGAGGCTTCACCGCCGGTACTAGTATTCGGGTTTTCACCGGAAGGCAGATGGAGGGAGGAGGCATTCTATCTATCTTTAGATCGCAATGCGGAGATCGAGGAGTTGTTGGAGCGCGACCGCATGGCGGAGGAGCAGGAGTTGTTGGAGCGCGACCGCCTGGCGGAGGAGCAGCGTCTCGCCGATTTGCGCCGCCAGCGGGACATGGAGCAGTAGCGCATCGGCGCTCTGAGTCGCGAGCAGAGCGCCCGCAACTGGGCCGACTACGTGGAGGTCGGCGCCCGGCAAATAGCCCTGGAGGCTGTCGGGCACGCACGGGTTCGCGGCGCCGATTTTTACTACCAGGTCGTCAAGTGGGTTTCCCGCTTGGAAGCAGAAGCTTCCGTGGACCTCGCCAGCATGGAAAGGGCCAACGCGCGCGAGCAACGCGCCCTATCGCACCTCTGGCAAGTCCGAGGCGAGGCGCAGGACGCTGGTGCCGGCGTTTAGCATGGACAGCAGATGGCGGCCGGCATCGTCTAGTTAGCTAAGAGTAAGTTAGTACTTGTATGCTACTAGAGTGTTAGTGGGAGTAGATAGTTCACTTGGCTATGATGGTTGTCAACGTGGAAGTTCAGTACTCTATATGTGGATCAGACCTGTTACTTTGCTCTGAATGTTGAACTTTTCGTTTGAACGTATGGAATGGGCTGTTATTTTTTTAAATGGGTTGTATTTGTCCTCCATGGTTTAGAGGCTGACTTGTGGGCCTAGCAAGTTGACGCGTACACAATCAGGAGATGATTGTACATGGAGAGGATGACAGCAGGGACCCGCCAAGGTCATGGCAGTACGCAAGCAAGTGCCTCCTTATTTCAAGCCAATAAAAATATGGCTCCTCCTAGTGGATTTCTGACATCTGGGTCCCATGCCATTGTCAACGTAGTCAATAAACGAGAGAATTACACAACGAGCGGCTGACACCAGGGACCCAGCAGCTCGCCCAGTTATTTTTTGAGGGGTTAATTTGATAAATGCCACTCCAAATCTGGTGTATCCGAGAAATGCCACTGCAATTTCCAAACTTTGAAAAATGCCATTTCATGCCATTCCTAGTGGCACTTTTCGAAGTCTGGAGTGGCGTTTTTCAAAGTTTGCAAACTGCAGTGGCGTTTTTCAAAGTTTGCAAAAATTGCAGTGGCATTATTCAAAGTTTGGAAATTGCAGTGGCATTTTTATGAATCGCCATAATTGGAGTGGCATTTATCTAATTTGTTTTTGAGACGGAAGCAGGGTGTCAACTGGGCTGTGCGGGACACTCTGGCCTGTCTAGACAACATTTTCTTTTATGTTTACCACAGACCAGCCCAGTAGTTTTTTTTTCTTTCTGAAAATGGCTAGCCCGGTTTTTTGTGATTTGTCAAGTAAGTCGCTTTATCAGGCCGGTTGGGCTGCAAATCTTTCAAGACGAGGAGAGTGGCCTATCAGTAATGAGAAATGGGTTGTATATTTTTAAAACACATCAAACCGGCAATTATTTTCAAATATCTTTTTTTCATTTCGAGATTTTAAATTGCATCGATTTTTATTTGTGGACAATTTATTGGATTTTATATTGATATACATTTATTTTTAAAATCAGTCTGAATGTGACTCGAAATTTCGGGATTAAAAACAGTTCAGACCGCACCGACATATGCAAAATTTCGTATAATTTTTTAACCGTGGCCACAATATGGGTTGTAATGCTAACATAAAGAATATGGGCTCGAAGAAAACCTGTAAGAATTAGCAAATGGGCTATAAATTATTTGAAATAATGGCAGATGGGCTGTATGCTGTTTTCCACAGATTTGAGGCTTTCCACAGATGGCCTGTATACTGTTGGATGTCCATCCAACGGCCGTCGTGCTTCTTCAATCTCTGCTCTTCCTGCTCCAGCCGCTCAAACAAGCGCCGGCGGGACTGCCTGCTCCCTCTGCCGCACAAGCCTCACTGCCCCACCGTACTCCCATCGCTGGCCTAGCCATCCCTCTACTCACCCACACCTATTGTTATTCTCCGGCGACGGTAGACGAACCAGTAAACCCTCGTACAGTCGTACTCCCCTCCGCGTGGGAAACAAAGACAACGGCCGAGTCTTCCCTGCCTCCGTGTCGTTCCCTTCCTAGGCCTCGCCGTCGTCCACCGCCCTGGTGCTCTCGGCGTGGCGTGGTCAGCATGGTCAACGACCGACATGCATCTAAAGTGGACTATACGTGGAGAGGCTGACAGCTGGGTCCACGGCCACACACAAGGAAATGCCTCCTTATTACGCGCAAAATAATGATTTCCTCCACCTGACATATGGGACCCACCGAAACGGCCTCTGTATTTTGTGAAAAAAAACGTTACCGCCGCTGACAGCTCGGACCCACCAGCTATATCTTCGCATGCAAGGAAGTTCCTCCTTATTACGCACAAAAAATGAATACTCCCCCTTCTAGCTGGGACCCAGTATAGTGGGCCTACTAAGTTGACGGGGACGACGGGCTTTGTCAACTTAGTCAATATGCACGATTCTAGCTCGACTGACGTACGATGTCCATCCAACAGCCGTAGTGCTTCTTCAACCTCTGGTCTTCTTGCTCCAGCCGCCCAAACCAGCGCCGGTCGTGCCGCCTGCTCCTGCCTCTCGTGGCCGGCTATGCTGCCGCAGATGCCTCACCGCCCCCATACTACTCCCACCACTGGCCAGGCCATCCCTCCACTCCACTCACCCACACCCCCTGTTATTCTGCAGCGACGGCAGCGCAGCCGAACCAGTGAACCCTCGTACTCCTCTTCGCGTGGGCATCCACTGCCGCGTCTTCCCTGGCTCCGTGTCGTCCCCTTCCTAGGCCTCGCCGTCGTCCACCGCCGTGGTGATGTCGGCGCGCCGTGGTCAATGTGGTCAATGACCGAATTTCATCGGAACAATACTGCACGTGGAGAGGCTGACAGCTGGGTCCACGGCAGCCGCAAGGAAGTGCCTCCTTATTACACGGAAAATAATTTTCCCTCCACCTGACAGCAGGGACCCACCGGACGGGCCACCAGTATTTTGCGAAAAAATCATTTCCCACTGATTGTTGGGACCCACCGGACGGGCCACCGCATTTCGCAAAAAAAACGTTCCCCCCGCTGTCAGCTCGGACCCACCGGAAGTGCCTCCTTATTACGCACAAAAAAATGAATACTCCCCCGGCTAGCTAGGACCCACCTTGCTGGGAGGCTGACTTGTGGGCCTACTAATTTGACGGGGACGAAGGGCTTTGTCAACTTAGTCAATATGAACGATTCTAGCTCCAGTGACCGTACGATGTCCATCCAACGGCCGTAGTGCTTCTTCAGCCTCTGGTCTTCTTGCTTCAGCTGCCCAAACTAGCATCGGTCGTGCCTCGTGCTCCTGCCTCCCGTGGCCGGCTGCGATGCGTTGGAGGCCTCTCCGCCCCCTACTACTCCCACCGTTGGCCAGGCCATCCCTCTACTCACCCACACCCCCTGTTATTCTGCGGCGACGGCAGCCTCACACCGCAGCGAACCAGTGAACCCTCATACTCCTCTACGCGTGGGCATCCACTGCCGCGTCTTCCCCGGCTCTGCGTCGTCCCCTTCCTAGGCCTCACCGTCGTCCACAGCCTTGGTGCTCTCGGCGCGGCGTGGTCAACGTGGTCAACGGACGACTTCCATCGGACATGGACTGTACGTGGAGAGGCTGACAGCTGGGTCCACGGCCGCAGCAAGGAAGTGCCTCCTTATTACGTGCAAAATAATTATTCCTCCACCTGACAGCGGGGACCCACTGGATGGGCCACCGTATTTCGCCCCCCTGACTGCTGGGACCCACCAGCTACATCTTCGCAGGCAAGGAAGTGCCTGACAGTCAGGACCCACCTGGTCGAAGCGTACGTAGCGTTGACATTCTGGTCGCGAACGTGCACGTGTCGTAGTAGAGGCGCGCATGTAGCATGTACACGTACGTATAGCGGCCAGGGTGCAAGAAAGAAAATACGACCACGTATGTGTACATACGGGCGGGGTCTCGAACGCCTACTCGCGCATACGTACAGCGAGGGCTCGTGTACATGGCTGGCTCGGAACGGAGAAACAGCGTCGTCGTCGTGTTCATGGAGAGGCAACAGAACGCGTCGTGTTCATGGGGAGGCAACAAAATGCGTCGTGTTCATCAGGAGGGCTTGGACGGAATAGGCGATGGAAACGAGGCCTGGCGTACCGCAGAACGGAGGAAACGGACCGGCCACGTTCGAAACAGGATCCTGTTCATCGGGAGGGGTCTGGCGTACCGCAAAACGGAGGAAACGGACCTCCTACGGTCGAAACGGGGGTCCTGTTGATCGGGAGGGGTGTGGCATACCGCAAAACGGAGGAAACAGACTTGTGTTGGAGCGCTACGGTCGAAACAGGGGTCCTGTTCATCGGGAGGGGTGTGGCGTACCACAAAACAGGACTCCACAGGATACTGTTCATCTCCACCGTCGACCCCCTCCAGCCTCCACGAGCTACTGTTCATCCACCGTCGACCTCCTCCAGCCTCCACGGGCTCCTGTTCATCCAGCCTCCACCGCGCGCTACTCCACCGACTACTGTTCAACCACCCCTCCACCGTCTATTATTCATCCAGCCCTCCACACCACGGGGTCCTGTTCAACCACCCCTCCACTGGCACTCCTCCACCGTCTACTGTTCATCTTTCCCTCCACACCACGGGGTCCTGTTCATCCACCCCTCCACGGGCACCCCTCCACCGTCTACTGTTCATCCAGCCCTCCACCACACCACGGGGTCCTGTTCATCCAAAGGCAACACCACCGCTCACTATTCATCCCCCCCCCTCGCAACGCTCATTGTTCATCCCATCGATCGGCTTCAGTTAGCAGCAGTAGCCAAGGAATCGCTCGATCGGGTTCAGTTAACAGCCATCGATCGATCGCTCGGGTTCAGTAACGCGTAGCCTGCAGTGCAATCGCTCGGGTTCAGTTAGAGCCCAGCGCCTCGCTCGGGTTCAGTTAGAGCCAACACCTGGCACACACGCGTGTACGTGTACGAGAGAAACACGCATCGCTCGGCCCCCGACCTCCCACCGTAACCGGGACCTCCCCGAAATTTTCCTCCCCCTCGCTTCTACCATGTTTTTTTTCCGTCATGGACGACCCAAATAATTTCATGCAGCTGCGTCTCCGGCCCGCCCAGGACGAAAAGCCCATTTTCTGTCATGATTTTTTGTCATAGAAGTAGGAGCCCACCACATCTATGATGATATCGGGTTTTGTCACAATTATCGTCATATAAGTGTCATATGTATGACAGAAATTTTTTCCGTTCGGCCCAAAATGTCATGGATGTGTCTTTTTTTGTAGTGCTTGTTATCCTCGATGGCAACAATACAATACGTGCCTTGCTGCCCCTGCTGTCACTGGGAAAGGACACTGCAAGATTAGACCCAAAGATAAGCACTTCTCCATTGCAAGAAAGATCAATCTAGTAGGCCAAACCAAACTGATAATTCGAAGAGACTTGCAAAGATAACCAATCATACATAAAAGAATTTAGAGAAGATTCAAATATTGTTCATAGATAAACTTGATCATAAACCCACAATTCATCGGTCTCAACAAACACACCGCAAAAGAAGATTACATCGAATAGATCTCCACGAGAGCGGGGGAGAACATTTTATTGAGATCCAAAAAGAGAGAAGAAGCCATCTAGTTAATAACTATGGACCCAAAGGTCTAAGGTAAACTACTCACACATCATCGGAGAGGCTTTGGTGTTGATGTAGAAGCCCTCCGTGATCAATGCCCCTCCGGCAGGACGCTGGAAAAGGCCCCAAGATGGGATCTCACGGGTACAGAAGGTTGCGGCGGTGGAATTAGGTTTTCGTGGATGCCTCTGTTGGTTTGGGGGTACGTGGGTATATATAGGAGGAAGAAGTACGTCGGTAGAGCAACATGGGCCCCACGAGGGTGGAGGGCGCGCCCAGGGGGGTAGGCGCGCCCCTACCTCGTGCCCTCCTGGTTGATGTCTTGACGTAGGGTCCAAGTCCTCTGGATCACGTTCGTTCCGAAAATCACGTTCCCAGAGGTTTCATTCCGTTTGGACTCTGTTTGATATTCCTTTTCTGCGAAACTAAGAAATAGGCAAAAGAACAGCAATTTGGGATGGGCCTCCGGTTAATAGGTTAGTCCCAAAAATGATATAAAAGTGTATAATAAATCCCATTAAACATCCAAAACAGAATATAATATAGCATGAAGCAATCAAAATTTATAGATACGTTGGAGACGTATCAACCCCGGGAGGTTAATGGGCCAAATGGGCCAAAGGGGAAGGGGCACACCAGCCCACAAGGAGCTAGCGCCCCTCCTAGGCCGCCGGCCGAGTGGGAGAAGGAAAGGGGGGAGTCAGCCTCCCCCTTCCTTTCCTCTCCCCTCTCTTCCCTTTTTCCCTCTCCGGTAAAAGCAAGGGGGGCGAATTGGACTAGGCCCCCAAGTAGGATTCCTCCTACTTGGGGCGCCCCATTGCGGCTCTCCTCCCCTCCCACCTATATATACATGGGGAGGGGGTGCCTAGAACACACATCAACAATTGTTACCCGTGTGCGACGCCCCCCTCCACAGTTTAAGCCTCCGGTCATATTCTTGTAGTTCTTAGGCGAAGCCCAGGGAGGATCACTTCACTATCACCGTCACCACGCTGTCGTGTTGTCGGAACTCATCTACTTCCTCGACACTTTGCTGGATCAAGAGTTCGAGGGACGTCATCGAGCTGAACATGTGCAGAACTCGGAGGTGCCGTACGTTCGGTGCTTGATCGGTCGGAACGAGAAGAAGTTCGACTACATCAACCGTGTTGTCAAACGCTTCCACTTTCGGTCTACGAGGATACATGGACACACTCTCCTCCTCTCGTTGTTATGCATCTCCTAGATAGATCTTGCATGAGCGTAGGATGTTTTTTTTTGAAATTTCATGCTACGTTTCCCAACAAGCAGTCACTTGACTTGACCATGCCACTTCAAGAATAGTTGACTCTAGACATGCACATTGTGTTATGCGTATGACATGTTCTTTTCGTGAAGAAGCCTCTAGTGAAGTGGTCATCCTTTGGTTGTACTTCGATTTGAATTTGGACATGTTGATCGATGCATACATGCATGTGTGCATTTAATTTGCACAGTCCAACACTCAAATTTGTTTTGTAGTGAGCAGTCACTTGCCTTGACCATGTCACTTCAAGAATGGTTGACTCTAGAGTCTAGACATGTACATTGTGCTTTGTGTACGACATGTTCTTTTCATGAAGAAGCCTCTAGTGAATTGGTCATCCTTTGGTTGAGTCTAGACATGTCTTTCGGTGAAGAACCCTCTAGTGAATTGGGCATTGTTTGGCTGTACTTTGATTTGAATCTGGACAAGTTGATCCATCCATAGATGTGACATTGTGCACGTCAATTGAAATAATCATATGTGAAATTATACTACTCACAAAAAACTTATGAAAAGTGAATTAGTGAAAATAAATTATGGACCTATGAATTCGAATCTAGGTTCATTTCCGGATTGTAAAGTAATTAGAGGAAAAAGCTAATTCAATACACTTTGCACAATCCGATGCAAGATGGTCGGCCGAGCATCTTTCTGCCTTCTCGCATTCCTCCATAGTCAAACTCGATTGCGTTCACATAGTTCAATTTCCCACTACTCCACACCATGCCACTGCTCTTTAAATTAGCGGTTCCATTTCATTCACAATCGAATCCAAAAAACCTCCAATCCCCTTCTCCGGCGATGGTGGTGTGCACCACCTTCTCCTTACCCCATATTTCAATGGCCAGCGGTAGGCAGCATAGGTCACCTCCGCCCCCAACACCGACCCCGCCGAAACCAACCCCCTCCTTCCTTTGACCCAACACCAGCGGGTGTTGCGTCAGATCTGCCCCCACACTGACGGCGGCCAAGAACTCGACTCTACATTGCAGAAGAGGAAATCTGTTGCCAAGGAGGTGGAGGTCGCTGGCGATGAACATCCTGCACAACTACTTCACCTTGTCAAGTCAATCGAGGTGCCCGCCGTGGAGGTCCTCCCTCAAGCAAAGGAGGCAGGCCGCGACTGCGACCGCCTCTCGGCTCGATTCGACGAGCTCCGGGCGAGAGTCCGCCTCCAAGTGGAGGACATCCAATGTGAATTCGATCGCATCTCCCCCATGTTAGATGATCTCCTCCACATCATGGACCTAGCGGAGGTGGAGTCGGATCACAATATCTCCAACGTGACAGCGCACGCGGAGGAAATCATCCGGGAGGCTGACCACATGGCACACAAGGCTATCTTGGAGGTTGATAACCCACAAGTGTAGGGGATCGTTTGTAGCCTTTTTCGATAAATAAGAGTGTCGAACCCAATGAGGAGCTAAAGGCAGAACAAATATTTTGTCAAGTTATATCGACCACCGATACAACTCTACGCACACTTGACGTTTGCTTTACCTAAAACAAGTATGAAACTTTTTTGCAAGAATAAAACTACGAGTACTTTGCGAGAATAAAACTATGAATAAATTGCAAGGTAATACAAGTGGATAGCTTTTGTCAATGAGAAAGTCATTTGTCCCTAGGTAATAGATAACTAGACCGGTAATCATTCCTGCAATTTTGTACGAGGGAGAGACATGAGCTAACATATTTTCTCTACTTGGATCATATGCACTTATGATTGGACCCCTAGAAAGCATCCACAACTACTAAAGATCATTAAGGTCGTGAAACCCAACCATAGCATTAAGTATCAAGTCCTCTTTACTCCCATACGCCATAACCCACTAATGCGTGTTTAGGCTGCTGTCACCCCCGCAATGTGGACAATAAGCAAACCATGAACATATTGCAACACCCTACAGCAGGGGGCCCTCCATTTGCATGACATGAAGGGCACCATAGGACAACACCAAAAATAAAATATACAATCATACCAACCAAGATCACGATAAACCCATAGGACAAAACGAATCTACTCAAACATCATATGATAACCATAGATCATTGGGAAATAATATATGGAGTTTAACACAATGTTTAAGTAGAGATTACATAGGTGAGAAGGGGTGTTACACCGCTTCATAGAGGGGGAGAAAGTTGGTGTTGATGGTAGCAAGATTGTTGATGTAGAATGTCGTCACGATCCTTGCCTCGGCGGCACTCCAGCGGCACCAGGAGAGAGGGGGAGAGAGCCCCCCTCCTCCTTCTTCCTTGGCCTCCCCCCTAGATGGGAGGAGAGTTCCCCCTCTAGTCCATGGACTCCATGGCGGTAGAGGGGTCGGAGCTCCTCCGAGATAGGATCTCCCCCTCTGTTCTCTTCTGTTTCGCGTTCCCCAGATCTGGCCCTTCATGGTTTCTTAAATTCCCAAAGATCCGTAACTCCGATTGCGCTGAAATTTTTACATGATGTTTTCCATAAATTATCTTTCTTGCGCCAGAAGAAGGGCCCCGACCGCCTTACAAGGAGGGCATAAGACACCTGGGCGCGCCTGGCACCCCCTGGCGTGCCTTGATGTATCTTGGGGACCGTGGGCCCCCGTTTGCGTTGATTCCACCTCCCGAAAATCACATATATTCCAAAATAATTCTCCGTAAATTTTTATCGCGTTTGGACTTCGTTTGATATGGATTTTCTATGAAACAAAAAACATATAACAAACATGAACTGGCACTTGGCACTAGATCAATAGGTTAGTCTACTAAATCCTATAAATTGTTGCCTAAAATATGTTAAAGTTGTATAATATTGGCATGAAACAATAAAAAATTATAGATACAATGGAGAAGTACCAGAGGCGGGCACCAAGATGTCTGTGGCCTGCTACCTCTTGAGCTTGCGTTGGTTTTTTCCTTGAAGAGGAAAGGGTGATGCAGCAAAGTAGAGTAAGTATTTCCCTCAGTTTTGAGAACCAAGGCATCAATCCAGTAGGAGACAACACACAAGTCACCGAATACATGCACAAACAAACACCAACTTGCACCCAGCGCGATAAAGGGGTTGTCAATCCATTCACAGTTATTTGCAAAGTGACATCTGATAGAGATGGATAAAAGGTAAAGTAATGTTTTTGGTATTTTTGGTTTATGGAAGGGAAAGTAAAAGATTGCAAAGAAAGTAAATAGGAAACAAAAATTGTAGATCGGAAAGTTATATGATGGAAAATAGACCCGGGGGCCATAGGTTTCACTAAAGGCTTCTCTCAAGATAGAAAATATTACGATGGGTAAACAAATTACTGCCGAGACATTGACAGAAAAGCGCAAAGTTACGACGATATCTAAGGCAATGATGATGAATATTGGCATCACGTTCGTATCAAGTAGACCGACTGCTGCCTGCATCTACTACTATTACTCCACACATCGACCGACTCCTGCCTGCATCTAGAGTATTAAGTTCATAAGAACAAGGTAACACTTTAAGCAACATGACATGATGTAGCGGGATAAACTCAAGCAATATGAAGAAAACCCCATCTTGTTATCCTCGATGGCAACAATACAATACGTGTCGGTTCCCCTTCTGTCACTGGGATCAAGCACCACAAGATTGAACCCAAAGCTAAGCATTTCTCCTATTGCAAGAAAAACCAATCTAGTTGGCCGAACCAAATCGATAGTTCGAAGAGACTTGCAAAAATATCAAATCATGCATATAAGAATTCATAGAAGATTCAAATAATATTCATAGATAAGCTGATTATATATCCACAATTCATCGGATCTCGGCAAACACATCACAAAAAAGTATTACATCGAATAGATCTCCAAAAACATCAAGGAGAACATGGTATTGAGAATCAAAGAAATAGAAGAAGCCATCTAGCTACTAGCTATGGACCCGTAGGTTTGTGGTAAACTACTCACGCTTCATCGGAGAGGCAATGGTGTTGATGTAGAAGCCCTCCATGATCGATTCCCCCTCCGGCAGGACGCCGGAAAAGGCCCCTAGATGGGATCTCACGGGTATAGAAGGTTGCGGCGGTGGAAAAGTGTTTTCGTGGCTCTCCTGGAAGGTTTTGGAATATTTGAGAATATATAGGCGGAAGAAATAGGTCGGTGGAGTCACGAGGGGCCCACAAAGGTGGGGGCCGTGCCCTACCCCACTAGGCGCACCCTCCGTCCTTGTGGCCGCCTCGTGGCTTTCCTGACGTGTACTCCGAGTCCTCTGGATGTCTTCTGGTCCAAGAAAATCATCACGAAAGTTTCATTCTGTTTGGACACAGTTTGATATTCCTTTTCTGCGGAACTCTAAAACAAGGAAAAAATCTGAAACTGGCACTAGGCTCTAGGTAAATAGGATAGTCCCAAAAATTATATAAAATAGCATATTAATGCATATAAAACATCCAAAACAAATAATATAATAGCATGGAACAATAAAAAAATTATAGATACGTTGGAGACGTATCAAGCATCCCCAAGCTTAATTCCTGCTTGTCCTCGAGTAGGTAAATAATAAAAACAGAATTTTTGATGTGGAATGCTACCTAACATATTTATCCATGTAATTTCTTTATTGTGGCATGCATTTTCAGATCCATATGATTCAGAACAAAAGCTTAATATTGACATAAAAACAATAATACTTCAAGCATACAAACAAGATAAATATGTCTTCCCAAAATAACATGGTCAAAGAAAGCTTATCCCTACAAAATCACATAGTCTGGCTATGCTCCATCTTCATCACACAAAATATTAAAAGCATGCACAACCCCAATGACAAGCCAAGAAATTGTTTCATACTTTGGATGTTCTCAAACTTTTTCAACTTTCACGCAATACATGAGCGTGAGCCATGGACATAGCACTATAGGTGGAATAGACGGTGGTTGTGGAGAAGACAAAAAGAATGAGATAGTCTCATATCAACTAGGCGTATCAACAGGTTATGGAGATGCCCATTAATAGATATCAATGTGAGTGAGAAGGGATTGCCATGCAACGGATGCACTAGAGCTATAAGTTTACGAAAGCTTAAAAAGAAACTAAGTGGGTGTGCATCCAACTTGCTTCCTCACGAAGACCTAGGGAAATTTGAGGAAGCCCATCACTGGAATATACAAGCCGTTCTATAATGAAAAATTCCCACTAGTATATGAAAGTGACAATATAGGAGTCTCTCTTATGATGAAGATCACGGTGCTACTTTGAAGCACAAGTGTGGCAAAAGGATAGTAGCATTGCCCCTTCTCGCTTTTCTCTCTTTTTTTATTTGGGCCTTCTCTCATTTTTTTGGCCTTTTTTTGTCCGGAGTATCATCCCGACTTGTGGGGGAATCATAGTCTCCATCATCCTTTCCTCACATGGGACAATGCTCTAATAGTGAAGATCACCACACTTTTATTTACTTACAACTCAAGAATTACAAGTCGATACTTAGAACAAAATATGACTCTATGTGAATGCCTTCGGTGGTGTACCGGGATGTGCAATGAATCAAGAGTGACATGTATGAAAGAATTATGAACGGTTGCTTTGCCACAAATATGATGTCAACTACATGATCATGCCTAGCAATATGACAATGATGGAACGTGTCATAACAAACGAAACGGTGGAAAGTTGCATGGCAATATATCTCAGAATGGCTATGGAAATGCCATAATAGGTAGGTATGGTGGCTGTTTTGAGGAAGGTATATGGAGGGTTTATGGTACCAGCGAAAGTTGCGCGGTACTAGAGAGGCTAGCAATGGTGGAAGGGTGAGAGTGCGTATAATCCATGGACTCAACATTAGTCATAAAGAACTCACATACTTGTTGCAAAACTCTATTAGTTATCGAAATGAAGTACTATGTGCATGCTTGTAGGGGGATATATTGGTAGGAAAAGACCATCGCTCGTCCCCGACCGCCACTCATAAGGAAGACAATCAATAAATAAATCATGCTCCGAATTCATCACATAACGGTTCACCATACGTGCACGCTACCGGAATCACAAACTTTAACACAAGTATTTCTCAAATTCATAATTACTCACTAGCATGACTCTAATATTACCATCTTCATATCTCAAAACAATCATAAGGAATCAAACTTCTCATAGTATTCAATGCACTTTATATGAAAGTTTTTATTATATCCCTCTTGGATGCGTATCATATTAGGACTAAATTTATAACCAAAGCAAATTACCATGCTGTTTTAAAGAATCTCAAAATAATATAAGTGAAGTATGAGAGTTCATAAATTTCTATAAAATAAAACCACCGCCGTGCTCTAAAAATATATAAGTGAAGCACTAGAGCAAAATTGCCTAGCTCAAAAGATATAAGTGAAGCACATAGAGTATTCTAATAAATCATGATTCATGCGTGTCTCTCTGAAAATGTGTGTATATCAAGGATGATTGTGGCAAACTAAAAAGCAAAGACTCAAATCATACAAGACGCTCCAAGCAAAACACATAACATGTGGTGAATAAGAATATAGCCTCAAGTAAAGTTACCGATAGACGAAGACGAAAGAGGGGATTCCTTCCGGGGCATCCCCAAGCTTAGGATCTTGGTTGTTCTTGAATATTACCTTGGGGTGCCTTTGCATCCCCAAGCTTAGGATCTTGCCACTCCTTATTCCATAGTCCATCAAATCCTTACCCAAAACTTGAAAACTTCACAACACAAAACTCAACAGAAAATCTCATAAGCTCCGTTAGTATAAGAAAATAAATCACCACTTTTGGTACTATTGTGAAATCATTCTTTACTTATATTGGTGTAATATCTACTGTATTCTAACTTTTCCATGCTTCATACCCCCTGATATGAGCCATAGATTCATCAAAATAAGCAAGCAACGCATAGAAAACAGAATCTGTCAAAAACAGAAAAGTTAGTAGCAATCTGGATATTTCGAATACTTCTGTAACTCGAAAAATTCTGAAAAATTAGGAAGACCTAAGAAATTTGCTTATTAATATTCTGCAAAAAGAATCAACTCAAAAGCACGCTTCTGCTAAAAATGAGAATTGTTTTCCTAGGCGCAAAAGTTTCTGCTTTTCAGCAAGATCAAATCAACTATCACTGTAAGCTATCCCAAAGGTCTTGCTTGGCACAAACACTAATTAAAACATAAAACCACATCTAACCAGAGGCTAGATGAATTATTTAATGCAAAACATAACCTAAAAAGCAAAAACAAAAATAAAATTGGGTTGCCTCCCGACAAGCGCTATTGTTTAACGCCCTTAGCTAGGCATAAAACACGAATAGATCTAAGTATTAACATCTTTGGCATGCAATCCATAAGTGGCTCTCATAACAGATTAAGGAAATTTAATTTTATTTCTTGGAAAGTGTTCCATGCCTTTCCTTAACGGAAATTGAAATCTAATGTTTCCTTCTTTCATATCAATAATTGCACCAATCATTCTAAGGAATGGTCTACCAAGAATAATAGGACATGTTGGATTGCAATCTATACCAAGAACAATGAAATCTACGAGCGCATAATTCCTATTTGCAACAATAAGAACATAATTAATCCTTCCCATAGGTTTCTTAATAGTGGAATCCACAAGATGCAAATTTAAGGAACAATCATCAAATTCATGGAAACCTAACACATCACATAAAGTTTTTGGAATCATGGAAACACTAGCACCCAAATCACACAAAGCATGGCACTCATAATCTTTAATCTTAATATTAATAGTAGGTTCCCACTCATCATAATATTTTCTAGGGATAGAAACTTCTAATTCAACCTTTTCTTCAAAGGATTTCATCATAGCATCGACGATATGTTTAGTAAAAGCTTTGTTTTGATTATAAGCATGAGGAGAATTCAACATGGATTGCAACAAGGAAATACAATCTATTAAAGACCAACTATCATAATTAAATTACTTGAAATCCAAAGGTGTGGGTTCATTACTACCTAAAGTTTTAACCTCTCCAATCCCACTTTTATCAATTTTTGCATCAAGATCTAAAAACTCTGAATCATTGGGACGCCTTCTAACTAACGTTGACTCATCTCCAGTCCCATCTTATCAAGATTTACATTGGAAAACAAATATTCAATAGGAGTCACATCAATCACTTTAAGATCTTCATAATTATTCAAAGCCTCCAGTTTAGCGGCCATTTTGTGTACTAAGGTGGCTTTTTATCAGAAATTTGGCCTACTAAATTTTCAAGATGCGCAAACTGAGATTTCAAACCATAAAATTCCTTAGACATATAATCAAGCTCCTTATTTATGTATTCCATAAAACTTTTCTGCTCCTTGAGCTCGTTTCTAAAGAAATTGTTATGCTCAAATTGCAAAGACATGAAGCTTCTAACATTATTCTAAATTTCGTCTACCCTCCTAAAGTGAGGGTCAATGTTTTTTGGTGGGGTCATCGTGACAAGGCAAGAAATCCAACACACGAGCACACAAAAAGCAAGTGAAGGAGATGAACGGAAGAGGGGCGAAGAAAAAGGGAAATCTTTTTGAAAATCATTTTAGAAGTGGGGGAGAGGAAAACGAGAGGCGAATGGTGAATAATGTGATGCAAGAGATGAAAGATTATGATGGTTACTTGGTATGTCTTGACTTGGCATAGACCTCCCCGGCAACGACACCAGAAATTCTTCCTGGTACCTCTTGAGCTTGCGTTGGTTTTTCCCTTGAAGAGAAAAGGGTGATGCAGCAAAGTAGAGTAAGTATTTCCCTCAGATTTGAGAACCAAGGTATCAATCCAGTAGGAGACAATGCACAAGTCACCGAATACATGCACAAACAAACACCAACTTGCACCCAACGCGATAAAGGGGTTGTCAATCCCTTCATGGTTATTTACAAAGTGAGATCTGATAGAGATGGATAAATGGTAAAGTGATGTTTTGGTATTTTTGGTTTATGGAACAGAAAGTAGAAGATTGCAAAGAAAGTAAATAAAAAACTAAAAGTGTAGACCAGAAAGTTATATGATGGAAAATAGACCTGGGGGCCATAGGTTTCACTAGAGGCTTCTCTCAAGATAGAAAATATTACAGTGGGTAAACAAATTACTGTCGAGCAATTGATAGAAAAGCGCAAAGTTATGATGATATCTAAGGCAATGATCATGAATATAGGCATCACGTCCGTATCAAGTAGACCGACTCCTACCTGCATCTACTACTATTATCCACACATCTACCGACTCCTGCCTGCATCTAGAGTATTAAGTTCATAAGAATAGAGTAACGCTTTAAGCAAGATGACATGATGTAGCGGGATAAACTCAAGCAATATGATGAAAACCCCATATTGTTGTCCTTGATGGCAACAATACAATACGTGTCGGTTCCCCTTCTATCACTAGGATCAAGCACCGCAAGATTGAACCCAAAGCAAAGCACTTCTCCTATTGCAAGAAAAACCAATCTAGTTGGCCAAACCAAATTGATAGTTCGAAGAGACTTGCAAGGATATCAAATCATGCATATAATAATTCATATAATATTCAAATAATATTCATAGATAAGCTGATCATAAATCCACAATTCATCAGATCTCGTCAAACACATCGTAAAAAAGTATTACATCGAATAGATCTCCAAGAACATCGAGGAGAACATGGTATTGAGAATCAAATAAAGAGAAGAAGCCATCTAGCTACTAGCCATAGACCCGTAGGTCTGTGGTAAACTACTCACGCTTCATCGGAGAGGCAATGGTGTTGATGTAGAAGCCCTCTGTGATCGATTCCCCCTTCGGCAGGACGCCAGAAAAGGCCCCTAGATGGGAACTCACTGGTACAGAAGGTTGCGGCGGTGGAAAAGTGTTTTTGGCTCACTTGGAAGGTTTTGGAATATTTGAGAATATGTAGGCGGAAGAAATATGTCCGTGGAGTCACGAGGGCCCCAAAGGGTGGGGGGCGCGCCCTACCCCCCTGGGCGTGCCCTCCGTCCTTGTGGCGGCCTGATACGTCTCCAACGTATCTATAATTTTTTATTGCTCCATGCTATATTATCTACTGTTTTGGACCATATTGGGCTTTATTTTCCACTTTTATATTACTTTTGGGACTAACCTATTAACCGGAGGCCCAACCCAGAATTGTAGTTTTTTGCCTATTTCAGTGTTTCGAAGAAACGGAATATCAAACGGAATGAAACCTTCGGGAACGTGATTTTCTCACCGAACATGATCCAGGAGACTTGGACCCCACGTCAAGAAAGAAGGGAGGTGGCCACGAGGGTGGGGGGCGTGCCCCCTGCCTCGTGGGCCCCCCGTTGCTCCACCGACGTACTCCTTCCTCCTATATATGCCTACGTACCCGCAAACGATCAGATACGGAGCCAACAACCTAATTCCACCACCGCAACCTTCTGTACCCACGAGATCCCATCTTGGGGCCTGTTCCGGAGCTCCGCCGGAGAGGGCATCCATCACGGAGGGCTTCTACATCACCATAGCCCCTCCGATGAAGTGTGAGTAGTTTACCTCAGACCTTCGGGTCCATAGTTAGTAGCTAGATGGCTTCTTCTCTCTTTTTGGATCTCAATACAATGTTCTCCCCCTCTCTCATGGAGATCTATTCGATGTAATCTTCTTTTTGCGGTGTGTTTGTTGAGATCGATGAATTGTGGGTTTATGATCAAGATTATCTATGAACAATATTTGAATCTTCTCTGAATTCTTTTATGTGTGATTGGTTATCTTTGCAAGTCTCTTTGAATTATCAGTTTGGTTTGGCCTACTAGATTGGTTGTTCTTGCAATGGGAGAAGTGCTTAGCTTTGGGTTCAATCTTGCGGTGTCCTTTCTCAGTGGCAGTAGGGGCGGCAAGGCACGTATTGTATTGTTGCCATCGAGGATAACAAGATGGGTTTTTTTATCATATTGCATGAATTTATCCCTCTACATCATGTCATCTTGCTTAAGGTGTTACTCTGTTTTAATTAACTTAATACTCTAGATGCATGCTGGATAGCGGTCGATGAGTGGAGTAATAGTAGTAGATGAAGCCAGGAGTCGGTCTACTAGTCTCGGACGTGATGCCTATATACATGATCATGCCTAGATATTCTCATAACTATGCTCAATTCTGTCAATTGCTCAACAGTAATTTGTTCACCCACTGTAGAATACCTATGCTCTTGAGAGAAGCCACTAGTGAAATCTATGGCCCCCGGGTCTATCTCCATCATATTAATCTTCCTACGCTTTATTATTGCTTTGATTTTTTACTTTGCCTTTTAATTTACTTTGCATCTTTCTACCAAAAATACCAAAAATATTATCTATCATATCTATCAAATCTCACTCTCGTAAGTGACCGTGAAGGGATTGACAACCCCTATTCGTGTTGGTAGCGAGGAGTTATTTGCTTTGTGTAGGTACGAGGGACTCGCGCGTAGGCTCCTACTGGATTGATACCTTGGTTCTCAAAAACTGAGGGAAATACTTACACTACTTTGCTACATCATCCTTTCCTCTTCGGGGAAATCCAACACAGTGCTCAAGAGGTAGCAGGGCCTCGTGGCTTTCCTGACGTGTACTCCAAGTCCTCTGGATGTCTTCTGGTCCAAGAAAAATCATCGTGAAAGTTTCATTCCGTTTGGACTCCATTCGATATTCCTTGTCTGTGAAACTCTAAAACAAGGGGAAAAATAGAAACTGGCACTGGGCTCTAGGTTAATAGGTTAGTCACAAAAATTATATAAAATAGCATATTAATGCATATAAAACATCCAAAACAGATAATATAATAGCATGGAACAATCAAAAATTATAGATACGTTGGAGACGTATCATGGCCACATCGTATTTGGAAGACATGGTCTGTCAGGCATTCGCCAAAGTAGACGTCGCTAATAAGGCATGCTACACCGAGGAGGAGGACGACGACGGTGACGAGGATGAAGAGGGGGGTGGGCAACGATGAGGAGGTGGGTGGCGAGGATGAGGACGACAACGACGATGCGGAATAATTTCTAGTAGTTCTCTTATGTTTCTAAGTATTATGCTTGATATTTATGTTAGTACTTTTGCTAATATTGTAATGACGTTAGTTACTATGTAGTATATGTTCTATGTAGTTCTACATGGAATCCACTTAATTGCTGCGCTACCATTCCTTCCATTTCTAGAAGTGACAACCACATTTTCCATGCCGTTCTGGTGGTCACCACGACATTGGCATCTAGTTCAGGCGGTGACCACGCCATTTTGCATGCCATTCTTGTCTTCACCATGGCACTGGCATCTAGTTCTGGCGGTGACCACGCCATTTTGCGTGCCATTCAGGTGGTCACCACGGCACTGGCAAGCAGTTCAGGCGGTGACCACGCCATTGCCATCCAACTCAGGTGGTCACCACGACAATGGCATCCGGTTTGAAATGGTGATCATGGCCATGTGACGACGCCCTAGACTAATAGTAGCACGCGACTACGAATGGTGGACATGCCATAAACCTGGTTCAAGTGTTAAGACCCAACTGGTTAAGTGCAACTCCGTAAGTGCATCAGGTCCTTGGTTCAAGTCCATGACGTCAATTTTTTATGTTGTTGGTTTGTTTTTATGACGCTGTCAAGTGGCCCCACATAGATAGACGTATAGTCACATCAACGATGACGCTGCTCTTCTTGCACACTAAGCCATCTTTGCTCCCCATTCCAATACCCAAACCATCCTCTCATCACCAACTGTCGTGCGGGACTACAGCCCCCTTCACCGCATCTCATCTTCGGAGAAGACCGCCTTCGCTTACTGTTGCTGTTGTCACCGTCGACCACCTCGACGACATCGAGAAACCCTAGGCAGGGTGAATCATGCTCACAAAATGCAGGTAAATCCCTCTTCCGTATATTCGATTCCAGATTAAATCAAGTGCGATTGTCGTCTGCGTACTGATTTCATTGTTTGGATTCACAGTTCCCAAAGTGTTTGGACACCAGGGGTTTGTGTGAAAGTGGCCCGTAATGTATGCAAAAACCTTCCTCATAACACTTACCAGTTGGCTTTGAAGGTAGGACGGTATGTTTTTTTACATTTATTGTTCTTTCATTCATGGTGTGCCTGAATTGATGCTACTTAGTTCATGAAACTGTATTAGTGGTCTATGATTTAGGCCTTTGCTATGGTGATGGCCATGGTCGTCCTGCATGCAACTAACTAACAATCAAATTGATATGTGAACATACATGCAGGTTGTTTACATGATTGCTTCAATTACAAAGGAGTACTTATCAGATTTGGATCATTCACATTGTTTTCTGAAAAATCCTAACAATAGTTATCCATGCATAATTTAGGAAACATGCTAAAAATAGAACAGTACAGTTTTATGTAATTTGTGTCACGTAGTGCACATTTTTGTTCATGCTTAAATAGGCATAATGATCTCTTGGACATTCATCTAGTTGTTTTGTGCAAGTATGTAAAAAGAGCAAGCCATTGTTAAATTTGTGAACATGCTAACATAGGCCACAGTACATTAATAAACAATTGGTATATGTACTTATTTATGAGTTGCAAGCTTAACTATTCCAATCCTTCCATTTATGCACCTTTCATCCCCTGCTTTGCAAAAAAAGTCCACATGAAGCTGGGCCTTTATTCATTTCAACACCCCTATGCTAAGCATCGGCTTAAAACAATGCATGGCTTTCTTTTCTATTGTTGGAAACATTTTTCACTGGATCAACTTGGAGGGAATTTGCCAAAGTATATAGATTCCAAGTTAGTATGAAGTTGTACTTCGATATTAGCAAAAATGGACATCAAATCGATGTGGAGTTGGACAATGTTCCAACGGTTTATCCTTGTAAGTGCTCTCAGACATACATACCTTCCTTAGGTCAACTTGCGTTTGCTTGCCTGTTATTAATAGTCCTAAATATAAATATCTGCACATGTTCTCATTCTTGTTTCTATATATCTACTCAGCTTCCTATGCGATATCAGAAGAAAAAAAAGTGATGGCTGACAACATGGAACTCGCTGTTGGAATCACATGTACGTGGAAAGACATGCGGTACACCGTCATTTTTGCTGACAATATTGAACCGCTTGTGCGATCGTACGCACATGAACCAAGTTCTAGACTATACAAGGTGCTGCTGCCACTAGTACAATGAGGTGCTATACAAACGGTTTTTAACCCCTTTCCGCGACAGCATTTGGAACTGTCGCCTAGTGAGTGACTGCAATGGGGGGTCCTTCCAACACAACCCAGAAACCGTCGGGGATATACCCTCCTGGCACACACGCTCGGCAAAATGAGGTCGTGTGCGACCGGCGAGCGATCAAATACAGTTATACGTACAGTAGTGATAAAAAATTCAATTAAACATGCGAAATCATTTCTGGTCGTAAGTTCATCCCACACAGTCAGTCCCCGCTAAACGTTTCCGTTCGTATATACATCCCACACAGTCGCTCCAAGGAAAACATTTCTGTCTGCAGGTACATCACAGACAATTTTCCCCGTTAAATCATTTGTGATAGTGTTTCCATTGCACATGGTATTAACAATTTTATCATTTGCATTATTGAATGAATCACACATGGTGCATAGAAGAAACTGTGTGGCAAAGGCTGTCCATCACACACAGTTTTTATATGGTAAACATTCGCGCTAGGTGGCCTAACGCAAACAGTTTTCAAGAGGATGTCGTGTGTGATTGTTCATTAATCCATCACGGTTTATTCCTAGAAATTGTGTGCGTTGACTGAGGTCATCGCCCATGGTGTTTTCTCAACAATCGTTTGCAATAGAAAACCCCAATTAGCAGGCCAATTATTCTATTATTAATAATCCATTTATTAATCTAATTGACATTTCATATTAAGCATGCAATATATTTCATTTTTATAATTGAAATACATCAGAGTACAACATCATATAGCTTCAGCACTCAGCTACCCCATTACACAACTGCACCAACACCAAATTTCACATGCAACATCTATAACCTTTCGAAATTAGCATCATATATGGTACATAGACAGATGTATCTCATCTACAAAACTGCTGAAGCAGAAGGCGAATATTGAGCCCTCATTGATGTTGAAGGTCTTTGCAACTTTAGGTCAGTGCCTATGGATGATTGACCGTCCACCCTTCGTCCTCTTCAGGAACACTTCAATATTGAACCGTGGATGTTGTATGAATACCTTCCTCACACCCTGACCATACAGGTGGTTGGGGAGGTAATCATCAGTGAATTGTTTTGGAAAGGCCTGAAAACTAGGATGTGCGTAAATATCTTCTCTATATTGGAAATGGGGCAAAGGAATAAAAAGGCAAGGTATAATAGTTAGTACCATCCTGTAGTGAACTGATGTCTTCTTCATTGTGCACACAAAGATCTTGTTGTTTTTTGTCGCTAATTTCTTTATCCAAACAATCTTTCTGAGCTTCTTGACTTGACTGATGCTACTTCTTGAGTTTGTGTTGGTTTTTCCCTTGAAGAGGAAATGGTGATGCAGCAAAGTAGAGTAAGTATATCCCTCAGTTTTGAGAACCAATGTATCAATCCAGTAGGAGACAACGCCCAAGTCACCGAATAACTGCACAAACAAACACCAACTTGCACCCAACGCGATAAAGCGGTTGTCAATCCCTTCATGGTTATTTGCAAAGTGAGATCTGATAGAGATGGATAAATGGTAAATTAATATTTTTTGGTATTTTTTGGTTTATGAAACAGAAATTAAAAGATTGCAAAGGAAGTAAATAGGAAACTAAAATTGTAGATCGGAAACTTATATGATGGAAAGTAGACCTGGGGGCCATAGGTTTCACTAGAGGCTCCTCTCAAGATAGAAAATATTATGGTTGGTGAACAAATTACTGCCGAGCAATTGCTAGAAAAGTGCAAAGTTATGACAATATCTAAGGCAATGACCATGAATATAGGTGATACGTCTCCAATGTATCTATAATTTTTTTATTGTTCCATGTTATTATATTATCTATCTTGGATGTTTTATATGTTATTTTATATGATTTTTGGGACTAACTTATTAACCTAGAGCCCAGTGCCAGTTTCTGTTTTTCCTTGTTTTTGAGTCTTGCAGAAAAGGAATATCAAACAGAATCCAAATGAGCTGAAAATTTACGGCGATTTTTATGGACCAGAAGAAGCCCCCGAAGAAAAAGAGTCAGGCCAGAAGATCCACGAGGCCTCCACAAGGGAGGAGGGCACGCCCTACCCCCCCTGGGTGCACCCTCCGTCCTTGTGGGCTCCTCATGGACCGCCCCTGACGTGAAACCGATGCCAAAAATTCCTATAAATACAGAAAGGGACAATTGCATTTTTACCCCTAGTTGGTTCCTACCCACGGGTTTTCCCTTACTTTTTGAGCTTGCTCAGTTTTGCCCTTACTTTTTCCGTCGTGGTCCCTCTAATGCCCTTTGACCATTTGACCAAAACTTTGAAAATTTATAACTAATTCATATGAACTCAGAAAAATGAAAATAAGATATCAAAATGTTCAGATAAACATTACCTTTATGTGCATATCATTTGCATTCAGGACAAAAGCAACGTTTAAACTACATGAGGTAATTAATGGTATTAACATTATTAAAAATAAAAAGGTATAAACAATATTTTCTTCATGAATACAAATTACATGCAAATGTAGGTGATGTTTTATGAACATCCAGATATCTTATTTGCATTTTTCTGAGTTCGAATCATCTTGTTAAGAATGTTCTAACGACTTTGACCATTATTTGGAAACTTCATAACAAGTTGATACAAACTCAAAAAAATGCAAATAAGATGTCAGGATGTTCAGAAAACATCACCTACGTTTGCATGTAATTTTTATTCATGAAAAAATATTTTTTATACCTTTTTATTTTTAATAATGTTACTAATATTAATTACCTAGGGTAGTTTAAAGGGTGCTTTTGTCCAGAATGCAAATGATATGCACATAAAGGTAATGTTTATTTGAACATTTTGATAACTTATTTGCATTTTTCTGAGTTCATATGAATTAGTTATGAATTTTCAAAGTTTTGGTCAAACGGTCAAAGGGCATTCTAGGGACCTCGACAGAAAAAGTAAGGGCAAAACTGAGCAAGCTCGAAAAGTAAGGGCAAAACCCGTGGGTAGGAACCAACTAGGGGTAAAAATGCAATTGTCCCATACAGAAACCCCCGAAAAGAAACCTAGATCGGGAGTTCCGCCGCCGCATGCCTCTGTAGCCACGAAAAACCAATCGAGGCCCCTTTTTTGGCACCCTGCTGGAGGGAGAAACCATCACCGGTGGCCATCTTCATCATCCCGGCGCTCTCGATGACGAGGAGGGAGTAATTCACCCTCAGGGGCTGAGGGTATGTACCAGTAGCTATGTGTTTGATCTCTCTCTCTCTCTCTCTCTCTCTCTCTCTCTCTCGTGTTCTTGATTTGGCACAATCTTGATGTACCACGAGCTTTGCTATTATAGCTGAATCTTATGGTGTTTCTCCCCCTCTACCTTCTTGTAATGGATTGAGTTTTCCCTTTGAAGTTATCTTATCGGGTTGAGTCTTTAAGGATTTGAGAACACTTGATGTATGTCTTGCATGTGCTTATCTGTGGTGACAATGGGATATTCACGTGATCTATTTGATGTATGTTTTGGTGATCAACTTACAGGTTCTGTGACCTTGTGAACTTATGCATAGGGGTTGGCACACATTTTCGTCTTGACTCTCCGGTAGAAACTTTGGGGCACTCTTTAAAGTTCTTTGTGTTGGTTCGAATAGATGAATCTGAAATGGTGTGATGCATATCATATAATCAAACCCGCGGATTGGAGTATCGAGGTGACATTAGGGTTTTGGTTTATGTGTGTCTTAAGGTGTTATTTTAGTATGAACTCTAGGGCTGTTTGTGACACTTATAGGAATAACCCAATAGATCGATCGGAAAGAATAACTTTGAGGTGGTTTAGTACCCTACAATAATCTCTTCGTTTGTTCTCCGTGATTAGTGACTTTGGAGTGACTCTTTGTTGCACGTTGAGGGATTTTTATATGAGCTAATTATGTTATCATTGTTGAGAGAACTTGCACTAGTGAAAGTATGAACCATATGCCTTGTTTCGAAGCATTGCAATACCGTTTTCGCTCACTTTTACCACTTGCTACCTTGCTGTTTTTATATTTTCAGATTACAAAAACCTATATCTACCATCCATATTGCACTTGTATCACCATCTCTTCGCCGAACTAGTGCACCTATACAATTTACCATTGTACTCGATGTGTTGGGGACACAAGAGACTCTTTGTTATTTGGTTGTAGGGTTGTTTGAGATAGACCATCTTCATCCTACGCCTCCCATGGATTGATAAACCATAGGTCATTCACTTGAGGGAAATTTTCTACTGTCCTACAAAACTTGGCGCTTGGAGGCCCAACACGAGTCAACAAGAAGATGGTTGCATTGTAGACATCAAAATCTTTTCTGGCACCGTTGCCAGGGAGGTGAGTGCTTTAAGGTATATCTTTAGATCTTGCAATCGAATCTCTCAGTTTCTTGTTTTATCACTAGTTTAGTCTATAAAAAAATACTACAAAAAATGGAATCTAGGTTGCCTCATTTTCTTCATCTTTTTAATGTCTTTCGTGAAAATAAGGATTCCGATAATTGTGCTCAATTGCTAGAGGAAGAATGCAAAAAAATGTTTGACATACAATTTTTGAACGATGAGCATGATTGCAATGTTGTTAGTATGAATTCTTTGGATATCCATAGTACTAATGATGATTGCACTAGTCATGATAAAAATGTCTCTTATAGGCATGTCAATTTTTGTGGAGTGCATAGAGTTTGTTGTTACATACCAAGAAGGGAAGATAGATTTTGCAAGAGGCATAAGTATTTAGAAACTAAATGGTTGCAAGAGAGGCTAGATGTTTGTGCTGAAAATTTTAATATTTTTAGCCATCCTTGTGAACTTTCCAATGAACATGGTCATTTAAATCTCCAATGCAAATTGTTTCATGATCGAATCGTGTCCAAAAATTGTGATGACTTGATTTCCCTTGCGCATCATAATGAACTTAGTTTTCTTCTGGATTATTGTCGGTGTCAAAACCGGCGGATCTCGGGTAGGGGGTCCCGAACTATGCGTCTAGGCGGACGGTAACAGGAGACAAGGGACATGATGTTTTTACCCAGGTTCGGGCCCTCTCGATGGAGGTAAAACCCTACTCCTCCTTGATTAATATTGATGATATGGGTAGTACAAGAGTTGATCTACCACGAGATCAGAGAGGCTAAACCCTACAAGCTAGCCTATGGTATGATTGTTGTTGTGTCCTACTGTCGGGGCGGACTGCGTCCCCCGCGAGCACCTATGGGGCCGGAGCCCCTTTCGTTGTCCGGTGAGGGGGGCGGAGGGAGCACAGAGAGCAGATCGAGGTGAGCACACGGGCGGTTTACCCAGGTTCGGGCCGCGATGGACGCGTAAAACCCTACTCCTGCTTGGTTGTATTGAACTGGGGAGCTCGGGAGCTTGGAGAGCTAGCTGCACCGAGCGTATGGCTGTCTGGATTCCCAACCTCCGAACCTCGGAACCCCGAACCCCCTCTACGTTGCACACGGGCCTCCTTTTATAGCGCAAAGGGGTCACCGACAGGTGTCAACGTAGGAGAAAGGGGTAAAAGTGTAAAAGGGGTGGTAGCTGTAACAGTGCGGGAACGGTGGCGCTACAGTGCGGCACAGTGCTATCATACCTACTTCTGACGGTAGGGGGCAAGGGCATTAAATGCCCGTCACGGTCGCCCGGGCAGCACCGAGGCGGACCGTTAGGTGTGCCACCGTTCGCCACGATGGCGGCTGCATGCCACCGCATGCCCCAGGCTGCGCGGTGCCTCGCCACGTGCCCTTGGGGGAAACCCCGGAGTGACGCATGGGCGGGCGAGCGGGAGCGCAGTCCTGAGGTGGCGATTTTGCCGCGGCAAGTGGCTTGCCGCGGGGGTCGTCTTCCTGTGCCTGATAGCTTGCCGGCTATCAGGCCTTGCCGGGGCGCATGGCGCGCCGTGGCGGGCTTCTCTTGTGGTGCCTGGGTTCGGCCTTCCCGACAAGCTCCTCTTGTCGGGGTCTCGATCTTCTGTCTCGTATACTTTGTTCTTGGATGGCCTTTCATGGGCTCAGTCGTCCCGGCAAGCTCCTCTTGCCGGGGTCTTGTCTTCTTGGCCCGGCAAGCTCCTCTTGCCGGGGCCTTGTCTTCTTGGCCCGGCAAGCTCCTCTCGCCGGGGGCCTTGTCTTGAATGCTTGGTCTTCTCTTGGCGCTTCCTGGGCGGGCCTTGCCGCAGGGTGCTACAACTGCCCGTGCACAAGTCTGGGGTACTAAGGTACCCCTACTTTAGTACACCGACAGGAGCCCCCGGGCCTGGGCCAGACACGGTGCCGAGCGTCGTTGGGCCAGGCCCTAAAAGTGCACGGGCACGCATGGCCTTGGTCGCGCTGCTCCTTAACTCCGCACCCGTCGCTCCTTCCCCAGGCGGCGCGCGCTTATCGCGGCGTCGTGGGGGCGAAACGCCCGTTCCCTCTTTAAGTGGAGGGAGGTGCGGAGGCGCGGCTCGATAAATGAACGGGGGTGAGGCGCGGCTTTCGAGGCGTCCGTTCCCCATAATCACGGGATGGGGAGAGGTCGTCCCACCCGTCGCCTCGGTTCTGCGCGCCCACCACGCGGTCCTCATGCACTCGGAGTCGCGGCGGCGGAGGCAGGGAGTCGGGCCGGCGCGGGTCGATGCAGTGGGTCGGCCCCAGTCGCCTGCCCTTCCTCCGCTTCTATTGGAGGAGCGAGGCGGCCGCGGTCCCACTCCGCCCCTTTATAAGGAGCGAAAGGGGGCGACGGAAATCCGCACTCCATCTCCTTCCTCCTTCTGCTTCTGGTTTCCTTCCCCCATCTGTGATGGAGGGGGGGAACCCTAGTTCTTCTTCGGTTGCCGCGAGGGTGTCTGCTAGGCAACGCGCCCCTCCTCCCCTTGCGCCCGCGGCGGCGGAGCCGGTCGTCGGGGGAAGAGGGAGAGGGCGAGGTCGCGGACGATTTCGTGGACGGGGCCGAGGCGCTCGGGGCGGACGGATCGGTGCGCCGTCCTTGCCTCCGCCAGCGGCTCCGTTCCTTCCCGCGGTCCATCTCGGGGACGACCCCCGTGAGTTCATTATCAGGCTGCGCCGGGCGCCTCGTCGCCACCTCCGGCTTCCCGCTCCATTCGCGAGCGTGTTGGAGGTGGAGCAGCCTGAGACGCTAAACCTGCGCATGAGGGGCTGCGGGATCAGTGGGACGCGAGTCCACGTCGAGTCCCGAGCCCCCGGCGAGGTGTGTCTGGGCCGCGGGTGGAAGACGTTCGCCCGGATCCACAGCTTGACGGAGGGGTTCACCCTCCACTTTAAGCTAGTGGGGGAGGACCTCCTCTCCGTCAAGGCCTTCTGGGGCTTCGGCATCCGGGCCCGGTGCTGCGAAGATAGCTCCTCCGACAGCGAAGGCTCCTCCTCGAGCGAGAGTGACGAGGAGGGGAGCGACAGCGACGACGAGGGGAGCAGCCGCCGGGATGACGGGTACGACTAGGCGTCGGCCGCAGCTCCGTGTGGCACCGGCGGCCCCATCGACCGCGCCGGGCTCCGTGAACTCCCTGGGGTCGTCTCCTTGGGCGACTGGCGTAGGGGGGCTGCTGAGGAGAACAGAGGGCGGACGTCGAAGGCCGCGAAGTCGGAGTACGGGCCGACTTCGACAGCTGGCTGACGCTCCGGTGCCTCGTGTTCCAGATGCGCCCCAGACGCCGTCATCACCCTTGCTCTCGGTGACGACCACCGGGGTCTTCTCTTCGGCCCGGCAAGCTCCTCTTGCCGGGGGCTTGGTCTTCTCGGGCGGCCGGAGTGGCGAGGCTGGGGAAGAGGAAGAGGCTGGCGGCAAGGCCGCTGCCTCATCTTCCAGCCCTGCCTCCGGCGTCTCCGTCTTCTTCAGCCTCCGGAGAACCCCGGGCGGAGCCCCCGGATCTTCTCTTGGTGCCTTCTGCCACCCGTAGCTCATCTAGGTGCCCCTTTCGCCCTCTTCGCCTACTTGCCCTACCTCCTGAGGAGAGAGACAAGAAAGGGATTACGGGCACCTTATCTCTTTTCAGCTTGTAAGCCTTCGGGCCTTAGTTGCGTTTAAGCCTTGTAATCCCTCTTTTCATGTTTTTCATTCTCTCTGAACTGTACCTGAGTGGAATGTTTTTAATGAAAAGGGGATGTTTGCCGGATCATTTGTCTCACGGGTGGAAACCGCGGTAAGGAACGAATCCTTTACATCGTTAAGATAGACGGTTTCTCGCCCGGCAACAGGCCCAGCCGCTCCCCCGCACTGCTCGACCTTTCTCACGCCCTTGGTGGAGGCGGGGAGCAGGCGGGTTCCGGCCCCTCGCTTCCCTCCCTCTTGCTGCCGCGGCTGCTATCGAAACGGGCCCCAGGAACGCGCTCTGGCGCTTGCCGCTAAGAGAGCACGGTAGCTTTTCAAGAGGAAAGGAGGCTTTCAAATTCCACAGTCCATAAGAGAATGCATGATGAGGGATGCAAAAACTTATCTGAGGTTGCAGCCCCCGGCGACTCTGGCTCGCCGGGGCGTAGGTGTTGGCTCGTCCTTCTCCTCTTCCTTGTCCTTGAGCGGCCCGGCAAGGACATTCAATTCCTGCGAGCCAAAGGGAAAGGACGGGAAAAAGACGCGGACTCGACCTCTAAGTTAGGGGTTAGCGACAGTTAGGAACTGACAACCCTAACCAAGGACGAGACTCTGACTCAGCATGCATGCTAAAATCTAGGGCTCCAGCGCTTCTTTATCTTCGGCCAGGGGCTTCGCCTGGCTTTGTACGAGGGCTTAAATGCAACATCGGCAAGGCCTGCACAAACTGGTGGTTGCCGGAGCGGATCACGGCAACCGCGCCTTATGGGCGAAACTTGCGAAGATGCTCTATGTTCCCAGGAGTTGCTCACTGGTAGGCCCTCTTCGGTCTTGAGGCGGACAGCGCCGGGCCTCGCGACTCGTCTCACCCGATAAGGGCCTTCCTGCTTCGGCGTCGACTTGTTATAATTCTTGGCCGACTGAACGTGCCTAAGAACAAGGTCGCCTAACAGGGCCACTTTATCTGGTGCCAGGGGCTTCGCCTGGCTTTGTACAAGGGGTTACATGCAGCAGCGGCAAGGCCTGTACAAACCGATGGTTGCCGGAGCGGATCACGGCAACCGCGCCTTATGGGCGAAACCTGCGAAGATGCTCTATATTCCCAGGAGTTGCTCACTGGTAGGCCCTCTTCGGTCTTGAGGCGGACAGCGCCGGGCCTCGCGACTCGTTTCACCCGACAAGGGCCTTCCTGCTTCGGCGTCGACTTGTTATAATTCTTGGCCGACTGAACGTGCCTAAGAACAAGGTCGCCTAACAGGGCAACTTTATCTGGTGCCAGGGGCTTCGCCTGGCTTTGTACAAGGGGTTGCATGCAACAGCGGCAAGGCCTGTACAAACCGATGGTTGCCGGAGCGGGTTACGGCAACCGCGCCTTATGGGTGAAACTTGCGAAGATGCTCTATGTTCCAGGAGTTGCTCACTGGTACGCCTTCTTCGGTCTCGAGGCGGACAGCGCCAGGCCTCGTGACTTGTCTCACCCGATAAGGTCCTTCCCACTTTGGCGTCAACTTGTTGGAATTCTTGGCCGACTGAGTGCGCCGAAGAACAAGGTCGCCCTCTTCGAGACTCCTGGCCTTGACCTTGCGGCTATGGTAGCGACGCAAGGCTTGCTGGTATCGAGCAGCTCGTACCGCAGCCTGGAGACGTCCTTCCTCAAGGAGCAGCGCGTCATCTTGGCGTAGCCGCTCTTGCTCGAGCTCGTCATAAGCGAGCACCCGAGGAGATCCGTATACGAGTTCCGTGGGGATAACTGCTTCCGCTCCATAGACTAGAGCAAAGGGTGTCTGTCCGGTGGCTCGACTCGGTGTCGTTCTGATTGACCAAAGAGTCGCCGGCAGCTCCTCAATCCAATTTCTTCCGCACTTGTGCAGCCTGTCGAAGGTCCTGGTCTTGAGTCCGCGCAGCACTTCGGCGTTGGCCCTTTCTGCTTGACCGTTGCTCCTGGGGTGAGCAACCGAAGCGAAACAGACCTTGGCGCCGAGATCCTGGGCGTATTGCATGAAGGCGCGACTTGTGAATTGTGTCCCGTTGTCGGTGATGACCCTGTTGGGGATTCCAAAACGGCAGACGATCGACCGGAAGAACTTGACTGCTGACTGTGCGGTCACCTTCCTCACTGGCTCCACTTCTGGCCACTTCGTGAACTTGTCGATTGCAACGTACAAGTACTCGAAGCCCCCGACGGCTCGGGGAAAAGGGCCGAGGATATCGAGCCCCCAGACCGAGAAGGGCCAGGATAAAGGGATTGTTTGGAGAGCTTGAGCTGGCTGATGAATCTGTTTTGCATGGAACTGGCACGCTTCGCACTTGGTTACTAGCGCAGTTGCATCTTGGAGGGCTTCTTGCCAGAAGAACCCTTGCCGGAAGGCTTTCCCGACAAGTGCTCTTGCGCCAATGTGATGGCCGCATATGCCTCCGTGTATCTCTGCCAACAGCTTCTGTCCGTCTTCCCTGGAGATGCACTTCAATCTGACACCGTTGAGTCTCCTTCTGTACAGCTCGTTGTCCACGAACTGGTACATACTTGACTGCCTGGTGATCTTCTCCATCTCTTCTGGGTCGTCGGGAAGTTCTCCAGTTTGCAGAAAACGGACGATCTGCTGCGCCCATGCCGGAGCCCGGGGCTCGACGGCAAGGACTAAAGGCATGAAGGCCGCTGCGGGGACCCCGGCTTCTACGGCAAGAACCTCTGGTTCCGCCGGAGCCGGTGATCCCCCGGCAAGCTTGCCGGGGCAAAGCTTGTTGGGAACCCCCGCTTCAACTGGACAGATCCTCGGATCCGCAGGAGCGGGCTGTTCCTCAGCGTTCAGACTGCTGATCCGCTTGCCGGAGCAAGGCTTACCGGGGACACCTGCTTCGACTGGACGGATCCTGGGATCCGCAGGAGCGGGCTGTCCCTCGGCGTTCTGGTTGTTGATCTTGGGGACCTTGGCGGCGGTCTCAGGAAGGTCCGCCTGCAAGTAGTCGCCGGAGACCAACTTCCTTTTCTTGGACTGCCCAACTGATGGTGTAACGGATGGTTGAGTCAGCTTGAGTAAGAAGGTCCCTGGTTCCACAGGTAACTTCAACGAAGCACACTTCGAAAGGCCGTCTGCTATCTCATTCTGAGCTCTCGGGACGTGCTCCATTTGCAGCCCTTCAAAGTGTCCTTCCAGCTTTCTCACTTCATCTACATAAGCTTCCATCAGAGGGCTCTGGTAGCTCTTGTTGACTTGCCGGACCACCAGTTGAGAATCTCCCCGCACAATCAGCTTTCTGATCCCAAGTTCGGCCGCAATCCTGAGGCCGGCGAGCAAGCCTTCATACTCAGCAGTATTGTTGGTTGCTTGCTCTCTTGGGAAGTGCATCTGGATAACATACTTGAGGTGCTCTCCGGTGGGCGCGATGAGTACCACGCCAGCACCGGCGCCTTGCAGCGAGAAGGCACCATCGAAGTACATTACCCACTCGCTTGTTGCTTCTTGTACGGGCGCGCTTGTTTCTTGGGCTTCTCCATCTGGCGTCGGAGTCCACTCAGCTATGAATTCTGCCAAAGCTCGGCTCTGTATGGTTGAAGTACTTTCAAACTTGAGTCCAAAGCTCGACAGCTCCAGTGCCCACTCGACGATCCTGCCTGTTGCCTCGGGATTGTGCAATATCCTCTTCAGCGGGAAGCGAGTGACTACTGTTATCTCATGTGCTTGGAAGTAATGGCGCAGCTTTCTCGAGGCCATGAGGAGGCCGAAAAGCAACTTCTGCACCCCAGAGTATCTTGATCTAGCCCCCTGCAAGAGGGAACTCACAAAATACACCGGGCGCTGCACCATCTTCTTCCGCGCTCCATCCTGTTCCTGCGCAGGGTTGTCCTTGTCGGAGCCAGAGCTTGCCGGAGCAGCCCCCCGCTTGTCGCTGGATTCGCTGGCAGGTGGTATAGGCTCCTCGTCGGCCTCCCTCTCCGCCACTAACGCAGCACTAACCACCTGGTTGGTTGCCGCTAGGTATAGCAACAACTTTTCCTGTGGTCTAGGTGCGACAAGTATTGGAGTGGAGGATAGGTAACTTTTCAAATCTTGCAGCGCTGCCTCCGCTTCTGGAGTCCACTGTATGGGGCCTGCCTTCTTCAAGATTTTAAAGAAGGGCAGGGCGCGTTCTGCAGACCTTGAAATGAACCGACTGAGGGCGGCCACACAACCTGCAAGCTTTCTGACGTCCTTGACGCGCTCTGGGGCTTCGATCTGCTCGATGGCTTTGATCTTGTCGGGATTAGCTTCAATCCCCCTCTGTGACACAAAGAACCCGAGAAGCTTGCCGGAGGGGACTCCGAAAACGCACTTCTCGGGGTTCAGCTTGAGCTGTATCTTGCGCAGGTTCTGAAATGTCTCTTCCAGATCTTGGACCAGGGTTTCCTTGCTCCTGCTCTTCACCACGATGTCATCCATGTAGGCCTCCACGTTCCTATGGATCTGTGGCTCGAAAGCAGTGTGCACTACCCTTGCAAACGTTGATCCCGCATTCTTCAGTCCAAACGGCATGCGTATGAAGCAATAGGTGCCGCATGGAGTGATAAATGCGGTCTTCTCTTCATCTTCTTTGGCCATAAAGACTTGGTGGTAGCCTGAATATGCATCAAGAAAAGAGAGTAGCTCACATCCGGCAGTGGAGTCAACAATCTGGTCAATGTGCGGCAAGGGAAATGGATCCTTGGGACATGCTTTATTCACATCGGTGAAGTCTATGCACAGTCTCCACTTCCCATTGGCTTTGCGCACGACGACCGGATTGGCCAGCCACGTTGGATGGATCACACCTCTCACTAGGCCCGCTGCCTCTAGCTTCTTGATCTCTTCGCTGATGAATTCTTGGCGCTCCACGGCTTGCTTTCTCACTTTCTGCTTGATGGGTCGCGCGTGAGGACAGACAGCGAGCTTGTGCTCAATCACCCTCCTGGGAACACCGGGGATGTCGGACGGTTGCCATGCAAACACGTCGTCATTCGCCCGCAGGAAGGCAACGAGCGCGCTTTCCTATTTGCTGTCAAGCGTGGCACTGATGGTGAAGGTACCGCCAGTGCCGTCCTCCTTGGCGGACACCTTCTTGGTTGCCGGAGGAGCGGTCATTCCCTTCTTGTACTTGCCGGTGGAGCTCGATGGAACGTCCTCGACGGCGGCGCAGCACTCCGAAGAGGTGCGGTTGCCGGAGTGGGCCCCAGAGCACTTACCGGGCTTGGTCCTTGCCTTCTTCCCCCCGGGGGCTTCAGCGGCAAGTGTGTCCTTCTCTGCCGCGGCTGCTACATCCCGGTAGATCTTGTCGGCGCAGATAAGCGCGTCCTTTTTGTCGCCATGGACAGTGATGACGCTTATCGGCCCCGGCATCTTGAGTACGTTGTAGGCGTGGTGGGAAGCTGCCATGAACTTGGCGAGAGCGGGACGGCCGAGGATCCCATTGTATGGTAACGGGATATCAGCGACGTCGAACGTGATGCGCTCAGTCCTGAAGTTGAGCTCGCCGCCGAAGGTCACAGGCAGAGTAATCTTCCCCTTGGGCTTGCTCTTCCCTGGGTTGATTCCTTGGAAAGATCCGGTCTCTTCGAGCTCGCCGTCTGGGATCTGGAGTTTCTTGATCACAGCGGAGGAGATCAAGTTCAGCCCGGCCCCGCCGTCTACCAACATTTTGGTGACCTTGAGGTTGCGGATGGTGGGTGAGACCAGCATCGGCAAGCACCCGACCGCAGTTGTGCGGTCGGGGTGATCCTCAAGATCGAAAATGATGGGCGTGCTGGACCATTTGAGGAGCCTGCGCGACTCCACGGGCGGCTCTGCTGCGTTCACCTCTCGCGCCCACCGCTTAAGCTGGCGGTGGGAGGTGTGCAGAGAGGCGCCGCCGTCAACGCATAGGACCTCCGTGGCCTTTAGGAACTCCTGCTCGCTGTTATCTTCGTCTTCCACGTCTTCGTCGTCGTCTTCTTCATCCTCGTCGCGGCCCCGGGGAGGCCGACCGCCTTGCCGCTGCTTGGCCTTGCCGCGGCGTCCTCCCCGGCCGATGGGCGGCCGCTTCTTGCTTGGTTCGCCACCTCCACCCTGGGCCTTCCCCTTGTCGCGCCTCTCGTACTCAGCCTTCTGCTGCACGACGAGGTTCTCGACGCTTTTGCAGTTGGAGAGATCGTGGCCCTTGGTGCGGTGGATCTTGCAGTATTGCTTGTCGGAGCCGTCCTGCTTGTCGGCTGCCGCCACGGGGGCAGGCTCCTTGCCGGAGCCGCCAGCCTGCGTCTGCTTGGCGGAAGCCTCCTTGCCGGACTCCTCGACGGCAAGCACCTCTTTCCTGTTCTTCCTCCTATTATTCCGCCGCTGGCTTCTCTTCGCCGGGGCGGTGTCGTCACTGTCGCTTTCCCCTGCGCCAGCATCCTCCCCGGGGAGTTTCCTCCCCTCCTCCGCGCGCGCGCACTTGTCAGCCAGGGCATATAGCTCGCTGACGTCCCGGATCTTGGTCATGGCCATCTCTTCACGCATGCGGCGGTTACGCACGTTCTGGTGGAACGCGCTGATAACCGCGGCAGGGTGAACGTCGGGGATGTTGCGATGCACGCGGCTGAAGCGCTGGATGTACTTGCGCAGGGGTTCTCCTTCCTTCTGGGCTAGGATGTGGAGGTCGCTATCCTGGCCATGAGGTTTGTGGCCGCCTGTGAAGGCGCCAACAAACTGATGGCAAAGATCCGCCCAGGAAGAAATGGAGCCTTCCGGCAAGTGCATAAGCCACGAACGAACGTTCGGCTTAAGCACGAGCGGGAAGTAGTTCGCCAGTATCCTCTCGTCGCGCCCCCCGGCAGCTTGTACAGCGATCGTGTAGATGCTGAGAAACTCCGAGGGGTGCGTCCGGCCGTCGTACTTCTCCGGTACGTCGGGCTTGAAGTTCTTCGTGCTGGGCCACCGGACGCGCCGCAGCTCACGGGTGAACGCAGGGCAACCTGCCGCGTACGGTAAGTCACCTGGTTCACCGGGCGCGTGCGCGTCGACAGCGTTCCCAGCCCGCTGGTCTGATTGCCGCCGAGTTTCTCGGCGGCGCTCAATCCTTGTTCGAGCGTCTTCTTGCTGCCGCTCGTCGAGGACTCGGCGCTGGTCCCGGCGGGTCCGCGGGTCTGACGACGCTGTAGAGCCTTCGTCGGCGTTGCTCCAGCGGGGCGGCGTCTTCTGCTTCTGCGCCGGGGAGTGCATGGTGGTTGCACCTCCGGCGGTCTTGTCGCCGTCGGCCTTCGTCTTCTCGACCTGCCGGAGCCGTGAGGTCGCCGGCTGCTGCGGCGTGTCGTTGTTGGCGAAGGCGATCAGGCTCTGGATGGTGGCCCTCCAGCTTTCGGCCTTGCCAGCCGCAGGAGGGTAGTCGAGGAGCAGTTGCGCTCTCGCGAGCGCTTCTGCCGGAGTGGAGGGGAGCGGGGGCGAGTGGCGCGAGGAGCGGGATACGCTCGGACTCCTAACAATGTTAGAAAGAGCGGGGTCCCTCCCCGGCGCCTTCGCCTTGCCCGTGTCCGGACGGGGGCCCGGGGCGTCCCGTGAACCTCCAGTTTGCCCTTGTTCCAGCAAGCGGATGCCACCTCCCGTGGCATGGCGCTGCTGGGTCGTCGTTTGTAGGGACGGATGCGGCGCGTCCTCGGAGGCCGAGGCTCGGTCGTCCGCCTTGTTCTTGGATTTGGTGGCACCGCGAGCGTTCTCGCCGGCGGCCACCCCTCCGACGGCGTCTGCCCCGCCCACCGTTGGCTCCGGAGGCGGTGGAAGAGACGCGGACGGGCCCGCGACCTCCGAAGCCTTCTTCTTCGGGGCCAGGGTGTTGATGAAGCTAGCGAGTTCGGAGAAGCTGACGAAGAGCGCGCTCGCGCGAACGCCGGATCTGATCCGCACAACCTCGACGTTTCCCCTACCTGGCGCGCCAAAGATGTCGGGGCGGACTGCGTCCCCCGCGAGCACCTATGGGGCCGGAGCCCCTTTCGTTGTCCGGTGAGGGGGGCGGAGGGAGCACAGAGAGCAGATCGAGGCGAGCACACGGGCGGTTTACCCAGGTTCGGGCCGCGATGGACGCGTAAAACCCTACTCCTGCTTGGTTGTATTGAACTGGGGAGCTCGGGAGCTTGGAGAGCTAGCTGCACCGAGCGTATGGCTGTCTGGATTCCCAACCTCCGAACCTCGGAACCCCGAACCCCCTCTACGTTGCACACGGGCCTCCTTTTATAGCGCAAAGGGGTCACCGACAGGTGTCAACGTAGGAGAAAGGGGTAAAAGTGTAAAAGGGGTGGTAGCTGTAACAGTGCGGGAACGGTGGCGCTACAGTGCGGCACAGTGCTATCATACCTACTTCTGACGGTAGGGGGAAAGGGCATTAAATGCCCGTCACGGTCGCCCGGGCAGCACCGAGGCGGACCGTTAGGTGCGCCACCGTTCGCCACGATGGCGGCTGCATGCCACCGCATGCCCCAGGCTGCGCGGTGCCTCGCCACGTGCCCTTGGGGGAAACCCCGGAGTGACGCGTGGGCGGGCGAGCGGGAGCGCAGTCCTGAGGTGGCGATTTTGCCGCGGCAAGTGGCTTGCCGCGGGGGTCGTCTTCCTGTGCCTGATAGCTTGCCGGCTATCAGGCCTTGCCGGGGCGCATGGCGCGCCGTGGCGGGCTTCTCTTGTGGTGCCTGGGTTCGGCCTTCCCGACAAGCTCCTCTTGTCGGGGTCTCGATCTTCTGTCTCGTATACTTTGTTCTTGGATGGCCTTTCATGGGCTCAGTCGTCCCGGCAAGCTCCTCTTGCCGGGGTCTTGTCTTCTTGGCCCGGCAAGCTCCTCTTGCCGGGGCCTTGTCTTCTTGGCCCGGCAATCTCCTCTCGCCGGGGGCCTTGTCTTGAATGCTTGGTCTTCTCTTGGCGCTTCCTGGGCGGGCCTTGCCGCAGGGTGCTACAACTGCCCGTGCACAAGTCTGGGCTACTAAGGTACCCCTACTTTAGTACACCGACACCTACGGACTAAACCCTTCGGTTTATACAGACACCGGAGGGGCTAGGGTTACACAGAGTCGGTTACAAGGAAGGAGATCTACATATCCGTATTACCAAGCTTGCCTTCCACGCCAAGGAAAGTCCCATCCAGACACGGGACGAAGTCTTCAATCTTGTATCTTCATAGTCCAACAGTCCGTCCAAAGGTTATAGGCCGGCTGTCCGGATACCCCCTAATCCAGGACTCCCTTAGCAGCCCCTGAACCAGGCTTCAATGACGACGAGTCCGGCGCGCAGATTGTCTTGAGCGTTGCAAGGCGGGTTCCTCCTCCGAATACTTCAAAGAAGATTTTGAACACGAGGATCGTGTCCGGCTCTGCAAAATAAGTTCCACATACCACCGTAGAGAGAGTAATATTTTCACAAATCTAATCAGCTGACGTATTTTGTAGCGTGACATCACACCACAGCCAAGCCTTTATTCGAATCGTTTTTTACTGTCCCACCTCAGTGCGTTTTGTGAGGTGGTTTCCTTGGCACGTCTTGTCGAAGCAGAGATCGTGTTCCCTTTATTCACGGGATTCTCATCAACTAGGACATGGGTAACCCAATCGTGCCCGTTGGTATGTTCCCTCGATCGAAGGTAAGTGCCAAACGGTCACATGGAGGGATCTCGGTATTCCACCTCTTTATAAAGAGACCAAGGCCTTACTTTTTTCTTTCGATCTCAATCGAATCCGCCTCCTGCCTCGAGTTCCAACACCCGAAGCTTCAGATTCAGGCGCTTCGGACCTTCGATTATGTCCGGATCCAACCTTCAAGGCCGATGGATGACGGAGGAAGACATAATAAAGCTAAGGGAGGCCAGGTACTTGACCGGCGAAATCCCGCATAGGCTACCTGCTCGAGGGAAGGTTATTCCCACTCCCAAGCCCGGTGAGAGCGTCGTGTTCGTTTCTCACTTCCTCTGAGGGCTAGGCTTAACGTCGAATCCCTTCGTGAGGGGGCTCATGTTCTATTATGGGCTGGACTTCCACGACTTAGCTCCGAAGTCTATCCTCCACATCTCATCGTTCATAGTCGTGTGCGAAGCTTTCCTCCGTATTACCCCTCACTTCGGATTATGGCTCAAGACCTTCAAAGTGGAGCCGAAGATGGTTGAGGGATGGCAAGCAGAGTGCGGGGGTGCCATAATAAGCAAGAATGCTGATGCCCCATGGACCGAGGGCTCTTTCCAAGAGGAGTCCAGCTTATGGCAACAAGAGTGGTTTTATGTCACAGCTCCCAGTGGTACCAAGTGGGTCGCTCTGCCTATTTTTCGCTCGGGCCCCCCGCCATGACTAACGTCATGGGTCAGCAAGGGATTAGACTGGGGGCCAGTAAAGGACGTGCCCATATTGCAGAGCCGCATCCGAGATCTCCGAGAGAGAGATGTCAATCTGGTCGTGGTGGCGCAAGTCATGCTGATTCGCCGAGTCCTGCCTTGCAAACGCCGTCCCCTCCGCCTGTGGGAGTTTAACCCGGAGGGACCGCGAGCTCTCCAACATTTCCTTGGCATGACGCCTATGGATATGTACAAACTGTTCTTCGGACCACAAGCAATGTTTCCGGATTCCACTGAGGATGCAGGTCTGAGCTGCAATCGTCCGGATACCCAAGTAAGTAGCCCCGCATCCGAACACCCCATCTGTTTATTTATCGCAACACTGCCCTTAAAAAAGTTGCTCTTTAACCAGGAGTGGATAGCGAAGGCAAAGTTGATCAGGTGTCCGGCCTCCCTTCCTGAGACCTCGCCAGACCCTGTGCTAATCAGGATGCTGGAGATCGTGCCTTATCCAGCGCCTTCGGGAGAAGATAAAGGGGGAAACAAGGAAACTACCGCTTCCGAGGAGGGGGTTAACCAGAAGGGAGGAATCAAAACTTCCTCTCCTCAGGGAAAGAAGAGGACCGCCTCTGAGGACCCAGAGACAATGGTCTCAAAACGGGGGAAGAAATCTTCGCCAGAGGATCCTGCGCCGGGGGATACCCCGGCCGTACCATGCCCTCAAGGGGATCAGCCCTCTACCGAGCCGTAAGCGAAAGGGTACTTAATAATGAGGAAGAACCATGCTTTTCCTCTGAGGAAAATAACCGAAGCCTTTATCTTTGCAGTTCGGATCTTAGTCCTTCCCAGTAGAGCTCGTCTTCGGGGGGTCTTCTTCTGGAGATGATGGAGAGCGGAACGCCTCCCCCTGCCATACTGCCTCATGGGGCGGGCGACCCCGAAGTGTCGTCGCGGCGGGTTTCTCCTGATCCGGCGAGGCTAGAAGGTAGTCGTATGGCCACCTGAAGCCCTAAGGATCCGGCTTTCGAAAAGAGCAATCAAAAGAGTCCGGCACCGCCTGGTGTGCGGTCAGACATGCTGAGGTATCTGCTAGGACGAGCAGTTATCTCAGAGGAGCACCGCACGTTAATGGGTAAGGTAGTTGAAAGGATTTCGTCCACAGAAAGCGGGTTGCATGAAGCTGTCATGAGTCTACTGACGGGTTTTGAGGTACGCGAAGTGATGCACCTTTTTGACAGTACCGCATATGTTTAAGATGCGCCCTCTATAGATAGTAGCCCCTGAGACTCTGGGTGCTGTCGTAGACGACATCACACAGAGGATCATAGTCCTAGGTATAATTTTGCTGCCCTCATATGCAGGTGAGGAGTGTCCGGTGGCCAGCCGGACTGCTGAATTTGCCGAGTTAGAGCGGCAACTTGACATGGCAGATGCCGAAATCGTGCTTGTCAACAAGCGGCTTGACGAGGCACAAGGTATGTGATTTCTCTGGAGACACATGGTAAGAGGAGCATGATGCCAGTATCTATAACATGTGTGTTTAATGCAGATGGAGCTGCGGCCGTGGAGAACCTGCAGGAAGAACTTGCCCGAGCCAAGGAACAAGCCAGAAAAAGTGATGCGGCTGCCCTAAAGGCAATCGAGGAGCTGAAAGCCAAACAGGCTGCTCACTGCCAAAGCAAGGAGGAAATGGCCAAGATGGCTGTGGAATTGAAGAATGCAGCTGACCGTTATAAGCTTCTTGAAATGGAAGATCAATCAAAGAGGATAGACCTGGAGAAGGCCTCTATGGCGGCCAAGGGTATCCGCTCTGCGATGAGAGCAAAGAAGGAGGAGCTGCGTCAAGCCGGAGATATCGTTGCTGGGAAGTCCTTTATGCTGCGGATGAAGTTCGGAGATCTGAAATATGCTCCTTTGGACCGGTTGTGGAGTTCTGCGGACTCATATCTGGATTTAGCGGCAAGTGCTGCTGATGCGGCCGAACACTTCCGTGATCAAAAGGATCGCGAAGTGGAAAAGTTGTTCTGGTCACAATTTGATGATCCAGAGCGTTCGCTTCCATTGACTGATCGGCTGGCCGAATGGGCCGAGCTAAATAGATTGTCCGGACTTGCCATGAAGTATGTCATGGATCATCTGTGGTCGGAAAGGCCAAAGCCGAAGAGTTACTTTAGTTTGGTGCAGCAGTTCCTTGGTGCAGTACCCCATATCAACGCGATGAAGAGGTTGGCGTGCGTAGAGGGTGCGCGGATGGCCCTTGCCCGTGTGAAGACATACTGGGCGGAGATGGAGGCCACCGCCGTTGCATCCCACGACTCGGACCGAAGCCGAATGCCTGCCGAGCACTACTTCCAAGAAGTTCTTGAGGGTGCTCGTTCAATAGAGGCGCAGTGCTCTAAGAATATTATGTTTCAATGACATGTATTCCTATTGAAAACAATGTTTGCTTAAATGTAAAGGCTTTTTTATACTTGTGCCTGCAAGAATTATAATACCTCATGTGCGGCCGTTTATGTATATATATGAATATAACCTGAAAGATGGTAGTCGTCGGCTTAAGCCCCCATGCATATAATGCGGGAGTGTTTGCAGGAGGCGCATATTCACACTTGATCCAACGTCTTGGTCCATTAAGGAGGTGACATTGCAACGAACTAGGCAATCAGACTATAATGCTTTATCACTTTCACTAAGCCATAGGAGTTTGACACTGGGGCTACTATATAGACCCTGGTGGCTCCGCGCTCATCCGAATTCGGGGCGCGTATATGCCTGGTCGGAAAACGGCCCTTCGTTAAGGCGGAGGAATTCTAAGATTCCACTAGGTCATCGAGTTATTGACCAGTCTCATGCTATATCATGACAGTCAGTTTTCGGCTTTCTCTACTTAGGTGCTCGCCTGGCTGAACCGGGGCACAATCGCAATAGTTCTCCTGGTGCCGCCTCAGCCGATAGAGCGAAACGTAAGGCAGCAAAACACAGGAAAGACATGATTCGGAGCTGATGCATACAAGGCCAAACTCGCGACGCCGAACACTCCCTAAGGTATTCGGTCTTTTTGATATAAAACGGGCTGAACGACGCCCTTTGCAATAAGCCCCTGGTGTCCAGGTACACGCAATAGTCTGACGTGGCCACATGCCAAGACGCCGGCCTCCCTCGCGGTTATTCTGAGAATCCGGGGGATGTGTATCAACAAGAGACAGTGAAAAAGGTTTACGCGGGGTCTTAATCTAAAAAGAATCCTTGGAACGGGTCCTTGCTGCACGTCTGCGCCTGTGTCTCCGTTGTGCCGTATCCTGGACGGGTGTAGCATGATGTTCATCTGTAAAAGAGAGGAACTTAGTTGAAAAGGTAGTCGTGCAAAATGTATGTTATACTAAATAAACAAAGTATGATTCAACGTGGGAGGAATTGAGTTTTATTGCCGCTTGTTTACATGCGCGGAGCCCCTTGTATAGGGGAGTATAAACATGAAACCTTTATCAATTATACAGTTACGCCGGACTCGTCCAGCCGTGTCCGTGTTCTTAACGACCTGTTAGGCGCTCTAGTTGGTGAGGCAGTTTAGTGTGTGGTTGTCAAGGCAGCCACACATTCTTCTGCGCGCAAGGAGCGCTCAATGTTTCCCTTTACTGAAATGATGCCTTGTGGACCGGGCATCTTAAGCGTGAGAGACGCATAGTGCGATATTGCATTAAAGCGAGTGAAAGCGTCGCGTCCCAGTAGTGCTTGATAGCCACTTTTAAACGCAGCGATGTGGAAGGTTAGCTTTTCGCTATGGAAGTTATCGGGAGAGCCGAATATAACTTCTAGTAGGAGGGAGCCCGTGCAATGAGCCCCTCGGCCTGGTGTTACTCCTTTAAAGGAAATATTGCTATGGCTATTTTTTGTTGGGTCTATCCCCATTTTGCGGACCATGTCCTGATATATCAGGTTTAAACTACTCCCGCCATCCATCAGGACTCGTGTGAAGTAGTATCCATCAATTATCGGGTCTAACACCAGGGCAGCCCATCCTGCGTGTCGGATACTTGCGGAGTAATCCCGATTGTCAAAGGTGATCGGTTTGGATGACCAGTGGCGGAACTTAGTTGTGATAGGCTCTAGGGCACATATCTCTATGGGCGCCACTTTGCTTCTACCCTTTGTCACGTGTAACACGTTTACTGTTTTTACTTCTGATGGGAATTTCTTCTGTTCCCCAGTGCTTTGTTTGCGGGGTTCATCATCGTCTTCACTTGGTGTATCCAGCCCCTTGTGTTCGGCGTTGAGTTTGCCGGATTGCTTGAAGACCCAACATTCTCTATGGGTATGATTTGAAGGTTTACCAGGGGTGCTGTGGATTTGACATATCTTGTCCAGAATTTTGTTTAGGCTGGACAGTTCATCCCTGTTTTCTTCGAGAGGCAGCTTTTGCTGACCCTGCCGAGAGCTTTTGAATCCGGCGAGTCACGACCAGTTTTCCAATAAAATGCTTATTGAGAAACCAATCTTTTGAGTCCAGTATGAGGAAAATCCTCCTTATTGGTAGACAAAATCTTGATACAGTAAGCCAGTAGCATTAAATATATTACAGGGTCGAGCTGAGGGTGCTCAACAATTTATTACAAGCATGCCAATAATTATACATAATGGCGGATATGACACAATGGTGTGGTGGCATACTATTGACTCGAGATAAAAGTGGTGGTGGAATATCACAGTGGAGTGGATAACACGACTCCTAAACTGGCAGCTCATCGAGCGTCGAGGTGAGGCTCGATGAATTTATTCGGGTAGCGGAAGCGGATATAATACAGTAACCAAATCCAGGATCACTCGAGACTGACTGGGACTCCTCTAGGCGTCGGACTCGCTATCGAACTCTTCATCCATGAGATCGCCTTCGTCAACATCTGGCCAAATCAACAAGCCAGGTGAGTACTTTGAAAGTACTCGCAAGACAGTTCGGACATAAGATATAACAAATGCTTGCATGAATGCGTCATGAGTAATTAGTAATGCACATTCAATTTAATAAATATTGGCACAACATGATAAGTAAAAAGGGAGTTGGGCGGTAGTCTTCCCGAAATCCCAACAAAATAACTGAAAAACCGATCGGGTGTCTGGAGCAACGCCTCGAAGGGTGAACAAATAAATAATCATGCCGTAGTCGGGCGTCTAGGCGACACCACGTAAAGGGCTTATATTGAAAAGTAAATGACATGCGTGCCACAGTCGGACGTCGAAGCGACATCGCAGAAAGGGCTTATATCGAAAGTAAATAACAAGCGTGCCACAGTCGGACGTCTGAGCAACATCGCAGAAAGGGCTTATATCGAAATTAAATAACAAGCGTGCCGCAGTCGGACGTCTGAGAGACATCGCATAAAGGGCTTATATCGAAAGTAAATAACAAGCGTGCCATAGTCGGACGTCTGAGCGACATCGCAGAAAGGGCTCATATCGAAAGTAAATAACAAGCGTGCCACAGTCGGACGTTTGAGCAACATCACAAAAAGGGCTTAAATTTCCTTATTCATATCTGATGAATTCACAAAGATATAATACTCCTAAGAAATATTCAACACACAATAATAAACGGGTTAGTCCATCCACAAGAATAAACATTTAATCGGACTTAACACTCATGTGGTTCACGGGAGTTTTTGTCACTGAGACTGACACGGGACAAGATAAGTTGAACACAGTACTTGGACATGGATAAGATGATTCAAAGGATTTTTGAGTCTGCAGAGTTTGTACTAAATTACCCACAGCCAACGGATTTTCGTAGTCATGAAGGACTAGTTCCGTTTACGGTATTTCGGAAGAAACACATCTAACCAGTACACACCCATCCCACCTCATGATGCCAGGAATCACCCTAGACAGCGTTCAAGAAAAACTTTAAGACGGGGAGATCACAATCTCGAATAGCATGGGATCAAATTTATATACGCGCGCTCTAAGGGGTGCCCCCTCTCGGTCCCAACCGGAAACACCCATGCCCCCTGACCAGATGACTAGCTTTAATCCAGGGCCATGGAACCCTCATCACGGCCTCTCGATTTGGTGTGTACCAGGAAAGCGGTTTGCAACTTACTAAGCCATATCCCTTGCGGGAAACATGTGGTAGTACAGGAAGGGAAAACGGATGGAAACTAGACTGATTCATGTTGACACTGGAGTCAAATAGCCTGGCATAAGACTGACATGCTACAACACTGCCATCTTACCCATTCTCATGCCATCACATGGCCATGCAAACTCATATCCAACAACTTATGGATTTTCGAAACTCACTTGCCTCAACTTTGCATGTAATATAACATTCATCGAGATGCTCATAAACATACCATGAACTACTTAATGAAAACATGCCCAAGACACTCATCATATCAAAAGTTCAAACATGCTTTCCTGGTTCGGAGTAGTCGGAGTCTAGCTCGGTGAAGTTCGCGGTTCCGTCACCTCCTTCGGTATCTACGGTATAAAGAAACATACACGCTCACATAAATACCGTGAGGTGCACAAAAATATTCCAAATATTTTTCAAATAAATATGATAAAAAACTAGGCAAAAATTTAAAGAGGACAGAAAAATAATCAATCAAAAATCATTTTCTCTTTAAAAGTTATAAGGGCTTTAATCCAGGGACCTTTCTGTAATGAAACAGAAACTTCTCAGGGGGCTGAACAGAAAAGATCAAAAAAACGCTTCAGACTGAAAGCGTATTTGCCCGAATGCGTTTTCAGAAAACGTTTCGTTTAAAAGAAAAGAGAGACTGACGGGGGGGTCCCACCCGTCAGGTTTGAATTTTCAAACGGGGAGAAACAGAGCTCATCGGCGCCGAGAGCTGCGGTGGTCGCCTGCGGCGATCCACGGCGAGTTAGGAGGATCGGAGAGTACCTACGTGCTCAGCGTATCCTTCCGCGTCGGTGGGTGGTGGTGGTCATCGTCGGCGAGCCCCACGTCAACGGCGGTCCTTGCTCCGGCGGAAGGCGGCTCGGGTGGAGTTGGATCACATCGGGGAGGGCTGCGGAGGTCAAATTGAAGCCTGGGTTAGATCACTGGGTGCTCGAGAAGACTACTGACGAGGTTTGGGTGGCGGGGATGGCCTCACCGGAGTGGATCGAGCTGGTGGCCGAGGCAGATCGGGGCGGCCAGAGTTGGGGGAGGAGACCTCCTCGAGGTCCTCCTAGTGGTTTGGCGGGGTCTTGGTGGGGTGCAGTGGTGGTGAGTGCTCGAGAACAAGCTCGGGACCTCTTTTTATAGGCAATCCGAGGCGATGGCCATGAACGGGGATCTCCGGCGATGGTTACGGTGGCGCAGTGCTTGGTCGGGGAGTTTAGGAGGTTGGGCATCAACGTGGAGGTCCACTGGTTCTGTTTAGAAGATAAACCAGTTGGATTAAGCGCGCGTGGGTGGTTTTGACAGAACGGGGCGGCGCGGGCCCGTCGGCGGCAGAGGGCGTGCCCTATGCTTGCTGGGCCACGGCGACGGTGCTGCGGTGTGCGCTGGCGTGCATGAGGCCACGCGGAGGGCTAGGGAGCGTTGGGCGGCGCCGAACGGCGTTGCGAGCTGGTGTTGGCTCCTGTTGGCCACGACGGGTGGCTCTACCACCGCAGAAGCTTATGGCATCGGCGATGCTCGCTGCCACCGACACCTGCGCCCGTCCAAGAGAGCATGCGGTGCTCTGGTCAAGGAGGAGAGGCCGTGCGCAATGCGCAAGGTTGCACTGGTGATCGATGACAAGTCTCTGACGAAAAACGACATTGCCAAACTCTGAAACTCTGAATTTTACTGAAAGTGTACAGGAACAGTGCCGGCCAAGTGTTCGAAGAAATGATTTTGGCATCTGGGGAATTTTCCTTGAGCTGATCTTTGGTGGGTTGGCCTCTCATTGCATCTGGGGGCTTCCTGAATTTTGGTAGAATTTTTGGAGAAGAGAAAATATGAATTTCACCAAATTTGACAAATCTGGTCCAAACTTGCAGAGGTTGAAACTTGAAAATTTTGAAAAGAGGAAGAGTGGATCTTGATGGATCTAGGTTGGGGGTACTAAGGACTATCCAGAGGAGTTGGTTTGAGATCAAAACTCAAAGGAATTCAGGTACTTCCTTTGTAAATCCTCTAGGCTTAAAATAATTGACAGAATTGTTTTGGGGAATAGATGAAATAAAACCCAAAAATGGGTTGGACTTGTTGGAACAGAAATTTTGGATTGCCCCAAAGGGAGGGAGGGGTTTTGGGAGGATTTACCACATGAGGCATGGTAAAACCATGGGTGGTTTCAAGATAAGAGAAGCCCCAAAACTCATAGGGTTCCCTTTAAAAGAAAATAAATAAATTCAAAAATTATATTTGAGATGGGAACAATCAGAAGAAAGGTTTTTGATAACCAAACACCAGAGTTGAAGAAGATACAAAAAATAAAATATTTGCCAGGGGAAAAGTTTTGAGAGAGAGGTTTTTGGAAGGATTTAAATGACCTTCTTCAAAACCAACAAAGTTTTTGTTGAAAACCAAATAAATTTTTTTGGAGTGTCACACGCCGTTCACTGCCGTGCTCTTCGGTTTGTTTTCCTTATTCCGGCGCTAGTATTTGCTGCGTCGTGGCTTCCTGTTTCCGTCCCTGACTTCGGATGCACTTGGGTCGCTAGTGCTGCATCTTGCCAACACGTTGTCCTCGCCCACGCAAAAGCGGGTCATGAGGCTTGTTAATGCGGCCATTGTTCTTGGCTTTTCTTGGCCGAGGTGTCTGGTGAGCCATTCGTCTGGAACGTTGTGTTTAAAAGCTGCTAAGGCTTCAGCGTCCGAACAGTCGACTATTTGGTTCTTTTTAGTAAGAAACCTGTTCCAAAGCTTTAGGGCTGACTCTCCGGGCTGTTGAGTTATGTGACTTAAATCGTCTGCATCCGGTGGTCGGACATAGGTCCCTTGAAAATTTGCCCGAAAGGCGTCCTCGAGCTCTTCCCAACTTCCGGTAGTGTTATTGGGGAGGCTTTTGAGCCAATGTCGGGCTGGCCCTTTGAGTTTGAGGGGTAAGTACTTTATTGCGTGGAGATCGTCTCCTCTAGCCATGTGGATATGGAGGATATAGTCCTCAATCCAGACCGCAGGGTCTGTCGTTCCGTCGTATGCCTCTATGTTTACGGGTTTGAATCCCTCTGGAAATTCATGGTCCAGCACCTCATCGGTGAAACATAGGGGGTGTGCGGAACCCCTGTATTTGGGTGTACCGTGGTGTTCGAAATTTTGTTGTATTGTGTTGTGTGTTTGAACACGCTTTCTTGGCCCGTAGGTGGATCTAGTTGGGCCATTTTTTTGGTGTGAGTCCTCATGTGGATCGCGTGCTAACTTGTGTGCGACGTCGTTTGCCGCTCTATGTTGGCCATGAGGTCGTCTATCCGACCGGGTAGCTACTTTATTTTTTGATTGCGGGGGCTCTAAGGCCTCCTCGTCAAATTCAGGCAGTAGCTTTCTCTTTGGGTAGCTCTTTGTGTGGCGACTGCCGCCGTATTTGTCTGCGGTGTTGAGTACTTTGCTCCATCTGATTTTAAGTGCATCTTCCGCAGTCTTGAGCTTCTGCTTTTGCTTTTTCAGGCTACGTGCAGTGGCGATGAGCCTTTTATGGAGGTTCTTCTGCTCCAGGAATTTATCTGGCGTGGTATCTTCGCCGGAGACGGGTTGTTCGGTTCGATTCTCCGTGTTGCCATCGTCGAACAGTTGTTCAATGCCGCTTTCATCGTCCGCTGGCTCACCCTGCTCTGCTGCTGGGTCTGTATGACCATTGTTTCTGTCGAGGCGGGATTTGGAGCGGCGCTTACGCCGCTGCTTTATCTGCTTTTCGAAGGAATGATCCTTCGCTGCGTCCCTCCGTTCCTCATCGTCGTTTCCTTTGGGTGTGTCCACCATGTATACATCATATGATGAGGTGGCTGTCCAGTGCCCTGTATGCGCTGGTTCCTGTTCGTCTCCTACATCGTCGTCCATACCGTCGATGTCTTCGGAGTCGAAGTCGAGCATGTCGGTCAAATCATCGACAGTGGCTATGAAGTGGGTGGTGGGTGGGCGTCGAATTTCTTCGTCATCCGCATCCCAATCCTGCCGGTCATAATCCGGCCAGGACTCTCCTGACATGGAGAGAGACCTTAGTGAATTCAGTATATCACCGAAGGGCGAGTGCTGGAAGATATCCGCGGCGGTGAACTCCATGACCGGCGCCCAATCGGATTCGATTGGCAGGGGCGCGGGTAGCTCGGAGTCCGGAGGAGAGTCCGGCAATTTGGAGTCACGGGCCTCGCGAAGGGCAAGGCTGGTATTCGGCTCGATCGTCGTTCATGCTACGGCCTCCATGGCGGGGTCCAACCACTCATCCATGGATGGCGCAATTGGCTCCGAATTGAAGGTCGGAGCGGTTGCAAGTGCGATCTCCTGAACATTGTCCGGCGGCAGAGCTAAATCATGCCCATCGTGACAGTGCGGCGCACTTGGCAAGGGCTCGAATCCGTCGAAGATCAAGTCTCCGCGGATGTCGGCCGTGTAGTTTAAGCTTCCGAACCTGACCTGATGGCCAGGGGCGTAGCTTTCAATCTGATCCAGACGGCCAAGCGAATTTGCCCGCAGTGCAAAGCCGCCGAATACAAAAATCTGTCTGGGGAGAAAAGTCACACCCTGGACTGCATCGCTAACGACGATCAAAGGAGCCATCAAGCCTGATGATGACGACATAGAGGAACTCTCAATGAAAGCACCAATGTCGGTGTCAAAACTGGCAGATCTCGGGGAGGGGGTCCCAAACTGTGCGTCTAGGCGGATGGTAACAGGAGACAAGGGACACGATGTTTTTACCCAGGTTCGGGCCCTCTCGATGGAGGTAAAACCCTACTCCTGCTTGATTAATATTGATGATATGTGTAGTACAAGAGTTGATCTACCATGAGATCAGAGAGACTAAACCCTAGAAGCTAGCCTATGGTATGATTGTTGTTGTGTCCTACGGACTAAACCCTCCGGTTTATGTAGACACTGGAGGGGGCTAGGGTTACACAGAGTTGGTTACAAGGAAGGAGATTTACATATCCATATTGCCAAGCTTGCCTTCCACGCCAAGGAAAGTCCCATCCGGACACGGGACGAAGTCTTCAATCTTGTATCTTCATAGTCCAACAGTCCGGCCAAAGGTTATAGTCCGGCTGTCCGGATACCCCCTAATCCAGGACTCCCTCAGTTATTAAGAAATGAAATGTATAACTAAGGAAATTCTAGAATATTACCTTGAGAGGTTTCTTCCTTTTGATCTAGAGGAAATTTATATGTAATGTGCGGTAAATTGCATTGAGAATCCTTATATTGCCAATTACTTAAAGACAAGAAAACAAATAGAGGATGAAGAGAATACTAATGAAGGGGAAGAGGTTTCCCGATATCCTCCTATTTTTTCTTATGATGAATCAGGTAACGATGAGGAGCTTTTTATTCAACAAATCTCATCAATAAGGAGCTCAAAAAGGTTGATAAACCCACACATCACATGAAGAAGAAAAGAAAAGACGGAAAAGCAAAGATAAAAAGGTATATCTCCAAAATGATGTTGCTCCTATTATTGTTATGCCTCGTGAAAGCGAATCAAAAATAGATGTCGATGATGATATACTTGATGATGATATAGGAATAGCCCAATAGATCGATCAGAAAGAATAACTTTGAGGTGGTTTCGTACCTTACAATAATCTCTTCGTTTGTTCTCGCTATTAGTGGCTTTGGAGTGACTCTTTGTTGCATGCTGAGGAATTGTTATATGATCTAATTATGTTATAATTGTTGAGAGAACTTGCACTAGTGAAAGTATGAACCCTAGGCCTTGTTTTGAAGCATTGCAATACCGTTTTTGCTCACTTTTACCATTTGCTACCTTGTTGTTTTTATATTTTTAGATTACAAAAACCTATATCTGCCATCCATATTGCACTTGTATCACCATCTCTTCGCCGAACTAGTGCACCTATACAATTTACCATTGTATTGGGTGTGTTGGGGACACAAGAGACTCTTTGTTATTTGGTTGCAGGGTTGTTTGAGAGAGACCATCTTCATCCTACGCCTCCCATGGATTAATAAACCTTAGGTCATTCACTTGAGGTAAATTTGCTATTGTCCTACAGAACGCTGCGCTTGGAGGCCCAATATGAATCTACAAGAAGAAAGTTGCGTAGTAGACATCAATAGGCATCACATCCGTGTGAACTAGACCGACTCCTGCCTGCATCTACTACTATTACTCCACACATCGACCAACTCCTGCCTGCATCTAGAGTATTAGGTTCATAGAACAGAGTAACGCATTAAGTAAGATGACATGATGTAGCGGGATAAACTCAAGCAATATGATGAAAACCCCATCTTGTTATCCTTGATGGCAACAATACAATACGTGCCTTGCTGCCCCTACTGTCACTGGGAAAGGACACCGCAAGATTGAACCCAAAGCTAAGCACTTCTCCCATTGCAATAAAAACCAATCTAGTTGGCCAAACCAAATCGATAGTTCAAAGAGACTTGCAAATATATCAAATCATGCATCTAATAATTCAGAGGAGATTCAAATAATATTCATAGATAAGCTGATCATAAATGCACAACTCATCGGATCTCAGCAAACACACCGCAAAAAGTATTACATCGAATAGATCTCCAAGGACATCGAGGAGAACATGGTATTGAGAATCAGAGAGAGAGAGAGAGAGAGAGAGAGAGAGAGAGAGAACAAGACATCTAGCTACTAGCTATGGACCTATAGGTCTGAGGTAAACTACTCACGCTTCATCGGAGAGGCAATGTTGTTGATGTAGAAGCCCTCCGTGATCGAAGCCCCCTCTGGTAGGACGCCGGAAAAGGCCCCTAGATGGGATCTCACGGGTATAGAAGGTTGTGGCAGTGTAAAAGTGTTTTCGTCGCTTTCCTGATTTGTTTTGGAATATTTGAGAATATATATAGGCGGAATAAATAGGTCGATGGAGTCACGAGGGCCCCACAAGGGTGGGGGCGCGCCCTACCCCCCTGGGCACACCCTCCATCCTCGTGGCCGCCTCGTGGCTTCCCTGACGTGTACTCCAAGTCCTATGGATGTCTTCTGGTCCAAGAAAAATCATCGCGAAAGTTTCATTCCGTTTGATATTCCTTTTCTGCGAAACTCTAAAACAAGGGAAAACAGGAACTGGCACTGGGCTCTAAGTTAAAAGTTTAGTCCCAAAAATAATATAAAATAGCATAATAATGCATATAAAACATCCAAAACAGATAATATAATAGCATGGAACAATAAAAAATTATAGATACGTTGGAGATGTATCAAGCATCCCAAGCTTAATTCCTTCTCGTCCTCGAGTAGGTAAATGATAAAAACAGAATTTTTGATGTGGAATGCTACCTAACATATTTATACATGTAATTTTGTCTATTGTGGCATGAATATTCAGATCCATATGATTCAAAACAAAAGTTAATATTGACATAAAAACAATAATACTTAAAGCATACTAGCAGGATAATTATGTCTTCTCAAAATAATATGGCCAAAGAAAGCTTATCCCTACAAAATTATATAGTCTGGCTATGCTCCATCTTCATCACACAAAATATTCAAATCATGCACAACCCCGATGACAAGCCAAGCAATTGTTTCATACTTTTGATGTTCTCAAACCTTTTCAACTTTCACGCAATACATGAGCGTGAGCCATGGACATAGCACTATAGGTGGAGTAGAAGGTGGTTGTGGAGAAGACAAAAAAGGGAGATAGTCTCACATCAACTAGCCGTATTAACGGGATATGGAGATGCCCATCAATATATATCAATGTGAGTGAGTAGGGATTGCCATTCAACGGATGCACTAGAGCTATAAGTTTATGAAAACTCCAAAAGAAAACTAAGTGGGTGTGCATCCAACTTTCTTGCTCATGAAGACCTAGGGCAATTCAAAGAAGCCCATCGTTGGAATATACAAGCCAAGTTCTATAATGAAAATTTCCACTAGTATATGAAAGCGACAACATATGAGACTCTCTATCATGAAGGTCATGGTGCTACTTTGAAGCACAAGTATGGAAAAGGATAGTAACATTGCCCCTTCTCTCTTTTTCTCTCATTTTTTATTTTTATTTTTTTCTTTCTATTTTTTTCTCCTTCTTTTTTCTTTTCTTTTCCTCCTTTCTTTTTTTGCTTTCTTTTATTTCCTCACATGGGACAATGTTCTAAAAAGGAAGATCATCATACTTCTATTTACTTACAACTCAAAAATTACAACTCGATACTAGAACAAGATATGACTATATGAATGCCTCCGGCTGTGTACCGGGATGTGCAATGAATCAAGAGCGACATGTACAAAAAATGATGAATGGTGGCTTTTCCACAAAGACGATGTCAACTACAAAGCAATATGACAATGATGGAGCGTGTCATAATAACGGAACGACAGAAAGTTGCATGGCAATATATCTCGGAATGGCTATGGAAATGCCATAATAGGTAGGTATGGTGGCTGTTTTGAGGAACGTATATGGTGGGTTTATGGTACCGGCGAAATTTGCGTGGTACAAGAGAGGCTAGCAATGGTGGAAGGGTGAGAGTTCGTCTAATCCATGGACTCAACATTAGTCATAAAGAACTCACATACTTATTGCAAAAATCTATTAGTCATCGAGACAAAGTACTACGCACATGCTCCTAGGGGGATAGATTGGTAGGAAAAGACCATTGCTCGTCCCCGACTGCCACTCATAAGGAGGACAATCAAAAAGTATCTCATGCTCCAACTTCGTTACATAACGGTTCACCATACATGCATGCTACGGGACTCACAAAACTTAACGCAAGTATTTCTCAAATTCACAACTACTCACTAGCATGACTCTAATATCACCATCTTCATATATCAAAACAATCATAGGGAATCAAACTTCTCATAGTATTCAATGCACTTTATACGAAAGTTTTTATTATATCCCTCTTGGATGCGTATCATATTAGGACTAAATTTATAACCAAAGCTAATTACCATGCTGTTTTAAAGAATCTCAAAATAATATAAGTGAAGTATGAGAGTTCATAAATTTCTATAAAATAAAACCACCGTCGTGCTCTAAAAATATATAAGTGAAGCACTAGAGCAAAATTGCCTAGCTCAAAAGATATAAGTGAAGCACATAGAGTATTCTAATAAATCATGATTCATGCGTGTCTCTCTGAAAATGTGTGTATATAAAGGATGAGTGTGGCAAACTAAAAAGCAAAGACTCAAATCATACAAGACGCTCCAAGCAAAACACATAACATGTGGTGAATAAGAATATAGCCTCAAGTAAAGTTACCGATAGACGAAGACGAAAGAGGGGATTCCTTCCGGGGCATCCCCAAGCTTAGGATCTTGGTTGTTCTAGAATATTACCTTGGGGTGCCTTTGAATCCCCAAGCTTAGGATCTTTCCACTCCTTATTCCATAGTCCATCAAATCCTTACCCAAAACTTGAAAACTTCACAACACAAAACTCAACAGAAAATCTCATAAGCTCCGTTCGTATGAGAAAATAAATCACCACTTTTGGCACTGTTGTGAACTCATTCTTTATTTATATTGGTGTAATATATAATGTATTCCAACCATTCCATGGTTCATACCCCCCGATATGAGCCATAAATTCATCAAAATAAGCAAACAACACATAGAAAACAGAATCTATCCAAACCAGAACAGTCGGTAGCAATCTAGATATTTGGAATACTTCTGTAACTCCAAAAATTATAAAAAAATTAGGAAGTCCTAAGCAATTTGTTTATTAATCTTCTGCAAAAAGAATCAATATTTTATCATGCTTCTGTTAAAAATGAGAATTGTTTTCCTGAGCGCAAAAGTTTCTGTTTTTCAGCGAGATCAAATCAACTATCACCGTAAGCTATCCCAAAGGTCTTACTTGGTACAAACACTAATTAAAACACAAAACTACATCTAACCAGAGGCTATATGAATTATTTATTGCAAAAACAGGAAATAAAAATATTGGGTTGTCTCCCAACAAGCACTTTTCTTTAAAGCCTTTTAGCTAGGCATTGATAATTTCGATGATGCTCACATGAAAGACAAGAATTAAAGCACAAGGAGAGCATCATATAGCATGTGAAAAACACATCTAAGTCTAACATACTTCCTATGCATAGGGATCTTATAGGCAAACAAATTATCAAGACAAGCAAATCCTAGCATATGCAAAGAAGAAGAAAGAAACAATAGCAATCTCAACATAACGAGAGGCAATTTAGTAACATGAAGATTTCCACAACCATATTTTCCTCTCTCATAATAATTACATGTAGGATCATAATCAAATTCCACAATATAACTATCACATAAAATTTTCTCTTCATGATCCACATGCATGCAAAGTTGACACTCTTCCGAAATAGTGGGATTATCATAAAATAAAGTCATGACCTCTCCGAACCCACTTTAATCAAAAACTTCATAAGATTGAACATTATCCAAATATGTGGGATCCAAAGTTGACACTAGCTAATTTTTTTTAAAATAATACACTTTTTTAATAAATTTGAGAAATATTACGCCATTTAGATTTATTTCAAAAATAATACGGCATCGGCGTGGGGGAAGCCGATTGGCTTCTATCAGCCACCGGTAAACCGAGTAGAGCCCAGTCGGCCACCGGTAAGCCGAGTGGGCCCAGTCGGCCATCGGTAAGCCGATTAGTGGCTGGTCGACCAGGTGCGCATGCAGTTGGCCAAGTGGGCATGCGGTCGGACAGCGGTAAGCCGATTAGTGGCAGGTGCACATGTAGTCGGCCGATAAGTGGCTATATGCCTCGAAGGATGGACGGATGGGTGCAAGTGGGATGCTACTGCTTCGTATTTTAATCCTTACATGCAACACATGATTACAGCATATAGAAGATGCTTTGCTAGCTCGATCCTTACATGCAATGCATGATTATAGTGTTGGGAAGATGATTTGCTACCTCATGCATGATGGCCAGTCGCGCACTGTCGATGGTGTGTAGTTGTTGAGACGATCAGCAGGGGGAGCTGGCGCCAGAGCAGGCAGAGAGTATCCTCCCGAGGTAGAAAGTCTGTAGCCTGGCGGTCCGGCTGGCGGAGTGGGACAGTGCGGGGAGCCCCATTGTGAGAAGAACACGATGGCGGGGCACTCGGCCGCGCACGTGATCTGCCGCATCAGCTCCACCAGCAGCGCGGCCGCCCACCGCGCCAGTGCCAGGAGCACCAGCAGCATCACCCCACGCCTACGCTGCGCCATCCGAAACAGCTCCGGCGTGCATCGCCTTCTTCCCCGACAACCTCCTCCACAGCCGCAGCGGCCGCCTCGCCCTCGTCCACCTGGAGGCCGACACCACCTCTGGCCGTCATCGCCGTCGTTGCTGCAGAGCTTGCCGCGGAGCCGCTGGTACCAGCACCTTGGCATGTGGTCCCTCGCCGTGAGCACCTCGAGACCCATGTGAGCTAGCTACGGTGGCAGCTAAATTAACCAACCGGTCGGTCACGGAAAATACCAGTATAGAAATAAACAAGGAAGAAGAAGCGATTAAAATACGAAGCAGTAGCATCCCACTTGCACCCATCCGTCCATCCATCGAGGCGTATAGCCACTTATCGGCCGTCTGCATGTGCACCTGCCACTAATCGGCTTACCGCTGGCCGACTGCATGCACCTGGCCGACTACATGCGCACCTGGCAGAGCAGCCACTAATCGGCTTACCGGTGACCGACTGGGCCCACTCAGCTTACCGGTGGCTGACAGAAGCCAATCGGCTTCCCTGAGGCCGATGCCGTATTATTTTTGAAATAAATCTAAACGGCGTAATATTTCTCAAATTTACTAAAATAGTGTATTATTTTAAAAAAATAGTCCAAACCCACTTTCAATATTATTGCAAACATTATTATTAATCTCATATTCATCATGGGGATAAATAAATTTTCAAGATCATAAGAAGAATAACCCCGATCATGATCATTGCAACAAGTAGTAGACATAGCAAAATTAGCATCCCCAAGTTTAGGGTTTTGCATATCATTAACATAATTGACATTAATAGAATTTATAATAACATCATTACAACCATGCTTTTCATTCAATGATCTATCGTGAATCACTTCATAAAGTACTTCATCACAATTTTCAGATTCATGGATTTCAAGCAAAACTTCATAAAGATAATCTAGTGCACTCAACTCACTAGCAATTGGTTCATCATGATTGGATCTTTTAAAAAGATTAGCAAGTGGATGGGGATCCATATCAATAGATTTTTAGCAAGCGAAGATGCAAGCAAATAGAAGGCACATGGTAACACAAGCAGAGATAGAAAATGAACAAGACGGACGGAAGAAGGGGAAAGAAAAGGCAAATCTTTTCAAAAATTGTTTTAGAAGTGGGGGAGAGGAAAACGAGAGGTGAATGGAGAATAATGTAATGCGAGAGATGAGAGTTTATGATGGATACTTGGTATGTCACTACTAGAAAAAGGGCTATAGATGGGATTGACACTAATGGCGCACCAGACAAGAGGTGCGCCATTAGTATATACTAATGGCGCACCACCTTTTGATACACCATTAGTGTTGAAACTACTAATGGCGCACCTAGTCAAGGGTGCGCCATTAGTATCAAAAAAAATTATTGAACTAGCGCGCCTATACAAACATACTAATGGCGCATCCGGGCACAGTGCGCCATTACTAGTTGCAACTAGTAATGGCGCACTTGTCCCACAGTGCGCCACTAATGTTGTTTTTTAATTATATTTTTTATTCCTTTTGTTGCAAAACCGTGCGCCATTACTAGTTCAAACTAGTAATGGCGCACTGTGAAGAAGTGCGCCATTAGTATGATATTTTTTCTTTCTTTTTTTTTGCAAAACTACTAATGGCGCATGAAATGTAGATGCGCCATTAGTAACCTGGATTACTAATGGCGCATTTGTTGTTGGTGCGCCATTAGTAAGTGGGCAGCAACAAGATATTTTGGGCAGCCTCTCCTACCCACACTCACTTTCTCCCCCACTTCATTCTCTCCACCTCCTCCTTGTCTCGGGTGCCTCCTCTTTTTCACCTCATTTCCACCATAGATTCATTCAAATTAAGTGGTTAAATTACCTTGTTTTGATAGGTAAGTAAGGGGGGAAGCTATATTTATGTTTTTCTCCCTACAACAATGTGCACATGCACTTTTTATGGCCTAGCTAGATCTATGTATGTTCGTGGTGTTGCATATGTTTGTGGTGTTGCATATGTGTTTGTGGTTGGAGGTGTACCAGTATTTGAAATGCGATAGTTGCCAATATTTTGCCGGAATGTTGATTCATTTCCGTTTCGGCGATAATTTTGGCATTAAGCATTCTTTTTGGTCCTATTTTTAGGGAAAGTCATGCCAAAATTTTTCTTGGTTCTAAAATATTGTTTTGCTCTACCCCGCAGGCAACCATGGTCCGCACGATGACTGAAGGCATTGTGAATAGGTTTTTGAGGTCCGCGAAGGCCGAGATGCTTCAAAAGAACGAGACGGGGATAAGATGTCCACGTCGAAGATGCAAGCTGGAGAGCCTTATTGTGGACCCGGATTCCGGGCAGGTGCGGGACCACCTGCTCTTGCGTGGTTTCATGGATGGCTATCGGTGGCAAGGTGATGAAGATGACTACGAAGTCGTCCATGGGGGCCGGGCAAGAAATGAGGAAGGGCAGCAAGACAACCACCGCGGCTCGGGCGGGCGAGAAGACGAAGAATCCCCAGGAGATGATCACGACGGTGATGCTGTACACAGTCATCATGTAGAAGATGCAGGACATGATGATGAGGAAGATGCCGGAGCAGACGAGGGGCATGATCATGAAGATAATGATGCCGGCGGAGCAGACGACGGTGGACCATCGATGGGCTGGGTGCAGGACCCTTATATTCAAGAGCTGCTTCTCAAGCAGACGGATAACGCAAGAGCTGCCGCCCGAGAGAAAGCCAAGGTGGATCAACTTGAGTTAGACGCGGTTACTACATTGTATGAAGGATGCAGGCCCGAGGATACCCGCCTGAAAGTAACGCTCATGGCTCTGGAGATGAAGGTAAAACACAAAATGACCGACGCATGCTTCGACGAGAACATGTCATTCTGGCACGAACGTCTTCCAAAGGGGAACAAGTGCCCGACCAGTTTGGAGGAGGCGAAGAAAATCGTGTGTCCTCTGGATTTACCGCATGTGAAATACCATGTCTGCATGAACAATTGTATCATTTATCGGGACGAGCACGCGGAGTCTACCATATGTCGGTGTGCGGCGTCACTCGATACAAGAAGAGGAAGAAAGCTCCTCGAAAAGTGGTGTGGTACTTTCCGATCACTCCTCGTCTGCAGCGGTATTTCGTGGATCCTAAGGTAGCAAAGCTCCTGCGTTGGCACGCGGATAGGGAGGAGAAGAAGCGAGAAGATGACGCAAATGATCCGGAGATAGATAAAAAAGACAAGATGCTGAGTCACCCTAAGGATGCGATCCAGTGGCAAGCGTTGAATTTTGAATACCCAGAATTTGGGAAGGATCCAAGGAACATCGTGCTGGGCGCGAGCACCGATGGAGTCAATCCGTTTGGTAGCCAGAGAAGCACACATAGCACCTGGCCTATGTTTGTGTGGATGTACAACCTTCCCCCCTGGTTGTGCATGAAGAGGAAGTACATTTACATGAGTATGCTAATTGAAGGGCCGAAACAACCAGGGAACGACATCAATCTGTATCTGGGGCTGCTGAAGGAGGAGCTAGACACGCTGTGGAAAACGCCAGCCAATACGTGGGACGCCGCAGAGAAAGAATATTTCCCTATGAGAGCCGCACTGCTCACGACGGTGCACGACTATCTCGGTTACGGATATCTCGCGGGGCAGGTAGTCCACGGATTTTCTGGATGCGTACGGTGCATGGATGACACAACGTATCGCCAGCTAGATAGAGATCTCGGGTCTTCGAAAACCGTGTTCATGGGACATCGAAGGTGGCTTCGCGACGATGACCCATGGAGGAAACGCAAGGATCTGTTCGATGGTGAAACCGAACCCCGAAAACACCCGTGTACGAGGAGCGGCGAGGAAATAGACAAGTTGTTGAAAAATTGGAAAGACTGCCCACTGCCGGGAAAGAAGCAAAAGGCGCCAGAGCCGGGAAAGAAGCGAAAGGCGCCAGAGCCGCTGCTGAAGGTATGGAAAACAAGGTCTGTTTTCTGGGACTTGCCGTACTGGAAGATCCACCGTGTGCCTCACAGCCTTGATGTCATGCATATCACGAAGAACGTGTGCGAGAGTCTGCTTGGTACCCTGCTCAACATGCCAGAGAGGACCAAAGATGGGCCGAAATCAAGGGCAGACTTGAAATCAATGGGCATCAGGCAGGAGCTTCACGCTATATATGATTATGATGATGATGATGATGATGATGATGATGATGATGATGATGATGATGATGATGATGATGATGAGGCGAAGCAGGACACAGAAAGTCGTCGCAAAGGCAAAAAGGCCAAGAAGACCGGAAATGACTACCCTCCCGCGTGCTTCACTCTAAGTCAGGAGGAGATCGAGCAGTTTTTCACCTGCCTCCTAGGAGTAAAACTTCCTTACGGTTACGCGGGGAAGATAAGCAGATACCTAGACCCAGCGAAGCAGAAGTTCAGCGGGATGAAGTCTCACGACTGTCACGTGCTGATGACGCAGATACTTCCAGTTGCAATCCGTGGGATCATGGACGCGCACGTCCGTGAAACGCTATTTGGCCTATGCAACTTCTTCGACGTCATCTCTCGGAAGTCGATTGGCGTGAGGCAACTCATAAGGCTACAGAAAGAGATCGTGGTGATACTATGCGAGCTTGAGATGTACTTCCCGCCCGCATTCTTCGACGTTATGGTGCATCTGCTGGTCCATATAGTGGAGGATATCATCCAACTCGGGCCGACGTTCCTGCACAGCATGATGCCGTTCGAAAGGATGAATGGTGTCATCAAAGGATACGTTCGCAACATGTCACGTCCAGAGGGAAGCATAGCCAGGGGCTTTCTGACCGAAGAGTGCATCTCGTACTGCACGAATTATCTAGGCATCGAGAACCCCGTTGGTCTGATCGTCAACAGGCACCTCGGCAGGCTCGCTGGATGGGGTCACCGTGAGGGTCGCCGCGAAATGCATGTCGACTTCGAGGGTCAACTCGCCGACTTTGAAAGAGCAAACCTAGTCGCGCTACAACACATAGACGTGGTCGATCCTTGGGTGGTAGAGCACAAAACCTTTATTAAGAAGACGTACAATGACCGAGGCCAACAGAGGACGGACGGAGATATACTCAAAGAGCACAACTCATGTTTCACGCGTTGGTTCAAGCAGAAGCTTCTGTCGTACCCTTTACATGAGGATTCTTCCGCGGAAGAACAACTCATATTCGCCTTGTCACAGGGCGCCGAGCACAACCTGATGACCTATGAGGCGTACGATATCAACGGCTACACGTTCTACACCGAGGCCAAGGACATGAAGAGCGATGGTTATCAGAACTCCGGGGTAACGATGGAATCCTACACCGGTAACGACAAGGACAGATACTACGGAAGGATCGAGGAGATCTAGGAGCTCAGCTAAGCTGGAGAGAAGGTCCCGATGTTCCGTGTCAGATGGGCCAAGAGCGTCCTAAAAGAAGACCGGTATTTCACCACCATGGTTATACCCGAAGCCAAATCCAAGACCGCGGGCGCAAACGTCACCGCGAAAAATGAGCCATGGGTACTGGCTTCCCAAGTGGACCAATGCTTCTTCATTACCGACCCGTCAAAGACCAGTCGTGTTGTCGTGAGGAGAGGCAAAAGGAAGATCATCGGAATGGATGGAGTAGCCAATGAGCAAGACTTCGACAAGTACGACGACCCGAGGATCGAACATGATGATGATGATGAAGTAGCAGCATACACCACAAGAAGAAGCAGGACCACCCTACCTAAAGGACGTCCGTTCCATAGAAGAACTCCATTTGCGAAAAAGAAGGGCAAGAAGATTGTTAACAGATAGCTAGCTAAGATCGATTGTATTTAAATCGTAGCCTTCATTTCTCGATTGTATTTCATGGGCACTTTTTAAACTATCATGAATATTTTTAAATTTCATGGACACTCGATCTCGATCCCCCTCCATCTCGATCGCTATCCCACCTCGCCAGATCCGGTCCCCATCGTCGCCGAGCACCCCCCGGTCCACCGGCCGCCGCCGCCGACCCCCCGCACCCTCGATTCCCCTACTCAACCGCCGCCGCCGACCCCCCGCACCCCTCCCCTACTCAACCGCCGCCACCAACCCCCCTTTTAAAATTATTACTGTCTTATAAAAAAATTATTGTTATGATTTAAACAAGTTTGAACATATTTAAACACAAATAAGTATCAAACAGCATTTTAAATGCATAAAAAAATTTGTGGAGCCTGGGAACCGAACCCAGGACCTCCTGGTGTGAGAACTGGCACCTGACCAGTCGAGCTGGTAGAGGGGAGTTGATGTGGATAAGGTCAGGTGGGAGATAACCTGTTGGCTCGAGCGGAAATAAAAAAAATACTAATGGCGCACCAGGTCGAGGTGCGCCATTAGCATGTATATACTTATGGCGCACCGAGGGGTGGTGCGCCATTAGTATTGTGCCCCCCTAATACTAACCCAGGATCCCCTCTCTCTCTCTCGCCCGAGCCCTCGCCCTCGATCCCCTCTCTCTCCCTCGCCCTCGATCCCCTTCCCCTCTCCTCTCCCGATGCCGCCGCCCCGCCGCCCTCGACGCCGATGCCGCCGCCCCGCCGCCCTCGACGCCGACGCCGCCGCCCTGCCGCCCTCGACGCCGACGCTGCCGCCCCGCCGCCCTCGACGCCGCTGCCGCTCAAGAGCGCCGCTGCCGCTCAGGAGGGCCGCTGCCGCTCAACGGGACGCTCGCCTTCTGCGGCAACGCCCCTGGCGGCACCTGCTGCGACGCCGCCGATGACAAGGCCCTGCGGGACCGGCTCCAAGCCGCCAACGTCTCCGACCAATCCTGCACCGCCGTCCTCAAGTCCCTCCTCTGCGCGGTGAGTGCCCGCCATGTGCTCGACGCTTTGCTTCGCTGGGCGTTTCATCAGCAGCTATTTAAATAGTGTTGTTAGCTATACTGTCTCCTGGCTCCACTCAAAGCATGCATGCGCATCATCAAATGAATCCACATGCTGCCATGTATGTGGGTTCAGACGAATTCACTCCTGGCAACACTTGTTTTTCATCGTCTAGACGAGTTCATGTGTATCCAGCCGCCTAGGCGACATGCATGATTTTCACCGTCGCCGTGCACAGGCGACCAGCTAGATCTACCGTACTTACTTACCTCGCTCCACTGTCCTACTAGTGGTTCCTAGGCCATTAGCTCCGGCTTGCTTGCTTGCTGCACACTGCTCAGCCTGACTGACAGTGATTAACCACCCAGGATTTCCTTCTCTGCCAAATTAAGTTTCAGCTTCACAACACTAGCTACACATACCGCTGCCAGTAATAGCTCTTTAGAGGGTAGAGTACTTTCTTGTCTTAAAACATGCTACAACGAGCAAAGCACGAATGATTGGCTACACCAGAAAGGGGAGAATGACAGGCATGTACAGTATGTGGTAAAGCTGATGTCTGTCTTTCCTGCTGAGACGAGATTCATCCCACTAACCAGGCCCGGCTGCTTCCTTTTCGGGTGCGAATCAGCCATGCGACGTGTATGATCGGTCGTCGTGATCATCCGGATCCTGTTGCTGTTAGGGTGGATTTGGTAGATGACCAGATGCTAGCTGCGCGATTGTTAACCTGTGCCGCCATTAATTAGTGTTAACTCTAGTATAATCAACTTCAACTTCAACTTCAGAGAGTGTCACACTCAGTTCAGTAGCTGGCAGACCAAGCGGCGCTCTCAACTTGTCTTTATCTCCATTTTTAAGCACACACCTAATTATGTATCATGTACAGTATGTATTAGCAACATGCTGATGGAGAGGTGCAGCAGTATCATGACAAAATCTGTTGTTATCTTATTCCAGGATGCACATCTTCTCTGAAACTGACATGTTCTTAATATGGACTTTGTTTGATGATAGAGTAGAGGTGTAGCAAGTTAAGTTTTAAAAACCAAGATAGTTTAGTAGTACAACAAGTAGATGCAGCAACAATGCCATCATTAAATAAACAAGCTGGTGCTATGATTGTTAGTGACGATCCCATAAAAACTATTACTAGGCTGGTCCAGAAATTAGTATATATATGACTAATAAACCTAACATATAGTGAGTCCAAAGTCCGAGCTCTCAATATTATCAAGAAACCAACATGTGTTAGACAATCTCATGAAGCACGTTGCAACTATCTATCTAACTTCTAGATTACTTGAAATAATTAAATTTTCAGTTGAGCAGTGCACACTGTAGTTCTGTTTGGATTAAATTCAGACAATAAAATCACACCACTCTGCTGCAAACATGTCTTGTCTGTAGAAAAGCATATCGGAAGCTGTTCATGTATTGTTTGGACTAAAGAATCCTCAAGTCCTCCGGATATATGTTTGGATGCTAGATGGTTCATGCATATTTCTGTCAACTTCATGTAGAATTAGATGGATGTATATGTCTGTCTACTTCTTCTAGAACTAGTGTATTACCAAGATTCCAACACTATTTATGTTGTATCCAGATTGAAAATACCAAGTAGCATTTTGCATTCTCTTTCAGATTCAATGTGACTAGAATTCACTTGTCCTAGGATACGTTCGCAACATGTCACGTCCAGAGGGAAGCATAGCCAGGGGCTTTCTGACCGAAGAGTGCATCTCGTACTGCACGAATTATCTAGGCATCGAGAACCCCGTTGGTCTGCTCGTCAACAGGCACCTCGGCAGGCTCGCTGGATGGGGTCACCGTGAGGGTCGCCGCGAAATGCATGTCGACTTCGAGGGTCAACTCGCCGACTTTGAAAGAGCAAACCTAGTCGCGCTACAACACATAGACGTGGTCGATCCTTGGGTGGTAGAGCACAAAACCTTTATTAAGAAGACGTACAATGACCGAGGCCAACAGAGGACGGACGGAGATATACTCAAAGAGCACAACTCATGTTTCACGCGTTGGTTCAAGCAGAAGCTTCTGTCGTACCCTTTACATGAGGATTCTTCCGCGGAAGAACAACTCATATTCGCCTTGTCACAGGGCGCCGAGCACAACCTGATGACCTATGAGGCGTACGATATCAACGGCTACACGTTCTACACCGAGGCCAAGGACATGAAGAGCGATGGTTATCAGAACTCCGGGGTAACGATGGAATCCTACACCGGTAACGACAAGGACAGATACTACGGAAGGATCGAGGAGATCTAGGAGCTCAGCTAAGCTGGAGAGAAGGTCCCGATGTTCCGTGTCAGATGGGCCAAGAGCGTCCTAAAAGAAGACCGGTATTTCACCACCATGGTTATACCCGAAGCCAAATCCAAGACCGCGGGCGCAAACGTCACCGCGAAAAATGAGCCATGGGTACTGGCTTCCCAAGTGGACCAATGCTTCTTCATTACCGACCCGTCAAAGACCAGTCGTGTTGTCGTGAGGAGAGGCAAAAGGAAGATCATCGGAATGGATGGAGTAGCCAATGAGCAAGACTTCGACAAGTACGACGACCCGAGGATCGAACATGACGATGATGATGAAGTAGCAGCATACACCACAAGAAGAAGCAGGACCACCCTACCTAAAGGACGTCCGTTCCATAGAAGAACTCCATTTGCGAAAAAGAAGGGCAAGAAGATTGTTAACAGATAGCTAGCTAAGATCGATTGTATTTAAATCGTAGCCTTCATTTCTCGATTGTATTTCATGGGCACTTTTTAAACTATCATGAATATTTTTAAATTTCATGGACACTCGATCTCGATCCCCCTCCATCTCGATCGCTATCCCACCTCGCCAGATCCGGTCCCCATCGTCGCCGAGCACCCCCCGGTCCACCGACCGCCGCCGCCGACCCCCCGCACCCTCGATTCCCCTACTCAACCGCCGCCGCCGACCCCCCGCACCCCTCCCCTACTCAACCGCCGCCACCAACCCCCCTTTTAAAATTATTACTGTCTTATAAAAAAATTATTGTTATGATTTAAACAAGTTTGAACATATTTAAACACAAATAAGTATCAAACAGCATTTTAAATGCATAAAAAAATTTGTGGAGCCTGGGAACCGAACCCAGGACCTCCTGGTGTGAGAACTGGCACCTGACCAGTCGAGCTGGTAGAGGGGAGTTGATGTGGATAAGGTCAGGTGGGAGATAACCTGTTGGCTCGAGCGGAAATAAAAAAAATACTAATGGCGCACCAGGTCGAGGTGCGCCATTAGCATGTATATACTTATGGCGCACCGAGGGGTGGTGCGCCATTAGTATTGTGCCCCCCTAATACTAACCCAGGATCCCCTCTCTCTCTCTCGCCCGAGCCCTCGCCCTCGATCCCCTCTCTCTCCCTCGCCCTCGATCCCCTTCCCCTCTCCTCTCCCGATGCCGCCGCCCCGCCGCCCTCGACGCCGATGCCGCCGCCCCGCCGCCCTCGACGCCGACGCCGCCGCCCCGCCGCCCTCGACGCCGACGCTGCCGCCCCGCCGCCCTCGACGCCGCTGCCGCTCAAGAGCGCCGCTGCCGCTCAGGAGGGCCGCTGCCGCTCAACGGGACGCTCGCCTTCTGCGGCAACGCCCCTGGCGGCACCTGCTGCGACGCCGCCGACGACAAGGCCCTGCGGGACCGGCTCCAAGCCGCCAACGTCTCCGACCAAGCCTGCACCGCCGTCCTCAAGTCCCTCCTCTGCACGGTGAGTGCTCGCCATGTGCTCGACGCTTTGCTTCGCTGGGCGTTTCATCAGCAGCTATTTAAATAGTGTTGTTAGCTATACTGTCTCCTGGCTCCACTCAAAGCATGCATGCGCATCATCAAATGAATCCACATGCTGCCATGTATGTGGGTTCAGACGAATTCACTCCTGGCAACACTTGTTTTTCATCGTCTAGACGAGTTCATGTGTATCCAGCCGCCTAGGCGACATGCATGATTTTCACCGTCGCCGTGCACAGGCGACCAGCTAGATCTACCGTACTTACTTACCTCGCTCCACTGTCCTACTAGTGGTTCCTAGGCCATTAGCTCCGGCTTGCTTGCTTGCTGCACACTGCTCAGCCTGACTGACAGTGATTAACCACCCAGGATTTCCTTCTCTGCCAAATTAAGTTTCAGCTTCACAACACTAGCTACACATACCGCTGCCAGTAATAGCTCTTTAGAGGGTAGAGTACTTTCTTGTCTTAAAACATGCTACAACGAGCAAAGCACGAATGATTGGCTACACCAGAAAGGGGAGAATGACAGGCATGTACAGTATGTGGTAAAGCTGATGTCTGTCTTTCCTGCTGAGACGAGATTCATCCCACTAACCAGGCCCGGCTGCTTCCTTTTCGGGTGCGAATCAGCCATGCGACGTGTATGATCGGTCGTCGTGATCATCCGGATCCTGTTGCTGTTAGGGTGGATTTGGTAGATGACCAGATGCTAGCTGCGCGATTGTTAACCTGTGCCGCCATTAATTAGTGTTAACTCTAGTATAATCAACTTCAACTTCAACTTCAGAGAGTGTCACACTCAGTTCAGTAGCTGGCAGACCAAGCGGCGCTCTCAACTTGTCTTTATCTCCATTTTTAAGCACACACCTAATTATGTATCATGTACAGTATGTATTAGCAACATGCTGATGGAGAGGTGCAGCAGTATCATGACAAAATCTGTTGTTATCTTATTCCAGGATGCACATCTTCTCTGAAACTGACATGTTCTTAATATGGACTTTGTTTGATGATAGAGTAGAGGTGTAGCAAGTTAAGTTTTAAAAACCAAGATAGTTTAGTAGTACAACAAGTAGATGCAGCAACAATGCCATCATTAAATAAACAAGCTGGTGCTATGATTGTTAGTGACGATCCCATAAAAACTATTACTAGGCTGGTCCAGAAATTAGTATATATATGACTAATAAACCTAACATATAGTGAGTCCAAAGTCCGAGCTCTCAATATTATCAAGAAACCAACATGTGTTAGACAATCTCATGAAGCACGTTGCAACTATCTATCTAACTTCTAGATTACTTGAAATAATTAAATTTTCAGTTGAGCAGTGCACACTGTAGTTCTGTTTGGATTAAATTCAGACAATAAAATCACACCACTCTGCTGCAAACATGTCTTGTCTGTAGAAAAGCATATCGGAAGCTGTTCATGTATTGTTTGGACTAAAGAATCCTCAAGTCCTCCGGATATATGTTTGGATGCTAGATGGTTCATGCATATTTCTGTCAACTTCATGTAGAATTAGATGGATGTATATGTCTGTCTACTTCTTCTAGAACTAGTGTATTACCAAGATTCCAACACTATTTATGTTGTATCCAGATTGAAAATACCAAGTAGCATTTTGCATTCTCTTTCAGATTCAATGTGACTAGAATTCACTTGTTCTTATATGGGTGAAACTTCACTTGTTTTTAGGCTAGTGTATGGTGTTTGCTTTATTCTGTCATCATTTGTAACTATGTCACAAATAAATTGTTCCTTCTTCTGTATTTGACAAGTAATGACTGTTGATAAGCTGAGGCATGTATTAAGCTGTTTCTTTGCTCTGAATTACTTGTGATGCCTCTGAATTACTTGTGATCACATTGAGAAAGACTTGTAAATATGATGATCATCTTTTACAGAAAACAATTTGTGATGATTTTGCTAGTTTGCTGGGTTTTGTCTCCGACCAGTGTGTCGTGATGAATTTGCAGGTACCCCTAGAGGCCCTTGAGTTTGCCGGAATGTCGATTAACTTCCGTTCCGGCAAATTCGGGTACTCCATATGTCCTATTTTCAGCAAAGGTCATGCTGAAATTTTCCGTGAATTTTAGCATGACTTTGCTAAAAATAGGACATATGGGGTACTTGTTACTAATGCATGGGCCAGGGTATCTTAGTAGTTAATTAAGTAGGATCAAGTGCCCCGGGGTACTTGTGACTAATGCATGGCTTTTAGGGTGCCTCGGCGTCGAAAAACCCTCAATGGTAAAAGCTTAGATTTTAGGATGCCTTGGTGTCGACAAACCCTAAATGATGAGACCATGATCTTGTTCCTTGACAATAAACAACTTTTTGACCAAACTTTGTTTCTATTTAGAGAGAAACATGGCCCACAACGATGAGGCCGGGGGTTCGGGAGGCAAGGCATTCTGGGAGCTGTCCCAGGAGATGGAGGAACAACCTCACTTGTATGAGGACACCGCCTTCCCCACCGATCCTGAGACCACTGATGGTGCCGCCGAGGATGACCCCACTGATGCCACCACTGATGGTGCCGCCGAGGATGCCACCACTGATGATGGCGGCGCACACACAGATGGCAGCCAGAAGAGGCAACGCAAGGACCGGCGCCCGACCGTGCTCCGCACCCTCAAGGAGGAAGTTACTGAAGTGGACTCCGACGGGAATCCAACGGCGCCCGAACGAATAGTCAAGGGGTACTCGCTTCAGCTCGGGTGCATTCTCCGGAGCACCGTCTCGATCAACACCGAGAACCTGAGGCATCCTGACCGAGGGAATTTGCGCAACCTCCTCTTCACGAAGCTGCATGAACGATACAAGTTCCCCGCTGAATTTGAAAACACAAGCCTCAAAGGGAATAAAGTGAACAATGCTGCCCTCACGAAGATAAGCAAGGCCCTGTCTACTTGGAAAAGCAATGTGAAGAGAATGATCGAGAAAGGTGAGAGTTATGAGAAGATCAAGGAGAAAAATCCTTCGATCATCGAAGATGACTACAACGACTTCAAGATCAATTGCTCGAGCACCGCACACTCCCAATCAAGTCAGTGGGGGAAAGAAATGCGGGGGCTGAACTTAGGGGAACACACACTCGGTCCCAGCGGTTATAGAGTGGCGGAGCCTATATGGGACAAGGAGGAGGCGGACCGTGCCGAGCAAGGCCTACCGCCCCTCTTCGATAAATACAGTGACAAGCAGACCAGGAACTATGTCAGGGCCCGGTACAAGAAGGACCCGAAAACAAAGGAGCTTACCACGGATCCGAAGACCAGGGCGCTTGAGCTTGTTCTGGTAAGGAATACACCCCCGCGTAATTAGCTCCATATGGTTGCATTCTAATTAATGAAGCCAAATTTCTAAATGGTTCACATTCCTTCCACAGGCGACTGAAAGCAGTAGCGCGGGGTCGACTAAGAGCAACCCTTGGGACACCACTCTAAATAGGGCGTTGAATGTAATGAAGAACAAGGATAAGCTCAGTAAGCCGACGTCAGCTGGTCGTGTGGCCGGCAAAGGCTTGTCGACAAAATGGGGGTCATACTATAACACTGGTGGGTGAAAGGAGAAAAAGACCAGCTCGGAAAGCCAGGCGCGCGAGGTTCAAGAACTCAAGGCACAGGTGGCGCGGATTCCGGAGATTGTCCATGAGCAAGTGCAACAACAACTCGGAGCGACGATCACCGCCATTGTGCCTACCTTGATCTCGGGGTTGAGCGCGTGGATTGCGGGCGGCCAACAGGGGCCGCCCCCGATTCCTAGCTTCACGGCCAGCAACTCGCAGAACGCGATGCCGGGGCCATTGGTGTCTCCGGCGGAGGTGGCATTGGTATCACCGACGCCGGCACGGGAGCTTAATGCACCCGTGTGTATGCCGGCCGGCACCTCTGCAGCAAGCGGCCCCTCCGTCAACTGCACGCCCGCCGTTGGCGGTGCCTCGACATTAGCCGAGCTCGACGCCATCATCACAGTAACTAATTAAGCCTCTCTCGGCCGAGGACTTCATCTCCTTGCCTTTGACTGGGCATTCCTGACGCCCTACATGTTTTCGCAGGGTGCCGCCGATGTTCCATGCACTCTCCTGCACTTCGTGAACAACGAGTTGGTCGATGTCGCCAAGGGCAAAATCATTCAACCGGGCAACCCCTTGTTCCACGGTACCCAGATGCCACCCAACTTGTTTAGGGTTCAACTGGTTCGGGTGCTTCCAGGCTGCGATGAGTTGCTACCTCCGATTCGACCCGTCGAGGCCGACGATGATGACGTGATGACCCTCAGTGCCTGCCTGATCGGCTGGCCCCTACTTTGGCCGAAGAGCCAGATTCGTTTGGGGGCGGGGGACACCACCCCAAAGACAACACCGCCAGTCGTGCCGGCGCCAAGTCGGCCCCATGGCAAGACCGCCGCAACGGTGCCGGACATCCCTATGCCACTGGATCCAAACATGCATATGGCACAGGATCAGAACGACGACGATACATTCGGCAACGTCGATCAGTACTTTGCCGATCATGGGTACGGTGGCGACTTCATGGGGCCTCCTTCTCAAGAACCCAACCCAACAAAAGACGTGCGCGATCTAGCTGGTACCGCGGAGAAGCCAAGTTGCAACAGGCGTCGTCTGCCATTCAGCTCTCAGGAGACGCCTCCAGCTGCCGACTTCACCGAGCCTCAGATACGCGAGGTGCGAAATATTCTCAGCCCCAACACACTCAAGAAGGCGGTCTGTGAGCAGAACTCGGTCCCATTATAGGAGAAGAAGAAGGCACGCAAAAGAAAGACAAACAAGGGTGCGGGCCAGCCGGCACCGAGTACGATCCGTGCTCAGGATGGGCCACCTTCACCTGAGGATTTAATGAGGAGGCTGCATGTGGCGGGTAGGCCGATGCTACCGATAAATATGCTCGATGTTGCAGCCGGTTCTATGTGGAGTCTGCATGACAGTGTTCTTGCTTTGGAGAAGCGGCGTCTCAGAGAGAAGGATGTGGCATACCGGGTTTTCGTGGCCAAGGTGCCAGAGGGCAAGGGCTTTGTGGATAACTCCATCGGGGGTATGATCGTCCTGCGGTTTGATGACATCCACGCTATGTTGAACCTTCGTCCGCTGCACTACACCTTCGTTTGGCTATTTTCGCTGAGTATGGAGATGCGGATCATCCGCGACAAGACCCCAGACATCGTGATAATCGACCCCTTCTACATGCGTGCCAAGATCTTGGGCAGCGCTGGGGACCGGCAAGTCGCGAGTTCTTACCTCGAAGGCGTCATTCTGGCAAACCCAGATAAGGATAACTTCCTCGTGCCTTACTTTCCCGAGTAAGTCCTCCCCTCAACCGTCCCGTAATATACGAATTCTTAGATTTCGATCGTTTTTCTTTTAACATTCCGTGTTTTCTGAAGTGACACACATTGCACGCTCATCCTCCTAAGCCCCAAATATTCCATGGCCACGTATTTCGACCCGGACCATCATTCGAACGTAGACTACACAAATGTCAAGAAGGTTCTTGATGATGTTCTCCCCGGCTACGCCCAATCTGGAGGCACCTTCAACAGGCCTATTCGTAAGTACGGCAAGCACGTGTTCTCCCACAATACGACGTTCTGCTACGTCAAGCAGCCGCCTGGCGGTCGGAAGGGTGCCTACTACGCCATCCATCACATGCGGGCGATCGTACGGGACCATCATCAACTTCTGCTACCGAGTAAACTCAAAGATTGGGCCGCGAGCGTGTCGGCAATCCAGGACGCGGACATCAGACAAGAATTCTTCCGCATCCAGTCGGAGTTTGCGGAAATCATCCATCAAGATGTCCTTCGTACCTCGGGGCAGTTCTACCTCAGAAATCAACCGTCCAACAGTGAGATAGACGGAATGCTACAAATGCAGGATGACAACGCCCGTAATTTCATGACTCCCACGATAGACGGCGGCTTCATCCACGTTCCGGCCCCTTGAGTCGAGTCGAAAGCAGTGATGATGTGTCTAGTTCTGAAACATCGATTGGCTCATGTTGTAATTAAACTTTAATGAACTTGTAGTATGTTTCTTTGGTTTCGAGAGTCGTTCAACTTAGATGTAATCGATGCTATTAATGTCTTGCTTTTCTCTTCCGATCGTTCTGTTGCATACTTATATATTGCTTATGTATTGTCTGTGAATTGGTACTAACGTTTCGTTTGGCTAGTGCATAGCGATGCCGTCGTATGTCGTGTACAAGGATAAGGTTCCCGGAGTCTACGACGACTGGGTGGAGTGTCGAAGATAGGTTCACCGATTCAGCGGAAACAGTTACAAAGGGTACACCACTAGGGCCGAGGCCGAATCTAGATACGCCCGCTATCTAGCGCGAGAGGGGAGGGAGCGTTGGAGGAACCGGATGAAGACGAGTTTCATCGTGATGATGCTCATCGTGATGACCGCAGATCTCTTCTATGTGATGGTAGTTTAGATGATCGATATCGACTTGTAATGTGAAGACAAACTCGCTACTCGCGGTCTCGAGACTTGTAATATAATGTTCTATCTTTGTTCGGTCTTTTCAATTCGGAGACTAATATGATGAATTGTATTCGGAGACTAATATGATGAATTGTATTCAGAGACTAATCTTCTATTGTATTCGATGAATCTGTTGTTGATGTGTGCTGTCTATATTTTGTCCAATTATACATTTTGTAACCTGTGCAAAAAAACAGAAAATTAAAAAATTAAAAAAAAACCTAATATTCATACTAATGGCGCATCACATAACATTGCGCCATTAGTATTCCAGAGGATACTAATGGCGCATCCCTAAGCAGTGCGCCATTAGTATGCCGAGGTTACTAATGGCGCATCACGTTGTGGTGCGCCATTAGTATGCCAAAGCACCTGGCTATACATGGCCCCTGGGAGGCATACTAATGGCGCATCGTGCCCTATACTAATGGCGCACCGGTGGTGCGCCATTAGTATACCAGATACTAATGGCGCACCAGTGGTGCGCCATTAGTAAATATTACTAATGGCGTGCTAGTAATGGCGCACCACTAATGCGCCATTAATGGCCAAATTAGGTGCTCCATTAGTAGCCCTTTTTCTAGTAGTGTGTCTTGTCTTGGCATAGATCTCCCGGCAATGGCGCCAGAAATTCTTCCTGCTACTACTTGAGCTTGCGTTGCTTTTTCCCTTGAAGAGGAAAGGGTGATGCAACAAAGTAGAGTTAGTATTTCCCTCAGCTTTGAGAACCAAGGTATCAATCCAGTACAAGACAATGCACAAGTCACCGAATACCTGCACAAACAAACACCAACCTGCACCCAACGCGATAAAGGGGTTGTCAATCCCTTCATGGTTATTTGCTAAGTGAGATCTGATAGAGATGGATAAAGAGTAAAGTAATATTTTTGGTATATGAAACGGAAAGTAAAAGATTGCAAAGGAAGTAAATAGGAAACAAAAATTGTAGATCAGAAACTTATATGATGGAAAGTAGACCCGGGGGCCATAGGTTTCACTAGAGGCTTCTCTCAAGATAGAAAATATTATGGTGGGTGAACAAATTACTGCCGAGCAATTGATAGAAAAGCGCAAAGTTATGACGATATCTAAGGCAATGATCATAGGCATCACGTCCGTGTCAAGTAGACCGACTTCTGCCTGCATCTACTACTATTACTCCACACATCGACCGACTCCTGCCCGCATCTAGAGTATTAAGTTCATAGAATAGAGTAACGCATTAAGTAAGATGACATGATGTAGCGGGATAAACTCAAGCAATATGATGAAAACCCCATCTTGTTCTCCTCGATGGCAACAATACAATACATGCCTTGCTGCCCCTACTGTCACTGGGAAAGGACACCGCAAGATTGAACCCAAAGCTAAGCACTTCTCCCGTTGCAAGAAAAACCAATCTAGTTGGCCAATCCAAATCGATAGTTCGAAGAGACTTGCAAAGATATCAAGTCATGCATATAAGAATTTAGAGGAGATTCAGATAATATTCATAGATAAGCTGATCATAAATCCACAATTCATCGGATCTCGGCAAACACGCCGCAAAAAAGTATTACATCAAATAGATCTCCAAAGACATCAAGGAGAACATGGTATTGAGAATCAGAGAGAGAGAGAAGAAGCCATCAAGCTAGTATCTATGGACCCATAGGTCTATGGTAAACTATTCACGCTTCATCGGAGAGGCAATGGTGTTGATGTAGAAGCCCTCCGTGATCGAATCCCCCTCCGGCAGGATGCCAGAAAAGGCCCCTAGATGGCATCTCACGAGTATAGAAGTTTGCGGCGGTGGAAAAGTGTTTTCGTGGCTCTCCTGATTGATTTTGGAATATTTGAGAATATATAGCCGGAAGAAATACGTTGGTGGAGTCACGAGGGGCCCACAAGGGTGGGGGACGTGCCCTACCCCCTAGGTGCACCCTCCATCCTTGTGGCCGCCTCGTGGCTTCCCTGACGTGTACTCCAAGTTCTGTGGATGTCTTCTGGTCCAAGAAAAATCACCGTGAAAGTTTCATTCCGTTTGGACGCCGTTTGATATTCCTTTTCTGCGAAACTCTAAAACAAGAAAAAAATAGGAACTGGCACTGGGCTCTAAGTTAATAGGTTAGTCTAAAAAATAATATAAAATAGCATAATAATGCATATAAAACATCCAAAACAGATAATATAATAGCATGGAACAATAAAAAATTATAGATACGTTGGAGACGTATCAACTGATATTCATGGACAACTCATTTCCCCATATGCAAAAAGGGTCGAACAGTGGGTAAAAACCTGTGATAGCATGACCTACATATGCAAGACCAAATTGTTAAAAACCTAAATATTAGAATGGTTCCGGCAGTTGCACAATAATGTGCTATTAGACAAAGGACCATGCATGTGCAAACCTCGATTGTAAACCTCAATAATTCCCATTGTTTCCCTGCAACACATATAAGGTAGTTAGTGATCAGGTTAAGTGAGGGTTCGCATGCTACTAGTAAAATATGTGATGAAACATAAGCACATTGCAGATTCATCAGATTAATTCAAGTCACATGGAAAATCCATTTATCCAAACCAAGCATGATTAAGAACTAGGAAATATAGCAATTCTATATGTTTCTCATGTATTAAGTGTAGCCAAATTCAATTATTCCTCACATGCAGAATAATAGAAAATTCTACCCACGACAATTGGACATCACATTACATAATTGAACCAAGCAGTTAACTAAACACCACAACAAATGAACCAAACATTAACTGAGCACAACATTGCACAATATAACATACTCCTAATAGAAGATCAGACAGTTAACCAAACAAGCATGCTTAACAACTCGGAAATATAGCAATTGTATTTGTTTCTCATTTATTTAGTATAGCCAAATTCAATTTATTTCTCACATAGTATACAATAAAAGAATGCACCCACAACAATTGAACATCGCATTGCAGAATTGAACCAAACAGTTAACTAAACACCACAACAAATGAACCAAACGTTAACAGAGCACCACATTGCACAATATAACATACTCCTAATAGAAGATCAGACAGTTGACCAAACCAAGCATGCTTAACAACTTGGAAATATAGCAATTGTATTTGTTTCTAATGTATTTAGTACAGCCAAATTCAATTTATTTCTCACATGGTATACAATAACAGAATGCACCCACGACAATTGAACATCGCATTGCAGAATTGAACCAAACAGTTAACTAAACACCGCAACAAATGAACCAAATGTTAACTGAGCACCACATTGCACAATGTATAACATACTAGAAGATCAGACAGTTAACCAAACCAAGCATGCTTGACAACTTGGAAATATAACAATTGTATTTTTTTTCTCATGTATTTTGTAAAGAAAAAATCAATTTATTTCTCACATGGAAGACAATACAAAATTGCACCCTGAAGAATTGAACATCACATTTGCAGAATTGAACCAAACAGTTAACTGAACACGACAACTAATTAACCAAATAGTTAATAAGCGAGCACCACATTGCACGACATATAAAACATATACATTAAAGCAACAGATTGCATGGTAAAAGTAGATAGAACAATTCACTAGAATTTGTTAAGGAAAGGCAGTAGCTAGCAAACTGAACATGGGTCCTTATAGTGAGCTAATAAGACAAGCTACTCCTCATTGTCAGAGATATCGATGACGATTAGTTCCTTCGACATGGAAGAGAGTGAGGCCTCCACATCGTGGGTGCCCTCGTCGTAGTGGTGAGTTGCTTGAGCCGGTCCGGGCACCAACCTGCTAGCTCTCGAGATGAGGTAAGCACGTGCACGCTGAGAAAACACCTCGTAGTCTTCTTCGAGGGCACCGAGGGTGGCCTCGAGAAAACGCCACGAACTGTTGTTTAAAGCAGCCAACCGCGTCGCAGCGTCGGCGCGCGAGGCGTTGACGGTGGCCTCGACAGTGAGGTGCACCTCCAAGATCTTGGGGTCGGCACAAATGGCAGCCATCGCAACCTCATCCGCGCATGCGGGCGCGATCTGCTTCTCCGCTGCCAAATGTTCCTTGAGCTCCTGGCTATGCTGCATGCACCATGGCTTAGGGTGGCGCTTATTTGGTGGAGGGGTCAATGATTTGGGTGGAAGGTGTCGCGCCGTCGGTCGGGGCATGTGGGATGTGGAAGGAGGAGGACGGGGGTCGGGTGTGGATTACCTGCCTGGATAGACGAGGCCGAGCAGCGTGAACGAGGGTCGCCGGTGAGGAGGCGGCGCTGCAAGAAAGGAGTGAAGGTTTCAACTCGGAAAGGAAGGCGGAAACAGGGGAAATGTGGCTTTTAGTAACGGAGGGGGCATGGAGGTAGATATTTCCGTGGAAGCCGACAATTTTGAATCGGTTCAGCAAAAAAACTGGCGTGCAAAGTGTCATCAGACACGGTCCCTTATTCAGAACTGTGTACGATATGTGAACATCACAAATGATTCAGATAGCTTAACCCGTGTGTGATGAGTTTGAACGTCAAAAATTTGAACTGTGTACTATACACCGACGGTGCTCCAGGATATTTTGTACTGCATCTCACACGGTTTGTGATAATAAACTGTGTGCGATCTACTTGATTTTTCGTCTTGATTTGAATTATGTAATGGGGTCACAGCTGCAAAGGATGGTGTTTGAATTGACATAACTTTTATCTGTAGTGAACATGCAACTATAGGTGTGTCGTCAAAAAAATTGGAATTATTCAGGGTTCGTTTGGACATTTTTATACATTAACTTGGTTTTCTAGGCATTCGAGGTGCACAATTAGAAACTAAACTACATGCACATGCTCTGGTGCACTAAAATTGCTTGTAAAATGATATATGTGTCCATGGGTTGATGCTTATGTCCCATTCAAGAAATGGGGATGGATTTCAAACACCACGGCACCGTGGCTCTCCGGTAAACGTTGAGGTGCTTGCTTTTGTAATTCTAGTAAATACAAAACTCGTCTGAAATTCATGAAACTTGGCATGCTATCATGGAGCGGCATCAACATGCAATAGTAAATTTTGTGTCCCATTTGGGGCAGGTTTGGGTATAAGCTTCTCACAAACCAGAGCTTCTCGCAACAAGCCTCATGGTTACGGTACAGAACGTTTCACCTTTCTGGACGAAACAATACCCGTTGCCTCTTCTTGATTCAACTTTTTCTCTAGTGTCAACATATTACAACAAGAGCGTTGTGTTAAATTTTATAATTTTTGGGGGTTCATTTGGACATTTTGTACATTAACTGGGTTTTCTAGGCATTTTATGTGCATAATTCAAATTTGAACTGCATGCACATGCTCCAGTGCATATAAATTGGTTAAAAAATCAAATCTGTGTCCTTGGGTGCATGCTTAGGTCCCATGCAAGAAATGGGAATGAATGTCAAACACCCTGCCTCCGTCACTCGGCCGCAAACATTGAGATACCTGGTTTTTAAATTCTAGTAAATCCAAAACTCATCTGAAATTCATGAAACTTGGCATGCTATCTTGGAGAGGCATCAACATGTCGTGGTAAATTTTTTGTCCCATTTGGGGCAGGTTTGGGTAGAAGCTTCTCACAAACCTGAGCTTCTCACAACAAGCCTGATGGTTTCGGTAGGGAACATGCCACCTTTGGGGACGAAACGATATCCATTGCCTCTTATTGCTTTCAAAAAAATTCTAGTGTCAACATAGAACAACAACAGTGGTGTGTTAAATTTTGGAATTTTTCGGGGTTCGTTTGGACATTTCTATACATTAACTGGGTTTTCTAGGCATTTTATGTGCATAATTCAAATTTGAACTACATGCACGTGCTCCAGTGCATATAAATCGGTTGAAAAATCAAATATGTGTCCTTGGATGCATGCTTAGGTCACATGCAAGAAATGGGAATGAATTTCAAACACCTGGGCACTACTGATTGCCGGCAAAACGTTGAGATACATTGTTTTTAAATTCTAGTAAATCCAAAACTCGTCTGAAATTCATGAAACTTGGCATGCTATCATGGAATGGAACCCGACATGTTGTGGTATTTTTTGTGTACATTTTGAGAGAAGGCTCATCCGAATAACAGCCAATAAAGGCATTTTGAAACAAATAGCTGCCATTGTAACATCTCAAATGTTTTGTATAATTTAAATCGTGTGCATTCTGTTAACCATTCACGTGACAACAAGCCTCACTCTTTTAATGGCTAGGAGGTGCTGTGCGGATTGGTGCTTGACTAAACGGGAGGCGTGCGAGCTGTACTCCAATGCGCAGGCTCACCGGAAAGTGTGCAAGCTGTACGCCGTGCAGGCTCGTCGGGAAGTGAGCCCTTTGACTTCCATGGCCGCCCGCCTTGCTCGCATCCTCTACATTAATGGCGCCAAAGCCACAGTTTAGTTAGAACACTCATCGCAAACATTTTAGTTAGAACACCTGTATGCAAACCGACAGCTTCCTCAGGAAGCCAAGGGAAAATGTGCCGAGCAAGAATTGTGCAGCTCTTGATCGCAAACGTTTTAGATAGAACACCTGTATGCAAAGTGAGAGCTATGGTCCTCCCCCCTTAAGTCAAGGGGAAATTCACAGCGCAGGATTTGTGCATCTCTTCAACGCAAACGGTTCAGATTGAATACGTTATGCAAAGCCAGACTTCGGTGCTAAGCCAAGAGAAATTGCGCCGAGCAGGATTTGTACATCCCTTCAACACAAATAGTTGTTTTGGATGACCCATGTGCAACCACGTACAAACAATTTGGTAAGATTTGCATCTATCATATTGGGTATGTTGCCATTTGTCAAACTGGAAAGATTATCATTTGTTGATCTAGTAACATTGCCATTTGCCAATCCTTGTAACACTATGATTTTTCAAAATATGCAGCTAAAAATCACTAGCACTATCTAATTTTTGCAACTAAAATTCAGTAATTAAGCATAGATTTCATTCATAGATTAAGCAGTCGTTCTTAATTTATACAAACAGTTCAACTCGACAGCTGAACCGACCAAATTTTTCCCCAATTGTTGCCAACCACGTATTGAAATAGCTAGTTCAACTATATATACTAGCTAATTTTAAGTACGATGTATAGTTCCACCACATCTATAGTCAGATGAACTGAAAAAATAGCCCCTAAATACTACTACAGAGGGGCTTTGTACTACTTCCGGCAGTCTCTCCTCTGCCAAGCATGCTCAGTAATAGGAAGAGGAGGAGCCTACTGACGAGTTGGACAACTGCAATACGGTGCCTGCCGCTGCTGCACCTTCAGCGACGCTCACCAGCTCGAACGCGCTCTGCCACTCCAGACGACCCCTCTCGAAGCAGTCGGACTGCTCATAGATCTCCTGATTCCTCGCCTCTGCATCGGCGTGTGTTGCAGCCACGACTGTGGTAAGGCTCTTTGCGTGCTCGACGAGGCGCTCCTCCTCCCGTAGGAACTCGATGTAGCACACAAGGTCGCTGACGCACGTGCGGGTCTCCACCTCTGCCTCCCTCTTTTGGGCGGTGGTGGCGGAGCGGGTGATGGTCCTGGCGGTCGACGGTGGGCTGGTGGCCATGACGGCTGACGATGGGGTGGCGGCCATGACCACCACCTCCCGCCTTCGGGCCGCGGTAGCGGAGCGGGTGATGGCCATGGTGGTCGGCAGTGGGGTGGTGGCCATGACGACCACCTCCCGCCGTTGGGCCGTGGCGGTGGAGCGAGTGATGGCCCTGTCACGACCGGTTTTCCGGGTATTAATTTCCAGAAAGCGGTCGTTGTGCTCACCAGCCCCAGGATTACTGTTAGCTGATGAGGCACCAACTTGATACAGAAATTCCAAGCAAAAGTACAAAGTATGGGGTACAAGACCATTCGGGTCTGAGAGTACAACTATTGGTTTCTAGTGGTTGATGGCGGAAGCGGTTTGTGGATCACCATGGTCTATGGGACTCCATTTCCCACAGGAACAACTGACCAGGTTAACTTCTATTTTCGCGAGACTGCTGTCACAGTTGCCTAGCTTCCGGGGCTGTCATCGCAACGGTCCTCTCCAAGCAGATATCTGGCCAAGACAATAGCTAGGGACAAGCCAGTGAGTACTTTGAATGTATTCGCAAACATTATGAACACGGAAATAATATAATTGATAAACACGCACTGAAATATTCTACGATCACCTCGTCAGTCATAAATAAAAATATTTTATCCATGCAAGCAGGTTATGTATGCAACAGGAATATGCAATGACAGAATAGTAATAAAAGTGCACCGATCGGATGTCTGAAGCGACGTCTCGAAAGGGTAGTAAGATGAGCATGCCTCAGTCGGGCGTCTAAGCGACACCACAGAAAGGGCTTGTAAGGTAAATAAGATAACAAGCATGCCACAGTCGAGCGTCTAAGCGACACCACAGAAAGGGCTTATATGAAAGGGAAATAACAAACATGCCACAGTCGGGCGTCTGAGCGACACCACAGAAAGGGCTTATATGAAAGGGAAATAACAAACATGCCACAGTCGGGCGTCTGAGCGACACCACAGAAAGGGCTTGTATGAAAGGGGAAATAACAAACATGTCACAGTCGGGCGTCTGAGCGACACCACAGAAAGGGGCTTGTAAAGTAACATAATCATAGTGAATATCCAGGAGGTGATACCGTCCCAGGGTTGTTCATTATTTCAAACAATGCAAACGGTTAGTCCACGATGATAATAACCATAACCATCATATATTACAAGTCATAATCAATATTCGGGTTTAGTAGTTTCTCCTCCGAAGACCGACACTAAGACCGACACTTGACCCATCCCAGACTGTAATCCTTGACCATGGACACGGCTATTCGAATAGGTTTAAACTCTGCAGAGGGTGTACTCTTTACTCACGAATAACGGATTCCTTTAGTCCATCGGGACTAATTCCGTCTACGGTCTTTTGATTGAAAACACACCTATCCGCACACACCAGCCTAACTTACCGGTGTCTGGAAATCACCCACGACACCCGTTAAGCAAAACTCTAAGTGGGGAGGCTACAACCTCGGCGTAGCATGGGATCACAAAATTTATACCGCGCGCAAACTAGGGGAGCTACCCCTTCAGCTACAACCGAAACACCCATGCCCCAGGGTCAGGTGGCATGCCTACCGGATGCCTCCGGTATCTTCCACCATGGCCTCTCTGTACGGTGTGTGCTAGGAAAGGGGTTGACAACTTACTGAACCGTACCCTACCTATGGCAGGGACAAGTGGTAGTACGAAACAAGCATGGGGGTTACCGTAACAAGACTCGATCTATGGTCGACTCAGGAGGCTTATAAATTCCCTGCATGACATGTACATCAAATATATTTCAACCAACAAAATCAGCACTCATTATACCTTACTGTGCCATACCGGACATAACCGTCCCGACGGAGACCGGCGACAAGCTTACGCCTACCCAAGGCCGAGGCTTTCCTGGATTACTTTCCGGCATGCATGCAAGGCACATGAGGATGATTACCATCACATGTATATTCATTTCCAACAGCCAGGGAAATCACTAATATGCATCCATGCAAATGATCATATCACATGAAATAACAAGTTTCTCCGAAATGAGATGGTGTTATAAACGTGTCAACTAACACACCAAAAATATTATGCCGGGGTTCAGAATGCTTGCCTTCAAGGTGTGTAGAGGCAGGGTGCATCCTAGAACTTTTTGAAAGCTTCCTTCTCTTCCAAAAATGCTATTTTCAAAAATATGCAAATAACACATATTTCAAAAACAGTACAAAAAAGTTGTTTGGAAAATTTTCAAATAAATCTTAAAATAAACTAGACAGAATTTGAGAGATGTAGGAAAACGATTCAACTCATTTGGAGTTATATTTAAAAAGTTATAGGTAGTCAAAGTTGTGGTCAAAATCTGTTATTTAAAAAAACAGAAAAGAAAACGTTTCAAATAAAAATGTACACGTCGAAAGCATATTTTAGAATTATGTTCCACTTACTCCAGCGTGGACCGCGCATGGGTCACTGAAAGTGGGCCCGCCTGGCCCACTGGTCAGGTTTGACCAGTTGCCGCGCCCCTTCTCCCTCCTCTGTCCGAGCGGGGCGAGGCTCCGGCGACCAACGTCGGCGAGCGGCGGCTCTTCGCGGTCTCTGGAGGGAGGGGGATGGATCCTCCACTCAAGGGCGGTCCTCCCGGTGGTCGTCAGGCAGGAGGAGACGGAGGGAGCTGCCGGCGGCGAGCTTCGCGGCGGGGGAGGTTTCGGGGGCAAAGTGAAATTTCGCCCGCGGTGAGTCCCGAGCAAAATTGGGTGGGGTTTTGGACTCATGAGAGGGAGAGGGAGTTCCTGGTGCAGAGAGTAGGGAGGGGGAGGTCCTGGCGGCGCCGGAGTGAACGAGGCAGTGGCGGCGGCCGTGGTTGCCGGAGAGGAAGAAGACGCCCATCTCCGGTCCTTCTACTGCTACGGGAGGATCCGTGAGAGGGTGAGAGAGTTTGCTTGAGGGTTTGGCGAGCTCGGGGGTCCTTATATAGGCGGTGGGGGCGGTTCCGACAATGGCCGAGGATAAGAACACCGGCGACTGCCATTCTGTAGCTAGGGAGACGTGGCGGCGACAAGAGCTAGCAGACACGCTTGGGGATAAGCTTGCGCGGCTCCAAGGGGCAGGTGGCGAGAGCTGGCGGCTCGGGCAGCGCTGCCCGTGGCAGAGGCGCACTGCGGACGCCGGCGTGCCGCCAAAATTGCTCTAGCGGTGGCGTTGTAGGGTGCCAGGGCGGGCTGGCGTGTTGTGGCGAGGAGGGGAGTGCGTGGCGAGGTTCTGTAGTGCGGGCCAAGCCAGGGGCGTGCGACGCGGCGGCTCGTGTGCGCGGCTGCAGTTGGCGCGCTCTGGGCGCGCCCAGTGCACGCCCACCAGCTGCTCGGCGAAATGCCAGGGCGTGTTAGAGGTCTCGGGTGAGGCTGGGAATTAGCAGACCTAGGTTATGAGTAGCGAGGAGTCTATTGGACAAGGTAGTTAGGAAAGGGAAGCAAGATCACAGTGCAAGCTAAGACTCATGTCAAAACTGGTCATGCCTACAGGGTGCTCGACAGAATGCCACATGCACCTAGGCACCTCTTGGGGTGGCCAAAACTTCCAGAGTGGGGTCTCTTTAGGTGAACAAGAGGGTGGTGAGGTTAGTTTGTAAAAAGAACAAACTTATTAGTGCAAGTTTTGCAAAACTTCGGTTTTGGACAGAAAGAAAAGGGTATGATTGCAAGCACTTAGATTCGTCCAATGGACCCACTCTCCTGGACATAAGGGTTTGGCAAGGTGCACTACAAGCATGAGAAAGCTCAAGGGCCAAAGAGCAAGCAAGAAAATGGTTGTTGTACAAACCATCATGTTGGACCAGAATGAAGATGAGGTTGATCCACTCAAAACTTTTAAATAACATCACTTGGTTTTTGCATAAAGTTGAATCATATGCTGCTACTAACATCCCATAATTTTGGTGGAGGCTAGAAAGAAGTATTTAAATAGGTTGTAGTGCAAAATTGCCCACTGGACCAGAGAAGAAAATTTGGTGTACAGCTCAAAATATTTTAATAATAAAATATATTTTTGCACAAAAGTGGTTTAAAAACATCACATGACATCTCCAATTTTTGGTTGGAATTTTAAGTGAATTTATCAAATGGTTGCAGTTCAAATATGGCCATATAGTCATGGGAAATCATTTTTCATGAAAATAAAGACCAAGCAAATTAATTATGTAATTTGTTCTACTATTAAAAGAAATTTTTTTCTTGAGAGTTTTAAACAAGTCCAAAAACATATTTGAAAAGTTTTTCTTCTTTGGGGAAAAACTTCATAATGACCAGGGAGAAAAATGGTTTAAAAAAATCAAAAGGGAGGCCAGAAAGTAAAAGTTTTAATTTCCTGGCAAAATTTTAATTAACAAACAAAGTTAAAATTTTGGGGTGTCACAGGCCTTGGCTTTCGACAGTGGTGTGGCGGCCATGAAGGCCACCTTCTGTCTTTGGGCCGCGGCAGAGCGGCCGATGGCCCTGGCTTTCGACGATGGTGTGGCGGCAACGGCAGCTGGCAACAGCTGCCGACGGGCAGCGGCGGAGCGTGTGGTGGGTGTTCCGCGCACACCCAACAGGGACGCCACGCACACTACACTATGCCAGGGACTATGCCGCCGCCGTGGTGTAGCCTCCTAGCTGGAACTGCCCTCTGATGACGGCGGAGTGGCTGAGCGATGACGACGGATCGGTGCCATTGGCGATTGTGCAAGAAGCAGACGAGATAAGCTACAGGGAGGGAGGGGAAAATGCGACACATGACTCGCCGGCCGTGAGGGTTTATATAGTAGGTTGGTAAGCATTAGGATTTTGGGGAATTTCACCAAGTCGGGCGGGAAGCTTGAGCGGGAACCTGCGCGGTTGCACGGGAACGGGCTCACCACCATTTGGCCAAAAGAACGCCCCCGCGCGCTGCTCAAGCTTGCGCTTGAAGCCGTCTATGGCAGTGGGGTGACAAGATGTGCGAGAGGAGGACGAAAGGACACGTACACATACGGTTAATGAAAAAACGTTTGTGATTTAATTACCTACTATACCCCGTTCTGGTTTATAAGTAGGATTTAACTAATAAAATATGAATGCATGTCGCCAAAGATTATATTGTTGGATTCGTATTTGAAGATAGTTTCCAGTTATATAATTTTAGTAACATGCATTAACATTTTGTTGGTTAAATACAAGGTTATATACCAGCAAGCGTTTGCCCACAATACACACGGCTTATTCCATCACAAACAGCTCGGATGGATCAACTGTATGCCACGTATCGCACACGCAACTCTAATCTGATTCTTGCTTGATGTCTTCGACATTGCTCGCACAGTTCGTCTTATTTGCCACGTATCACTATGCCAGCCTCTACTCGTGTCCCTCGGCAAGCTCTGCTCGCCGTTAGGCGCCGTAGCGTGTTGTGCTCGCCATTAGGCACCGCGGCGCGCTCTGCCCGCGTCCATCGGCGCGCTCGGCTTGTGGACAGCTTTTCCTTGCGTGTTCAACTGCTATATGCATATATATGGTTGCTCGCCGTTGAGGCGACCGCAGAGCGCTTTGCTCGCGTCCCACCGCGCGCGCTCTGCCAATTTTATAATAGACCGACCATTTTTGTCACACCAAACATTTTATGTGACACTATGAACCATCCTAGAAAATGGACATGCTTAGTGATGCTCAAATGCGTCCCTAAAAATCAGGCCACAACATCACCAAAGATGGTTAGGGTGTTGCCGGGAGGAAACATCTCATGACGGTGGACCGTCACTGATAACCCAGAAGTGTAGGGGATCGCAACAGCTTTCGAGGGTAGAGTAATCAACCCAAATTTATTGATTCGACACAAGGGGAGCCAAAGAATATTCTCAAGTATTAGCAGCTGAGTTGTCAATTCAACCACACCTGGATAACTTAATATCTGCAGCAAAGTAATATGATAGTAGTGGTAACGGTAACAAAGGGTAACGAAAGCAAAAGTAATATTTTTGGTATTTTGTAGTGATTGTAACAATAGCAATGGGAAAGTAAATAAGGGAGAACCAATATATGGAAAAGCTCGTAGGCATTGGATCGGTGATGGATAATTATGCCGGATGCGGTTCATCATGTAACAGTCATAACATAGCGTGACACAGAACTAGCTCCAATTCATCCATGTAATGTAGGCATGTATTCCGAATATAGTCATACGTGCTTATCGAAAAGAACTTGCATGACATCTTTTGTCCTACTCTCCAGTGGCAGCGGGGTCCTAATGGAAACTAAGGGATATTAAGGCCTCCTTTTAATAGAGAACCGGAACAAAGCATTAGCACATAGTGCATACATGAACTCCTCAAACTATGGTCATCACCGGGAGTGGTCCCGATTATTGTCACTTCGGGGTTGCCGGATCATAACACGTAGTAGGTGACTATAGACTTGCAAGATAGGATCAAGAACACACATATATTCAGGAAAACATAATAGGTTCATATCTGAAATCATGGCACTCGGGCCCTAGTGACAAGCATTAAGCATAGCAAAGTCATAGCAACATCAATCTCAGAACATAATGGATACTAGGGATCAAACCCTAACAAAACTAACTCGATTACATGATAGATCTCATCCAACCCATCACCGTCCAGCAAGCCTATGATGGAATTACTCACACACGGCGGTGAACATCATGAAATTGGTGATGGAGGATGGTTGATGATGACGACGGCGATGAATCCCCCTCTTCGGAGCCCCAAACGGACTCCAGATCAGCCCTCCCGAGAGGTTTTAGGGCTTGGCGGCGGCACCGTATCGTAAAACGTGATGATTTCTTCTCCTTGATTTTTTTCTCTCCGAAAGCAAATATATAGAGTTGGAGTTGGCGTCGGAGGAGCTCCAGGGGACCCACGAGGTAGGGGGCGCGCCCTAGGGGGGAGGGCACGCCCCCCACCCTCATGGACAGGGTGTGGGCTGATAACCCACAAGTATAGGGGATCGCAACAGTTTTTGAGGGTAGAGTATTCAACCCAAATTTATCGATTCGACACAGGGGGAGCCAAAGAATATTCTTAAGTATTAGCAGTTGAGTTGTCAATTCAACCACACCTGCATAACTTAATATCTGTAGCAAGTATTTAGTAGCAAAGTAATATGATAGTAGTGGTAACGGTAACAAAAGTAACAGAAGCAGAAGTAATATTTTTGGTGTTTTGTAGTGATTATAACAGCAACAACGGAAAAGTAAATAAGCGAGAACCAGTATATGGAAAGCTCGTAGGCATTGGATCGGTGATGGATAATTATGCCGAATGCGGTTCATCATGTAACAGTCATAAACTAGGGTGACATAGAACTAGCTCCAATTCATCAATGTAATGTAGGCATGTATTCGAATATAGTCATACGTGCTTATGGAAAAGAACTTGCATGACATCTTTTGTCCTACCCTCCCGTGGCAGCGGGGTCCTAACGGAAACTAAGGGATATTAAGGCCTCCTTTTAATAGAGAACTAGAACAAAGCATTAGCACATAGTGAATACATGAACTCCTCAAACTATGGTCATCACCGGGAGTGGTCTCGATTATTGTCACTTCGGGGTTGCCGGATCATAACACATAGTAGGTGACTATAGACTTGCAGGATAGGATCAAGAACACACATATACTCATGAAAACATAATAGGTTCATATCTGAAATCATGGTACTCGGGCCCTAGTGACAAGCATTAAGCATAGCAAAGTCATAGCAACATCAATCTCAGAACATAGTGGATACTAGGGACCAAAGCCTAACAAAACTAACTCGATTACATGATAGATCTCATCCAACCCATCACTGTCCAGCAAGCCTACAATGGAATTACTCACGCACGACGGTGAGCATCATGAAATTGGTGATGGAGGATGGTTGATGATGACAACAGCGACGAATCCCCCTCTCCGGAGCCCCGAACGGACTCCAGATCAGCCCTCCCGAGAGATTTTAGGGCTTGGCGGCAGCTACGTATCGTAAAACGCGATGATTTCTTCTCCTTGACTTTTCTCTCTCCGAAAGCAAATATATAGAGTTGGAGTTGGCGTTGGAGGAGCCTCAGGGGGCCCACGAGGTAGGGGCGTGCCCTAGGGGGCGCCCCCCACCCTTGTGGACAGGTGGTGGGCCCCCTGGCCTTCATCTTTTGCAATGATTTTTTATTATTTCTGAAAAGATGTTCCGTGAAGTTTCAGGTCATTCTGAGAAGTTTTGTTTCTGCACATAAATAACACCATGGCAATTCTGCTGAAAACAGCGTCAGTCCAGGGTTAGTTCCATTCAAATCATGCATGTTAGAGTCCAAAACAAGGGCAAAAGTGTTTGGAAAAGTAGATACGACAGAGACGTATCAACTCCCCCAAGCTTAAACCGTTGCTTGTCCTCAAGCAATTCAGTTGACAAACTGAAAGTGATAAAGAAAAACTTTTACAAACTCTGTTTGCTCTTGTTGTTGTAAATATGTAAAGCCAGCATTCAAGTTTTCAGCAAAGATTGTGACTAACCACATTTGCAAAATTCTCAGGTCTCATATTTACTCATATCAATAGCATAATCAACTAGCGAGCCATAATAATAAATCTTGGATGACAACACTTTCTCAAAACAATCATAATATGATATAACAAGATGGTATCTCGCTAGCCCTTTCTGAGACCGCAAAACATAAATGCAGAGCACCTTTAAAGATCAAGGACTGACTAGACATTGTAATTCATGGTAAAAGAGATCCAATCATAGTCATACCCAATGTAAATTAATAGTAATGGATGCAAATGACAGCTGCGCACTCCAGCTAGTGCTTTTTAATAAGAGGGTGACGACTCAACATAAAAGTAAATAGATAGGCCCTTTGCAGAGGGAAGCAGGGATTTGTAGAGGTGCCAGAGCTCGGTTTTGAAATAGAGATAAATAATATTTTGAGCGGCATACTTTCATTGTCAACATAACAACTAAGAGATGGCGATATCTTCCATGCTACACACATTATAGGTGCTTCCCAAACAGAATGGTAAAGTTTATACTCCCCCTCCACCAACAAGCATCAATCGATGACTTGCTAGAAACAACGAGTGTCTCCAACTAGCAATAGTCCCAGGGGGAGTTTTGTTTGCAATTAATTTTGATTTAGTTTGCAATAAAGCATGGGACTGGGCATCCCGGTGACCAGCCATTTTCTCGTGAGTGAGGAGCGGAGTCCACTCCTCTTGAGAATAACCTGCCAAACATGGAAGATAAGGGGAGCCCTAGTTGATACATGAGCTATGCATACAAAACAGAATGTTTATTTGAAGGCTTAGAGTTTGGCACATACAAATTTACTTGGAACGCCAGGTAGATACCGCATGTAAGAAGGTATGGTGGACTCATATGGAATAACTTTGGGGTTTAAGGGATTGGATGCACAAGCAGTATTCCCGCTTAGTACAAGTGAAGGCTAGCAAAAGACTGGGAAGCGACCAACTAGAGAGCGACAATAGTCATGAGCATGCACTAAAATTAATAAACATTGGATGCAAGCATGAGTAGGATATAATCCACCATGAACATAAATATCGTGAAGGCTATGTTGATTTGTTTCAACTACATGCGTGAACATGTGCCAAGTCAAGTCACTTAAATCATTCAAAGGAGGATACCACCCCATCATACCACATCACAACCATTTTAATAGCATGTTGGCACGCAAGGTAAACCATTATAACTCATAGCTAATCAAGCATGGCACGAGAAACTATGATCTCTAATTGTCATTGCAAACATTTTTATTCATAATAAGCTGAATCAAGAACGATGAACTCATCATATTTACAAAAACAAGAGAGGTCGAGTTCATACCACCTTTTCTCATCTCAGTCAGTCCATCATATATCATCATAATTGCCTTTCACTTGCACGACTGAATGGAGTGAATAATAATAAGAGTGCACGTGCATTGGACTAAGCTAGAATCTGCGAGCATAAACATGAGAAGAGAAGGCAATATGGGCTCTTGGTTAAATCAACAATAATGCATATAAGAGCCACTTCAACAATTTAATCATGGTCTTCTCCTATCGACCCCCAAAGAAAAGAAAAGAAATAAAAACTATTTACATGGGAAAGCTACCAACAAGCAAAAGAAGAACGGGAAATATTTTTGGGTTTTTCTTTTTAATTATTACTACTACAGCAAGAAAAGTAAACTACTACTAATTTTTTGGTTTTTCTTAAAGTTTAACAAACACACAAGAAGAAAGCAGGAAAAAGAAAATAAACTAACATGGATATTACAGTGAAAGAGTATGAGCACCGACATCTAGCAATGAGTGTGTGAACATAAATGTAATGTCGGTGGGAAATACGTACTCCCCCAAGCTTAGGCTTTTGGCCTAAGTTGGTCTATTGCCAGGGATAGCCTGGCGGATACCCTTAGGTGTAGCTGGGGTCGTACTGTGATGCAGCGTTTATCGCTGCCTGAGCTGCAGCGTGGCGTCGGGCTGCCTCCGCTCTCCTCTCATACTCATCCGCCTCCTCTCTGGTAATAGTATATCTTCCTATTGCCTGATAATCAAAGAAGGCAAGAGCAGGGAGAGTAATACGGACAACACACCGTTTGTCAAAGAGTAGTCGATAATGGAGATGTGATTCATACCTCTCGACAAACTGATGAGAGACCATAGAATTAAAAACTAAATAAGTAGGAGGCAACTCCATATCATCCTCACGAACGTCCACCTCAAGAAAATTAGCTAAGCGGGTTGCATAAATTCCTCCAAAGAAATCTCCATTATATCTATTATGATGCAACCTACGTGCTACAATGGCTCCCACATGATAAGATTGGTCTCCTAACACAGCACTCCTAAGAATACTGAGGTCAGGCACACACATATGACATGCTTCATCCTTATCGTTTATGCACCTACCTATGAAGAGAGCAAAATAATGTATAGCAGGAAAGTGAATGCTCCCTATGGTGGCTTGTGCTACATCTCTAGATTCCCCTACAATTATACTAGCAAGAAAAACTCTAAATTCAGATTTACGGGGATCACTAGCACTACCCCACTATGGAAGTTTGCAAGCAAAAGTAAAATCCTCCAAGTCCATCGTATAAGATTTGTCATAAAGATCAAACATGACAGTTGGAGAATTACGTGAAGATGAAAATTCAAACCTCCTCACAAATGAACTAGTGAGATCATGGTACTGTGGGAATTTGTCTGCCTCAAAGCTCACAAGATCGGTGTTACGCAAATATGCGTTAAATTCCTCTTTGATTCCCGCTCGATCCATAAATTTTTCTGAAGTCCACTCACAAGGCCGCACTAGAGCGTCCCTTGGGGGATCCTCATCAGCATCACGCATTGCAAGCCTGGGTCCATGCTTCCTTGAAGAACCACCTTGGAACATTTTCCTAAGCATATTGCTTCCTCTGAAAAATTTCTGAAATTTTTAGTAACTTCAAACAAAAGTGAACCAAGCTCTACAAAATTGATAGTAACTACTCCTCCAAGTGCCTAGAGCCTATATCAAGCATTAGAACTACTTGGAACCATATAAATTCGACATGCAAGCTCAAGAACATGGTCACCTATGCAGCACAAATTTGCAATGAATAAAGCACTAGAACAAAAACTAATTGGACCAATGGAGGAGTCACATACCAAGGAACAATCTCCCCAAGCCGTTTTGTGAGAGGTGCTTTGAGCAAAGAGATCAAAAATCACAGCAAAGTGAGCTAGAACTCGTGCTTGAGCCAGATGTTCATGTTTGTGGGAGGAAGAAGAAGTGGATGGGTGCAGGAATAACTGGAGGAGGGCCACCGTGGGCCCACGAGGCAGGGGGCGCGCCCTGGGGGGTAGGGCACGCCCTCCACCCTCGTGGCCAAGTGGCAGCTCCCCCTGCAATGTTTTCAGTACCATAAATCCTCAAATATTCTAGAAAAAATCATATTAAAATGGCATGACATTTGGAGGACTTCTATTTTTCAGGGTATTTTTATATTGCACAGATAAACCAGAAAACAGACAGAAAAATACTATTTTTACTCTATGTCAACTAAATAACAGAAAGTAGGGAAGGAGTACAGAAGGTTGTGCCTTCTAGTTTCATCAATCTCATGCTCATCAAAAGGAATCCACTAACAAGTTTGATCAGGTCTTGTTAATAAACTCATTCCGAATAACATGAAACCGATGGTTCTCTTTCTTTACCATGTTTCCTAGCGACAAAGTCTCTCTTATCATAACATTGATTCTTTGATTATGGGTTATCAAGATCAACAGCAGGTTCAACTTCTACATCATTATCATTACTAGGTTGAGCATCATCATGAACGTCATCATTAACATTTTCATTAGGTTCATGTTCATTACCAGATTGTGTTTCAGCATCAGACATAGAGATATCATTTGGATTATCAGGTGGTTCAGCAATAGGTTCACTAGAAGTTTGCAAAGTCCTATCATTTTTCTTTTTCTTCCTTTTAGAAGAACTGGGTACATCAATATTATTTTTCTGAGAGTCTTGCTCAATTCTCTCAGGGTGACTGTCGGTGTCAAAACCGGCGGATCTCGGGTAGGGCTCTTATTATCCTAGGCCTCTAGTGCATTATATAAACTGAGGCCAGGCTAGTCGATAGATTATATACAACATACAACCATACTATAGGCTAGCTTCTAGGGTTTAGCCTCCTTGATCTCGTGGTAGATCTACTCTTGTACTACCCATGTCATCAATATTAATCCAGCAGGAGCAGGGTTTTACCTCCATCGAGAGGGCCCGAACCTGGGTAAAAACATCGTGTCCCTTGCCTCCTGTTACCATCCGGCCTTGACGCACAGTTCGGGACCCCCTACCCGAGATCCGCCGGTTTTGACACCGACATTGGTGCTTTCATTGAGAGTTCCGCTGTGTGATCGACAAAAGGATCGATGGCTCGCCTGCAGATCAACTGCGACTTCGGCATCTTCGTCGCTAGCTCGACTGGTCACCTTGGTTCGACCAAGAATTGCGCCCCGTGTTCGGATCACCATGTCCGGACGAGGGCCTTCATCAAACATCAACTCCGATCTCTATCAAGATCACGGAGGAATCATCCATGGAGCTCGGGGGCTCAACGTCAACATTGCCCTCAAGCGACCGTGCTGTTTTTCTGGACAGCGAACTCATATCTGCTTCCACCACCTCCTCGAGTATCGCTTTGACGATCGCTTTGGTGGAATTGTGTGAAATTGAGTCTACAACAACCCTGGAAAATTTTGTCGAGTTCCGATGGAGCAATCTCTGGCAATCCACGATATACCGGAGCCCTGTCAAATCTGGACGGGAATTTGGATGTGTTTAGGGCATGGTGTCCAGCTTCTAGCTTGGACGTCCTTTGGAATATCCAACCGTTGATCCGCTGCGGAATTCCTGTATCTACCACCTCTCAAAATTTCAGCTCGATCCGACCGTCCAAACTCCGGGAACCTTCCGATTAGTGCATCACTTTTTGGATCTGTTTTCTGCGCGAAAACGAATCCGACCCGAGTTCATCTTTTCTATGAACGGGATTTCGGACATCCTTTTTGAAGGAAGTTTTGTATGGGGTATTGTGTTTTGTTCCCGAACACATCCCACTAACTTTAAGATATTTTGAACATGATCTTCAACATCATGCTGGTGTAAAACCAGTCCGGCAATATTACTCCACGGCTGCCGACCTGCGCTAAGACACAGCGTCACTTTGTTGAGCCGAGCTCAACTTCTTCGGATCATCATCTTAGCAAGCCGAGCAAGAGTCCGGCATCGCGAAGGATAAATCATCACCAACATCACCGCCCCACGGATTACCCGGAGCGGGCATACCGGCATCACCGCACGGTTGCTTCATCAAACCGGCATCGACCACGTCCCAACCTGCATCGACAGGGCCGCACTATCGCTTCTTCAAGCTGGTGTCCATCACGCCGATCTACTTTGACTCATCGGCTGACATCGAGGCTTCGACATCTCGGCTGGACCGGGGGATTCACCATCTCTTCATCAACCTACACCGGACACTTCGGCGTCACTAGCCGACCAGCTCCGTCACGTTTGCTGGGCCGAGGGCTTTGCCTCGGCGAGCCAACCTTTACCAGCATTGCCATGCCGTCGTTTTATCGCCCATCAAGCAATGGGTGCGATGAGCGAGTCCCAATTTTGGGAATAACCTTCCTTTGGATTGCTACAACAAATAAACCAGGTGCTATCAATCCCTAATATTTTTTGCTTGTTTGGGTTCATTTTTTCCAAGGAATTATTACTCTGGTTTGTCCATCATATGTACACAGGTCTATCAATGGTGGCCGCATTCACGATAGTCGCATGGTGGTTTGGTCAGTTTTCGTACATAGTCCGGCGAACGCCGCATCCGAAGCTCGGACCGACCTGCGAATTCAGGCTTTGCCACGCCTTTACCGCATCACGCCGACGCCCTGCATCGACATTGACTTCGGCGCCAGGCCATATTTCTTTTATTACTCACTTTGCATAAATTATTCATTATGCAACGATTTTTTTAATTATCATTATTACTCTTATCGCCCGTTTGCACTATTTTTGTGCACAGGAAAATGATCCGAGGACTTTGGCGTCACTCTGCCGGTCTGCATCGACCGTGCTATGTCACCACTTTGGCGTGTCGAGCTCTCCGCTCCGCCACCTCGGGACCGGCTTGGGGGATAGAACCTGGTCCCGCATCAAGCTCGAACTGCGAACACATTAACCAGCTAAGTCGCTTTCATGCTCAAAGCTTTAATTTCTAACTTGTGTTCGGTTCGACCAAGCATTATACTTTTTTGGAAAAAAGTTGCTTGTAAATTTTTTTCCTTGTCCAAACTTTGTTTGTGACGCATAAATTCAAATACCCCGTTTACTTGGGGGCTTCCTTTATGAAGCTTTTCCTGTTGTATATGATTATACTTGTACGGCTTCGTTCCTTGTTCGTGTATTACGCCACAATATGCACCATATTGACTTAAGCGATTTGCAAGCTGGGTTGCCTCGCTCTTGTGTTTACCCCCTACGTTCCCGATTGTTCGGCTAGGGAGTAAAGGGAGCACCTCTGCGATTGTCACGATCGGTTCGCCCGAGCCGGACCTCAGACTGGGTGAAGCCGAAAGCTAGCGCTCTTATAGTTTTCAATGATGGTCGGCACACAACGGAACTCATGAGTACAAAAAATCTATTGCACAAGTCTCATAATAACAATGAGCACCGAAGAAAGGTATCAGTGGGGGTACTATTTTCTTCGAAGATGCTTCTTACACTTCGCAGTAATATAGCATAAGTTCCCTGAGCGCGCTTTGTCTGTTACAGCCTTATGGCCTGATTGCCTGGTTATTGGAAACACCGTCGGTATTCTCGACCGATGGAGTACATGACACTTTTCGGTCCTTGACCGAAGAGGGAGAAGCCGACGGTCGGTTAAGACGCGTTTAAAGTTCGATTGAACATAGATATGATATAAGTACTTCGGTACATGCAATCATTCTCCTACCCAAGTCACTTGGGGGCTCTTAAGTTTATTTGAGCCGTTTTATAATAAGTGTTCTTCTTCTTAGTCGTTGCAAAGTTTTTTTATTATTATTTATCACTCCTTTTTTCGACACGAGTGTGCGGTCACTAGCCGAGGAGCCTAATTTCTCTCTCAAAGCCGCTAGAGTTTAGTTTGCTAAACTGGCCTGATGAGAAGTACTCCGCCCTTGGGATAGGAGGTTGAAGTCGTAGGCTGACCCACTCGAAGTCTTGAGATAGGATGTATCATGTTAAAGCACGACAGAAGCACTTCTTTTTTCTAAGACCAATTTTCAGATTGCCACCGAAAACTTGATATTGTTCGGACGTCATGTTTTTACTGACGTTTCGTGGTTTTCTAAGCTTTTTGGCACTTTTAAACTATTTGTGCTTTTCCAGCATTAGTCTCGCAGTGCAATGCCGAACACCTTTTAGGGATTCGGCAAAAACATTCTCAGATATTGCTATATATGCATCGGTTTTGAATTGTGTCTTCAGTCAATAGTTCGGTTGCCCAGCTCCTACACTTGCTTCCTACGTTCCGTTTTGTTCGGCTAGGCGTGCAAAGGGAGAACCACTGCCATTATGCTTCCAGATCACATGGTTAAGCACCTCAGTGGAGAAAGCCGAAAACTGACTGTCACAATGAGCGTAAACTGGTCAGCGATTCGATGACTATGTTAAATAACAGGCCGTTCATAACATTGGTCGAAGTGTTTACGGTTTGACCTCGACTATCGCCGAACACTACCGGGGGATATTAACTAGCCTCCCAAACTAAATCCTCGATATTTTGCTCTTACATTGGAGCTGAGGTTTTATGATCATGCTTAGCATGACAACCCAAAGAAAGGAACCGATAGTGGGACTATTTTCTTTGGAAGACATTCTTCTGTTAAACAGTAATATAAAATATCTCTCCGCGTACCTTTGTTTATAAAACTGTATGGCCAGATTGCCTTGTTTGTCGTCCTCATAAAGGCTTTATAAAGTAAGACAAACACTCCTCGGCTACTGGTCGAGGAGGTGGAAGCCGATGCTTGGTCAACAAAGTTTTGTACAATGCGGATCCGAGCATTAAATGACGTAAAGTACTTGGATACATAGAGTCATTACACACAATTTGTGATTTTACTATGGATATCGATCCTTAATTCGGCCACCCATGCCCGCATTAAGGCTCGGGGGCTACTAGGCTTCAAGCTTATTATTTAAACATATTAAAGGGGCACATCGATCCCCTGATCTGGTGTTGCCACCTGACCAGTGTCTCGGGGGCTACTGCATTGCTTGTCCAATGCAGAAAATTTTATGTGCAATATAGTTTCCGAGGAGATTTTGATCCTCAGGTTGGTCGGCCGCACCCAACCTGAGTCTCGAAGACTGAGCACGCCGCTTTTAGTGACCCAAAGTATTCGGCCGAGCTAGGACTTGATCCTCAGGCCGATTTTGCAAATCGACCTGAGTCTCAGCGGCTACTGGGGTCAGCAGTCTTATGTCATCCTTCATGTGCATCTCGGGTTTTAGACCGATACCCACCTTGAGGGCTACTGGCTATATATCTCGGCAGAGAATAAATTGCACCAATCAAAAATAATGACAAAAATCGGCCCACATTCGGGGTGGTGCACCACCTCGGAAGCAGTCCGGCATAAAGCTCGGGTGCTAGTGGCTGGCTCCATAGAGGGCATTTCCGGCATTAAGCTCGGCTAAACTCCTTCAAACTTCTTTGAACCAAGGTGATTTACGACACCTCGGATACATTCCGGCATTAGAGCTGGGAAGCGGTCCGGCGTTGGTGCTCGGCTGCAAAGGATACCTCGAATGCAGTCCGGTGTTGGAGCTCGGACGCAAGAGGACACTGCCTCCTGGGAATAACTTCAAACCCGAGGTGTGTCATAAAAATAAACAAGGCATTGATAAAGGCCGGAAACTTAAAGGGGCTCCTCGGATACCCGACGTGTAAACTCGTCAAATGCATTTCGGCGATCCTCAAGATCGAAGATGAGAAGATTTGGTGAACCAGTTTTCAAGACCGGCGACCGAAGATGAAGAACGGTTCGGAAGAATCGAGGAGCGTCCCTAACTTGAAGACCGGTTCAGGGGGCTACTGACGGTGTCCTGGACTAGGGGGTACTCACCACGTCATCTCCCGATCTGTTAGATTGGGCCGAGGACCCCCATGGCCGTATACTCATGGGCCAGTTCGGACAGCTGCCGCATACAAGGAAGATTCCACAAGACTTGGCAATCAAGACAAGGACTCCTCCCCACCGGCATATTCGGCTAGGACTCTTGTTATCCTAGGCCTCTGGTGCATTATATGAACCGAGGCCAGGCTAGTCGATATATCATATACAACATACAACCATACTATAGGCTATCTTCTAGGGTTTAGCCTCCTTGATCTCGTGGTAGATCTACTCTTGTACTACCCATATCATCAATATTAATCCAGCAGGACCAGGGTTTTACCTCCATCGAGAGGGCCCGAACCTGGGTAAAAACATCATGTCCCTTATCTCCTGTTACCATCCGGCCTTGACACACAGTTCGGGACCCCCTACCCGAGATCTGCCGGTTTTGACACCGACAGTGACCTTCAGGATACAAAGATTCCTGAGTCATTCTACCAGTTCTAGTAGCCACTCTAAAAGCATAATCATTTTTCTTACTATTCATTTCATTGAGCAAATCATTTTGAGTCTTAAGTACTTGTTCTACTTGGGTGGTAACCACAGAAGCATGTTTGCTAACGAGTTTAAATTCACCTCTAACATTAGCCATATAATCACCCAAGTGTTTAAGCATATCGGAATTGTTATTCAATTGTCTACCAAAATAAGTATTAAAATTTTCTTGTTTGACAATAAAATTATCAAACTCTTCTAAGCATTGTCTAGCGGACTTATAGTGAGGAATATCACCTTCGTCAAATCTGTAGAGAGAATTTACCTTTACTACCTATGTCAGGTTATCAAGACCAGGAGGTTCTTCAATAGGTAATGGATTACGATCATAAGTTTCTTCAACAGACGGTAGATTAAGACCATGTATTTCTTCAATAGGAGGTAAATTTTTAACATCTTCAGCTTTAATACCTTTTTCATTCATAGATTTCTTTGCCTCTTGCATATCTTCAGGACTGAGAAATAGAACACCTCTCTTCTTCGGATTTGGTTTAGGAATAGGCTCAGGAGTTGGCTCCGGAAGTGCCCAATTATTTTCATTTGTCAACATATTATTCAATAGAATTTCAGCTTCATCCGGTGTTCTTTCCCTGAAAACAGAACCAGCACAACTATCCAGGTAATCTCTGAAAGCATCGGTTAGTCCATTATAAAAGATATCAAGTATTTCATTTTTCTTAAGAGGATGATCAGGCAAAGCATTAAGTAACTTTAGAAGCCTCCCCCAAGCTTGTGGGAGACCCTCTTTTTCAATTTGCACAAAGTTGTATATTTCCCTTAAAGCAGCCTGTTTCTTATGAGCAGGGAAATATTTAGCAGAGAAGTAATAAATCATATCCTGGGGACTACGCACACAACCAGGATCAAGAGAATTAAACCATATCTTAGCATCACCCTTTAATGAGAACGAAAATATTTTAAGGATATAAAAGTAGCGAGATCTCTCATCATTAGTGAACAAGATGGCTATATCATTTAATTTTGTAAGATGTGCCACAAAAGTTTCAGATTCACAGCCATAAAAAGGATCAGATTCAACCAGATTAATTATATCAGGATCAACAGAGAATTCATAATCCTTATCGGCAACACAGATAGGTGAAGTAGCAAAAGCAGGGTCAGGTTTCATTCTATCTTTAAGGGATTGCTTATTCCATTTAACTAATAACCTCTTGAGCTCAGATCTATCTTTGCAAGCTAAAATAGTTGCAGAAGCTTCCATATCAAAAACATAACCCTCAGGAATAACAGGTATATCTTCATCATCACTTTCATCAATATAATATGCTTCAGTAATTTCTTTCTCTCTAGCCCTAGAAATTTGTTCATCAAGAAATTCACTAAGGGGCGCAGTAGTATCAAGCATAGAAGTAGTTTCATCATAAGTATCATGCATAGCAGAAGTGGCATCATCAATAACATGCGACATATTAGAACGAATAGCAGAAGCAGGTTTAGGTGTCGCAAGTTTATTCAAAACAGAAGGTGAATCAAGTGCAGAGCTAGAAGGCAGTTCCTTACCTCCCCTCGTAGTTGAGGGATAAATTGTTGTCTTAGCGTCTTCCAAGTTCTTCATAGTGACCAGCAGATATAAATCCCAAGTGACTCAAAGAATAGAGCTATGCTCCCCGGCAACAGCGCCAGAAATTAGTCTTGATAACCCACAAGTGTAGGGGATCGCAATAGCTTTCGAGGGTAGAGTATTCAACCAAAATTTATTGATTCGACACAAGGGGAGCCAAAGAATATGCTCAAGTATTAGCAGCTGAGTTGCCAATTCAACCACACCTGGATAACTTAATATCTATAGCAAAGTATTTAGTAGGAAAGTAATATGATAGTAGTGGTAACGGTAACAACGGGTAACGAAAGCAAAAGTAATATTTTTGGTATTTTGTAGTGATTGTAACAATAGCAACGGGAAAGTAAATAAGCGAGAACCAATATATGGAAAAGCTCGTAGGCATTGGATCGGTGATGGATAATTATGCTGGATGCGGTTCATCATGTAACAGTCATAACATAGGGTGACAAAGAACTAGCTCCAATTCATCAATGTAATGTAGGCATGTATTCCGAATATAGTCATACGTGCTTATGGAAAAGAACTTGCATGACATCTTTTGTCCTACCCTCCCGTGGCAGCGGGGTCCTAATGGAAACTAAGGGATATTAAGGCCTCCTTTTAATAGATAACCGGAACAAAGCATTAGCACATAGTGAATACATGAACTCCTCAAAATATGGTCATCACCGGGAGTGGTCCCGATTATTGTCACTTCGGGGTTGCCGGATCATAACACATAGTAGGTGACTATAGACTTGCAAGATAGGATCAAGAACACACATATATTCATGAAAACATAATAGGTTCAGATCTGAAATCATGGCACTCGGGCCCTAGTGACAAGCATTAAGCATAGCAAAGTCATAGCAACATCAATCTCAGAGCATAATGGATACTAGGGATTAAACCCTAACAAAACTAACTCGATTACATGATAGATCTCATCCAACCCATCACCGTCCAGCAAGCCTACGATGGAATTACTCACACATGGCGGTGAGCATCATGAAATTGGTGATGGAGGATGGTTGATGATGACGACGGCGTCGAATCCCCCTCTCCGGAGCCCCGAACGGACTCCAGATCAGCCCTCCCGAGAGGTTTTAGGGCTTGGCGGCAGCTCCGTATCATAAAACGCGATGATTTCTTCTCCTTGATTTTTTTCTCTCCGAAAGCAAATATATAGAGTTGGAGTTGGCGTCGGAGGAGCTCCAGGGGGCACGAGGTAGGTGGCGCGCCCTAGGGGGGAGGGCGCACCCCCCACCCTCGTGGACAGGGTGTGGGCCCCCTGGTCTTCATCTTTAGCAAGGATTTTTTATTATTTCTGAAAAGTTGTTCCGTGGAGTTTCAGGTCATTCGGAGAACTTTTGTTTCTGCACATAAATAACACCATGTCAATTCTACTGAAAACAGCGTCAGTCCGGGTTAGTTTCATTCAGATCATGCAAGTTAGAGTCCAAATCAAGGGCAAAAGTGTTTGGAAAAGTAGATACGACGGAGACGTATCAGTCACCGAAAATGATTTTAGGCGACGTTTCCTATTTCATCACCAGGGTTTTTGTCACTGAATAGATGAAATTTTGTAGTGTGCTTGAATGCTGCGAGGGCCACGGCGTTGGCACAGTCAATGATCTGGTTCTTTTTGGTCAGGAACTGGTTCTAGAACTTCTGAGCTAATTCGCCCTCCTTCTGGACTATATGGCTAAGGTCGTCGGCATCCGGGGAGCGAACATACGTGCCCTGGAAGTTTGCCCGAAAAGCCTCCTCAAGCTCCTACCATCTTACGATGGAGTTTGGAGGGAGGTTGTGGAGCCACTGCCTTGTAGGCCCTTTGAGTTTGAGGGGCAGATATTTTATGGCGTGGAGGTCATCTCCTTGGACCATGTGGATGTGGAGAAGGAAGTCCTCTATCCAGACCACTGGGTCAGTTTTCCCATAGTATTGATCAATCACTACTGCAGGATGGTCCAAACGCGACACTACGATTAGAGACCCTTCGACGAAACTACGTGCGATGCCATAATCGCAAACGGTGGTGTAAAAAACGTCAAAAAAGGTGGAAAACGTTTGCGATGACAGATGCATCAAACACGGTTTAGAATTTAGTTGTGTGTGCGATGCAGGGCATACGGTTCAGCTCAATTAACTGTTTGGGATGAGGAGGCACAAAAGAAATGGGCAGCCAGATGAAGGCGTGTGCGATATACAGCATACGGTTCACTGGGATGAACTCTGTGTGATTAGGCAACACAATGGAAATGGTTCAACTGAACAAGATGTATGCGATACGCGACAAACAGGTCTGTAATCTGAAATGTGTGCGAAGACCAATAATAGCACAAACGATTGCTGCTAATAAGCCGTGTGAATTGCTCTCTATAGCAGAATAATATGTATATATATAACTAAAATAAACATCCAATTACATAAGTGACTATACAGATCATTCGCACACACCTCAATAAACAATTGCATGCATTCTAAAGTAGGAGAAACGATCGTCTAGTCATCTACTTCTTGTGACACTCCCGCCACTACTATGTGGCTCGATCCCTCGTCTGGGTCAGGAAGAAGATGGTTCATCATGTCAACGATTCGCCTGTACATCTTGTAGCTTGTGTACGCGTCCATGGCCGCGTATTTGACATGTTGTTCATCCAGTCTCTTATGCCACACGTTGTGCCAGGCGTTCTTGTCCCTATTGCTCTCTTGCTTCATCTTCGCATAGTAGGGGTCGATGATGGCCGAGGCGAGGTCAATCAGGGAGTTCAATTTGCTTTTGTCGCTTCCCCAGACATTGTAGTGGTGCTGGATGTTGACAAGATTCGGACATTTCAAGTCTGAACCCTTGAGCGCTTTTAGATCGTTGGTGGTGTCCACCGTAGCGAAACTGTAGTCGGAGCTATTGATAAACCTGGAGAAACGCTCGCATGGCCTTGTGGCAAGGTGGAAGTGGTAGACGAGGACGTCATGTCGCACACACAACTGGGCGACGGCAACCTTCTGATCATGCCCGGCATGACCGATGGTGTACTCGAGGTCGAAGCCGGCCACTCGGTACTTGTCCTCGGCAAGGAACTGCTCCATAGTTTGTATGGAGCTCTCCACCGAGAGGGCCTTCCCCCTCACATGGGTGTCCACTACATGATGCATGGTGAACTGCCCGCCGTTGTCGTCATCGGCCGCTGGGAGCGCCATTTGAGCCACGGGGAGCGGCATTGGAACTGTTGGATGTCCTTTCTATATGCGTCCTCGTGGGTGTGCTTATTGTGTCGTGTGAGACGAGAGATGAAGGTAAATGGCCATAGGAATAAAAGGGGGCCGGGGCGTGGATTCTCGGTGCGTCCGCATGGCAGTTTTTCCAGCGGGTAACTACATCGTCGCGCCGCGCCCGACGCAACCGCTTGCACACGATCGTGCGTGATCGTGCGCCGGCCCAAAACATTGGCAACGCGCATGGAGGGACGAGGGCGGAGCACCATGAGGGACGCGAGAGTAGAGCGCGTGCAGCGGGACGAGAGCAGAGCACGCCGTGGCCGCCTAAACCACAAGCAACCACACGCATAGAGCAGTTGAACACGCACGAAATGGTCGCCTACAAGCCGACCGACAGTTGCGTCGCTTCATAGAGAGCGGTCGTGTGGTACAACCTCCGTCTAGTCTATAGTCACCTTTATATTCCGTGCCATAGTTTGTCCTCAAATTTAACCAACAAAATGTTAATGCATGTTTTAAAAATTATATAATTGGAAACTATGTTCAAATATAAATCCAACTACATAATCTTTGGTGACATGCTTTTGTATTTTATTAGTTAAATCATACTTATAAACCAGGACGGTGGTATAGTAGGTAATTAAATCGCAAATGTTTTTATTAACCATATGTGTACGTGGACTTTCATCCTCTTCTCGCACTTCTTGTCACCCCGCTGCCGCAGAAGGCTTACAGCGCAAGCTTGCGCAGTGCGCGGGGGCGTTCTTTTTGCCAAACGGTGGCGCCAATGAATCGTCGGTGAGCCCGTTCCTGTGCAACCTTGCAGGTTCCTGCGCAATCTTCCCGCCCGACTCGGTGGAATACCCCAAAATCCCAATGCTTACCAGCCTGCTATAAAAACCCTCACGGCCGGCGAGTCCTGCGTCGCATTTTCCCCTCCATCCCTATAGCTTATCTCGTTTGCTTCTCCCACATTCACCAATGGCACCGGTCCGTCATCGTCGCTTAGCCACTCTGCCGTCATCAGAGGACAGCTCCAGCTAGGAGGCTACACCGAGGCGGCGGCGGAGTCCCCGACGTAGTGTAGTGCGCGTGGCGTCCCTGTAGGGTGTGCACGAAACACCCACCACACGCTCCGCCGCCGGTGCCCGTCGGCAGCTGTTGTCGGCCGCCGCTGCCGCCACACCACCATCGAAAGCCAGGGCCATCGCCCGCTCCTCCGCCGCGGCCCGAAGGCAGGAGATGGCCGTCGTGGCCGCCACCCCACTGCCGGCCACTGTGGCCATCACCTGCTCCGCCACCATGGCCCGAAGGCGGGAGGTGGTGGTCGTGGCCACCACCCCGTCGTCGGCCGCCGTGGCCGCCAGCCCACCGTCGACCGCCAGGGTCATCACCCGCTACGCCACCGCTGCCCGAAGGCGGGAGGCGGACGTGGATGCCCGCACGTGCGACAGCGACCTTGCGCGCTACACCGAGTTCCTGCGGGAGGAGGAGGAATGCCTCGTCGAGCATGCAAAGAGCCTGACCGCCGCAGTGGCCACGGCACACGTCGCTTCAGAGGCGAGGAATCAGGAGATCTGCGAGAAGAACCACTGCTTCGAGAGGGGTCGTCTGGAGCGGCAGAGGGCACTCAAGGTGAGCGTCGCTGAAGCTGCATTAGCGGCAGGCACCGCATTGCGGTTGCCCAGCTCGTCGGTAGGCTCCTCCTCCTCCGCCTCTTACTAAGCGCGCTTGGCAGAGGAGAGGCAGCCGGAAGTAGTACAAAGCCCCTCCACAGTAGTAGTAGTATTTATGGGCTATTTTGTTCAGTTCATCTGACTATAGATGTGGTGGAACTGTATAATGTACTTTAAATTAGCTAGTATATATAGTTGAACTAGCTATTTCAGTACGTGGTTGGCAACAATTGGGGAAGAGTTTGGTCGGTTCAACTGTCGAGTTGAACTGTTTGTATAAATTAAGAATGACTGCTTAATCTATGAATGAAATCTATGCTTAATTACTGAATTTTAGTTGCAAAAATTAGATACTTCTAGTGATTTTTAGCTTCATATTTTGACAAAGCGCAGTGTTACAAGGATTGACAAATCTTACCAAATTGTTTGTACGTGGTTGCACACGGGTCATCCAAAACAACCGTTTGCGTTGAAGGGATGCACAAATCCTGCGCTGCTCTCACTTTGCATACGGGTGTTCTATCTAAAACGTTTGCGATCAAGAGCTGCAGAAATCTTGCATATGGGGAAGCTGTCGATTTGCATATGGGTGTTCTAACTAAAACATTTGGGATGAGTTTTTTATATTTAAAAAGGGAATTAAACTGCATCTTGGGCGCCATTAATGGAGAGGATGCGAGCAAGGCGGGCGGGCATGGAAGTCAAAGGGCTCGCTTCCCAGTGAGCCTGCACAGCGTACAACTCGCACGCTTCCCGGTGAGCCTGCGCACTCGAGGATAGCTTGCATGCACTACAAAAAAATACACTTCCGTGACGACACGTGTTTGTCACAGTAGGTCGCTTTTTTTTGTCATGCATGTACATCCATGACAAATTTATGACAGAATCAAGATAGTCATACATGTGTTGTCGTAGAAGTGTTCCATGACATTACCAAAATTATCATCACGGAAGTGTCCACTTCCATGACGATAAATCGCGCGTCACAGAAGTGCTTTCGTCAAGGGTGACCGACATGTGGCATCCACCGTAACGGAACGCCGTTAAGCTATCGGGGCGGGTTTTGGATCCGATAACCCGTTAACAGCCCCGACCAATGGGAAATTTCCATGTGTAAAATTCTTATTGGCCAGACGAAACACGTGTCAGCTCGTCAGTGGCTCAGATAGGCGCCTATGATACGTCCACACGTGGCATGGCCCAACAGAGGCCCATTCCTGTGTAAAGGCCGCCCCGTTTGACTTGGTCAAAAGCTGGCGGCCCGACCCATGGAAAGCCTGTTAACGGCCTGTTCGAATATAGCCCATTTACAGCCCGCTAACCCAAGACCCGTTACGCCCTATCCGAATTAGGCCCAGTAGTGTCATCTAGGCCATCCAATATGATTCCAGCCCGTTTTCAGTTCTGGCCCATGTATGGCCCATGACGTCTTTCGACCCATATGAGGCCCTATGTAACTCTTGGCCTATTAACGGTCCGTGGTGAAACTGGCCCGTAATGAACAGTGTATCACTTTACACCCATTAACAGCCCATGGTGACACTTGCCCATGATGAACAGTGTATCACTTTATACCCATTAACGGCCCGTTATTCCATTGGGCCGTTTCCAGCCCATGTTATCTTTCGGCCTTCTTCAGAACCCATTTATTCTTGGGATCATTTCCAGCATTCGTTTACTTACGGCCCGTTACTGTCATTTTCTGCTTGTGGGCCAAATTCAGCCCGTGGTTACAGTCGGCCCGTTTGTGGTTCGTTAATACGTTGGGCCATTTTCATAGCGTAAATACAGCCTATTAACGATGGCCCGTTATGGTCGGCCCATGAACGGACGATTCCAATTCTAGCCCGTTTACGGCCAGAATGTGGTATGTTCGGCCCATGTTTGGCTAATCGATCATACGGCCCGTATAAGGCCCATTGATGATACGGCCTGTAGAAGGCCCATTGATGATATGGCCCGTAGAAGGCCCATTGTTTCTACGTCCCGTAGAAGGCCCACTGCTTCTACGGCCCGTAGAAGGCCCACTGTTTATACGGCCCGTAGAAGGCCCAAAGTTTCTACGGCCCGTAGGAGGCCCAGTGTCACTACAGTAAATATTAGCCCATGGTTATTGTGGCCTAGTTTTAAAAAATAGGTTATTACAGCCACTAGCAAACCGCGGAAAAAGAACTGCACTGGCTACAAGCAAACAAATAAACAAAACAAGGAAATAAATAAGCAAGCAACTTATGCTTGGCTATCACGGCTATTACACATATTACATCCACTGGGCATCAAAGTTCGCCACCAGTGCAAATATAGGGAACACAACAACATATAAACGCCGCAGCAAAACAAGCCCAGAACTGAAACCACTTCAGAAGAGCTCAAGAAACAATATCCTGGGTACCCATAATGCTGGCAAGATGCTTAGCAAGCTTATTAACTTTCTCTTGTTTGGGGCTTAAGTCCTCCAGCGCTTGCTGTTGCACCAGAAAGTATGCATCTAAATTCTGCAGGGACTTCCTCAGTCCTTCGGCTTCGTGTCGCATAACATCTGATCGATGTCTTTCAACTTGAAGTTGAGACTCAAGAAGCCGAACTGATTCAGGCAACGAGTTTGAAGAGCTGGTGCCAGCAGTGGTAGCCAGTAACTCAAACACTACATCAAGACAGGACTTTGGGGTTGTCTCAGTGTCTTCAATATAGTTTTTATCAGCTTTCTTGGAGATCAACAGGGATGTCTCACTATCTTGAACCTTATCTGTATTACTTCCTTTACCATTGCATAATAGGGTACTCTTCTCCAATATTTTATCCGCATTCTAAAAGAGAAACAAACAAACACATCTCAGGTTTACCAGTTCAGTAGTAAGGTGGACAGGATAACAGCATGAAACAAACATATATCTATGTAGTATGGTCACTGTATGGTCTATATCATTCTAGTTTATGTTGCCAAATCAAGATCGATACAGTTCGAATCATATCTATTTAAGACAAAGCAGCATAGACATAATATAAGTGTGGAAAACTACACAGCAATAACAACACTTGTAATGTGCATGGCATGAGAACATAGTTGTTTATTCAATTGAAACTAAAATCAACATGGAGCAAGTTACAACAGCAAACAGCCAAACACGTTGAAGAAACAGGTTTAAAACATACGTGTTGCACCATTGGAGTTTCAATTGCATCCTTCAAATTTGAAATTAGTTGGTATCAGTAAATACAGTGATGCAAGAGCAAAGTAGTATGAACCATAGCTACGGAACCTGACCTGAGAACAATTCTTCTTCTGCTTTAAGCATTGACTTCGGGTTCGGAGTGGTGGTCCTCGTGATTTGGTCACTGCAGTTGCCTTACTAACTGCTCGTGTTTGGGTGCTCTGTGGTGGATACGGTGATGTGTCAACGGGAACTGGGTGTCTATCTGCTGGGGTTGGGGTTAGAAGGGGTGTAGCTAGTTCTTTGTCCAACTGGGTAGGGGTACAATCTGCATGAGTGGGGGTTATGTGTGGTGGGGCTGGTTCTTGGGCAAGTACAACCGTGGTTCTATCTGCATCGACCGGTAGCACGATCTTTTCTGAAGACCGTGTTTTTTACTCCCACAGATACTGCCATCACTCCCTCCAATTGAAATGGCTAATAAACAAGAAAAGTAATTGAATGTACAGACATTGTAAGATAGACAGGTGCAATGGATAGTAGGGAAGAAAACAGGGCATGAAATAATTCACATTTATGTTGTCTAAGCAAACAGAATAGCAGGACATAATTTCACATATATGATGGCTAATTAAACAGGGTAGCATGACACAATTTCACATGTATGATGGCTAACTAAACAGGATAGAATGACATACTTCAAAATATGATGACTATGTAAACAGGATGACATGATATAACTATACGATGTGTCTATTAAAGTGGTTGGCATGCCATAAATCACAAACATGTCGTTGATGGAAACATGATGGCATGATATAATTCACGGATAGAATGACATAATTTAAATATGATGACTATGTAAACAGGATGAGATGATATAACTATATTATGTCTTTAGAAAATGGGTTGGCATGCCATAATTCAGATACATGTTGTCTATGTAAAAATCATAGCATGACATAATTCAAATATATGATTTATATACTAAGGAAGTGAGCAGAGGGCAATCGCATATATGTTGTGTCAACTAAGGAGATGGCATTCAATATTGTGTATATGATGTAAAAACTAAACATTGCAATACAACATATGCATTATATGAGTAATATAACCCTGCCAAGTTTGAGCATACACCTCAGGGGGATAATAGGACTGGTCATCTGCCTCTGAATCCTCCTCTGAAGAGCTATCTGTAACCAACAAGATATCTGCTTCAGCAGGTAGCATTGTCTGCTCTGGAGACCTTGTTTTCACTCCAGTTTTCTCCATCACCAATTCAAATGGATGATGCACAGGAAGAGCAGTTGAATATACAAACATTGTCGACAAAAGCAATGAGAAATACAAAAAAGGATGGCATGATATAATTCACATATACGCTTGCCTAAACAGCATGGCATTGCATAATTCACATATATAATGCCTTGCAACAAGATAACATTGCATAATTCACATATATAATGTCTTGCAACAAGATGGCATTGCATAATTCACATATAAGGTAATTAGACACTAAACAGGTGGCATTCACACAAAGCATGTCTAAACTAAGCAAATGACATAGCAATGCAAGATACCATACGCACAATATGAGTAACATAACCCTGCCAAGTTAGGGCATGCACCTCAGGGGGGGCGGAAATATGACTGGTCATCTGTCTCTGAATCCTCCTCTAAGGAGCTATCGATAACCAGCAAGACATGCGCTTCATCAGATAGCATTGTATGCTCTGAAGACCTTGTTTCCACTCCAAATTTTTCCATGACCATGCCAAATGGCTGATGCACAGGAAGAGTAATTGAATGTACTAAAATTGTTGACAAATTTAACACGTAATAAAAAAATGATGGCATGATATAATTCACATATAAGATGACTGGCTAACCAGGGTGGCATTGCAAAATTCACATATATGATTCCTGGCTAGACAAGATGGCATTGCATGATTCACATATACAATAAAGAAACTAAACAGATGGCATTGACACAAAGCATGTCTAAACTAAGCAGATGACATCTTTAATGTATACAGTAAGCAATGCAAGGCACCATATGCATGATATTACCGACATCAGCATGCCAAGTTAGAGAGAAGACCTCATGGGGTAAATAGGAGTGGTCTTCTCCTTCTGAATCCCTCTCATATCAGTTATCTTCCTCTTGATTATGATCCGAAATGGGTGGAGGGGGGCTGCCTTTGCGCCCACCATGGGGCGACGTCTGCATGAAATTTTATTGCCGCGCAAGGCTCGTCTCTTTTGCTCTACATGATCAGTTCCATTGTGTACAATAACTGACATGCATAGGAATAAAACATAGTGAGATTATGTAAGGAGTGCATGCACAAATCCAGAGTGATGGTAGCAAACTGTGGATAGACCCAAAACCAGTGATAGCAGGCAGATAATAGCTTTAGTTAAAAAATACAAATAATGGCTCCTTTAATGTTTGTTTGCACCCAACATGAAACTCATAGTAGACACCGGAGATTAACCAGATAGTACTAATTGCTGCCCCAATATGTACCCCACAACCATTTAAAAACTCAAGTTTCAGCATTAGTTTGGACCTGACTCGGAGTCTAATAGGTGAACACGACAATAATGTAGCATGTCATCATATTAAGCGATGCATAACGTAAGCAGACACGGAAGAGTGCGACCTCTCTTGCGGACTCGTGTAGTCCTCAAGGTCATCTGCTCAGTAGATGATGGTAATACAGTTGCCGTGGCTGCCGGCGGCGGGGAAGAAGATCTGAGGCGGCGAAAGACAGTCTGGAGAGCGGATCCCTGTTGTGGTGAACCCTTCCGTCGTTGGAGCAGTTGAGCTGGGGTGGAACACAGCGCCGCAGGAGCAGGACAAACCACACAAGGTTTTCTTTGACACATATCTGTAACAGAAGTGATTGAGTAAGGGCTTGTTTGAATTTGAGGATTCTAATAATGCAGGGATAGGAAATAGACAGGAATAGGATAGGAATGCACGTGCAAAATAGAGAATTTAAAAACACCGAATTTCTGCCAATCTGGGTGTTTGATTCACAACAATTGGAAGATCACAGGATGCAAAAAAGCATGGTGAGATTAAGTCAAACCATAAGAAAATGTACGGTTATAATGCTATTATGCTACTATATCTTAGTCTTGTGCTTGATGAATAGGAATATGAAAAGGCGGAGAAGTGGAAATTAGAATTCCTACGGTTTTTCTTTCAAGGAGACACTAAAGGAACAAATCCTACAGTTTTCCTTTGCTCCATTCCTTTGCACCAAATTCATGAAAAGTAGTACCATAGGAAACTTTCCAATTCCAATGTTTTTCATTCACTTTCCCTTTCAAGCACTGGAGATTCTAGTAGGCAGGCTTGAGCAAGGAAAATCCTACACTAAAAAATGTTTTTGTGCTACTTCTATTACTTTGGACCCAGGCCACTGCCATACTAGCTCAACTCCTAGGCCCATCGACAAATGCACAGCTGAAACGTGTAGAGATAAATAATGATGGCGTTCAAGAGAGTCCATCACGGATAGCTAAGTTGCCTGGTACCTCACTGCTTGTCATATAGTAGGATAAAATAATCGTATTTCCTGTTACTACGAGTGCTCAGTGGACAATATATATAACATGTAGAGTAAAAAAGAGATGCAACAAGTGTACAACCTCTTTGGCGAAGCCATGTCAATCTCAGCGTGATTGGGTTGGCTGGTGAGGATGCTCCGGCTGACTTGGCTATCGGAGGAGGGGAAGAAGATCTTAGGCGTATGGAGATGGAGCCCGAGGTACTGCTCCGCTGTGATGGAGGGTTTCGTCGTTGGAGGAGCTCCGGTGAGTTGTACGACACCGAGGCTGAAGCAAGACAAGAGAGACAACGAACAACGTTAACCTGAGTGGAATTCTAATAGCATCTCCAATACATGACGTAAAATACATAACCACAAAGTGCTAGATGTAAAATACATCAGCCGCTCATCTCTGAACTTAACTGTCAAAACTGAACTTAACTGTCGAAACTGAACTTAACTGTCAAAACTGAACTTAACTGTCGAAACTGAATTTTGCTGTCGAAACTGAATTTTGTTGTCGAAACTGAACGCACTAGCAAGGTGAGGCTACACGTCGGTCGACTGACTTTTTCATCTTTGGTCAGTCGATTTTGCAGCCATTGGATATGAAATCAAGGGCCTGCGGTTCATCTTCAACCTCCACCCCCCTGAGCCGGCGAAACAGCAGCCCCCCGCCGCCCGCGGCCGGCGGTGCGCCGCCCCACCCGCCCCGAAAACACTCCCCACCGCTGGTCCGCCACCGCCCCAGCCATCCCTCTAGGCCCCCCGTGCCGAGCTTTTTCTCCGACGATCCCCACGCCGCCGCCCCGCCAACGCCCCGCCACCGCCGGCGACCACCGCCCCCATCCTGAACCCTAAGATAGATAGTGTGGTACCTCTCCGGCGAGCCCCCCTCCCCGCTGCGGCTGGTTCTTCCTTCACCCCGGCGAGCCCCCCCCCCCCCCCCCACCACCTGAAAATCGACTGACCCAAAAGTCGATTCAGTCGACTGAAGTGTAGCTAAATTGGAGCAGCATCGCAAGCAAGAGCAAGAGCGAGAGTAGCAGCGCGAGCAAGAGCAATAGCAAGAGCAGACCAGGCAGGGGACCGAGAGCAAGAGCAGAGAAGCAGCGCGAGCGAGAGCTAAAGCAGTAGCAGGTCCTACTGATGTGGACGTCGCCGCCGAGGGAGCGATGCTGTGGAGGAAGTGGTCGGCGACGCCGCCGTGGATGGAGCCGCGCCGTGTCAGCTCGGGACCGAGCGCCGGCAGCACCGTGAGATCGAATCAAGAAGAAAATGCAGCGATTAGTGTACAACCTCTTTGGTGGCGCCGATTAGGCCGCAGCTTCATCCGAGGAAACGGTGATGATGATGCTCTTTCGGTGGTGCAGGTGAAGACGGTGGTGTGGGAATGGAGGTGGCGCGAAAGACGAGGGGAATGTCGGGGCAGCTCCTTGGAGGTGGAGGACGGGGTGGCTGAACTGGCTGGACGATTAGATCGACGATGGATCCTCATCCAGTACGGTGGATGAGGGACGTCGAGGTGTTGTTGTGGACGTCGTCGTCGGGGAAGAGGCTCCGGCTGGGTGGTGGATGGAGCAGGGTGTGGGGTTTCGTCGCGGGTTTTCGCGGCCTCGGTGTACGAATGGGTGGGCGGATGGGATGGCAGTGGGGAACCATGGCTTAGAGACGCGCTTGTCTGAAATGTGGGGTAAGTTACGAAAGTACCCCCACCGATTTGAGGCGGTTCTTTCGGTTCAGGGGTACCATGGGCATTTCGCGTCTCTGGATTTCACAGGAGGTGGGAGTTTTCGCGCGGGTTGTAATTTCGGAATAACAAGGTGCGGGTTGAGATGGAGGGAGTTGTCGGAGCACAACGAGACAAAGATATATCTTAAATATTTCGGGCTAACAAGGCGCGGGTTGAAGAGGCGGGAGTTTCGCAGCACGATAGACAGAGACGCTAGCTTGAATTTTCGGCATAACAAGGCGCGGCTTGAAATTTTGGAAGAACAAGCTTAACGTGTACCCAAAAAAGACAATTTGCACCTCAACACGCACAACACACACACACACACAAACACCATTTAGACTAGAGTAAGGTACACGTGCATTGCACGCATGAGATTTGGCAACCAAATTATGAATAAATACCACATTATAGCATGCAAGCTTTGAGTCATATATGCATGATGTAGATGTTCGTTTAATTCTTATAGTTCATTTCATTCAAAATCATCTAGTTTTTATAAGAAAGCTAATCTATTTTAATATTCATGGAATTGTGCGTCGTAAGACATAAAGTAAAAACAAATAATGGCAAATCATGTAGAAAAACATTTGGGAAATTCTGATACGGAAGATTGTAGAACAAATAAGAAGTGCTTGTGTTTTAATGTTTGTGCATTATGCTTAAGTTCAACCATGGAGTCTTCTAGATTATACATGTGGCGAAATCTGGTGGAATCTAGATGATATCCAACGGCCAGTGGTGCTCAAATTTGTCATCTTTGGACCATCATATTCGCCTCATCCAACGACCATCTTTCAAAGTTAAAGTTACCCGCACACAATATAAAAGAAAAAAAATATATATATATAATATATATAGGGGTATAGATATAGATATGTGATGCAAAAGCCGCCCATCATCTCCAATTAGAATAGTGTGTCCATGCATGGATGCGACGTGGCCAAATGATGTCTGCCATCGGTATCTCAAATTCAAATCAGTCTGACCTTGTTCAATGTGTATACATTACAACATGCTCGTTTCCAAACCACACCGCGCAGATCTCCGTTATATTCATGCATGCATGGGTTTCAAACATCAGGATCTCTTATTCAAATATTTGAACTCAACTTTACATTGATTGTGACCTCACCTATTCAGCTATTCTTTTACACCCACACAGTAGTCTTCTCTTTATAATTGTACCACTAACTTTCTCTCGTGCATGCATGCATACACACTACTAGTCGGCATTATCCATTGCACGCATGCAATCTTTTTCTTCAGGTCGGTCTCCCATGAAGGCACACACCAACACACATCCCCCTCTCCATCATATCGGGCATTCTTTATCTCTCACGCGTGCATGCGCAACGATCGATGTTCCTCTATGTATGTGTGTATATAGCTAGGTCTTTCATAGTTTTCCACACAAATCGATCGATCGATATATCCAGTGAGGTCTCACCCTCTTTCCCACGTCCACATCAATCAATCTATACCTCTCTATATAGGATTAACATATATAGCTAATACACCCACATTAATTATGTATCAAACGTCCCCCTCTCATCATCCATGCCTTCCGCTTCATCTCTCCGACGCATGCACAATGGCGAAGACAGGGGCAGTAAGGGCCCTGCCCCTCCCCCCCTAACATCACTATATATCAAGGCTAATATGAATGTGATCATTAGACAATTGCTGCTAAAAATGGTTTAAGTTCATGAATTGACCCTCCTCGTAAAGGATTAGCAATGCTTGGCCCCCTAGCTCATTTATTTTTCATGGCTCCGCCACTGCGCGCATCAGCGCACGTGTTTGCCCCCTCTCTCTCTAAATATCGATCTCCACTTGTGCATTCCTTCATAGTCTCCCTCCACTCGGCCCCTCGCACCATCTTCTAGCCCCCCCACCGGATTTTGCCACATGTACAATCTAGCAGACTCCATGGTTGAACTTAAGTATAATGCACAAACCTCAAAACAACAGTGGTTCTCTTTTGTTCTAGATTCTTCCGTATCATAACTGCCCAAACTTTTTTTCTAGTTGAATTGCCATTATTTGTTTTTACTTTATGCTTTACAACGCACAATTCCATGAATCATAAAATATATTAAGGGCTTCTTTGATTCAAATGATTCTCAAAGGAATTTTGGAGGATTCTAATCATTAGGAATTTTTCCTATCTTGGTTGTTTGATTCTTAGGATTGTAAACCATAGGAATTTTTCGATATGATTCATTTGCACTAGATTTCATAGGAAACATCCCATCCACTCAAACCTCTTTGAAAGAATTTTGCATTTTTTTCTATGCACAATCAAACACTCGTACAATCCTGTAGGATTCGAGACGACATTCCACTATAATCCCATGTTTTTCCTATTCCCGCGTTCTTAGCTTTTTTATAAAAAACTAATTGATTTTGAATGAGATGAACTATAAGAATTAAACAAAGGGCTACATCAGGCATATATGACTCAGAGCTTACATGCTATGGTGTGGTGTTTATTCATAATTTGGTTGCAAAATCTGATGCGTGCAATGCACGTGTACCTTACTAGTACTTCAAGTTTGTGCAAAACACGTAAACTAGAATACCAATGGCACGCTACACAGTGTCTCTCTTACAGTTCATGAAGCCACGTGGCACATGTGTAGGCGTTGTCGCGACCTCCTTGCGTGGATTGATCACAGTGATGTGCTGCTGGTTCCAGAAGAATGTACTCGTCCTCCCTGAGCCATACTGGCGGTACATGCACGAAGCAAAGATGTGCACGCACGCCATGCATGCACTCATTCCTCGCACGCACACGCGGGTACACGGGCGGACACAATTTTGTACCAAGATCCACCTCATGTGATAATTTGACGCGTGTAAAGTCATTCACTTCATTGATGGTCAATTAATACAGCGCATGCAAATTGAGTGGACGTGAGGGCGGAAGAAAGACATTATTACTCCACTGCGCGCATGCGAGTAGTTAAATCGTGGGTTGCTAGTAGTACTTCCATTGGTCTCCTTCGTATTGTGCGCCAATTTTTGATAGTAACAGAGTAATATTTACGCATTTGAGCAGTGTAGTACTTGAAATTTATGTTCCGCTAAACTCATCGGGAGCCGTTTCGGGCCTCGAAACCAAAACCATCAATTAATCTTTACCTTGTTCCCATCACATTTGAAAGCCTGCTCACACCTACTAGTAGTACGTACCAAACCTGAACAACTTCCCACTATGCAGGTATTAGTACTAGTGCTAGTACTTAGGTTATAAAAAGGGGAACTACCTAACCGAAAATCACTCTACCTTTCCTCCTCATAAGCGCTTCTTCTTCGTCCGTCGTTGCCATGGCCGGTGAGCGGAGCTCTAGGTCGAGAACTACTCGTAACAAAGGAGCGGCAACCAAGGCTGCGGAAAAAAAAGAGAGGGCTCTCCGCCACGCAGAGACCTCGAAAGATCTCTCACGGGCAGGCGATGGCTCCCAGGAGCGCCCTAGCCGCGGAGGCGAACATGCCGAGCCGGCGGAGCTGGAGTCGTTATCCCTCGACGGCATGCCCGATCAACTCAATAAGCAGAAGGAGTTCATCCAAGGCTTGATGGAGTTGCTGAAGGAGAGCCTCGACGACATGCCCGCTGAGCTCAATCAGCAGGGGGAGTTGACCGCCGGCTTGGTGATGCTGCTGAAGAAGAGCATTGCCTCGGAGAAGAAGGCGACGGGCGAAATCCTGCGACTTCGGGAGGACAATGCGAAGCTCTGCCACGAGATCAACCTGTTGAAGGAGAAGAACGCCGGCTGGAAGAAGCTACATGAGAATAGTAGTTCCTCGATGAAGATGCTGCAGGCCCTCGCCATGGAACAGAAGGAAGAGTTGGTGTCGGCGTTCTGGGAACGGGGGTCCCCAGACTTGCCTGCCTGCGGCCTGCGGCGTGGCTCAAAGGGGGCCCAGCACGGCCCATCTTCATCAACACAAACCCAAGACCCTCGCGAGGGGCCAAGCCTCATGGGGCGGACGACACGGAGCTTCCTCAGGTGCAGCCTCGTCAAGATGGCTCGCGAGGAGGCGGAGAGATCAAGGCGGGGTACCTCACGAGGTGCCCATGACGCAAGCCGTGACGACCAAGGGCGCCAGGCGGGTGCCAGCCCGCGCAGTGTCCTCCCTTTCCTCTTTGGTGCAAAGGGAGCAAGCGCAGGCGGGAGGATCAAGCAAAGGCACCCATTTCGGTGCAACGAGACCAAGACCAGCTCCGCGACAAGGAAGAAGTCACCATGGAGCCCAAGCCAGCGTCATCACCAGAGCCTTTGGCAGGCCAGGACCAACTTTAGTCAGGATAAGTGTACCAGATGTTCCCCTTCAAAATGGCCAACTGGTGGCGCCCTTCCCACTCAATATTTGGGAAGAGGCCCAGGGCCTTTGCCTATAAATAGGACTAGCCACCCCCAGGGTAGAGGCATCTAGGAAGATCGGAACATCTAGCAACCCGGCAATCAGTTAGATAAGCAGCAGAGAGAGAGAAGGGCGATTGAACTCCTCCTAGCAGTTCATCCCCCAGGCCAAGAACAGACCCTCGCGAGGTTGTTCTACCTTGTAGTGTTCATCATCATCAGCCCAAGAGGCAATCCACCACACCACACTGGAGTAGGGTATTACACCGCATCGGTGGCCCGAACCAGTATAAACTCTATGTCCTTGTTGTTCTTTTGGTAGCTTAGATCTTTGCGAGGCGGACGAGTACGGGTAGGTAGGAAGTGTAACCTCCGCGCGCACCCCAGAGTTCAAACCTTAAGGGTCTGCCGGAACCCGAAATCCGACATTTGGCGCGCCAGGTAGGGGTGCGCCGGAATCCGCCTTCCACCGCCCCATTCTTCTCCGACCGTCGCATCCATGTCTGACGCTCATCGGGCCCGCGCCGAGTGCCGAGCCGCTCTCGCTTCCCGCGTCGCCCAGACGGCCCCTGTCGGCGCGCGTCCTCGCCGTTCCCCGTCGCCTGCCATCAACGCCGCCACTGGCCCGGCGGGGAACGAGCAGCAAGCGTCGTCTCAGCATCCTTCCGTGCGGCGAGACGGCCGCACCGCTACTCCCTCGCTCACCCCAGCTGGTTCTTCGTCCCGCGCGCTCCGCGCGCCCTTGGAGGCCCGAGCTGCGCTCATCGCGGCAAACGAGCTCCTGCGCTACCGTCCCGTCGGCGACGTCTACGAAGAATGGCTCGACCGCGTCGCCGAGCTCGTCCGCGCCGCGGGGGGCTCTCCTGCACCGTCTTTCCCGCTGCACCGAACCCCGCCCCGCGCGGGCGACGAACCTCCGGGGGCACCTCAGTCGCCTCCTCGCCAAGAAGACGCCTCGGCCGCAAGGCGCGTGGCCCCTGGCTGGAACCCGCTCCGCCAGGCACCAGCGCGGCAAGAGCAGAGCTGCCAAGAAGTCCCTCGCCCGCAGGAAGCTGCCCGGGTGCTCCCTGCTCCAGCACATCGCGACCGCGCTCCTACTTCCGCACGTCAAGACCCCACGCTGCTCCCAGCTGCGGCGCACGGGGACCCGCAGGACCAAGATCTCCGTCACCCAAGGCCTCCTACGACCACGGCGGGCTGCCACGCCTTCACCGCCGAGCCACGCCACGTCGTGTGTCCCGGCAAGTTCAAGCCAGACCTGCCTCCACGCTACGACGGCACGGCCGACCCTGCGGAGTTCCTCCAGCTCTATGAGCTGGGCATTGAAGATGCCAACGGAGACGAGAAGGTCATGGCGAACTGCTTTCCCATGGCGCTCAAGGACAGGGCCCGCACCTGGCTCCTGAACCTGGCCCCAGGCACAATCTCCTCCTGGGACCAGATGCGTACCCGCTTCATCGCCAACTTCCAAGGTACCCGCGACCAGCCGCCCGCCGTGAGCGACATGCGCCGCATCAAGCAACAACCCGGAGAGACCTTGCAAAAGTACATCCAGCGCTTCAACAGCGCACTCCTCAAGATTCCTAAGGTGTCCGGGGAGGCCATTATCTCAGCCTTCTCCGACGGCGTGCGCGACGTCAAGATGAAGGAAGAGTTGGCGATGCATGAAGACCTGTGCACTTCTTTGGAGATGTTCAACTTGGTGACCAAGTGCGCCAGGGCTGAGGAAGGGCGCCTCTCCCTCCTCGAGCTGCCTGCCGCAGACCCAGAAGAGAAGAAGTCCAAGGCCAAGGATGTGAAGCGCAAGGGGGCTGACGTGCTCGCGGCAGAACCAGACACCAAGCGGGGCAAAGATCAGCCTGAATCCTCTAGGGGCAGCCGGTATTGTGTGTACCATGACCTCCACACCCACAACACCAACGAATGGCAAGAGCTCCGAGCCGTGCGAGAAGGAAGGATCGGCCGTCGCCCCGACCTCCTCGACCGGGGCTACGGCCGAGGAGGAGGAAGAAACGCAGGACGCTGGGAAGACCGCGGCCCACGCCAAGGGTGGCGTGATCGACCTCGCGAGGACCACTCGCAAGACCCGCCTCGCGAGGGAGACTGGAGGGACCAGCCTCGCGAGGATCGCCCGCAAGGCAATGCAGGCCTCCCACCGCTGCCACCGCAGCTAAGGAGAAACGAAGACCGCCATCAGGACGAAGGGGCTGGGGGCTTCCAGGGGCCACGCGCGATCGCCTGCATCCTGGGCGGAGCTCAAGCCCCAGCCTCTCAACGCATCTTCAAGCAGTTCGCCTGCGAAGTGAACGCAATCCTCCCAAAGCTCGAAGCCACACGCCCTCTTAGGTGGTCATCATGCGCCATCACGTTCAGCTTAGCGGATCAGCTCAAGTGTGCAGCCACAGCCGGAGTTCTCCCGATGCTTTGCTCCCCAATCATCAGCAATGTGGTGGTCACTGTCGTGGTTCTAAGTCCGACAGTGAGAATAGGGGGTAAGTATGGAGAGGCAAGATCCTAGCTATGGAGTAGTTGTATGCGCAAGGAGTTTACGAGTTCGGGCCCTTCTCTGAGGAAGTAACAGCCCTACGTCTCGGAGCCCGGGGGCAGTCGACTGGATTAAGTGTGTATGTGTTACAAAGTTCCGAACCCCCGTCCTAGTGGAGGGGGGTGGCTTATATAGAGTTCGCCAGGACCCCAGCCAGCCCACGTTACAAGGGGTTTAATGTACATAAAGGGAGGGGGTTACTGGTAACGCCTGTAGTAAAGGACCATGAAGGCCATAAAAGCTACTTATGAGGTGACCGTTTGCAGGCAGTGCCTTTAGGTCTTCTTATGGTCGAGTGGTTGCCTTCATGGTCGACTGCCTGTACTTCTGGTCGAGTACGCTTGTGTCCGTCGACTGGGCTGACCAGGTCGACTGACCTGTCGATACTTCTCAGAATGTCTTTCATTGTAGGAGTCATGTCCTTGATTGGGTACCTCAGGTATGATAAGTTACCCTACCCTAGGTACGTATCCTCGTCAGTCACCAAGACCCTCATCAATGGCGGGGCAGGGCTCAACGTCCTATCCGTGGAAACATTCAACAATCTCCAAGTGCCTTACAATCAGCTCCAGCCAACCAAGCCTTTCTCCGGAGTCACTGACGGCTCCACGGTCCCGATCGGGCAGGTTCGCCTCCCTGTCACCTTCGGAGCACGCAACAAGTACCACACCGAGCTCATCGACTTCGACGCCGCTCACATTCGCCTGTCGTACAACGCCATCCTTGGGTACCCGGCGCTAGCCAAGTTCATGGTTGTGACTCACCACGGCTACAACGTCCTCAAGATGTCGGGGAGTGGCGGCATCATCACGGTGCCCTATGAGCAGAAAGACGCGGTATGTTCCCTGGAACGAGCTTTTCAGGCCGCATCATTGGAAGACCCGGATCATGGAAGCAGGAGGCTTCCCGAAACCACCCCCAAGAAGAAGAAGACATCGTCAGGACCGGCCCCTTAGGAGGCAGACCACTCAGGGCCCGTGCCTGCCCAGGGGGAACCTCCTTCCATCGCATAGGAAAGCGCACCCGGCGCCCTCCTTAGGCAGGGCTCGGGGGCTCTCCCCTGGAGGGCCACCGACCTGGCTAAGGTCACGAGGGAGGCGCTTGGGCACCACGCGGAGGCGTGTTTCGAAGCACGTTTCCCTCAAGAAGGAGTAAGGCAAGGAGAGCAAGACCCTTAGGAGTTTGTCAGCAAGGCCATTCAAGAGCTACAGGAGTCAAGAGTCATGAGAGGCGACCGCCGCCTACCAGCTGTGGCTCCCCATCCAGGCGAGGATGGTGGGTTGCGCGTCTGCGTCGACGTACCAGGGCTCAATCGAGTCGCCACTCTGGAGCGCCTCTGGCCCTCGCGAGTGGGGCGCTGCGAAGGTCCACCCCATAGCTACGTTCGCATGCCTTACGACTTGCCGAGCATGGCTGCCATGTACCAGCGCCTCATGAGGGGTATCATGGAGGCTCAAGAGGCTAGGCGTTCCGCAGCCTTGGCGGAGATGGAGATGGTCCGCGAGGAGCCACCAGCGCTTCCGGAGCCTCCCGAGGCCCCAGGGCCTGGGGGCTCGTGAGGAGCGGCTCCTGCAGCCCACCGAGTCTGTTGCACCAACACTCGTCTGTCCTCAACATCATCAGGTGACATCTTTTAAATTTCCTATCCAGTTGGGAGCGCCCCCAGGGCTGCATCATTCCCAGACCGCGTGGGTCCGTCCCTGCGGCATGTATCCCTTTCATTTTCATGTTGTTAGCTTACTCTGTTGGGGACGCCCCTCGGGCTGCATCATCCCCAAGCCGCTCGGGCCAGACCCAGCGGCATGTATCCCTTTTACGTTTATCTATGGTTGTGCGTTTGGTCTACCATGCTTGATCGTTCATTGCCGGTCCATGGCACCCTTTCTTCTCCATGTCGACCACTTGCACGTTAAAGGGGGGGTGCATGAGCATCGCGACTCAGGCCTCTTACTGGCTCTCCAGCCCTCACCCTCTGACCTTGTCCATGGCATCGCGACCTGGCATACCAGCGACGGCTGAGACCAGCTCGAGGGCCGGGACCCAAGGACGTAGAGTGTAGGCATCTAACCCAACTTGCAGGAACACATCACAAGATAAGGCCCAGTGCCAGGCGCAACCCGCCTAGAGGTAGGGCCCCGTGAGTCCAGCGCTGGCTCACGGGTGCCCTAATACACCTCACCAGGCCCTATCGTGCCAGCCACGTGTCAGGGCGGGGCTGTACACGCCCCGGGGGCTCCTCCCGGAGGGGATCCCCCTCCCACATACCAGTGGAAGCACCATGCTCCGCGCTGGCTGACGACACTGCCGAGGAGCGGCTATGCCCGTACACATACGGAAGCGCTATGCTCCGCGCTGGTGATAAACAACTGAGGGTGGCCCCCGGGCCGCATCAACCTCAAGGAGCCCAGAGCTCAGTGTCTAGCCTCATCGCAACGCCTCCCCTCGGGAGTGCCGCGCGAGGGGGCTGGACACGGGGGCTGCGCCTGGGTCACGCCGAGACGCATGCCACCCAGCCAGGCCCCCCCGGGCCTGGTTCGTCACGTGTCTCTCCCCGACCGGAGCCAAGGTACGAAGGTTGTTTAGGCATCAAGGGGGACTCCTAAGCATCGCGACTCAGGAGCCTAACTGGTCCCGTAGCCCCTCATTCCCTAGTTCCGAAAGGCTAGCGCTGGGTGAGGTACGCGCGGGGTCGGGCTCTGCAGACATAGAACGGTAGATCCACCCACATCTCACCTCCCTACTTGCTGTTCGCGCGCCAAGTGGGACTCCTGAGCATCGCGACTCAGGAGCCTAACTGGTCCTGTAGCCCCTCACTCCTTTAGTTCCAAAAGGCTAATGCTGGGTGAGGTACGTGCGGGGCTGGGCTCTGCCGGCGTAGAACATAAAGCAAGTAGGAAGGAATAGCGTAAACTTCAAGGATCGCCTCCCTACTTGCTGTTCGTGCGCCAAGGGGGACTCCTGAGCATCGCGACTCAGGAGCCTAACTTGTCTCGTAGCCCCTCACTCCTTTGGTCCCGTCCTGGTTTCCGGTCGGGGCTAATGATGGGTGAGGTACGCGCGGGGCCGGGCTCTGCCGGCGTAGAACGTAGGCAAGTAGGAAGGAAGAGCATAAACTCAAGGAATTTAAAAGCAAATATTACAGTCCATACTGTTATCTCAACACCAAACGCAAGTTTAAACGCCTCCCCGAGGCATGATACATGTGTAGGAATTAAAAGCAGAACAAGAGCCGCAGCAGAATCACTTGTCGACGTGGAGCAGCGCGGAGTGGCTTCGCCTCGTGGAGCAGCAGGGTCGGCAGCGCCTGGCTTCGGATTGGTGCTGAAGGCCCGGAACTTCCCCAGCAAAGCCTCCGTGCGACCCTTCACGGCCTCGGCAGCGGCAGCGGCACGCTCGCTGCTCACTGGCTCCAGCAGGCTGTCGAGGTCGACGTTGGGGTCGCGAAGGTAAATGTGGGTGAAGACCCGCGTCAGCGCAGCAGAAGACAGGACACGCGCCTCGGCCTCGGCCGTGGGGCCAAGGCCAAGGGCGACATCCTCAAGAGCACGCACCAGGAAGGGAAGCAGCTTGGCGGGCCCGTCCTTGTAACCAGCCAGCGGGCTCTCCAGGCCGCTAGCGTAGAGCATCTTCAGCGAAGCACGAGCCTTCTCCTCCATGTCTGCGAAGGCCACGCGGTCCTCGGCAAGAACCCGGGCCTTGCCGTCCAGTTCGACCTTCATCGCCTCCAACTCCTTCTCCAGCACGTGTAGGCGGTCGCGGCGTTTCTTGAGCTTGGCCTCCTGGACCTCGAGGGCCGCCTCGCGAGCCTTCACGCCTTCTTCTTGCTCTTGGCGAAGGCGGGCCTCTTTCCCGAGCTGGTCCCGTAGGCCTTGCAGCTCGCCCTCCCGCACCTTGCAACGATCGTGGACGTCAGCCGCCTCCCCCTGGGCTGTGTCACGAGCAGCCTTCGCCTCAAGGGCGGCCTGCTTCTCCTCATCACAAGCCGTTGAGGCCTGGACCAGCGCCGCCCGAATCGAGGCGTCAGAGCGAATCCATCCTGAAGCCAACTCCAAGCGCCCGGCCACCAAGCGAGGGTCGGCGCCTAGAAGATCCTGCCGGAGCCGTTCCAGCTCGGCGGCAACGCGATCCAGAACGGTGGGAGGAGTCGGAGAGACAGCAGCTGGTGGAGTAGGAGGAGAAGGCGGCGGCACAACCACAACATCTTGAGGTGAAGCCTGCTGCGCCCCCGCGACTGTGGTGGCGGCGGCAGGCAAAGGCACCTCGAGAGTCACTTGGGCCATGGGGGTTGGGCTCGCCCCAGCCAGCTCAGCAAGACCTCGCGAGGACGACCGGGCAGGAGAGGCCCGTGCGTCGCGGTCACCTTCCTCCGCAGGCAGAGGCGCTGCGGCGGATGGAACCTCGGGAGCCCCCTTCAGCTTCTTCGCCGCGGGCGCCAGCCTATCCAAAGAACGTGGACGTCAAGCCTCAGCAGCGAAACAGGAAACAAAGACAAGAGTCAAGCACTTACGGGTCATCGCCGGTGAGCTCAGGTAGCCTCCGGCCAAACTTGAAGCCTGACAGCCGGCTGGAAGGGTCAAACTCGGAAGCGGAAGGCGCGTCTACGGACCGCCCCGGGGTCGGGGCAGACCCGCGGGAGATCAGTCCGGTCCTGTCCTTCTTTGGGATCGGGGGCGAGCTCCCGCTGCCCAGCACGTCATCATCCTCGTCGTCGTCGCTCAGAGAGAGGCGGAAAGCGTGGGGCCTGCGCAGGGAGAGGGGAGCCCTTGACTCTCCGTCAGTCGCCTCGGAGTCAGGCCCTTTCTCCCACTCCCCTCTGCCCTCCTCGTCGCTGGAGTCATCGAAGGACACGTCCACCGAACCCACGGGAGCCTCCGCGGGCACGGGCCCGTCCCCGTTGAAGGCAGGCATGGACTCCACCACCTGCTCCCAATCGTCGCGGAGGAACAAGGGCGTCGGAGCGCCCTCCAACCTCGCCACATCGCCCCCAACCAGAGATTGGAGCACCGCGGCCAGATCTTCGTCGCCCAAGGCCGCGGGGCTCGGATGAGGCCTCCACATCGAAGGTGAGTACTGCCGAAGCGGAGCCAGCTGGTGCTCCAGGAATTCCCTCAGCAGCGATGCACCGGTCAGCTTCGCCGCCGCCATGCTGGCTGGCCTCAGATCCGCGTCCATCTTCTCCAACACTGGCTTCGCATGGGGGTCCGTGAGTTCTGCTCGGGCCCAATCACCGAAGCTCGTGGGCAGCTCCATGGGCAAGATCAGCCGAGGGTGAATGCGCCCAGCGTCTGTCAAGACCCATTTGCTCCTGAAGCCCTCGATCCTCTTCCCGGGCTTTGAAATGGCAATGGCGCCACTGTACGCGATGAAGCTTGGGCACGCGGAAGGAGAACCGCGAGAGACCCGGAGGGCGAAGTAGTGGCACAGCAAGGCCACTGAGGGCTGCACCCCTACGTGAGCCTCGCAGTAATAGGCGAAGATTGCCAGGAGAAGGACAGAGTTGGGGTGGAGATGCAGAGCCTATAGGTTGTAATGGCGGAGGACAGAGAAGAAGAACTCGGAGAAGGGAGGCACCAAGCCAGCAGCAATGGAGCTTACAAAGAGCGGATATAAGGTGCTTCCTCGGCCCTCAAGGGTGGCGGAGCCGGCCTTGAACACCCTCGCCCCATCGATGCCCTGCGCCGCCACCATCCGGCGCAACCGGGCAAGGCTCGACTCAGACATGTTTGGCGAGTCCAGGGCAGACGAGTACCAAGCTTCAGCCGGGACTGACGAGGCGCCATGGCTTCCTAGGTCGCGCGGCCAGAGCAGATCTGGAGATTTGGAGGAAGGAAGGAGGGGCGCGAGAAAGTGGATCAGAGCAGCAACCGAGGAAGCGGAAAAGGCAAAATCGGGCAGATGTCGCTCCCTTATCAACTCGCACGGTTGTGGAGACGCCCGCGTCCAATCAACAACCACGCGGCGCCCAAGGCCGCAGGCTGTTAGGGCCCGTGGCACTTCGCCCTTGCCCTTTCGCCTCTCAGCACAGCCAAGTCCGGGCGCGCCTTGGGCCCGGGGGTTGATGTCGGCATTCTGGGAATGGGGGTCCCCAGACTTGCCTGCCTGCGGCCTGCGGCGTGGCTCAAAGGAGGCCCAGCACGGCCCATCTTCATCAACACAAACCCAAGACCCTCGCGAGGGGCCAAGCCTTGCGGGGCGGACGACACGGAGCTTCCTCAGGCGCAGCCTTGTTAGGCTGGCTCGCGAGAAGGCGGAGAGATCAAGGCGGGGTACCTCATGAGGTGCCCATGACGCAAGCCGTGACGACCAAGGGCGCCAGGCCGGCGCCAGCCCGCGCAGTGTCCTCCCTTTCCTCTTTGGTGCAAAGGGAGCAAGCGCAGGCGGGAGGATCAAGCAAAGGCACCCATTCCGGTGCAACGAGACCAAGACCAGCTCCGCGACAAGGAGGAAGTCACCGTGGAGCCCAAGCCAGCGTCATCACCAGAGCCTTTGGCAGGCGAGGACCAACTTTAGTCAGGATAAGTGTACCAGATGTTCCCCTTCAAAATGGCCAACTGTTGGCGCCCTTCCCGCTCAATATTTGGGAAGAGGCCCAGGGCCTTTGCCTATAAATAGGACTAGCCACCCCCAGGGTAGAGGCATCTAGGAAGATCGAAACATCTAGCAACCCGGCAATCAGTTAGATAGACAGCATAGAGAGAGAAGGGCGATTGAACTCCTCCTAGCAGTTCATCCCCCAGGCCAAGAACAGACCCTCGCGAGGCTGTTCTACCTTGTAGTGTTCATCATCATCAGCCCAAGAGGCAATCCACCACACCACACTGGAGTAGGGTATTACACCGCATCGGTGGCCCGAACCAGTATAAACTCTGTGTCCCTTGTGTTGTTCTTTTGGTATCTTAGATCTTTGCGAGGCGGACGAGTACGGGTAGGTAGGAAGCGTAACCTCCGCGCGCACCCCAGAGTTCGAACCTTAAGGGTCTGCCGGAACCCGAAATCCGACAGTTGGCGAAGCTACGCATCGAGCACCCGGCTGCTGTCAAGGTACGTAATATGGTCGTGGAACAGATGATGAAGGCTCGCGTCGACAAATGCCGCATCATGGACACAATGATGAAGATGGTGGAGGAGACGCGCAAGGAGATGGAGGTCGTGGAGGCGATGAAGAAGCAATTATGACTCCACGGCGAATTAGATCATTTGGGGTGATAATCTTCCTTCTTATTTTGCTCCTGTGTTTCATCTTTTCCTTCGGGTGTTTTGCCGCACGTGTCACATTCTCTGCGATGCATGAACAGAACAATGTTTTTTTAGGGAATGAATAGAACAATGCTAACAATGAGATGACTAGCAAATTAGATCATTTTTATCGCCATATGGCACTGGGATGCCATGTTTCGTGCTCCTCCGTCGCAGTACTACTCCAGCGGAAAACTTGAGTATACCGCACGGTTCTTTGCTCCTCCTCGATCAGGTCGTCGGCGCATTTATACGAGCAGTCAAATCACAAGGCCCGGCTTCCAGCAGTAATGAGCCGTCAAATCACAAAGCCCCTCGCCTCTCGTGAAACCGACCAAGCTAGACTGCCCCGCCCTCTAGCCTTTTAAAAAATGTATACTTTTGTACAGCAGTAGTATCGATGGATTGCGCCATGGAGCAAAACTTGAAATTAAAAAAAAGGTGGTACATATAGAGAGCGCTCGTCGCCAAATTATGCATATAGTACTATTAAAAAGTCTAGTCACAATAATGGTGTCCAGCACAACCCACCCCTCAAATAAAACTAAGAGGGTGCTTGGATACATTTTAGTCCCATGACTAAAAGTAGTGGGACTAAAACATGCTAGCCTCACCCATGCTTGGATCCAAATACTAAAAAGGCTAAAATCAAGTTAATGAGCATTTATTATCCTCCAAACCCTCCAATCCAGAACTCGCCTGTGTTAAAGGAGAGGAGTTAAATGAGTAGAGAGAGGACTAATCCACATTTTAGTAGGGGTACCCCTGACTAAAAACATTTAGTCTCAAGACTAGTTTTAGCCCCTCTTTAGTCAGGGGTGCTTGGAACTTTAGCCTCTTAAAGCGACTATTTTTAGTCAGACTAAAATAAGTCCCTTGGATCCAAGCACCCTCTAAGCATCCTGGAATTCTTTGACAAAACTAAGCACCCTGAAATTCTTTAACAACTAAACTGCTGGCTATATGATGTTGGCCATATATATTATACGTATATAATGTGAAGAAACGAGTGGTAGTACTATACCAACTAAAAGATGAAATGTAAGAAATACTAGTATGTACGTACTGAAGAGTTAAAGTAACGAGAAGAAACATAGCATAGTTCTGCTGGGCGCTCAGCACAACACACCCATCAAATTAAATTAAGCACACCTCAAATTGAACTTTGCAACTGTTCTGGTAGACACTGCATTAGAACCATCATGAGCAATGACACTGCCACCTTACTCAGAGTCCTCGTCCACGTCCTCGACTTCGTCCTTGTCCCTCTTCCTCTTGGCCGATACTTCTTTGCTTGAACCGCACACTTGGTTGTTGCTCTTCATCCAACCCTTGTAGATATTGAAGCAAAGGTAGCCATCCATTGCAGCATACTGGATGTGGTCTATATCTAGTACATTCCGCTGCAATGCATGACGATGAAACATGTATGGAGGTTTCACCAGTTTACCGTACGAAGGATGAACCATGGCTCCTGCCAGGCTCAGCATTGAAGGCTGACGAGAGGGCACCAGCCGATTCTTCTGGAGGTCGAAGGGGTTGCCTACAACGAGGCCTATCCGACCCAGGATTTCTTTGTCGTTACCAAAGTCTACAGTAACGAATTTGACTAGGTTGCTCCCGAGGAAGTGCTTAAAATCCTGGCACTCAACGTCGGCATGGCATATGTGGTAGACCAAGCATAAGTCATGCACGCAAACCTGGATCACGGCGGGCTTCTTCCTCTCTTCATCCTTTAGATCCTTCTCTCGTCCCAGGACTGTGGTGTACTCAACATCTAGCCCAGCGACCCACTCATCATCTGAGTTTTCGAACATGCGTCTGAAGCGAGAGAGATCCTTTCACCGTCGCGGAAGAACCGGTGTAGATGACATCGAACTCATCGCCGGTGATGGTTCTAACCTTGTACTCACCACCGATCATGGAGATTTGGGACGCCATGGATTTGGGAGGAGGGTTAGGATTAGTGGAACTGCTGCAATGTGAATGGACGGGATGACTAGGAGTGAACCGCCGTAGTATTGAAGGACGTGCGGGGACGAGTAGGAGCGAACTGCCAGCGTGCGAACGGCAGGGTAGTGGCTTTCCATTCTCCCATGATACGGGCTTCCGAGAGCCCTTGGATCTGAGATCGAACGGTTGCATGGCGTGATTCTAGACCTATGGGTGAATATCCTATCCTGGAGGGTTATTGTGCAAATTTTCAGCAACTTAGCATGCGACCGTTTGATCTCAGATCCAAGGGCTGCCAGCAGCACGTATCATGGTCGCCCCTACCACGACCGTCGCGTCGCTCGTGCGGTCGTGCCCTTGGAGATTTAACACGGTGCGTTAGGCTATCTGATGTTGGCATGTCATACATAGTCATCACTTAGTCACTCATACTACAACAAGGTTGGCTATAAGTGTATTTTTTGTTACTCCTCTCTATCTCTTTCTTCGTACTCAAGGAAGAAACAGTGCTAGTAAGCGCGTGTATTTATTGCATTTGCCAAGGAGTGACCTCTTCCAATGAAATGGTGTTGCTAAGTTTGCTTCATTTAATTAGCTATAGACTCAAAATTGCCTTTTCACCTAGGTACACGCGCTTAGCACCGTTTCTTCCTTGGGTCACCAAACTAGTCTCTCTCTTCTTGATTAACTTACCACATCAGACTTTATGCCTATGTGGCAAGCTTAAGCACCTGTAGGAGCAAGTAAAAGTAAGTACAATAGTGCGCTTTACATGGCATTTTTGCATATGTGGAGGAAAGAGAGGCAAGGAAAAAGTGGAGAAGTGGGCTCTCATGCAAGAGCCAGCCTCTACTACATGGTGGAGCATTGGGAGAGGCACCTGTATGGAGGTGGTCAGGAATCTGGGAGACTCACGCCGGTCGTAGTGCCGCAGTTAAAATGATAATGGCAAGTCAAATCACGGGGCCCCACCAGTCCAGCGGTAACTCGCTGTCAAATCACACAGCCCTACGTTTGCAGCAGCCTACTCCCTCGTCTTCTCGCGTCTCTGTCGAACCGACTAGGCAGAACTGCCCCGCCGCCTACCGCGCAGGAAAAGCCCCGCCCTCGACTTTTAAATATTATACAGTATACTAATTTTGTATCCATGGATTGCGCCCGCGCCATGGAGCAAAGCGTCTAGAAAACGAAGGAGAGACGGTGGTCTTGCAATAGAGAAGAGGGAGAGGCGAGACGGTGGTTTTATAATGAAGATGATGGAGAGGAGAGGAGGTGGTTTTGCAATGGAGAAGAGGGAGAGGAGCGTGCAGCAGCAATTTAGGATTGGACGAGAGGGCCGACGCGCTCTGACTGGATCAAAATCAAAATCAATTTACCCTTCAATTAAGAAAGCGACCCCACATTAACTAGTCTCCCTTTTATTCTGGGTCATAATTGACCATGATTTTCGCACATAAAATATATGTTATACGTTGTATACAAGGCCACTATCAAAATTACAATTTGCAACTATACAAGGCCACTAACATTAATCGAGGCAAAATTGATGGTGTTTGCCACGTACTAGCACCCGAGGACATTAATATCCCTTGTATGCATGCGGGAGTGAGAAGGTTAGCTTGCATTCCCAACATTAATCAACCAATGAGGAGTAAGAGGGTTGGCTTGTTGTGCTTGGGAGAGAAAAACCACATTAATTAACACGACAATCAAGGTGACAAGCTAGCTTGCAACATTGACTTAAACATAGCATTGATTTTTACCTTGGTACCTGTAATATGAGTTTGTGGCCTTGTATACAAAAATGGAGGGAGTATAATTTGAAAGTACATTCAGATACGAACCAAACGGTACAATTTTTGGTGACATGCATTCACATTTTGCTTGTAAAATACAGTACGTGGTCAAACTTTGACCCAAAATACACAAAACAACAAAAAAATACTTCCAAGACCAGCGCCGCTCTTCCGCTCTTCTCCTCTTAAACCACCGTCGCTCCTCTCCTGTTCTAATCTAAATGCAGCGCCGCTCCTCTCCTCTTCCATTTCAAAACCACCGCCCCTCCTCTCATGTTCTAGTCCAAAACCAACGTCGCTCCTCTCCCGTTCTAATCCAAAACCAGCGCTGCTCCTCTCCTCTTCCATTCAAAAACCACCGCCGGCGAGTGAAGGTGCTGTGGAGAAGTAGATCGATGGAGGAGTACAACCGATACATGAGGATCGCAGACGGCGACCCTGTGAAGCTAGCTAGGATGTTGGAGATACAGTCTTGGTTTGACAACAAGGACCAACTAGCGGCGACGGCGACATCCATGGCCAAATATCTGCAACAGAGCGAAAAGGCGGCGATACACCCGGAGGGAGTCGCGCCGGAGTACATAGAGCTGCTCCTCTGGGCCATGGAGCAAACAGATTCACCGAATCCGATCGTGAGGGAGCGGTGGTGGGAGTATCGATCCCAGATGAAGCATCCACCAGAGATTGAAGTATCGAGCATCTACAGGGTGCCGTTTGTGAGGGTGTCCTGCCAGAGCGAGCCGGTGGAGTCTTCGTCGACCGAACCCAACTGCAAGAGGAGAAAAACAGTTGGCCCGACGACGCTTCCCCGCCATCGTCTCCCTCACCGTTCACATCGTCCCACGGGGCGGCTGTCTGCCGCCGAGGAATAGGAGAGGGATGCCCCCCCCCCCCAGCCCAATAGTCGGGCAGGTTGTGAATTGTCAGGAGGAGCTTAGGGTTGTCAGTATTTGCAGGTTGTGAATTGTGTTTTGTGTTGTGTATTTTGAGAGTACTTTCAGATATGAATGTCTTTTGAATTTCAGATTTGCAGTATTGAGCATATAAAGTATTTTATGAATTCTAGAGATCTATTTTTAGCACTTAAAAAATGTAGTTTCATAGGAGTATAAAAGTGCAGACAATGTGATTCTCAGAGAAGAAACTGCAAGTTTCAGTTTCAGATAAGAAACTGCAAGTTCAGTTTCAGATAAGAGACTGCAACTTTCAGAGGCAGAGCATTTATATTAACACGGCCTTTTCAAATAGGGTTAACATCATGTTGGAAGTTTTATTCATGGTCGAAAATGGAACTACCGGCCAGTTAACATCATGCTGATCAACATTCATGCATAGCACATCTTCATATGATGCACAGTCAAAATGCCCACACAATGTCAAGTGTGCGAAACACAGAGAAAATGAGGGACGAAGTTTTGGCAAGTGTTGGACGTGGTTTTGGAGGTCCATAGGCCTGTTTGTATTTTCTTAGGGCCGTCATGTATCGACCGGCCTATGGACCTCCCATCCGAGGTTTTATTTTTGGCAGCCCAATTTATGTATTTTTTTGAAGAAAACGCAGAGGTCTGTTCTATTTTTCTATATAAGAATAGGAACGCCAGGTCCAACTTATGTTTCTCTTCTAACCATATTATATATATTTAAATTATTTTATATGTTGACTGTTTAGTTCACATACTCCCTCCTTTTCGGTTTATAGGGCTTATCTCAAAATTTTAGTTTTTCCATTTTATAAGGCTCAATTTGGTTGTTTTCCATCACATGTTCAGATTCCAAGGTGCATTAAATCATTGCATGCAAGTATTAAGAGAAAATTGACCAATGCATGTACTTTATGCATGCATGCATTGCAATTTATGCATTGATAAACATATTTTTTTGAGGAAAACAAGTGCATTAATTAGGTGCTTTTGCAAACTACAAAAAGTATTCCACCATTCATCATCTACCTTGGTTGGTGAGATTTTTCAATTGAGCCCTATAAACCGAAAAGGAGGGAGTAATTGGCAAATAGATCTCGCCGCCACCCCCTACCTCGTGACTCCGGGCGCACCTGCCCCCCTCAGCAAGTCCGCTCGCGCGCCCCATGGAGTCGCCGGACATATCCACGAGGGAATGGCTGGAAGACAGGCAGATGTACAAGATGCATCTCCCACATGTCTACAAAGCCTTCCCGCGGATGCTCCAGCCGCTCGACTCCGTCGCGCCGGCGGTGCTGCGGGAGACTTGAGGGAGGAGATGGAGGGAGCGGGCGATGCAGATCCGTGACGACGCTCTCTCCTGGACCCAGTGCACGCGCGAATGAAGGGAAGCAGAGGAGGAAGCTACGAGGGAGGAAGCCGAGGAGGGACCGAATCCGTTCTCTCATTCGCGCAGGTATGATCGGATGTGCAATGATCATGTGGATTGGGAGCTGCTGAATCTAGCCCTGCGGATCTACTTGGAAGGAGATTTCTGGGAGAAGCACAGGATGCCTCACCCCAGTGAGCCGCCGATTGCGTTCATTCGATGGGCGAAAGGAGAAGTGAATTCAGGAGATCCATGCTGTGCTGCGAGATGGGAATGCTTGACTGGACTCCTGCCCACCAGCACGCCACCAGAGCCGGAGCAGGTGGATCCCCTACCTTACCTCTCCCCCAAACCTGCAGAAGATTGAAATTAGGCTTGCAATCTGCTTCAATTGAGCTGTCTGGTGGTTATTTCTGCTTCCTGAGAGACAACATCTGGCTGGAGGATAAGCAGGAACCAGGAACTCCGATGAATTTCCCCTATCACAATGGGGGGGAGCGCCGGTTGGGCAGTGGTACGGCCCACCTCCGCCCCAAATGGGGGCACAATCTGGGCAGGCTCCTGTAATTTCCCAAGATCAATCTGCTGGTGGTTCTGACTCTCAAATCAGTGGGAAATCTCAAGGCAAGAATCAGCAAAAGAAGAGATAGGACATCCAGAAAACTGCTCCTGCCCCTACTTCGGGCCTTATGGCATACTCTGAGGTGATCTTCTACAACGGTGGGGAACCAGGGCATCATTTGGATAAATGTGTCAAGCCCAAGAGTTGTTTTATCTGCAAAATGGTTACCCATAAAGTTGAGAATTGCCCTGTCAGAAGGAAAACCCACAGTTCTGCTAGATATGTTGGAAGTGCTGCTCCAGGATTAACCATTGACAGAATTGTCTGTGACATGGAATTAGATAGTTTCTTTCCCCTTTCTAGATGTAGAGCTCTGCCCAGATGTGGTAGTGACCACACTCCTTTGCTCTGGGACTCTGGTCTTAACCAAACTCCAAAGAGCAATAGTTTTAAATTTGAAAAGTGGTGGTTGCTTAGAGAAGATTTTACTGAGCTAGTCAGGAAAATCTGGAATGAGCCTACTGGGAGCAGCTGCCCCCTAGAAAATTGGCAGATCAAAATTAGGAGATTTAGAAGATCTACCAAAGGGTGGAACTCCAATGAGGAAGCTAATCTTAGAAGATACAAAAGGCTTCTCCTCCTTGAGTTTGATTCTCTAGATATTAAGGCAGAAACCACTGACCTCTCTGAGGCTAAGACTAATAGATTAAACTTTGTCCATGGAGAGCTCAAGAAATTTTGGCTTCAAGAAGAAATCAAAGCCAAACAAAGGTCTAGAGATAGGAACATTAAGGAGGGTGATAGAAATACTACTTACTTCCATGCAGTAGCTAACCAGAGGAGGAGGAAAACCCTCATTCACTCCCTTGATGGCCCTAATGGCCCTGTTACTGAGGTAGATGAGATGCTGAAAGTGGCTAGTGACTTCTACAAAGACCTGTTTAAGAAAGAAAACCCTTCTGGGTTCTCTCTACAAAACAATTTTTTCTCTGCTTCTGAAAAAGTCTCTCCTGCTGAAAATGAGCTGCTAGAAGCCCCTTTTTCAGAGACAGAGGTGAAGGAAGCCATTTTTAGCTCTTATCCTGATGGGGCTCCTGGTCCTGATGTGATTCCCTTCTTGTTTTACCAGCATTTTTGGGACTTGGTGAAAAATGATCTCTTAGATCTTTTCCAAGCCTTTCATAGAAGAGAGTTGGATCCAGCAACTTACTCATGGGGGGTCTGTTGGGGTCAAGTTAAATAACTGTGAAAGTGATTTTTTTCCTTGCTGGTAAAGGCCTTAGGCAAGGTGACCCCATATCCCCGCTTTTGTTTAATTTAGTAGTGGACATTCTTACTAAAATGCTGAGTAAAGCTGCTGATCATAGTTTGATTGCAGGGCTCTGTCCTGAGGTCTTCCCTGGTGGCATCATCTGCCTTCAATATGCAGATGATACCATACTTTTCTTAGACAATGACTCCACACATGCTAGCAATCTGAAAACTGTTCTAACCTGGTTTGAACAAGTCTCGGGCATGAGAATCAACTACTCTAAAAGTGAACTCATCCCTATCAACATGGATGATCAGGAGTTAGCTGACTTCCTCTCTATTCTAGTCTGTAATAAAGGTAACTTCCCCATTAAGTACCTAGGTATCCCTCTCCACTATGATAAACTGAGGAGAGAGGATATCCAACCCCTTCTTGATAAAATCATTAAAAGGATTGCTGGGTGGAGGGGCAAACTTCTCTCTTACAGAGGTAGATTGATCCTCATACAAGCTTGTTTGGCTAGCATTCCAGTGTATCTCCTCTCCTTCTTCAAGTTCCCTAAATGGGCAGTGAACCTCACCAATTCTCAGATGTCTAATTTCTTGTGGAATGATTTTGAGGGAAATAGGAAGCTACACCTTGCTAATTGGGCCCTAGTCTCTATGAAAAAAGATTTTGGAGGCCTAGGCATACCTAACCTCCAAGAAATTAACATCTGTCTTCTAGGGTCTTGGATTAAAAGATTCTATGAGGAAGACCTGAAACCCTGGAAGCTTCTTATTGCCCATAAATACCTAGGAATTAAACCTAATATTTTTGTCCCTTCCTCCAACCCTAAGACCTCTAGATTCTGGAAAGGATTAAAATCTATTATGCATGCTGTGAAATTTGGCTACAGATGGAACATAGGGGATGGGAGCAGAACCAGGTTCTGGGAAGATAGTTGGTTTGGCACATCCCCCCTAGCAGTCCAATTTTGGCCTATTTACTCTGTCTGCAATGATCTTAACAAAAGTGTCAATGAAGTTTGGGACGGTCAATGCCTAAAACTCTCTTTAACAAAAGCATTACCTTTACTGCCGAGCCGGATGCCCTGATTTGGCAGCTGGACAATAAGGGGAAGTATTCCTCCAGCTCCCTCTATCATGTTATCAACTTTAGAGGGGTTAAACCCGTGTTTATCCCTGCTGTCTGGAAATTGAGAGTTCCCCCTAAAATTCATGTATTTCTCTGGCTTCTCTCCAAAAACAAATTGATGACTAGGATAACCTTAGGAAGAGACACATCATCAAACCCCTTGATTGTGTTTACTGCTTGGAACAAGAGTCTTGTTCTCACCTATTTTTTGAATGTATAGTTGCTAAACATCTCTGGGCCCAGATTGAGGAATATTTCTCTAGTCAGATTGGCTCATTCTTCGAATCTGTCGCCAGATTCTGGATTGCTACCAAAAAGTGCTCAGTTTTAAACACTGTTAGCTCAGCTGTCCGTTGGTGCCTCTAGAAATATAGAAATGCTATGATTTTCAGTAACACCTCCTGGATTTCCATTCTGCAGGTCTTGAGGTTGATCAGGAACATGGTGAGGAACTGGGCGATTCTCTCCTCCGGATCGGACAAGGACAAGTTGATGAGCTTCGTGGAAACCCTAACAAGATCCCTCCAGAAACCGTTGGCGATCACTTGTGGCTGAACAAGGCTCGACCTGCTCTGGGGCTGGACCCGTGGGCTTGTCTCAAGATCTCTGATGAATATGATGGGCACCTGGCACCGAAAAAGAGGGACATCCACCATGCTACGCCTTCCAGCCCAGTGTCTCCGCTTGCTTACTGGTCACCGCAGGCTGACACGGCCCCTCGGCTGAAGACCATGAAGGCTTCGCTGGACCCTCCTTGTGTCATTTGAGTTCTCTATCCGCTCTGCCTTTGGCACTGCTCCGGTGATTTGTGTTATTCAGAGAACTTGTTCATCCACCCCCCCTAGTTTGTAGCTTTTCTACCTTTGCTTTCGAACTGCTCTTTGAGCTGCTGTATCCGAATATGTTGTGGTTTCGTTCTCAGCAATGGAACCGGGGAGATGCTCCCTGTTTTTCTAAAAAAATTATTTCATATGTTATTATATATTATTTTTATTGTCACCATATATTTAACAGATACTAGCTCCTGTTACTGTACGATGTTCATCCAACGGCCGTAGTGCTTCTTCAACCTCTGGTCTTCTTGCTCCAGCCGCCCAAACCAGCGCCGGTCTTGCCGCGTGCTCCTGCCTCCCATGGCCGGCTATGATGCCGCGGAGGCCTCACCGCCCCCTACTACTCCCACTGCTGGCCAGGCCATCCCTCTACTCACCCACACCCCCTGTTAATCTGCGGCGACAACAGCCTCACACCGCAGCCGAACCAGTGAACCCTTGTACTCCTCTTTGCGTGGGCATCCACTGCTGCGTCTTCCCCGGCTCCGAGTGGTCCCCTTCCTAGTCCTCGCCGTCGTCCACCGCCCTGGTGCTCTCAGCGCGGCGTGGTCAACGACCGACTTCCATCGGAAGAGTACTGTATGTGCAGAGGCTGACAGCTGGGTCCACGGCAGCCGCAAGGAAGTGCCTCCTTGTTACACAGAAAATAATTATTCCTCCACCTGACAGCAGAACCCACCAGACGGGCCACCAGTATTTTGCAAAAAAATCGTTTCCCCCTGACTATTGGGACCCACTGGACGGGCTACCGTATTTCGTGAAAAAAACGTTACCCCCGCTGTCAACTCGGACCCACCGGAAGTGCCTCCTTATTACGCACAAAA